>OZ020568.1:40207786-41424026 GCA_963971475.1 Chrysops caecutiens | reverse complement strand
CCTAGTAACAATATCCTTCCTAGATCAAGAGTATAATTAGAATTGAATTAATTTTCACCCGAATATAATGTGTCCGATCACATTATATCGTTCTTGTGTATGGACACAACCCCTGCACTAATTTGAATAAGAAAATTCGATATAAAAACTGCCAAAATCACCTCAAGAAAGCCATAAATCAATGCAAGGAAATATACATATTATAGTGAGAAATTGCTGAGTACACGAAATAATAATAAAAAATTGCGGAATTTTGTCAGCGACAACTTTACAAATAGAAAATCTAGACAAGAGACGAGCATAAAGTATTTAACAGCCAATCGAAATTGAGAAAATGATGAAAAAGGTGGGTGAAAATTGTATATTACTTTTAATCCTACAGAAAATCAAAACTTATATTGCAGGAGCTCTATGCCATATTACAAACAAATCAAAAGAAATTAAAGTGTTTCCAGACTGTTTCAGAAAATCAATAATCACTGCAGTATACAGGAATGACGTCACGAAAAAACAAATAATGGGTCAATATTCCTAATTTACAATCTCGCCAAAACAGTTGAGAAAGTCAAGGAAAAGTAGCTTCCTGCGAAAACAAAATTTTAGCGGGCAATCAGTTTGGTTTGGAATCACGAAAGAGATATATGAGAAATTGGACGCTAACATACCGATCGCCACTGCTTTCCTAGATTTAGCCAAAGCTGACGAAACGGTAAATCATAAGAAGATAAAGACATAGAATACATAGAATTAAAATTCTACATTTCAATAAGTGAAACTGAACTTAACAAGAGCTCTTACGCGTCGATAAAATATCAAACCATTGTAACCAAAATCCTCCTAGACCGTTTGATCAATCGATCTCAAATTTCACATACTAAAAGTATTTTCGACGGTGAGTGTTAACATCTATTTTTTGTTACTAAATTCGCGAAAAAAATCACTAGGGGTAGGCTTCTTAGGTTAACAATTTTTCTGATGAACGAACCAAAATTAGTACGAAGGTTTGTGTCATGGAAATCTAAATTCAGATTTTATGTATTAAGAACAATCACTGCATTTTTGTCCAATTCCAAAATATACGGCAAACAAAATACAATTTTGATAAAGAATCGCTGTCTTTTTTAAGAGCTTTTATTTACTCTCACCTGTCCCGGTGTCTGTGTGTCAGTAATGAAATCTTGCAAGTTAAATTTGACCCACTTTCCGGTTCCCGATTGAGCTGAAATTCTGCACACACCTTTAGTTCAGGTAACAATACAATATGCAGAAGTCAACATTATGAAGATGGAGGATTATAACTTTTTTTCAACACGCTTAATATGGATGTCAAATGAAAGGGCTTGAAGAGTTGAAAACGACACAGTTAGTGACATTACACTATATTAAATATGGCCGCCGCTACAAGATGGAGGATTATTATTTTTTTTTTCAACACCCTTAATATGGGTGTCAAATGAAAGGGGTTAAAGAGTAGAAAACAATAAAATTAGTAACATCACACTAAATTCAATACAGCTCCCGCTACACGATCGAATACACCGTTTTATTTATAATACTGTAACGCGACATTGCCATGCACGAGCTATCAGAACGGACACAACACGCCATCTCATAGATCCCGCGCGAAAAGGGCAAACTCGTGTATGGCAACACGGCTGTTTGGTGAAAAAGAAAACCAAGTAACGACCGTTAGTTACTAGGTGGACTAGTTTTGTTTTGGAGAGAGCTGTCAATAAAAAAAGTAGTACGGAATCGAAAAGAAAAACACGCGGAAAATTGGTTATACTAAAATAAAGTGAGTGCAAATTCAACGAAAACGAAGGTCACCAGCCCCATCAGATTCCGGTGCCAGAAAGGAGTTTCGCTACCGCTCGGCAAACACAACGCACAAGGAAAGTACCAGCAGCACCACCACGCCAAAAATTTGTTACACTGGTGTCAGGTGTGGGGTACATTGGAAAGTGATGGCAACGTCACCGAACTCAACACGTAACTTACAAGGGGCTGACCTCGCGCCCACTAACATGATTGGTGAGACCCTGCAACAAATACAGCAGGCAGTGAAAGATCTAGCGACATCGATGACTGGGATGAGAAGTGACATAAATGGTTTGAGCGAACGAGTGGCCAACGGGGAACACAGTGACGAAGAAGTATTTCGACGCCGCCTGGAAGCACTAGCCTTGATGCAGACCCCGACAGGAAGGGAAAATTCCTGTACGATACCACCACCGGGAACCATAACGGCTCGAGAAGAGCGACCTGCGATATCCACAGCTGCACCTTCCTTGGAAAATGTGACAGACCTACGATCTACTGGAGCGAACTCAGGACTACCAGCCCAGCCGGCTTGTTTGTGGAACGAAATCCCGTCGCCAACCGTAGCGACCGGCTTACCGACGAGCCGCGGCAGGCATACCGAGATACTGCGAAACCTGAGGAATGACTTGGAACATCTTGGAAGTCCATCAGTGACCGAACCACCACCTCCGCTTTCAACGTTGGATCCAATTACAACGCACCAGCAACCAACAACACATTCGAACGGGGAACTCTTTGGAGTACCGCGCACTACGACGAACCCTCAACCGAGGACGCTTTTGATGGCTGGACCCTCCCGACTGCCACCCACGATATCGAGCCCCCAGCCATTCGTCCCTTGGAACGCACAGGAGGAAGTACTCATGGAGTACGACGGCAGTGTCCCGTGGCCGGAGTTCCAAGTTCACCTTGAATCTGTGCCCCTATTGAATGCGTGGAGCGAAGAGATGACTGCTGCGCGACTGATCCCTAAGTTGCGGGGTCCAGCACTCAGTTTTGTCGCCGCCTTAGGACCAAACACTCGGAATAATTATCGGCAGCTCACGTACCTTTTAAGAAATCGGTTTGGCACGCAGAGGAATAAACAGACGGCGCATAGTGAGTTACGGCGAAGGAGTCAACGCACCGGGGAGTCGTTGGACGCATATGCCAGAGAGATAGTGAGGCTGACGCATTTGGCCTACCCTGATTGGCCTGACTCGATTACCGACCGCCTTGCCTTAGAGCAGTTCCTAGACGGCATAGCTGATGGAGAAGTACAACTAGCCATTCGCACCCGAACACCAAAGACGACCGCGGAAGCCTGTTACTTTGGTCAGACGTATTTGGACCACCGTGCAGCAACGAGAAGTGCTCAGAGGATATTGCGGACTTCCGTCGCCGCGATAGATGCAGAAGACTCCCAACTCTGACGGCCCAATACACCTGCCGCGTCCCAAAACACCAGCCAGTCGGGAAACGCCTTTCGATCAGCTTAGAGGAGCCCAAGTTGATCAAGACCACCGAACCCAAGGCTCCCATGACATCAAGATACAGCGGCACCGTCGTGTGGTATAACACTACACGTAAGTACGGATTCATCCAGAGGGCGGATGGTGGAAAAGATGTCTACGTACCCCAGAGCTCCCTACGAAACTGGAGTTGGAACCACGGAATACCATCTCTTAGTGCAGGTGAGGAAGTCGAGTTTGAAATTAAACAGTATGGGCAGAAGAAAATGGCGGTCAATGTCACTGGGCTAAACGGTACACGTTTACGCGGCAGCCGGCGCGCTTCTCAGCGAGGCCACAAGGATGAACGGCCAGCAAACCGACGATCTGGAAGACGAACGAAACCCTGGAAGAAAGGACGCGCTCCACGAAAGAACCTCAGTAGACGCCAGCGATTTCAACGACAAGTAACTGATTCACCCACCTGCCCGCAAATTGAAGAATCGGACGACCATGGACTGTTGCCGTTCCAAGAAGAAAGGAACTCGTCGGAAAACAGCTGCCCGTTGGCTCCACGGGGCCAGGGCCAACGGAAGACAACTGCCCCATCCTCATCCGCCTCACGAAGTCCGCACCGCTCGAATTGTGCGTCCAGGGCAAGCTCAACGGAGTCCCAGCGCGCATGCTCGTCGACACAGGAGCCACCCACTCAATCGTCCACCCGAACGCCCTCCCCAAGAAGATGTTAATGAAGTCCATCGAACCAAGTGGGGCCATGATTCGCAGTGTAACCGGGGAGTTATCGTCCGTAGTAGGCATACTAAAGGTCACGATCCACCTACGAAAGCTCACCTTACGCCATGCCATGTACGTCGCGAATATCGACCACAATTGCCTACTTGGTATGGACTTTTTACAGAAAAACCACTGCTGCATCGACTTTGCGAAAGGAGTGTTAAAAGTGAAGTGTACTGAGGTCAACTTCGTCGACTTATCAACTCAGCAGCAAGGAGCCGTATTATGTGCAACTACCCGGCTGGCCAACGGAAAAGCGGGGGAATTCACCAACAAGGAGGTAAAAGAGCTCTCCCTACGAACTGTGCAGAATTTGGACGGGGAACAGCAAGCGAAGTTGTTGGAGGTTCTCGCTTCCAATGAGGATGTTTTCTCGTCATCGCCAACCGATTTAGGCCGCACGTCTCGCCATCAACACCGGATCGATACTGGAGACGCAACACCCATCAAGCTGCCGCCGCGAAGACTACCGTACGCCCGTCGAGAGGAGGCCGAAAAACTATTACGAGAGATGTTAGAGCACGGCGTTGTTACACCTTCCGAAAGCCCTTGGTGCTCACCAGTCGTCCTAGTGAGAAAGAAGACCGGCAAATTAAGATTCTGTGTGGACTATCGACAACTAAACGAGGTCACAAAAAAGGACTCCTACCCCCTTCCACGTATTGACCTGATCTTGGAAGCGTTAGGCGATTCTGAATGGTTTGCCACTCTCGATCTACAATCCGGCTATTGGCAGGTGGAGCTAGAAGAAACTGCGCGGGAGAAGACAGCATTCAGTTTCGGACGGGGGCTTTATGAGTTCAAAGTGATGCCCTTTGGTCTATGCAATGCACCAGCAACGTTTCAACGGCTGATGGAACGAATCCTACACGACATCCCCTATGAAGTCTGCTTGGTTTACTTGGACGACGTTCTGGTGCACGCGAAAACGTTTGAAGAACTTCTAAGCCGACTTACGTTGGTTTTCGAAAGACTGCGGACAGCCGGTCTTAAACTGTCCCCAGCGAAGTGTGAGTTGTGCCAGAAATCGGTCAAGTACCTTGGACACGTGATATCCCCAGCGGGCATAGAACCTAACCCGACCAGAGTCTCGGCAGTAAGCGAATGGCCAACACCACTGAATCAACGCGACGTCCGGGCATTCATTGGTCTATGTGGGTATTATCGACGCTTTTTTTGTGACTTCTCTCGAATCGCACGACTTCTCCATCAACTCACGGAGAAGGGCAGGAAGTTCCTATGGACTGAAGACTGCGATGATGCCTTCCAAAAACTAAAAAGTCAGCTGGTAGCTGCCCCAATCTTGTGTCAACCACGTTTGGACCTGCCATTCCTTGTAGATACCGATGCCAGCCAACAAGCGATGGGAGCAGTGCTCTCTCAGAACTCTGAAGACGGAGAACGTGTTATCGAATACTACAGCAAAACGTTCAGTAAAGCGGAACGGAACTATTGCGTCACCCGGAGGGAGCTTCTGGCTGTAGTTAAGGCAGTCAAACACTTTCAACCATACCTGTTAGGCAGACATTTCGTGCTACGCACCGACCACGCCTCCCTAAAGTGGTTAATGAATTTTCGGGAGCCAGAAGGCCAGGTAGCCAGGTGGATACAGCGACTCCAGGAATACGATTTTGATGTCACCCACCGTCCCGGCGCGAAACATGTTAACGCGGACGCGCTCTCACGGAGGCCTTGCAGCTCTTCGGAATGCCGCTACTGTGGTCGACTAGAAGAACAAGACGCTATCCGCGTACGTCTCGTGGGCATTGAAGAGAGTTTCTCAGTTGAACAACGGACGGATCCTGTTTTGGGAGTAATCTACCAATGGCTTGCACGAAACGAACGACCGGACCGCGAAGCTGTTTGCGGATTGGCTCCCCCTCTCAAAGCCTACTGGAGTATGTGGTCCACTTTGTTTCTCTGCAGCGGCAAGGTGTGCCGACACGTATCCCAGACGCTAGACGACCATCACCAATTGTTGGTGCCACGAGGGCGTGCTAAGGATGTCATCGAGCTGGCCCACAACAGTCCTACCGGTGGCCACTTTGGGGTGCTAAAAACACTACAAAAGGTGAAGCAGCAATTTTACTGGGTCGATTGTACTCGCGGCGTCGAGAACTACTGCCAATGCTGTACTACGTGCCAGGCACGGAATGGACCAAGGAGGAAGCAACGATCGCGACTCCAAACGCACGACGTAGGAGCACCATTCGAACGGGTCGCCATCGACGTATTGGGCCCATTACCAACAACGGAGAGAAGTAATCGATACATCTTGGTGCTGATGGATTACTTCACTAAATGGCCGGAAGCTGTAGCGATTCCCAATCAGACAGCAGAGACAGTAGCAGAAGCACTTGTTCAAGAGGTCTTTACTCGATTCGGAGCACCCCTCCAACTACATTCCGACCAGGGTAGAAACTTTGAGTCGTCCGTCTTTCTCGAAGTGATGCGTCTCTTTGGCATTGACAAGACACGTACGACTCCGCTACACCCCCAGTCTGACGGCATGGTAGAGCGTTTCAACCGGACCATCCTCAACTATCTATCGAAATTCGTGGATGAACATCAGACGAATTGGGATATATGTCTACCCTTACTTCTGATGTCCTATCGGACAGCAGTGCACGAGTCCACGAAACAAACCCCAGCAATGCTTCTCTTCGGCAGGGAGTTGAGGATGCCGACTGGATTGTCTTACGGCTACCCCCCAAGAACCCAGTTCTCCACAAGCCGGTACTTAAGAGAATTCACCGACCGCCTGCAAACCATCCATGATCATAATCGCCTCGCACTTCGGGCGTCAAGCCGCAGAGGGAAAGACCGCTACGATTTAAAGGCAAATACATCGACGCTATCGATGGGAAGCGTGGTCTGGCTGTACACCCCCAAGAGGAAGAAAGGAAGGTGTCCCAAATTACAACGGGACTGGGACGGCTCATATGAAGTCTTGGAAAAGCTAGGAGACGTGATCTACCAGATAAAGAAACGCAACGGGACGAAAATCATCACCGTCCACCGAGACCGGCTTATGCCGTATGTGTCCGAAGAGGACGAGCAGTAAAACAACAGTCTAACCACCAATTTGAAACGGGTCAGTCGGAACTTTGACCTTTAAAAGACGGGGGCAGTGTAACGCGACATTGCCATGCACGAGCTATCAGAACGGACACAACACGCCATCTCATAGATCCCGCGCGAAAAGGGCAAACTCGTGTATGGCAACACGGCTGTTTGGTGAAAAAGAAAACCAAGTAACGACCGTTAGTTACTAGGTGGACTAGTTTTGTTTTGGAGAGAGCTGTCAATAAAAATAGTAGTACGGAATCGAAAAGAAAAGCACGCGGAAAATTGGTTATACTAAAATAAAGTGAGTGCAAATTCAACGAAAACGAAGGTCATCAGCCCCATCAGATTCCGGTGCCAGAAAGGAGTTTCGCTACCGCTCGGCAAACACAACGCACCAGGAAAGTACCAGCAGCACCACCACGCCAAAAATTTGTTACAATACTTTCAAATTGCAACATTTTATCTTTATCAATTGATTGTTAGAACATTTTTAAGAAAAGAGAAAATGAAACTCTATGTATAACGAAAAAAAAATTTGAATTTATTTACAAATAAGAGAAGAATGAACAAGTTTACTTTACAAATTGTTTCACTATAAAACAAGTGACCAGTACCTGAAAAGAAAAGTAAATATTGAGGGTACAGAATAGAAGTGAAGGTCATATTTTATGGCTCTCACCAACAGTTAACATAAATGTGATTTAACTTAAACCATAGGTAAGTAACTATGGTTAATTAAAACTTAAAATTAACTTTAATTAACTTTATTTAATTAAGCGAGATAAACGACATGAACAAAAAAGAAAATACTACACAAGAAAAAAGACATTTAGAGAAGGCGAAATTTAAGAAACAGGAGAAGATTGCTAATGAAAGCGATGTCCACAAGAAACAACGCTTGGAAAAAAATTGCTTAGGATTAGGACGAGATATCAAAAGAGTTCGTACGCAAGAGAGAAGGAAAGACGAATTTTTAGAAAAACGTATAATTAGGCTAGGAAAAATAGAATCCATATGCAGGAGAGCAGGGACAGCGAATCAAATGAACAACATTTTCTCAGGACAGATAACGATAGAATACGTACACAAGAGCGAAGAAAAAATGAATTACAAGAAGAATACTTGGGCAGGCACGAAAGGAACAGAATGATCAGGCAAGCTAGACGTTTAACACAAACGACAGAGGAGCACAATGTAACAACAGAGAATGATCGTCAGGATAAGACTTACCAGAAGAATATCCAACGTGGTATCGTTGAGTACTTTCATAACGCGATAAATACATTTTGCGATAAAGTGAGCAATATTTGCACGAAGAGAGGCTTTACCCATCAAGTGTCCAAATATAAAATTAGTGCCACATCTCCAAATTATCTTCCTCGAGAATGACACGAAAATAAGGAAGAATTGATGCAGTGTTACCGATGTAGCAATCACGTAAGTAAAAGTAACACGTCCATGCCCCCTTCTACGGAATATTGGAACACTTTCTCGAATAATACAATTTTTAAAAATCCTAAAATTTGACGGATTATTTGGACAATATGGATTTCGTGGCCAAACAGTTCTCTTTGCACATGATCTTTTCGAGTTAACCTTAAAACTGCCAAATATGTTGCCTAGATCTGTAGATACTTGTGGAAAAGTGGTTGTTACAGAGCATCTGGAAAGTTTAAATATTACTCGTGAATTTTCAGTATTTAGCGAAAATGTTTTGAAATAATCCCTTGTACAAAGATGTCCTTATAGACAACAACAGAAACTTATCCACGGACGATCTGATTTTAGTTTCCGAAAACGATTGTTCTACATTGCAAACTATTGTTCAAAGTGTGGTCCAAAACAATCGCAGCTTTGTACGAATTAATGACATTTCTCGTATTTTACAAGCATCATGGCATCAAGCAAACGGAGATATTCTTACATCGGGCTATTCTGGGGTGCAGTGCTGTGCTATGGTAATGAGTAATATAATAAGAGCATCCATTACTCCAGCTCAGCAGTCGAGTAAAAACACTCTTGATCAAAACATGATTGCAGGAGATTCATTGTATGCCAAATTGCGATTATTCAATGCTGAAAATCCTGCAGGTATCCAAATCGAAGTAGACGGTTATTTAGAAATAAGGCATTTTGATTTCCTTAAAGTTGGATTGGAAATGTTTCGTGGTACCTTTGCTCTAGAATATGAGAAAGACAGTTCTTGGTTCGGTAGTTTACGAGATTCGATTTATCGCAAGTATTAGCATTGGCCTGCCTTTAAAAGATGCTCTGTGCAGGTTATTCGTAACACATCACACTGGTATATTTATAGCTTCTGAAATTTCGTTTGATATTATTTGTTATGACCAAAAGTACTATCGAGCTGACACTCATGCATGTGCTCCAAAAGGGGCTAGGGCTAATAATGGATAGTTTTATAAAACAGTCTAATCCGATTTCGGAAGAATACTTTGAAAAATTATCTTGCAAAGCCGAACAAAGTATTTGGACTAATAAAGAATTATCAAACAACACCGCAATGAATGATGCATATCTACCTGTACAAACTTCTATCATGGGTCCGATTGATTGTCATCAACCAGAAGTTGAAGATGAGCTGGAGATATCTGGTAATATTAATAAAATTGTACTTAAAACGAAAGACAACATTGTAAACGTAAATCACGAACGAAAAGCAGAAGAATTATCCTGGTTTTACCTTTTCCCGCACGGAGTGAATGGATTAAATGAAGAGACAAGGCAAGTCGGAATATCTCCTCTCGATTATTATCAACGCTACATTCTTAGCGAAGAAACTAGATTTCAGAAGAATAATTATTTGTTCTATGCCTTATCAATGTTTGAATTTTATAGAATCAAATCTACAATTGTTGCTTGCGGAAAAAAAATTTAAGGGCATAACGATATAGTTGAGGATGTACATTTATATTTAAAAAAATTGAGAGGTTCTGCTTCCTTTTGGCAAGCAACACTAAATGATCTCGTAGCACAAATCAGGTATCTTGGACCACCGACATATTTTCTAACTTTCCTAAGATCCTAACAGCCAAAATATAATAGATGTACAGAAATTAATTGCATTATATACAGTCATTGTAATTCGGCATTTTATGGTACGAGTTCAAGCACTTTTAACGTTTTTAACACACAATCACGAAGTACTCGGCAGACAAATGAAAGATTTCTGGTGGCGCATTGAATATCAGAATCGCGGAAGCCCACATTTACATATGGTGACTTGGATCAAAAATCACCCATCTTTTGAAACTGAAGAGGTCATTCGCCTCCTTGACAAAGTTGTGTCCTGCCAATTGCCACCAGAAAATACTGATCTTTGTGAGTTTGTCAAAAAAATTCAAATTCACCGGCATACACACACATGTCAAAAAAAAAAAATACTTGTCGAATCGGCATTCCAAGACAAGAATCCAACGAAACTCGGATAATTGATCAAACTTCTGATGAATATCTCCAGAATGGTGGTAGAATTTGTATTCTAAAGCGACTCCTACAGGACAGATGGATTAATAATTACAATTCCACAATATTAAAGGTTTGGAATGGGAACACTGATTTGCAACCGTGTGGCTCAAATGAAGCAATAGCATATTATGTTGCAAAATATATATCTAAATCAGAACCAACCGCATTAGATTACAGCCTAGCACAGGCAGTGCGCCAAATACAACGTGAAGAAAGTGACACTTCACGAAAACTGTTTAAAGTTTGAATGCGAATTATGAAAGAACGGCAAATCTCTGCTTGTGAATCCGCATTTAAATTGTGTCGTCTGAATATCCGGGATAGCTCAAGGAAATGTGTTTTCTTAAATACTGGCAAGCCTGAAGTTAGGTACCAAGTGTTAAAATTTGATGACAGGGGGCGAGCAACGGAATATTGCAATAATATATTTGACAGATTCGAAAAACGTTCATATTTCCACCCAGAATTCCACTTTAATAAAATGAGTTTGCTAGAATTCGTAATGCTTTTTAAGCCATATTATATGCAAAAGAATGTTGTAATACCGCGTTTACACCGACCAAAATCTAGTAGATTTCGCGAGCTGATTTGATAAATCTCCTCGCCCGTTTACACCGCCAGTGAGGAGATTTATTTTGACACTTCGGCATTTTTCATCTGAAATTGTAGTGTTTTTTGGTTCTGTTTTGCTTCAAATCTATTACAAAACTATTTTGGACTATAGTCCATGCCTTCCCTTGCCTCTATTGATTCTTTTTTTATTAAATAAATTTAAAATTTTATGTAAATTTTCAAAATCAAAAACCGCGCCACATAATGAAATTAAACATCGCGCACAACAACCAATTGAACTCACTTCGGATACGTCGAAAGAGAACTAAATTGTACTAAAGGACGTAAAATGGCAAAAATGATCACCAGTAGATTGTGCCACTGAGGTGATTAAGTGTGGATTTCGAATTAATCTACTCCCGAGAAGATTTCGAAAATGAATGGTAAAACTTGGCGGTTTCAGCAAGATTTCGGGCTAAATCTTCTCAAGTCGCTTAATCTACTAGATTTCGGTCGGTGTAAACGCGGTATAAGATGAATACGTAAATGAAACGAATCCGAATATGACCACCAACCCCAAAGATGAATCAGTAAATTACCACCAACCCCAAGAAGAGACCACCAAAAGACGATTCATCACACTTACCGATAATACTAAACTTATAATTCGAAATATTCCAACAGTGGTACGAGTTCCATATTTTATAGCTGCAACAGACCCCGAGAACTATTATTATAGTCTTCTACTACAATATATGCCGCATCGTAATGAATGTGAGCTACTGAAAGAACACAACTCAGCTCAGGAAGCATTCCTAGCAAAAGAAGAATTACTCCGCCAAACAAACAAACGAACTTTTAAGAGAACGAGACCAACAGCTAGAAAATGCGTTTAACCAAATCCTCGCATTCCGCATTCTCGACGAAGAAATCTACAGCCTAATGTTGAGGCAATTGAGGAAATCGAAGCACCTGAACAATGTATAGCTGATGTAGAGCTATGAATGCGGATCAGGAAGAAATCTTTCGGTTCGTAACACGAAATATTCAAGTGCAGATTCAAAGAAGTTACAACAAACTAAGACTATTCATTACAGGGAATGCGGGAACTGGTAAAACATTTTTGTTGAAATTGCCTAAAAATCAAGCCAACCGTTGTCATGCCAAGGCTGTCGTTAAAGTGTGCGCTCTAACAGGGGTCGCAGCGCGTTTGATTGGTGACTCTTCACTCCATACTTCACTTAAGTAACCTGTCCAAAACGATAGAATAATTTCACAAATGCCCATGCTGACGGGAAATTTCCTCAGATTGATGCGGTTGCAGTGGAGAGATACACAATTTCTATTTATTGACGAAATATCAATGGTGCCGTATGAGATGCTTTGCATGATTGACTCCAGACTAAAACAACTTAAGAATAGCGAAGAAATGTTTGGTGGTCTTAATATGCTCTTGTTCGGCGATCTAATGCAACTGCCTCCGGTGCGAGAAAACCAAGTATTCGATCAACCAGCAAAAATGTTCCCAGCAACACATTTGTAGCGCCTATTCTCTTCAATAGAGCTAAAAGAAAATATGAGACAAAAAGGTTGCCATAAATTCGTGAATATATTGAACGCTTTAAGAGTAGGTGAGATGACAATAACAGTCCAAAATTTAAAAAAAAGCGTGTTACATTTTGACGTCAAGAGAAATAAAGAAGGTGTAACACGCTTTTTTTAAATTTTGGACTGTGATAAAAACGCAAAGATTTAATACATTCTTATAAAGTTATAGGGTTTAAAAATATATAATAATGTACGATGTGGGATAATTTTGACGTAGACGAAGCTTAATTATCGTGAAAGGTTACAATGTACCTATAAAATTGTCTTTTTCTTATCATAATTAAATTACTTTTATCTTTTTAGTTCTCTTTATTAACAAGTAAAAATAAAAGCATATTTTAATAAACGTTTTTTTTTCTTATAATTTTATTTTAACAATAAACGTTAGTTTACATGTATAAATGAACTTATGGTATTTATTATTATTATTATTTATTATTTATTATTATTAAACTTAATACAAGCTAGCATTATAAAATAACAAAAGTTAAGAATGTAAAAAAGAAAAAAAAAATTAAGAATGAGACTTTATGGGATGGTAGTAGTGTCCAGTCGGGTCAGGAAAGACAGGACCGGGAAGTTGCAATTAGGACATGTGATCGACCAAGGAGCGAAACACAGACCGTGCGTGGGTGTGGCCTCCCGCTGCTTGGAGCAGGGGGATGGCCCTATTATACACCCTTAGCATTCGCGTAATAGGCTCCATCCTACCAAAGTCTCTGTGGTGGTAGTTGATGAGGAAAGATTCTTGAGCTCGGAGGGATCGTACGTAAGGGCGGCAAACGAACTGGCTGCGGATGTCTGGAGCAACAATATGTCCCAGGGCTATGCCATGGGCGAACGACAAATCGGCCATAGCACGGCGTCCCGAGAGAGATTGCAGGTTGATTAGCTTAAGACGATCCGCATAAGGAGGAAGATGGAAAGGATCGGACCAAGGAAGACGGCGGAGGGCGAAACGAAGAAATCGCTTTTGAATGGCCTCAATTCTGCCAATAAGGTGGTTATGGTAAGGGGACCAGACTTGCGAGGCGTATTCGAGTATGGGTCGGACAAGGGACGTGAAAAGGACTTTGGATTATGTATTGATCTAAGGTAATTTGCTTTCGCGTGCTTGAACCAGAATTAGTATTTGCTTAAAGATCCAAGCACAGGCACCTGATTTTGATAGCTGTTTTCAAGAGCTTTCGCCAATTCGCCATTGAGAATTTGAAAACCTGAGGGGAAACTCTATTTTGGTTTATTTAATTCATAGCAAGTGGATTTTTATAGGTTCATTAAAAATATTAAGTATATTTATGAATTGATCTCATAGGACATTAGAGATTCCGGAAATAAGAAATTAGACATTTTTCTTCCGGTTTAAAGAGTACTTTTCCGGTGAAATTTGAATTTACAAGGGTTTCTTGCGGGTAGCGGCTAAACGAAGCCTCCTGGGGTGTTCATATGTATGACCGACCCATTTTCTTTAGACATTTCCTACCGTTCCTTCATACATTATTTTTCTCTACATTGATTTTTTAAAAATATGCATACAAATGATTGGAAAATTGATAAAATCCAGAATTTTAATATTTAACGGTTTTTCCCCGTAGCTGCTAAACGAAGCGTTTTACGGGTTTCCTATGTATAACCGACCCCGATTATTTTTACATTTTCTAACATTTTATCATACATTACTTTTCTGTATCGTGAGCTCTTAAAAATGTGTCCATATAAAAGATAGAAAATATGACAAAATTTAGCTTCTTGGTCATAATTTTACAAACCAATAAAATCTAATAGTACAGATGAATTAATCGAATGAATGACTGAGAACTGTTTCATAATTTTAATATATGTATATACTCGTAATCATCATAAATAAACACATAGATTCACATATATTATAAAAAACATAATACATACATAGAAATCTCATAATAAACAAACATAAAAATTTCATGATAATAAAAAGCCATGATTAATTAGAAAATGTTAATGTAAATAATTTTAAATAAATAAATAAATTTAAAAGGAATCAAGTATTTAAAAGTTTACTTTCGATCTAATGCCAGGATGATATGCATATTAATATTAATACTTCCAAAAAACCTATCATGCAATAATAGAAATACTATTAGTATCGTTTAGACGCGTAAGCCGCGCGATTACGAATAAAATAAAAATAAAGCACAGTGTCTACATCTCGACCACTCAGCTTAATTTTGTGTGCAACTTCTCGAACCCCACCTAGTTAGATTACGAGCTTACGCTGATGACACAGCAGTTATGTGCGGTGCAAGGAATTATCAAGAACTCAACAAAGTCCTAAGCCAAACATTACATGAAGGATGAAGTGAATGAATGGCTAACATGGAATGAACTTTGAATGTCAAAAAGACAGTTTTTCTTGCATTTACTCATACCTGAGGTCAATGAGTAAGTAATACTATAAGGAAGCGCTATATGTCACATGTACACTATACATGCTTGAAACCAAAAGTTAACGGTACAAATGTTCTCCCTCCTGCTCATTCGTAGTTTCCGTCTCTTTCAACAAGAGGTTCAATTGTCAAAATTGTTTTCGCGGGAAATTGTGTTCAATCGAACCCGAGTCTAATTTTCGAGAAAATTGCTTGTGAAATTAAAAAAATTGTAAAATTTCATTTATTTTATGTTCAAAATAGATAAATGAAGCACTAAATGACAGTGGTATAAGGTGAATTTTGTCTTTATTAAGTGTTTTATGTGACTAAAGTTTTGTATCGCCAGTTGCAAAAATAATATCGCAAAACCTGGCCACGGAAGTTCATTTCATAGGTAAGTTTGGTATTAAAATATTACTTAATAGTGCAGGAATCAGTTTTATTTGATTTAGAGGGGAATATAGTAAAAATTTACCATAATATTCGTAAGAATTGAAAAATTTCAAATATTGACGGCCATCCTGTTTGTTTATATTTTATTCGATAAGGCACTAGCATTTGGTGCAGGGGCGTCGGTAAAGAAATGAAATTTTTTTGCAAGGGGCAACTTTTGTCTTCATTCATTACATATTCCAAACTTTATTAATTTTTAACTTTAACTTTATCAATATGGTAACCACTAACTGGTCACTTATTTATAACTAGCTGTGCCCCGCGGTTTCACCCGCGTTAAATTTGATCGTGCATGCTGCCTGTTTTATAAACCTACCTTAAAAAAAAGAATTGGTGTAGACCGAGTTACGGAACTAACAACTCGTAACTTAAAACTTAAAGAACGAAACTAACTATTTAAAAAATCTCGTTATTAATTTTACAAATCTTAAACTTACATTATATAGAATATGAAATTAATATAAAATATAAATACGTAAACACAAAAATCCAAACAAAAATAATCAAAACTTATATACTACAAAACCTTTTCAAAACTTCATTTTTAGTATTAAGAATAATCGATATACTTCATAGTATTATAATTATCACTGTTACTTAGACTTGCACTTTTAAAACGGATGTTGCTGTATGATATGTTTAATACCTTTTCTAAACCTTCTCCAGAAACTTCTCTAACATTAAAAACCTTCTAAAAGTTTGTATGAATCTAAATCCGCTAATAAAGAAAACTTAGAAAACCAATTATATAAACCTAAGCTAGAAATAGAAGCTATTCTTATATCCTACAAAAATACACCCTTTTGAAAAAACTATTTCACACTTATATCTATGAGCAGTAGTTAAAATGTAACAGCTTTAACCTGAAATCGTCAAAAGTACGCTCCTCAATGAAAAGTAATAAACGAAATTTATCGCATAAAATTATTCAACATTGTTAACCTAACTGTTTGTGTATCTATATTATTACGGTGATTAGTTCCCCTATGAAGACCAAAAAGAAAAACAGGAGAAATTTCAAATAAATCTCTATAGATCCTAGCATTTATATTGAGAAATAATGACTTTATTCCGTAATGAAATATTTTCATAGAAATTTCCATACAGAAAGTAACGAATCATATCGAATATGTACCCAGACACTTTGTTGAATTATTGCAATGCTGATGTGCGTCAGCGCAATATTTTGTTGCTGCAGTCATGCGCCAGCGCGACATTTTTGTTGCTGCAGTCATGCGTCAGCGCAACATGTTTATTTGTAATGTAAACTGAGATTATTCGTACATATTCCCAATTACTCTCTGTCTCTTAAGTTTGAACGCATCAAACATACGTACTACGCATCAGTGTGGGTTGATAACGAATTGTAGCGTCACTCACAATCGTGCTGAAGAGAGAGAGTAATCGGCAATCATATGAACGAATTGCCTTAGCTCTCAGAAGAAACAAAAATGATGCGTTGACGCATGACTGCAGTTAAAAAGCCGACGCACGTCTGAGGTGAACATCAGTTTTGCACATCAATTTAAGAATCTTCGATTTTTGCACTTATATATTTACTACTTCGCTACTTTGGGGAGCACCACAATTATATATAGCCTATAGCCTTCCTAAAATAATAGACTATCTAATAAAAAAAAAAAATTCAAATCGGATTAGTAATTCCTGAGTTCATCGCGTTCAAACAACCAAACAAACTCTGTCTCTTTATAATACTAGGTGGCGTTCGGGAAGTCGCACACAAAATTGAGCTGAGCGGTCGATATATAGACACTCTGTTTCTTAGTCATCTGTGGTAATGTAATAATTGGTAGCAATTGGTTCAAGTCGATACCATGTGTGTTGACTTGGATTTAATGTAAAAAATATGTGTATTACAATTCCAGCCCTAAACACTGATTTATTGGCCATTTCTTGTTTGTTATTCTATCTCTTCATTACCTTCAGTGAGAGAAATTCAAGAGATAAAGGGTGGGCCATATACGATTTGGAATTTGAATCGGATATAAAAAAAACTAATGAATATTTGTCCAAAATTATAACTTTGTTAGAAAGACTGAACATTTCTATTTACGAGTGAAACACAACATCATTCAATCTTGTGAATGGCAACTTCAATTTCGTGTTTCAAGGACTCAATCGTCTCTGGATGATAAGCGTAATATATATCCTTAATAGATCCCCACAAAAATAGTCTAATGGGTTCAAATCACAGCTCTGAGGCGCCCAATTCGGATCAGAATTTCACTTTATCATTCAATGTTCAAAAGCGTTGCGCAAAAGATCGATTGTATCGTTGGCTGTGTCGCAGCCCCGTCCTGTTGGAACCAAATTCCGTCGATGTAACACTATTCAATTCGTAAAAACTAAAATCCATTTAACATGGCTCTGTAACTCTCGCCATTGACACTGAGGGCGGCTCTGAGGGCGGCAATTTCGCTTATTGAAATAGCCTCCACGGTGGAAATGAGCTTCATCGGAAAAGATAATTTTTCGGTAAAAATGTTCATCTTGGACCAAACGATCTTCAGCCCATCCGATGCGATAGGCGAACATAAAACGCATCAGATGGTCATGAGGCTTCATTTCTTGCATATATTGAAGATATGAAACAATTTTCAGTAATCCATTCAATCATCTTTATTATCAGATTTCAATGATTTACAAAATTATGAGCTAGAATCGTAATATTGGATATGGACATGCTTATAAAAACTCACAGTAGAGGAAATTAATGTTTGTCAAAAATGCGGGAAATGTCAAAATAATGGAGGTCGGTCATACGTATAAACACCGTGGGACACTTCGTTTGGCCGCTACGGGCAAAAAACTGTTGAAAATTCAAAATTTGAATTTTAGCACTTTCCCCATCTTTTGTATGCACATCTTTAAACTCACTTTAGAGCAAAATGATGTATGAAAAAGAGGTAGAAAATGTCAAAATAAGGGGGTCGGTTATACATATGAGCTCTCTAGGATGCTTCGTTTATTCGCTACAAGCAACAAACCATTAAATGTCCAAAATCTGAATTTTATAATTTTTCCCATTTTTTGTATGTACACGTTTAAAAACTCCATTTAGAGAAAAATTATGTATGACAAAAGGGTAGAAAATGTCAAAATAATGGGGATCGTTCAAACATATGAAACCCCTTTAGTCCATAATTTAGCCGCTACGGGCAAAAAACTTTTAAAAATTCAAAATCTGAGTCTTATCAGTTTTCCGATCTTTTGTATGTATTTCTTTAAAAACTGAATTTAGAGAAAAATCATGTATGACAAAAAGGTAGAAAATGACAAAATAATGGGGGTCGGTCATACATACGAACACCCTAGGACGCTGCGTTTAGCCGCAACGGGCAAAAAACCGTTGAAAATTCAAAATTTTAACCTAAAAGTACCCTAAAAACCTCAAGAAAATTGTCCAATTTCTGATTCCCGGAATATTTCCTGTCCCATGATTTAAAATTAAAATACTATCTATAAATTAAAATACTATTTTTCAAGAACCTGTAAAAAAACCACTTGCTACGGTTTGAGTAAACCAAAATAAATTTTTTCTTCAAAGTTTCCGATTCCCCACAGCGAATTGGCGAAAGCCCCGGAAACAATCAGGTGCCTGTGCTAAGATCTTTATGTGAAAGCTTATTTTGGCTCGAGCACGCGAAAACTAATTACCTAAGATCAATACCATAGCTTCATTTATGCAAGTAAACTAACGTCTACTATCGAAAAGACAGCTATTTTTTGTCAAAATGGTAATTCGTTTGTCGTATATTTTGTAATTCTTGCAAAATAACGCAGTGATCGTTCTTAATACATAAAAAGTAAATTTAGTTTTCCATGACACAAACCTTTGTACTAATTTTGGTTCGTTCATCAGAAAAATTGTTAACTAAGAAGCCTACCACTAGTGATTTTTTTTCACGAATTTGGTAACAAAAAATAGATGTTAGCACTCACCGTCGAAAATACTATTAGTATGTAAAATTTCAGATCGATTGATCAAACGGTCTAGGAGGAGTTTGGTTACAAAGGTTTCATATTTCGTCGACGCATAAGAGCTTCGCTCGCTTCGCTCGCTCAGCTCAATTAGTATAGATTTTAATTTATACCGAAAATACATGGTTTGTTTTTTCAGGACTTCTACATGAAGAATACCTTGGATTTCCCAGGTCATGAAAATATAATACCATCAACTGGTAAAGCATTTCATAAATTTGAAAACAAAAACTTTGTTTCTTTTCTTCAGAACTGCAAAATAGCTAGTACTGCCTGTTGTATCACAATTGCCATATATTTTTGACATATTGTTTTTGGACAAAATAGAGAGCACGTCTTGATATTAGATCTTTCTATATATAAATATAACACGTTTTTTAACACGGCAACACGTTTTTTTGTTAACCCTCTTACAGGAAACCAGGCGGACTTACCAGGATGAAGATTATACCATTCGAAAGATTAGTTTTTCCTCTTTGCGCATCACTTAATTTTTTTTCTTAACTTTAATTACAAATTAGTTTAATTTTAAATCGAAATTAAAAAATGCAATGGTATAGTATGTGTAAATTGAGCACACGTATACCGTAGATGATGCTCTTGGGAAGAATGTATGCGTGTGATTGTTTGATTTTTGTCTGAAGATATGCAACCATATGCTGATTTTTGGTTTGTGTCCCTAATAAATGGCAAGTACTAAATTAGTCGAGAATCAAACCAAATGGGTCAATCTTCTACTGGGGACACAAACAAAAAGAATAAACATATAATTGCATTCCTCTACGAAAAACCCAAAATATAGAACATACTTATTTAACATTATCATTGGCATAGATCATACGTTCGACTGAATACCAACCAACAATTCAACAATAACCAACAATTTATGCCAAAATACGTGCATTCTTTTCACTCGAATGTATTATCTTTCACAATGATAATGTGAAGGGTAAGGGGCAAATGCAGCCATATCACAGACAATAGGCATATGTTCATTCTTTTGCTTTTTGCCGTGAAGAAGGCAGTCTTTGGCTAATAAAATTGCATTCTTCCAGACAAAAGCCAAAACAGTGAACATATGGCCACAGACATTAATATTGATGCATTACCACAGACAAATTTAAAGCCATCACTTACTAATACCATTATTTTTTGATAATTTTATAAAAAATAAATGCCAATTTTATATATAAAAAACTTAGAAAATCATAATTTTACAGTTATCTCTAGAAAACGCGAGGTTAACTTTCACGAATATTTATGGAAAGCGAGCGAAAATCTGAATTTTATCACATTTCCTATGTTTTGTATGGTCCCACATTCAAAATCATAATTTAGAGATATATGATATATGGCCAAAAGTTGGGAAATGACAAAATAATGGGGGTTGGTCATATATATAAACCTCTTAGAATGCTTTATTTAGCTGCTACGAGCAAAAAGTTATTAAAAATGCAAAATATGAACTGTATCATACATCCAAACTTTCGTCTGCACACCTTTAACACCTCAATTTAGAGAAAAAATAAAAGTTTGTTTGTTTGTACGGAAATTAAAGGTTTATTTTATTTACAATATATATTTCCCAGAACTTCATGATTTAGTTAAAAACCAAATGATCCACGGTCCATGTGGTCTATCGAATCGTATCCCCGTCTGTATGAGAGATGGAAATGCAGCAAAAGCCTTTCTAAGAACTTTTATAATACAACTCAGGCCAATGTTAGATGCGTCGTGTTAATGGTATAACAGTTGACTTTCGTGGCCACTCTGTTGACAACCGTTGTATTGTTCCTTAAAATACATATCTCTTAGCGTTTGAATGCCTCTTAAATGTGGAAGTTCTTGGCACAGGTAAGAGCCTAAAATATATGTACATATATGTTCGTAAGGGATACGACTGTGCCAAAGTTAATATAGATGAAATCGATAGCTTTTTGTCCGGTCACTATGTTGGATCTACGGAAGCAAATTGGCGCATAAATGAGTATCCAATGCATTACCAGTCACATAATATATTATAGTTCGACTTGAATGTCACTTGTCTCACCGGCAAAATGTAGTCTTTAAGGAAGGAAATGTTCAGCAAGCTCTTCAAAATCACAGCAGAACAGAATTGACTTCAATCTGTGAAGTCAATCAAATTGAAGTGTTCCAAAGTGGCAATGCCGAGCAGCGTTCCGCTATTGATTTAGCTTTACAGGAAGTTTAAAATAGTAATACTGATTGTAATAATTTTTGTCTTACAGCACATGCTGGTTGTTGTAAGACTTTTGCACAAACCTCAATTATTCTCAAATATAATTCTTTGATCCTCCAATGTATTGCGTGTGCTTTCAGTGGTATTGCAACCACTCTTTTAATGCAAAGTAGAATTTGTCAAAAAGTTTTCAAATGGCTCATACCCATTTTAGAGAATTCCGCAACAACCCTCTCTGTAAACAGTGAACAAGCTCAGTTCATGAGATCTGCATCTATCATTATCACAGAAAATTTCAATATGTCATCTAAACTTTACGGAGATAAGACTATTTTACTCTGTGGAGATTTTTGACGAACGTTGCCAGTTGTACCTACCTCATGGTACATGTGTATCACTGTAATGAACAATTTTACTTAACATAAAAACTTTTGGAAGTACCTGTACCTGTAAATGTAAATCAAAATATTTCACCTGAGTCAGCGGAAAACGCTGACTCATGCGAAAACTCATGAAGGGAAATTTACAGAAAATGCTGACTCTAGCGAAAATGCAACGGAGTTTGCCATTGAGGTAGGTCGAGTCGATCGCATTTCGATCGATATCGAAATTAATTTTAAATGGGTTATGGAAATGTTCAAATATTATTGAAATATGTTATGCAACAAGACTCATTTGGTTTTATGCATTCCTGACCTGGTTAATTCTTAATCTAGATTTAAATTAATGACCTAGCTAGATTTAAGTATAAATTAAGGGATGAATTGTACTAGAGGACAGTCTTAAATATACACCTGTTAAGGAACAACTTTGTTTCAGACTCACGGAGTGGATCGGCCCTACGGCCATCCACTCCCGACGTCCTGCCCTGACCGCGAGGCCGATCAGGCAACATATCAGAAGAGTCGAAAGAAGAAGTGTATAAGGAGAAATAGAAATTCTACATTTCGCCCGTGGAAATGGAGAATTCCATCACACCACTTTTTGAGAATTGCCTTACTTCATGGTGCGTATTTGCGATATTCCACAAAATAACTTTGACCCAAACCATGAGAGCTTTACCTCATGAAATAGAATTCGTTTAATTTCTTAATTATTCAGGTACACTTCTGTCATTTTCCTTTGAAAGAACTCAATTTTCCGTCATTCTGGCTCTTGTGATGACAATTAATAAATACCAGGGTGAAAATGTTTCAAAAAGTATGAATATCACTAAGACAACCTGTATTTCCTCACGGACAATATTATGTTGCAGCCACTTTAGTAGAGCTATATATCTGCAACACCTGCGCAAGGTTCCAGCAGGAGAAGAATGAATTTTTGCAAAAAGTATTGTCTATAAGGAACTTTAAGATCTTTTTGAATTCGGAACCGCATGCGCTAGGTTTTGGATAGTTGTACGTGGGGCCTCATTCAATAAAGCTGTACGTTGACGTGCTGAATGAGCTTAAATGAGTGCGACTGCAGTCTGAACTAAATCACCTGTTTACTGACAATGCTACTGTAAATGGAAAGCCATGCGCGAGCTATTTGAGTGAGCGTACCGAACGACGGGGGTTGGCGAGCGTAGCGAGCAGGGGGCGCCCCCTAGTTAAAATAAATTTAAAAAAGGTGCGATATGTAACTAATAAATTAAAGACACAAAACTTAAAACTATGAATATCTTTCTATAAACGAAATGATTAAGGCTAGACCTCAAACGAAACAGGGTTGAAACTACGAATGTTCCTAACTTATTTCTAAAAATTAATGTTATTTTAGTTCGTTCGAAAGTGTAATTCAATTAACAAAATATATGTGATATAAAAAAAATGTTTACACAATTTTGAGTTTAATACAATAAACGTCACTACATATTTGTTCTTTTGAATTTTAGAAAACTATACTCCTTAAAATAAGAGAATTCAAAAGTAATATAGTGTAATATGTATAAATTCAAAATCCGCGCGCAATTTCTAAAAAATAGGCCCTTTAAGTAGCTCCGCAACTATTTTCCCAGACGAAGACAAGAGCCGTGTTTTATTATGCACGAGATCTATATGGATCACGAACGTAGTAGATTTTTTGAATGCATTCCAACAGCAACACGTGATTCGGATAGCTACCAAGATCACGTGTTGTTGTTGGAATACATTTAAAAAATCTATTACGTTCGTGATCCATATGGATCTTGTGCATAATAAAACACGCCTAAGAATACCAACACAACATACGCTCTTATCAGATTTGGCTTCCATTTCGTTGCCAAATAGCGTTTCCTTATAGTATTACTTATTCATTGCCTGAGCTACACAGTTATGTAATTTCAAGATTGTGCTTCACGATCTAAACTGTCAAGAACACAGTCATTGTAGTTGTAAGCCGTTATACAGGGTGGAATCAGTTAAATCTCGGCGTGATCTTGGGACAAATACATGAGCTGAAAAGAACACGTCCAAAGTATATGCAAGCAAAGTAGATGTACATATTGTACCTTGGTCACAAAATTAAAAAACCAATAAAAGGTGAACAATTAATAGGTCCGTTTGTTTTGAGTTCAGAACTGCTCGGGAATACTAAATTGTACTTTTAGTACTCAGTTCCGCGTTTGTTATGAAGTTTGGTGCAATACCAAACTGTTCCATTTTATCATGAGAAAGTATGAGAGTTTGACCATTTTGTTACTTTACGCGGCCACGTTAGTTACAACGGAACAGAGTGGAACGCAAGAAGTGTCAAATTGTACTGTTAGTACAAAATTCCACACTGCACTGAACTCAAAACAAACGGACCTAATATTGTCGCTTTATTTTGAGCTATTTGTTTCTATCGGAACTTATGACACTACTATATTGGTTGGGGTTCAGCATATGATAATGTTCTCACTCGACTCCAAAATGTTCAAAATGTATTTTTTAGAATTATTTTTATACCAAATATGGTAAATGGTAACATATAACTACCGCTTTAAAATATTAGGCAATATTATTACTTTATAACACTGCAACAAAATCTGATGAACCCTAATGGAATAGACGAGAATTTAAATAGAATTACGAAAAACCAACAACTTAGTTTACCACTGATGAGTCTGAATAAGGGACAAAAAAAAATACATATTGTGCTATAAATATTTTAAATAGACTAGCGATGGAAATTAAAGTGTTTGAAGTGAAAATAACAGAATCAATAATAAACTGATAAGATATTTTCGTATATCGCTAGAATGAAACTGAAAATAAGAATATATGTGTGATAATTTTATGTCTTTCAACATTTAACCCTAGACAACAAAATATAAAGTTCAAAACAGGTCAATATTGGAATTATTAAGTTCATTTATTTATCAAGCCAATTTTGAACTATCCCTAAGTGAACACAAGTATATTACAATTCTTAATGACTTAAGTTTATATCAATTCAACTATAGCGTCAGTCAGCAAAACACACCGTATCTAATATAAATTAATAAAAACAAAAAATATATATATATATATATGTACATATTAATGTATATCATTGAATATATAATTAAATCAAGTATGTAATGAACTAAGGCGCAGTTACAAGACGAGTGCCCTCTCCTCCGATGTTGTCTTCACGCATCTGAAAGAAAAACACCAAATGAGTGACTATACTTCGGTTACGATACCACTTCACCCAAAATATATGAAACGAGGTTATTGCCAGTAGGTTTACTCAAAATTACCAAATCGGAATTAAACAAAACTATATACAGGCAAGGGTGATCCAACAAGCCTATATTTACATGTATTACGATCGGATACGTCAGTTTGGGAGACCCACAAACAGACATGAAAAATAAGAACTGGAAGGAAAAAGTTCATCATCAGCCTAAACACATGGAGGAGCACCATCCATTGTTAACCCATTCCTTTCCATGGAGGAGAGCCATCCATCTCAGCCGATCGCAACACTAGTATACAACTGTTTATACATATCTGAAAACTTCTGACAACCACCCGATCACATGTAGTATAATAAACTAACTGTACCCGCCCGCTTTGCTGGGCATTACGTAATACTGCATATTTTTTGTATACTGTATATGTTGATACTATATATGTTTCGTTTTTCTTTAGTTATAGATTTTTGATTCTTAGCAGTTATCTTTTGAAAATATTTAAATTGAAAATATGAATAGTGCTTAATGAGAAAATGAGAAATAAACTTAAAACAACTATTCAAGCACTCTTTCAAAAAGAGCCAATTTTGGAATTATTACTAAACCTTACAGCACCTATTAATTTTAAAGTTACAAAAACATTGAAATACTCGTATAGTAGTTATAAGAAATCGAAATTTATCCTATGTTCGGTGACAACAATGAAACAAATAAGGATTTATAGATTGCCGATTGAAACTCAAACACAACTGGTTAACTTTTTACTTAAACTTCGATTAGTACCGAATGTAAATCTTTTATGGCACAGTAATATTTGAGAGGTTAATCCGATCCGATCGGCCGCATCAACAATTCGCCCACATAAGCCGTGTAAATTTATTTTCGGCGAATTTGTTCAAAAATATTGCTCTCTTCTACTTACAAAAAAAGTTAAGGTTTAATCACAGACAAAATAATTTACCAGATGCCGCGATCCCATGTGACTCTCTACCCATTTTTTTCCAACATCACACACATAACAGCAGACAAAAGATCCATGGGCCGTATGCGCCTTTGACCGTCTCTAACGTTTAAAGAACAGAGAGTGCGCGAATTGATGTTGATGTTTGATTGTCAAATAGGGAATGAATGATCACAATAATAGGAAAGGGGGCTGAAACAAAATTTCGGGGATGGAACACAATGTACATGTACACACAATGCACACAATTTTGATGTTCTGAAATTTGCACAAAACAAACACAAACAAAAATGTGTACCATTGGAGAGTAAAATTTACTCAAAAATTTCTGTTTTCTGTATAATAGTATTTTCTATTGATTTAAAGATAAAATATACAAATTGAGTTTCCAATATATAAAAAATTACAAAATGAAGAGATTTTGCGTTTACGAATTTTAATCTGAATTTTATCATATATCATAACTTTTGTTTGGACACACTTTTAAAAACTCAATTCAGAGAAAAAAGATGTATTGAAAAATTTAGAAAATTTACAAAAAACGGGGGTCGGTCATACGTATGAATCCCGTAGGACGCTTCGCTTAGCCGCTAGGAACAAAAAATCGTTAAAAATTCAAAATCTAAATTTTATCAATTTTCCGATCTTTTAAATGCATACCTTTGAAACCTCAATTTAGAGAAAAATGATGTATGAAAGGAAGGTAGGAAATGTTAAAACAGTGGGGGTTGGTCATACATATGCATCCCGTAGGATGCTTCGTATAGCCTTTACGGGCAAAAAACCGTTGAAAATTCAAATTTTTACCGGAAAAGAACCCTTCAAACCGGAAGAAAATTAGTCAACTTGGGATTCCAGGAAACTATGATGTCCTACAATCTGAAATTCAAAAAAATATTTACCATTTTCCACCAATTTGAACAAATCTATCTGCTACGGGTTTAATGAACCAAAATTGTATTGAATAACCCGAGTAAAATTTGTAGAAAACAATTAAAACCGGCCCTACGGAAATACAGAGTGTCAAATCATAGAGAATTCTTGAGAGAGAGCTTTTGTTCCGATTTGCAAAAGCGAAAAGTAACGGTTCCCTAATACGCAAGTAAAGGTTGACGTTTTCGTTTTCGAGATGGGCATAAGAAGAACCAAAAATAAATCAATCCCCATTTCCTTATCGAAAACCACATGACTTGAAGTCGCATCCATCTCTAGTATGAATCCATGGATGGATTTCATATCAAGAGAAAGTGTACTTTGCTTCTTAAGAAAAATAAATGAAGAGAGATCGTGCAATCAACAAAATGCCGAAATGTTCTCTCGAATACTTCTCATATTTAAGAGAGAGGGAGTAACCGCTAACGATGCGATAATTGCATGATCTCTCTTCATTTATTGATCTTAAGCTTAAGCGCTAAAGTCGACTTTCTCTTGGAAAGTAAAACGTGAAAAATTTAAATCTTAAATATTTCCAAAACTTTAAAAACAATTTTTTTTATACTTTACATAAACACTCACCTACCGGACAGTAATATTCATGCCAAAATTTATTGAAATCTACTCGGCAGATTCCGAGTTTAGCCGCGACAAACATTTTCAAAAATATATCTTTTTATATATTAAAGATGAAACACATAACAAAACCAAATATAATTCCAAATCATACATCAGTCACTCAGTGATTTGACTCACCTAAATTAACGTAAAATGCACAAAGCACACACTAATTTAATCATTACACCGAAAACGTACTACGTGCACCGGGATCACAACACAAACTGAAACAGTGATCCACAAATGTCGCCACGCATACCTTTCAGGTTTCAATAAGACTAAAGGGAATTAGACTGCGTCATAGCTGACCCTCTCAGGATTATTGCTCAATCCAATTGGAAATTAATTCTTCCCAAAGTATATTGACCAAAAAATGTTAGAGTAAATTTGTTAGTGTAAAAACAAAAATTCCCCGACTTACTTACATTAATTCTTACACTAATGATTGTCAGAACACGAGTAAAACATACGCAACCAAGTACCGAAGGCTTAAGACAAAGAGTAATGCTATCCTTATCAGCGCGCCACTTCTTAATGACCGACGCTACGCATACAAATGAGCCACAGTTGTTTTATACTAATACTAGTCTAAAACGTACAACTAAAGGCGGCAGGGGACCGCAGTACACTTAAGTGACATTACTTAGGGCAACGTAGTGACTGGGCAACGTGTAGTACAAGTTCAAATCACTGCACTAAAGACTACAAAAACTATATTCACAATTACGTAGTAACTAAACATTCGTCGGGCGGGCTACGCAATAAAAACATGAAAATAGGAACTAGTTACATGACACTAATGTAAGGTTTAGTAGGAGTAAATTATGACAATAGCGCTAATGAATGACTATCCAATACAGTCACTATATATGTCAACATTGTGCAAGCCACTATGGGGCAACATGCGAAAAGGGGTCCACGTCCCTAGCCCTGGAAGATAGCGACGCATTCTGCCAACGTTTTCGCGAAAACTTCTTATACATATTAGTTACATATAATAATTATGAGTGCACTACACGGGACGCAAAGTAAATCTGAAAAGCCAAGTGCATCAAAGTTCCAACCTGATATTCAACATCTAACATCATGAACTCAACAAAGTTGACGTTTTTATGATAAATATCTATAAATTTTTTTTTTCCCGTATTACGGACTTTTTTTTCTAGTACGTTAATAAAACGAATAGAGGTATAAGCAACTTACAGCGGCAAATTGCTGACATAATGGATGAGCACCCAGAGTTCGGGATAGTTGAAATAACAAGGAAAATGAGTGTTAAGATGCTCAATACTGTCGAATTGACGAGTCAAAAAGCAGCGTGGTACCTACTTCGTGAACCTATGTCCAAAAGTTCAGTTTCCGTAGTTTATATCTCTACCGTATGGCAATTAAAAAGAATTGGATGAACTGAATACTGATGAGAATTCAACAAATGTTTGGAAGGAAAACTGGTTTGACAAGTACCAGCAGCGCTTAGAAGAAGTGGAAGGATTGTTACTTGCAAAATTCATTGCTCATTATACTGAAAATTCACAAGGATTGTATGACATATCCTCAGATTTCAATGAGTACAAAAGGGAAATGGTAACTTTACACATCCCATTTCGTAAAGAAGAAATTGACATTCTTGAAGATATGAAATTTATTAGGATTTACGATGAAAATTAAAACCATATTTTGGAACGTCGTAAAGAGTTCGAATCAGAGTTAGACATAAGCAAAACTATAGAGATTTTTCGAAAACTATGTCTTGAAGATGGACAAGCGGAGGATGACGATGAGTTCCATGATGTTGCCACTAGATTTCCAGAAGCCAATCCATTTCAAGCATTATATGACAATCCGGATTCAGACGTAAACAGTGGTTTGCGCTTAGCCACACTTAATAAACTTGGTGCCATTGCCAAGCGGAAGGAAAATCTGATGCCTAATGATCAATTTAATGAACTGATGCAAATGGCAAACCAAAAACAAAAAGAACGTTTGCTGCATGTCATTCACAAACTTTAGTTAGAAAATTACCCTCCGTTGCAACTATTTTTTACGAGCCCAGCCGGATGCGGCAAAACATTTGAAATCAGACTATTGATGGAAATTGATAATCGATATTCTGAAAACAATGGATTTTGCAACGCTTATATCACTTGCGCTTCAACTGGTAAGGCTGCTGTGGCTATTTAAGGGACAACGATACACACTGCAGTAAGGATAAGTCTCTAAAAGTTACTTCCTTTGTCAATTGAAGTAGCACAACAGTATAGATCACTGTTTAAATACGTCCGCGTATTAATTATCGATGAAATCAGTATGATTGGAGCCGAGTTGTTTTTTCAAATAGATTCGAGATTAAAGCAAATCACCGGTAATTTGCAAGAAAATTTTGGAGGATTAGATTTAATTTAGATTGGCGATCTACGTCAACTACCGCCAGTTCGTGCTTCTCCGATTTATAAAGCAATGAGGCGACAAATAATAGGTCCAACACTATGGCGAGGTTTGAAATTCTTCGAACTAAGCGAAGTTATGCGACAAGCCAATCGAACTTTTTCAACAATTTTAACAAAAATTGGTGATGGAAAGCTTTAAGACGAGAACGAGTTGGAATTAATCGAATCAAGATTTTACTCCGAAGAAGAGGCTGATAGAATTTGTCCAGACGGTATACGATTGTTTTTCGATAATCATTCAGTTGCCAAATGCAATAATAAGACTTTAAATTCTGCAGTCGAAAAAGTCATTTCAGAAGCAACAGATGTATACATTGGTTGTCACAGTATTGAACAGCAAACTTCCATGCGTCAAAAATCACACAAAATGTCAACTATTGATACAGTAGGTTTGTCTTTTGAAACTACTTTGGTTATCAATAAGCCGTTCATTATAACAACTAATATCGACGGGTCAGGTGGTTTGGCGAATGGTGCGACGGGAAAATTGATTTATATCGAATATAATGAAAAATAAGAGATAGGTCGCTTATGGTTGGAATTCCCTGGCTCTCCCAAAACCGGCGAAAAAATCAGAAGAAATGCAGCGGCATCAATACAAAACCATAATCTTTGTCTACTGGCAGTACCAATAGATCGCAGAACATCTTCTATACCATAAGTACCCAATAAAACAGTTATTGTGAAACGTAACCATTTTCCACTGGTCTCTGCGTGCGCGATAACTATCCATAAATCCCAAGGAGGTACATTTGGTGAGATGGTATATGAATATGACAAAACACATGCTCAACAGCTCCTGTACGTCGCACTATCACGGGTAACATCGATTCAAGGCTTACATCTCGTTTCACAAAAAAAAATGATAGAAAATTTTATCATGGTCGGAGAGCAGCAGTATCCACGATTGAATTGCGAGCTGAATTTCAAAGGCTGAACCTGAATCGAATTGAAACAATTGACAAACTAGTATATGATTTTATAAATACAAGGAAAGGATTGTCACTGTTTACTTTCAACTGCCAAAGTTTACAAGCTCATGTACAGGATCTCCAATTCGACAGAGTAGCATCGTCGTCGAATTTTTTAATTCTTTCCGAGACGTGGATGAATAATGATACTACATATTTTAAACATTCCAAATTTTCATATTGTAGTTAATTATAAAAGACCACATACAAGGGCAGGCGGAGTAGCAATCTACCAAAGTAAACATGACGTATCTCGTGTTACTACTCCACAAATACATCTCAATGTACAACAAGTGGAATCATTGTCTGCTCAGCTTTCTAAGGTTGGAGAAATATGTGCTTGTGAAAGTAGATTGCACAATAATAGGTCAGTTATACTAGTGGCGATTTATATTTCTCCCAACCAATCATTAAGTGCCATTATTGAATTCATCCATGAGAATTTAATAAGGTACACACCAGAAGTATCGCGGATTCTTAACAAGAATTACGATATTATTCCAATGATTTTAAGTGGGGATTTTAATGTGAATTTTGCATTGGATTCGGCGCTCCCTTTGATCGAGTTCTTGAAAAACAAATTAAATTTAAAAATATGCAACAGTCGCACTGAATCGACAACAAGATCAAAAACAGTAATTGACGCTGTCTTTCAAAGATATATTGATGGAATGCAAACAAAAGCTTTTGTAAGATTCCTCCTTGATTGTTTGGGAAAACTCGAGGGATTGTTCCGCAGGGTTCCGCTCTGATCAAGCAGATCCCGTTGGAATGGAAAGAGAGGTAAATTACTGGGAATTAAGGAAATAATTATTAGGTTAAAATACGTTTATTTAATTTACTAAGCTCACAGCTGTAAGTTTCTTACTGACTAACTATCAGAATTTTGCGGGGTTCTTATACCTATTTTGCAGTGCTACCGCAGCACTAAAGTGTCGTCACCTCAAACTTTCCCATCGGAATTCTTTCGATGAGGCAACACCTAACGAGGTCAGATCGATCTGCATTGGTTTGCAGATCGCATTGTAGGTGGGAGTGTCTCCAGACGTTCGGTCAATGGACAACGTGGGAAACTGGAGGCGGAGCCAAACAGCGGTCAGCGTGGGAATGGAACGGGAATGAAATGGAATGGGATGACCAGGGAAAGAAAACCTTTTCTGTGCCTCAGGGACCAGGGAAAGAAAACCTTTTTCTTCGGTCCGAATGGGAAAGTTTAGTTTGCTTCGCTCATTGGTGCGCTGCATCATGTGGTACATTACACCTTCCCCCTTTTGGAAGAGAGGTTTTTCTTGTGTTATTGAGAACAAGGAAAATCTCTCTTCTGTACATCATTAACTTAGAATCTACCTTATATTAACATTTCATTATTAACATTTTCATATATTCAACCTAATACTACTTGATCTACGCTGGTTATATTTGTCAAAAGTTATTACGAATTATTATATTTCCTTAATCTATTTTTATGTACGGTAATTAGTTTATTGTTTGAATCTCTTATAACACAATTTGGTTCAGATATCTCGATTACTTTATATGGTCCTTCAAATAGTGGATCCATTTTCCTTCTATTTTGTATTTTTATAAAAACTCGTTCCCCTCTCTTTAAGCGTAATGTGTTACGATCTTGATTTTCTGTATTTATTCTTCTGGCCTTAGATTCTTGTAAATATTGTCTTGCTTTTATTACACTGGATTGTAGTCTATATTTTAGTTCGTTTGCATAGAGGTCATGATTATACATTGGATCAGGACGTTTGTTTGGTATTTCCGTAAGTACCGAGGGAGTTTTACCGAATATGAGTTCAAATGGTGTATACCCATGCACGGTGTTTGGAGTTGTATTGTAACAATACGCGTAATAAGGGGTCCAAGTGTCCCAATCGTCGTGATTTTCGTTCACAAAGCATCTGAGATATTCGTTCAGTGATTTGTGATTCCGCTCTAAAGCCCCTATTGTTTCTGGATGTGCCGCAGTTGCAAACAGTTGGTTGATATGTAGGTACCCACATATTTCTTTAAATACCTGATTTTTATACTCCGTTCCCAAATCAGACTTAATGTAGCACATTGGACCATATTTGAGAATGAACTCATTCACCACAGCTTTTGCTACGGTATTTGCTTCTTTGTCTTTTATGGGTATGACTACCACATACTTGCTTAGATCGCATTGTAATGTTATCGCGTATCTATTATTGCTAGCAGTTTTGGTGAAAGGTCCTACCGTGTCTATTGATACTACCTCAAATACCTTAACCGGCGTGGTTGTTAGCTGCATAGGTTCTTTAGTCTCGACCTGATGTTTGTTCCTTGAGCATTTTTCGCAATTATTTACGTGTTTCGCTATTGATTTTTTCATATTTCTCCAAAGATATATAGTTTTTAGTTTCTTATACATTCGGGCCTGTCCTAGATGTCCTCCTGTGGGTGTATTATGATATTGATTCAAAATGTCGACAATTTTTTCTTCATCTGCTATATGTATGAGCGGCTTGTACAATTTTATTGAAACGTTTCTTAGACTGCGATTGCCTATATCCTTGTATATAGCAACGCTTACATAATTAAAAATTTCACTTTCTGTAGAAAGTTTCAGAGTCTCGGTCTGAACTTCGTAATAAATTTCTTCATCCAACCTTCGGATTTCACGCTCTAATGCGGATTCCATGGATTCATTTATAGTTCTTCTAAATAACCGCTTTATTAGTACTGACTTGCTATCCTGTATTAGGATGTTTAGTTCATTCGTGGCGCAGCTGCTCGCCGTGAACTTTAATTCTACCACATTTTTTAATGATTCGGACGGAGATACCTCTAGCACTCGCAGTTGATCAGGCTGCTGTGATTCTGTATCCGACCTTTCTGAGTGTCTGGTTGGTTCTTTCGATTTTGACGTCATCGCCCTTGTTTTAACTTGTAGAACACTGACGTTCTTTAAATCCTCTATATCGATTCTAGATAATGCATCTGGTCCACTATTTTGCTTCCCTTTCACAAATTCTACCGTGAAATCGTATTCTTCGATATCAAGCCTCATGCGTGTTAGCTTGGATGATGGGTTCTTCATTGCAAATAGATAAGTGAACGGCCGGTGATCTGTTCGTACTACAAATTTTCGACCATAGATGTAAGGTCTGAAATGATTTATCGCCCAATGAATAGCTGCTAATTCTTTTTCGATAACGGACTTATTTTTTTCCCCAGGTGTAAAAGTTCTGCTTGCAAAAGCTATAGGGAAGTCCTTATCCTCGAATTTTTGGGATAATATAGCTCCACAGGCCTCATTTGATGCATCCGTCGAAATTATAAACTGTTTTCCGAAGTCGGGGTATTGGAGAATTGTAGGCGACATTAGCGTCGCTTTCAGTTTATCGAATGCCTCTTGCTGCAGCTCTGTCCATTCAAATGCCGCCTTTTTCCGCAACAATTTGTTAAGTGGTAGGGCAATGTTCGCAAAGTTGGGAACAAATCTTCTATAATAGTTGCAAAATGCAACGAATCGTCGAGTATCGTCGGCTGATTTGGGTGTGGGATAGTTCTTAATGGCTTCATATTTTGAAGCGTCGGGCTTAATTCCTTCAGCTGACACCTGATGTCCCAGAAAAGTTACCTCTGTCTGGAAAAATTTGCACTTTTCAGGATTTAGTTTAAGATTTTTGTCTTTCAGTCTCTCGAAAACGCTTTTAAGGTTTTTAAGATGATGCCTGAGTGAACATCCAACGACGATTATATCATCAATATAGAGAAATGCATTGTCCGGAGGCAAACCTGCTAGCGCTATGTTCATCATTCTCAGGAAACTATTTGGACTAATTTTTAATCCGAAAGGCAACCTACAATACTGGTAATGGCCTGAATTCGTTGAAAATGCTGTATACTTTCGTGAGTCTTTCTCTATTGGAATTTGATGAAAACCCGACATAAGATCAAGATTTGAAAAGAATTTGGCTCGCCCCATTTGATCTAAAATTTCCTCAATCCTTGGTAAGGGAAATTTATCTCCAATTACCTTTTTGTTAAGGTTTCTAAAATCTACTACCAGCCTCCATTTTTTTACATCCTTGGACTTCTTTGGCACTAGCAGAATTGGTGAATTTTATTGCGACACTGAATTTTCGATGATTCCGTCGTTTAACATTTTCTGTACTTGATTATTGATTTCTTCCTTATGAGCTTCAGGAAGTCTATAATTTTTTATGTAGACGGGTATATTGTCCGAAATTTGTATTGATTGCTCATAGAAATTGTTCACTGCCAATGGCTCATCATCCTGGGCGAAAACATCTTCATACTCGGAACATAACTCTTCCAATTGTTTCCTTGCAAACTCTGGGGTATTCGAGAAGTCAATTTTTGATATTAATTTATTTGCCCGTTCAGCCTTTGTTTTACACCTTAACACTCTATATTCCGATAGTAGACTTAGCTTTAATTTACTTACATCGACTTTCACTGTATGGTCTGTTGTATTCAATATTCTGACAATAGGATTAGCTGCTGAAATTATTGATGCTGCTGTATAGACTTTTGGACATATTTCTTGGTTATGGATTACCCAATCATCCTTATGCTGGCTCTGTAATTTAAAGACACGCATAACTTCACACCTAGCTGGTATCAACAATGCGTCCTTTTCTGGACTGTTCTGAATTGGAATTTCTAAAACTTTATTCGGTAGATATAATGTTAACAGCCACGTATCGTAGTTTATCTGGGCCTTATATTTTACTAAAAAATCTATGCCTAGTATGGCGTCTGCTTCGAACGATACGCTATTATCAACAACATGGAACGTATGTTTGATCGCGGTGTCACCATGAAATATCAAGTTAGTTTCTGTAGAGCCCATAGAAAGCTGAGTAGTGTCCGCTATTCCTCGTAGTGTACATTTATTTTTGGGGTAATACATTTGGGTTGGTTTAATTAAGTGTCTTTTAAATAAGGATACATCCGCACCAGTGTCTACAAGAAGAGTACATTTCTTGTCACACATCTCGACGTCAGCAACTATGAAGTTTGCCAGATTTAAACTCATGTTGTATATTCTCCCATTTGTTCCTGTCCCCCCAACTGACTTGGGTCGGCCTCTTGCTGAGGGGCTTGGTCTTCCCCCGAATTATAGTAGTGTATCCTTTGATTATTCTGCCCTCTGTTGCCACTAAAATTCCGTCGGTTGCTATTGGTGTGTCCGTTGCGTTGATTATTGAATCTTTTATTTGCCTGCCATCCACCACCTGAGGGCACATAGTTATCTCTATTTCTATTTTGTGTGCCCGTATTTTGATTATTGAAATTGTTTTGTCTTTGCCGCCAGTTACCCTGCCTACTCCAACTTCCGCCGTTATTCTGAAACTTTGGTTTATTTTGCCTTTCCTGTGCATTAAAATGTAACACTGTAATTGCCTTAGCTGCAATTTCGGAAAGCTTCGTGTAGCTTGTCGCCTTTAGTATGATAGATGTTTCAGGATTCGAAACATTTTCTACCAGCGCTTGTTTTGCGAATTTTTCGGCAAGATTCTCGGCCGATTCACCACTTGCTACGTTCTCTGAAATGAAGGCTTTCGTGAGTTGATTTGCTAAATCCTCAATTCGACTAATATAATCAATAAGCCTTTTATTTCCCTGTTGAGTTCCCTTCAGTTGTGCCAGTAATGCGTCCGATGAGTATTTCACCGAAAATTTTTGACGAATTTTTCGCTTAATCGCTTCCACTGTAGTTAGCTCTTCAGTTATAGCCAGTTTTGCTCGACCTGTTATTCGAGTCTTTATAAATTTAACCATTATTTGTTTATGCGCCGTCTCTGTAAGTTCATCGAGTAGACTAACCGCATCGAGGAAGGATTCCGTTTCATCCTCCTTGCCACTGTAATGTGGTATCAAAGCTGTTGCCGTCTTAATATCGAACGACATGCTGCTGCTGGTATTTACCGTACGAAGGTCCTTTTGAATCTTTATGAATTCTTCAATTTCTTTTCCTAAATCTCTTATTGTTACATATATTTTCTCCAGGTCTTGTGCTATACCAAGAGTAGTTTCCGTAGGTTTCAATGCTTCTGCTTTTGTGAGTAATTCTTCTACTGTATTTTCCTTCTCTATTAATGTTTTAATAGTATATACTGCAGACCCTTTTTTCTTAAAATTTATTAATATAGCTTCTAGTTGTGCTTTTATTGCTTCTAAACTCACCATTTGACTCATGCCTTGCTATCTACTACAGCTATTCTAGCTGGTGAACTTAAGTAACGCTTTCGAAGACCCCTTCGGTGATTCATGTATATCTTATATACCATATTCAAAATGAGCACTATCAGTATTGCGCATAGCACAAAGAAAATTTGCGGGTTGTTGGTCCTTACTATGTCTTGCACCGTCACATTGTTAACTATTTCTCCATTATTGGATGTCTTAGTGTTTTTGTTTCCCATTCTGTATTGGTTAACCAAGATCGTAATTGTCAAGTAAGTAGTATCCTAAATTCCAACAAGATTCAAACAATATTACAAATTTTCTATTTATATTTTAATTTATTTTCTTATTTTTATTTAGTCTATTCAAATCATTCTTGGCTTTATTCAAAAGTAAGTTAAATCTATTTTTTTCCTCCTCTGATCTACAATTTTCTAAAATATCTCTTAGTTGTTTAACATTCTTTTTGATTTGATGCCTTTTTCCACCTCTAGTTTTTTTTTTATTTATTTTCTTGATTTTATTTTTATTTTTATAAAATCTCTTTATGTCCAGTGGTTTAGGCCCGCAACGCGCATCTTCGAACGTAGGTCTTTGTATCTCTGCCCCTTGCTTCACTATCCCTGCTGGAATCCGGTAATTTGCCGGAAACAACACTAACTGCTCCTTGTTCGTCTGCTCTGGTTTCTTCTGCTTCATTTGTTGTTTAATTTCTCCAGTTCGCTATATTACTCGTATGAGTAATTTGTCACGGTCGCCATGTAAGATTCCTCCTTGGTTGTTTGGGAAAACTTGAGGGATTGTTCCGCAGGGTTCCGCTCTGATCAAGCAGATCCCGTTGGAATGGAAAGAGAGGTAAATTACTGGGAATTAAGGAAATAATTATTAGGTTAAAATACGTTTATTTAATTTACTAAGCTCACAGCTGTAAGTTTCTTACTGACTAACTATCAGAATTTTGCGGGGTTCTTATACCTATTTTGCAGTGCTACCGCAGCACTAAAGTGTCGTCACCTCAAACTTTCCCATCGGAATTCTTTCGATGAGGCAACACCTAACGAGGTCAGATCGATCTGCATTGGTTTGCAGATCGCATTGTAGGTGGGAGTGTCTCCAGACGTTCGGTCAATGGACAACGTGGGAAACTGGAGGCGGAGCCAAACAGCGGTCAGCGTGGGAATGGAACGGGAATGAAATGGAATGGGATGACCAGGGAAAGAAAACCTTTTCTGTGCCTCAGGGACCAGGGAAAGAAAACCTTTTTCTTCGGTCCGAATGGGAAAGTTTAGTTTGCTTCGCTCATTGGTGCGCTGCATCATGTGGTACATTACACTTTTATTTCATACTTTAGTTATCATAAGCCACTTGTGTCATTTGTTGAAAGTGGAAACATGAATTGATAGTTCTGATATTGTTTATGATTTGTAATAAGTAAAATATGAGACGTATGTATGTCCGTGATTCGACATTTTCGAGATAACGCGAAAATTTAACTTTCGTGAATTTGCTGCTACGTGACCAGCAACTCTTTTGCTAATTCGTCAGTGTGAGATGAATCCGGAAAATCGAGAAATGATTTTCTGCAGACATAAAATTTAGTAATTTTTCATCTATTGTTAATAAACAGTTTGATGAGTGATAACAATCTTTCGAATTTTTGTAACTTGTAAATCTTTCGAACTCTCGTAAATATCTTTTAAACATTACTAATTTTATCAATGTACCAATTTTATAATACAATAAATGAACTATATATCCAACTATCCCACTCCTGATACTGTATTCGTCTCATTATCTCGCAGTTTAGTTTCTCTGAAGGTTTCACTTCTACCGCGAGTGAAGTGCACACATGATTTTTTTTGATCTGATGCAGTGAATACAGGCAGTTACTGTTGTAGGGCATTCCTTCTCCTCATGCTCCTTTGTACATTTAGTATAGGTATTGAGTTTCTCATTTTTCCTTGGACACATATTTTTACCGTGGCCATAACCACAGCATTTGATACAGTTTCTGTCATTGAAGTCATCAAAAATCTTACAGCTTTGGTAACCAACGTAAAGTGATCCAGATTGCATTATTTTTTTGTAAGTGATGACTTGAGCAATAACTGATTTCTTATTGTTTCCTGAACAAACCTGTGAACAATCTTGAACCCATCACCAGTTAAATTATTGCTAAGAATAAAAATGATATCTTTAGAAAGTTCTTGATGATTCATATCATTAGAGATGTTTATTATTTTTATCTGAGGATTTTTCCTTTCCATGCACGATACAGATAAGTTATTACCAAGATTTGTATTCAAAGTTTTAGTGATAATATCAGAGCTTTCTTTATTGACACATTTAATGATGACATTGCCATTATTTTTGATACATTCAAAACTTTAGCATTTTTATGTCTTGAAATCTTCTTTTGCACTAGATTTAGAGCAATACCTTCAATATTTTTATTGGGTTTAATAACCAGTTGAACTGTTTCCTTATGAATTTTCCTTATGCCAGCAGTAATATTGGAAAAACTAACCTGTGGTAGAAGCTGTTCATTCTTTTGCTCTTTAGATCTTAAATATGCATTTTGAGCACTTAGGTCCTTATTGTGGCTTTTTAATTCGTCATTCATCTCCTTAAGATGCAAATTCGCACTTTGTAAATAGTCACAGGCAACACATCTGTCATCATCTCCACGGCGACGCTTTATACGAGACGATCTTGTTGAATCAGTATCAGATATAACAGACAAATTATCATCCTCTTCCATGTTGCCATCACTGACATTTTTGCAGTACCATTTTCAACGCTTTCAATATGCTTAAATATCAGCAAAAGCTTTTTTTCAGAGTATGAATCACTGGCAAATTACTAGTTTTCACCGCCTGAAGTACATCGTAGGTTCGGTGACCATGTGATTGACACACAATTAGATTTTTTGTTATGTAAATTCCTTTCCCAGATTTAACTTTGACGTTAAAATCAGAGCGATGCCAACCTCTATCACAAATTAAACAAGTAACCATTTTACACTCAAGTGTATTATGATGAATTAAATTATTTGGACCGGGAGGTATATCACGCGCGTCCGTACTTGACCACACAGACATGAGAAACTAACTGATAACTGCAACTGTAATTATTTACTGTTTCCGAATCTATAATTTTTTTTTCGATATCTTAAACTCGGTTCCAGGTTCACAGAGCTCCACGACACGCCGACAATGGATCTTCATTCGCTTCACAGCTGCTTCCCACAAACCACTTTTGTGTTGAGCTCCTGGTGTTGTGAATCGCCAAATGAATCCGTTTTGGTTCACAAGGTGTTTCACTCTGTTGCAATGTCAGCTCTTAAATTCCTTGCAATTCCTTTTCGGCGCCAACGAAATCGGAATAAATGTACACAGGAGTACCGCGTCTGGCCCAAAATCTGTAGAACGCATACAAGAAAAATGTTGCGCTCATAGATAGCTACTTCTAAATGCACTGCTCCCGTCACCTGACAAACGAATACTGACACTATTTCTGATGCCTCGCTCTCTCTTATTTTGATCGGAACTGCCATATAAATGCCCACTCGTGTGAATGGCCACGCTGGTCGAACACGTTCATCTGTCTTCTTCGACTCACGTACGCATCTCACGCTTCTTGAGACAAAGCATCGCAGTTGCAGCCATAACTGTGGAATCCAAAATTGTTGTCTTATATGGTGCACCATAAGTTGAATGCCGCCTTGCATATTGTCTCTGTGTGCCTGATCTATTATCAGGTAACATAGACGAATTTTTGGTGGAATAAAAATTGGGTAACGTTTTTCATACTCAAACAATAATTCGCTTATGCGTCCACCAACAGGTAGTACGCCATCCACTGATTTTGGTCGAAACGCTGCAATTTTGCTTTCTATTGGGAAGTCTTTACACATGTCTGCAATGCCATCTCCGCAATACATGTGATTTTTTACATATATTTCGCCCAGTAAATCGCTGCATTAAATAAATTTTTTGCTGACCATCGTGGTGCTGCCATTGCCATCGTTTGTCTTCTTTTGCGGCTTGGCGTCTTCAGCTTTGCATATCAAATGTAAGCTGTTATGCGAACGATCTTCCTCTAGGTTTAAAATCGATCAGTAAGCAATTTGCCTCTGCACTCCATTGCTACTTGGACTAGGCTGACACTTGCAACTAGTCGATTATACACCTTGTGAGTCTCAACTTTGCCTGTAGTTATAACCGTCAGCTTCGGTTACGGCCAGTTATAAGTCGGCTGCAATAAGTATTCCGGCCCACTCTCCATTTACGGGAATTCAGGAAGTCAGCCATGTCCATTCGTCTTCTAATGAGATCAGTTGGATTGTCCGTTGTATCGACATGAGCCCAACGTATCTCCTCGGAGTAGTTCTGAACTACCCGCACACGGTTCGCGACGAATGTCTTGAAGTTATAAACATAAGAAAATTTATAAATTCTTAGGTTTTCAACTAATTTTTATTTATCTATTTATTAATTATCAATTTTACCGAAGTTCCTTTACAATATATATATCTAATGGGAGCGTCGGTCATTAAATATGTTGTCAGGAGTGCGAAAAAAACTCATGTTCATGCTGATTAGTCATCAATGCCTTAAGAATTGGTGGTATGGGTATTGAATCCAAAACAACCTTTCCTTTCTGACAACACTCTGTAAAGCGTTTATCTTGCGGTAACTCATTTAAAAAGTGCTTTGCTTTACATGAACTGCATTCAATATTCATTGCACCGCATTATTGCATTATTTCTTTGTTCTGCTCCTCGACCCTGTCTGCGTCTACTGTTTCGATTTTCGCGGATCTCGTTGGTTTCCTGGGATCTACGATGCTCATTAAAGGTCTGCCTTTCCTCTTGGGTCATATTTTGTCGTACTATCCGTTGAAGCTCAATTCTTCTTCGTTTTGACGCAACTCGTTCCGTGTTGGTTAATCTAGGCCGCCCAATCATTCTAAAATCCGTTAGTTCTTAAAGCAATCAAGAAGAAGAAACGAAAAGAAATCCTAGACTCAAGAAAAGAATATAAAAATTTTCAAAAATAAATTATATTGAATATAAAATAAATTTAAAAAAAGAAGATAAAGTAAAAAAGAAGAAATTTTTGTATCCACAACGAAATATTTTTGTATCGAAAAGTATGTATATGCTTTGAAAAATGTGCGTGTGATCAATAAACATATCAGTTCACGACAATGCTTGCAAAGGAACTAAGTACAAAATCAATGAACGTTTTTACTGACGGTTCAATTCTCTGGGGAATGGGTTTCATTCCCAAAAAGGAAGGAGACACATCCCGTGAGGTGGAGAACGGATTTTCCTCGCTTTAAGAGATTGATCGCGAGGTAGAGAACAGTTATTCTGCTTTCAGAGGGTGGATTAGTAAGGAGGGGAAATGCTCGTGCGAGCAATCTTTTCGCAATTTTATTCCTTATTTTCAAGCAAAACTCTCAAGTTCAGTATATTAATAAGTACTGACTTTTACTGAACTTGAGAGTTTTGCATTCCCGCGTGGAACGGAAAACAGAGGAATTTCTCACAATTTTCCGTTCCGTGCGTTTTGTGTTCCCGAACGGAACGGAAAATTTTAAGAAAACTTCTCGCACAGGCACTTCCCCTGTTTTCCGCACCGCGCGGAAACGCCACCACTCAATTTCAGTAAAAATCAGTATGATTTTCGCTGGTGCGAATAACTTTCTCACAATTTTCCGTTTCGTACGGGAACGCAAATCTTTCAAGTTCAGTAAAAATCAGTACTTACTGATATTTACTGAACTTGAGAGTTTTGCACTCCCGCGCGGAACAGAAAATTTTGAGAAAACTTCTCGCACAGGCACTTCTCCTGTTTCTGCTCCGCGCGGGAACGCCACCTCTCAATTTCAGTAAAAATCAGTATGATTTTCGCTGGTGCTTACTGATATTTACTGAACTTGAGAGTTTTGCACTCCCGCGCGGAACAGAAAATTTTGAGAAAACTTCTCGCACAGGCACTTCCCCAGTTTTCCGCTCCGCGCGGGAACGCCACCAATCAATTTTATTAAAAATCAGTATGATTTTCGCTGGTGCGAATAATTTTCTCAGAATTTTGCGTTCCGTACGTTTTGCGTTCCCGCGCGGAACGGAAAATTTTGAGAAAACTTCTCGCACAGGCACTTCCCCTGTTTTCCGCTCCGCGCGGGAACGCCACCTCTCCATTTCAGTAAAAATCAGTATGATTTTCGCTGGTGCGAATAATTTTCTCAGAATTTTTCGTTCCGTACGTTTTGCGACCCGCGCGGAACGGAAAATTTTGAGAAAACTTCTCGCACAGGCACTTCCCTGTTTTCCGCTCCACGCGGGAACGCCAACTCTCAATTTCAGTAAAAATCAGTATGATTTTCGCTGGTGCGAATAATTTTCTCACAATTTTCCGTTCCGTACGGGAACGCAAAGCGCTCAATTCAGTAAATATCAGTAAGTACTGAAGCAGAAAAAGGGGAATGGGCTTCACGCTCTGAAAGCAGAGACGATTCATTTTAAAGGAATGAATTTCTCTCTGCTTTCTGGATGTAAGTCTCATTCACCAGAGAATGGGATCATTCTGATTTTTTCTGAACTTAAGAGTTTTGCGTTCCCGCACGGAGGAAACTACTCGCACAGGCAATTCCCCTAAAAAATCATAATGATCCCATGCTCTGGTGAATGAGACTTACATCCAGAAAGCAGAGAGAAATTCATTATTTTAAACTGAATTGTCTCTGCTTTCAGAGCGTGAAGCCCATTCCCCTTTTTTTGCTTCACGACCATTAGGATTTTATTATTATTAACGTATTCTACAACATACGCGCCACAAGAGTATTTCTCGATGATAAACTGTATATCTGTATTTGATTTTAATATATTAAGAATGAAAGGATTGTAAGAGTTGTGCCACTTTTCATGTGGTTGTCGTTTTAAAAATACTTTAGTTCTAATAATTCCAGCTTTGAGAATATGAAAATAGTCTTCGTCAGAAGAAATTCGATTTTCTTCATAAAAAGATTCAATACTTTCATAATTATTGTTCTCGAGATTGGCTTGCAATTGTTTATAACGGTGAGCATAACTTGCATATCCTGGATGATTTTTCTCCATGGGTTTTAATACCGTGGCGAATTTACATGGCATGAATGGAGCATCAAATCGATATTTCTGAGGTTGATTGCCTTTATTTTCTTGTAGCAAGTGAAAGTGTGTTTGTGGGTTTGCGGAAGAATATATCCAGAAGCCTCTGTTGAAGAAACTGATATTAATTGATCAATCATCGTTATAGCTTTTAGTTTGTTTCCACGAAGCGCATCTGATGGAGCATCATTCAGCCATAATAAAATGTGTGCATGAGGACTACCACGATGTTGAAACTCAATGTGCTTAAAATAGTTGACAACATGGTAATTTCCAAATGGGCTATTTTTCGTGGATTGGAGAATAGTCAATAATATATTGACTATTTTATTGAAATATACTGCACAAGTCACAGCATCTTCATTCACAAGTATAGTCTTTGATATGCAATCCAATGACGCAACTGCTTCTGTTGAAATTTCAGCCCCTCTATTTTTTTATTTGTACAGTAATTGCAGTAAATTGTTCCATCCGATTTCATTTGCCCTTAGAGTGAGGAACATAGTAGGTTTTCCCAACTGACGAATCATCGCGAAAAAATCTCTTTTTCGTTTGCTCCAATACCAAAGAGAGTTTGGTACTGATCGCAGGAAAGCCAAATTACTTTCGATGCAATTATTAATATATTCATCTGATTCAATTTGCTGCCGTGTAATATAAATATTATTTCCCACATGCCTGAATGCAATAGTGAGCGAATCACGAACTCTTAACCTCATAATTTTCATAGCAACGTACAATAAGTGATACGGAGTAACTCCAAGTCGGTCAGATCTCCGTAATTCACTAGTCGCTATCGTAAAAGGTGTCGCATTTATTCCATCTCTGAATGTTCGGAAATGGCCCAAATAAATTGATGGGAAAGAAAGTTTTTCCACATGTTCATCAAAAATTATACTTTCTGGGAGAGTATACTGTCCAGGTGCAATCCGTAAGTACTCGTCATCATTCCACATCAGAGTCTGTTGATGTGCTGTTAGACTGTCTTCTATCGGTATAACTTCACTTATTTCTTCTCAATTAATTTCATCAATATTATGATCGTTGAAAAAGCTTTCATCAATTTTGATATTACATAAAACATAAAGTGGAGTTTCAAGCAAGTACTGACGCCATGCACGAATTGTTCTTTTATTCAACAGTCCCACTAAATAGCTTGATCTGTGAATTTTCTTTCTTTTAATATGAATGTTGATGCAGTGATCATCATCAATATTGCGAGGTAAAAGTTTTACCATATTGTGTACATCGACTGGTACATTAATAATTTGCCCATAAATTCCGTATTGCCCATGGACGTGTCGCAACCGTCTTATTTGCATGAAGGGAATTCGCGGAGAGACAAGTCTTTCAGAAATCAAATCCTGTGGTGGTAAATACGCAGGTATCTTTTGATATTTGAAGCCATTATATTTGGACATTGTTTGAATAACTTTCTTCTCTATTGCTTGGTAACACGTGTTGCATAGTAAAATACCATCACTTGTATTATAATTTTAAATTATTACACGTGAAAGTTCCTCATGTTCTGTGCGTGGTGCTTTCAATTCTTTTTGGAGCCACAATCGATCACTCACGGAGCACGTATAACCGAACATATTGTTCAAAAACTTTTTGCGAAATTCTTCATGGGCAACTTTATGTTGACGAAATTGTAAGTACGGAAGTTTCAGACTGTACATCCGCTTGGGGGCTACCTGAAAAGCAATTTATAGTATGTGATGAGCTATCAGGACCAATTTATTAAAAAAGTAAATTTTTTATATATGTACAAAAGTATTAGGTATCTCACAATCATTATTTTCAATACTACATATTATATCCAACTGAGACATCATCTTTCACATTTAATATGTACATTCACGTAGGAATCATTTGAAGAGAGAATAACAACGGTGCTAAAGAAGTGTTCACTTCAATAAGGATATACACGTGATATCTGGAGATTTTCAATGTGATCTATGAGTGAGGATTGAGGACCAAATTTGCTGATTAGAGAATATTCAAACACTAACAGTGATGATTTTCACGATTTTGAACATTGAACGTTTCATTATGCACACTTGTTACTGTATGTTGCACGTTTACTAATGCCCTTCGGTTCCACGTAATTTAATGTTCCACGTACTCGTTCCGTTGAATTTTTTGGAACATTTTTAATGATATTTGGTTTGTTTTTCTGCCGAAACTCACGACACTTTTCAGCATTTGTTTTCGGCATCCTTGGAAAATATTTATTGAACTAAGAATTAAATAAATGGTTTTGTTTATATTAGATTTATTATACGAGATATATTTCGAGATAGAAAATTTTTCACGTGATGTAACTTTTGTATCGAAACTAAAGTGACAAAATCATTTTAAACGTCCCTACCACTTCGTTCTAATGTTCATTTTGTTCCTTCCCTTATCTCTAGGTCTCATCGCCCTAGAACTCTCTGTCTCATAGTTGACTCAATGTTCCATCCCATAATCTTCTTAGTTTTATCAATAACAGTGTTTTCTTTACTGATGCGAATCAAGTAGCGAATAAGAAACGCTACGAGATGATCCAGTTCAAAAACTAAGACAAATTAAAATTTTAAATTAAAATTGTAAAGCTAAATTTTCAGTAAATATGTATAAAACTGATTCCATTCTTTCTTTATTTATTAATATTAATATAATATGCCTTATTTCTGTTTTTCACAACCCTAAAGAATAACGGAACGAAATGGAACGAAACGAAACGAAACGATTTCCTTTAATCCGCTAGTATCCTATCCCCACTGTAGTTCCCACGGGTATTAATTTTTGCACTAAATTGTCTGTCTCCTACTCAAGTAATAGGAGCGCAGAAAATCATGAACATCGTAAAAATCAATCTGATCCGATTTTTTATTGCTCCAATTACTCGACCCACGCAACTGGATGTTGACTTTTGTCATGTTCATTCATGATTTTCTGTGCTCCTATTATGTCCTGTTTATATTAAGATAAAAGGATACACTGTATATGTGTATTTTTTCTCATTCTCTCGCAGGTGATGTTTTATAAATGTATATTTTCGTCTCTTTTTAACGTCGCTTTTTCGTTTCATCGAGTTTCAAATCACAACGGTGCTACGGAAATTTTCACTTCAATAAGTATTTAAAAGTTAAAAGAAATATCAACCAATGTGCTACTGATAAAAGCAGCTGCGAAACATACAAAGCATGATTTGAAAGGCATGTTAGTATGACAAATTACCTCCGGAAACCAGCAGAACCTTTCAAGGATAGTAAAACTGCAATATAACCTTTTTTTTAAAAAACAATGGATATAAGAGATCTGTTAGAAAAGGATATATTTGATTCACAATTCAACGATATTATATGTGAAACCTTCGTTTCCTTAAATTTAGAACTGAATAATTTTAATTCTGTTTGTCTTCATGTTAACATTCGTAGTTTGAGTGCAAATTTTCCTATTTTAGAAAGGCTTTATTGAAAGTCTGTTCTGAAACTTGGAGAATTACCAATGTAAATCAATATAAACTCAACGGCTATAATGTTTGCTATAATAACGGAAACATAAATATAGCTGACGGTGCTGTGATCTATGTAAATAGTGAACTTAATCACGCTACTGAAATCAAAATTGAGAAGGAGATTTTTAAAGTGTTAAATTGTAAAATCAAGCTTAATGAGAGTTTGAGTATTGTGCTTACAGCCTTATAAAGATGTCATGACTTTAACGAAGCTGATTTTATAGAAATAATGGACAGCATGATGAAAAATAGTAAAGCTGCTCATCATTTCATTATTGGGGATTTCAATGTAAAGTTAATTCAATCTAATGAACTATCTGATATTCTCTTGAGTAATAGCTTCTAAGCTGGTTTTTTCTCTCTTTTCAAAACTGTAATGAGGCCTTATGATAATGAAGGTACCTGCATTGCCAATATCTTTGTTATGACAAGCTATAGGATAAACGCTCTTGAGCATGCGCAGCTGTTTACTGATCATTATACCCTCTTATACTCGATTGCGATAAATTTTCTCCAGCTAAACCATCTAAATCAAAGAGGAACAGAATAAATTACAATAAACAAGATAATATAGCCTTAAATTTTAGTTGGTGATACAATTAGTGACCCAAATGCTGATTAGTGATTAGTTCAAAAGCTAGAAAGCCATGGATTAGTACATCTACTCTCATCTCCATTAAACATAAAGAGCAATTATACAATATTTGGAAATTAAATAAATCTTCATTTATGCAATTGAATACAAAAAATATAAAAACATATTAAATAAAATTATTAAAGCTGCAAAAAATAAATATGAAATGGATAAAGCAGAAAAATGCTGTCATGAATCAAAAAAACTGTGGTCATATATTAATGAACAGTTAGGAAGTGAGACTCAATTTAATAGAATTGATAGAGTCAAAATTGGTGAAAATGTTATCTCTGATGCTCCTCAAATATCTGATGAATTTAAAAAATTTTTTGCTAATATTGGTAAAGAATTGGCTGATAAAATCCAAAGTGCTCATTTGCCTTCTGCATTACTTGATCATAACAAAAGAAATGATAGACCTTTTTTCCTTAAATATACTGACTCTTATCAAATTGAAATGATAATTTCACAGTTAAAGAATCAGAGTGGTGGAGCTGACGGTATACATGCTGCGGTTCTTAAGAGAATGAGTAGTTGTGTAAACCCTGTTTTGTCAAGGATACTCAATCTTTGTATCTTCAATGGGATTTGGCCTGATGCTTTAAAAGTTGCCGAAATTGTACCTGTTTTTAAATCTGGAGACAAATCTAACGTAAATAATTATACACTAATTTCTCTTGTTTCCAATATTGCTAAATTATTTGGAAAAATGATTCACCATTGAATTCTAAAGTTTTTAACAAAATATAATAGATTACATAAAAATCAATTTGGATTCATTAAAAATAAGGGCACGAATCTTGCTCGTGACGCTGTTTTTGACAGCATATATAATGAAATTAATAAAAATAAAGCTGTAGCTGCAACTTTCATTGATCTCAGCAAAGCATTTGATACTGTATATCACAATGTTCTGCTTAAAACTGGAGCATGATGGTATAAGAGGATAAGCACTTTCATTGATGAAAAGCTATTTGAGTAATAGGAAGCAAAGAGTCAAATTAGGTGAAATATCTAGTTGTGATAAGAGTATTGAGCAAGGTACTGTACTGAGACCTCTCCTATTTTGAATTTATATTAATGATATTTTTGAAAATTGCCCACTGGTTTTTGCTTTTGCGGATGATACAGTTGTATTAAGTATTGAAAATAAATGAAGTGAAGTTGAAAGTAAGATGAATGAATACTTGTTAAAGTTAAATGACTGGTTTAATATTTATAAATTGACTATGAATGTGCAAAAAACTGATTTCTTCACTTTTGGCTGTGACTCTGATAGTGTTCCTAATACAATAAAAATTGAAATTAATAATTATTTGATATCTAGAAGAGATAGCTTTAAATATCTTGGCATAATAGTTGATTATAATCTTAAATGGGATTTGCATATTAATAAAATTATAAACAAGTGCAGATATTGAAAGTTGGAAGTTCTTGTCATACTCTGGAACGGTTGTATACGGTTGCCTGTCTAGCTTTTTTATTTTTAACAAAGTGTCAATCTCTAAAATTGTCAACAATAAACTTAGTTCAACCACACTATTGAAAATTCTCAATTCACAAATATTGCAAATCTAATTAAATTTTCTTCTCTCGTTTTGTAATTGCTTGCTTAATAACAATTCATTAACAATTATTAGTTGTTTTGCTGAAAAACATAAACTGCTATTGGTCAAAATCTAAAAGTGATAATTTTGCACTTCAAATTTTTGAAATCTTTGAAAAGTGAAATTCGTACCAATTTTTTAGTATACGAAAGTGTAATGTAACAGCCAATCACTGATCAATTTATATCGACTTTACTAAATGCGCAATACCCTAGCTGTAAAGTGCTTCTTGCCAAGAAAGCGGGAATTTTTGCGTTTTTTTGGAGAATTCTATTCCCTCTTTGTCATCTGGATTCGTGGATTTGCGAGGAGGAAACTGTTGTGCTTTGATCGTGTTTTGCCTGCCGAAATGACAGTGGACTTACCAGGCTGGATGTTTATTGTTTATGTTTAATTTTGATTTTACTTTCGTTTAAATTTTTTCTAGCTTATTTACTTTGAATTTTTCATTCAATCTTTAAACACCGTCTTAGCCTCTAGAATCATCGTGGTACTTATTTAATTCCAATTTTGTCTTTACTTTTGATTTAATTTTTTTACTTGTTTTTTACTTTGAAATTTTCATCCTACTTTTAATATTTTCTAAGGCTTTGGAATCATTGTGGTACTAATTTACATAAAATAATCGAAGTCCATAAACACGAAGCCGGATCAAGGAACATAGGAACTTTTTATGTTACTCATTATGACGCTAAGCTGTGGTCACGCCTTCTGCAAGGATAGGAGTTCCGGCAGGCTGTTGTCTTGCCATGGCCTGTGTGATGCCTATTTCCACCCTAAATGTGTGGATCTAAATGGTGCGCTAGCTGACAAAGTCGAATCTAAAGACTCGGTTGTCTACTGGTATTGCTCGAAATGCCGGAAATTTACCCTAAACCCCCTATCATCTTGCCTCTTGAATATCGAATCTGAGCTGCGTAAACTAGGTAATAAATTAGCCGAATCATCCACCATCTAATCGGCAGTCTTAGCGTCGGTTGTGTCCCTCAAGGATTTCATCCCTCCTCACACTGAGCTCCCTCAATTAACCCAAACCGTTTCGGAACCACCAACATCAACCATACAGAATAGTTCAGTTAGAGTGACTAGATCCGGGAAATCAAACTTGTTATTACAACAAGATTCCTCCCTTATGACCTTCTCCCCTCTTCCCTGCCCGTCCCTCCCACCACAACCCGGTCCGGCATACCTCAGTGGTATAGAGGAAGAGTTTGTGTCTGAGCCTGTGTCATTAAGGTATTCATCTGCTCCAAGACTTAAAATCAATGAAAAGCCCCTGCGTGGTACTTGGCACGGCAATACTTCTGACTCTCTTGCAATAACCCCACTATATAACAGCGTATCCCCCACCGCTCCCTCCACTACTCCCAGCATTACCTCTGACAACGCTAAGGCATCCACGTCTCAGGGCCCCCTATTGATGCTCTTAGAACAGTCCCTAAGACTAAATCAGTTTTTGTGACTGAGTTGATCCCCTCAACTCAGCCTGACGGTATCATCAACCATATTGTGAATATCATCGGTGTTGATGTAGTGAAAAATCGTATTAAGGTCTTTAAGCTCTCGGAGAGGAGATGCTCCTCGTTTAAGATCATCGTTCCTCCTGCCTTCTTTGATCTCCTCCTTAACAAATCTAACTGGCCTAAAGATGTCTTCCTAAAGGAATTTCTTCCAAGTGATAGGTCCACCAGAAATGTTGTTGCGGATGATGAGGCCATTAATTCTCCCCCTACGCAGGGTGGCTACTTGCTGGCAAAAAAGTTCCCGCCCTCTCAATCTTCTACCAAAATGTGAGGGGTCTTAGTACCGAGACCCACTCCACTTCCTCATCCTCCCAAACACTACCCCATGACGTTATCTGCTTGACAGAAACGTGGCTCTGCTCCAATATACACGATCTTGAGGACCTGGATCCCCATTTTGTAACTTGTCGCAAAGACCGCTCCCATGGCGATCCAAACCGTCGAGGCGGGGGAGTGTTAATAGCTGTGCGCTCCTCACTCAAAGCTTCCTTAATCTACACCCCATCTGAAGAACCGCTCGAAATCATCGCAGTTCGGATTCGTCTCCCTTCGGTGAATGTCATTCTCCTCACATGCTACATCCCTCCTCGCTCAGATGATCACGTGCACCTCCACCTCTCTGATCTACTCGACTCCCTCGCCGGTCTCACGCCATGTACACACCATATACTCCTCCTTGGCGATTTCAACCTCCCCATGCTTGAATGGTCATTTGAGCAGGAATCGGACTGTTTCCTAGCTGTAAACCCTTCCACACCCTCCGAAGTTGACTTTGATGACCTCTCATCCCTACATTGCTTGTCTCAGGTCCATCCTATTAAAAACCGGTATAACCGGCAACTCGATCTCGTTCTATCTAATGATCCAACTAACGTACTTGTCTCCAACTGCTCGTTGGAACTCTGCAACGTCGACGCTCATCACTCCCCCTCTCCACTCACCGTTAGCCTCTTCCACTCTCACCCTACTCTCGTTTCCCCACCAACCTCTCTCCATGGTCTAAACTTCCGAAAAACGAACTTTGACCTGCTTAACTCAACTCTTCACAATAACTTTCGTGATATGAACTTTACGGGTAGTGATCTTTCCTCATATATCACCGTGCTTTACGAATCTCTGCTCCATCGTAACTCCTCCTCCCAACCCCTCTTCTCCTTGGTACACAAGAGAACTGAAATCTATGAGGAACAAGCGCAACTCCAACTGGAAACGTTTTATCGCTTCGGGCTTACCTGAGGACTATGACAACTTCGCATCCCTTTACAGGTTTCTTTATACTGACTGCCTAATGTCGGTTAAGACAAATCTCCGGGTTAATCCCCGTGGCCTCTTTTCCTTTGTTAACGCAAAAAGAAGACAGCGTAAGGACTGCTACCATTTCTTACTTAGGTGTCGAATGCGATCAGCCTCAATCGATCGCGAATATGTTTGCCAGCTTTTTCTCCTCCACATTCCACTATGGCTCATTTGAGCTGAACGTAGCTTACTTCACTTCCCTTTACAATAACACATCACCACCTGCTGTTGACCTTCCTATTTTCACTTTTGATGAACATGAAGTTTATCAAAGACTTATACTTCTCAAAGACAACTTTCCCCCGGCCCCAGACGGTATCCCCCCCATACTATTGAAGCACTGCGCGTCCAACTTAGCGCAATCACTATCACGTTTATTGAATATTTCCATCAATACTGGGGTTTTCCCTGACCATGGGCCTGTATATCACAATATTCTGCTTAGCCTGACCACAGTTTATTTACTCCGGTCTTCAAAAAGGGTTCCAAGATGCTTGTTACCTATGATCGACCTATTCCGAAACTTTCTGCAATCCTTAAACTTTTTGAAAAGCTCCTAGTTGAGAAAATTTACCGTTCCTGTGCTGCTATTATATTTCCACATCAGCATGGCTTTCTTAAGGGCAAATCAACGGTCACAAATCTCACACAACTCACGTCTTATACAATAAATGCTCTTGAACGAGGTGAGGCTGCTCTCTTTCAATCTTTCCTCACAATCTCATAATCCTAAAACTAAAGCTGTCACAAAGCCACGACTTTTTTCTCTGGTGGACCCAGTCCTACTTATCTAACCGCACCTACAAGGTTTCTTTCCTACTACTGCATTTGTATAATTCTCTTGCTTAAATATCAATTTTATGCACTTCCAGTTGTTGAACCTATTATTGTTCTAATTATTTTCACTTGCTTCTTCTGTATTTCACTTGTATCTAAGTTGATTAAATAAATAAATAAATCAATATTTTTTGATATTTGTAAGTAACTTAGTTATTTACCTAGCCAAGTGATTGAAACCATTTATAATGGATATGTATATAGTATTCTAAATTATGGTATTATTATCTGGGGAGGTGCGTATCAAACAGCCATAAAAAGACTTGCATCTATGCAAGATAAGTTTATTTCTTTATTAAAATCAGATAGAATGCCAACTAGTCAACAATTATATAGAACCAGAAGTATAAAAATTAAAAATTAAAATAAAGTTTTTAAGATATTTTGCAATTTGGGGGGGGGGGGGCATCCCTTTTACTAGAGGGCTCGTTGTAAGTATAGATGTAAGTATAGTGTAGGTTAGCGCTTGGGCACAATTGTCCCACTCTTCCCAGATACGTACTATGTATATCACTCAAGGGCGAAATCAAGTATATGTATATGCTAAATAAAATAAAAAAAATAAAAATAAATAAAAACTACAAACGACGTAAAGCATTGTAGTAAATTTTTTTCGTTTGTAATTCCGACCATTCCGTAGAGAATCAATAGTATATAGTGTAAATTGCTCCACGAGCCGTAGGCGAGGGAGGCGAACACTCGAGTGAAATTTTGTATTTGTTCTCCTGAGGTGAACATACAAATTTTTCACACACACCTGCCGATAATTCCACTTTTTGGCTCGTTATCGAAGATCGCAATAGTGTGTTTTTCCATCGGCCAACGTGAGTGTTTTCGACGGGAGAATGTGTGAAAATCGTATATTCACTCGCAGAAGAGAGCAGAGAACACTTCCATCTAGTGTAAATTGCCTCACCAGCCGAGGAGGCGCGGGAGGTAAACACGGATGGAAATGCTCTCTGCTCTCTTCGCGAGTGAATGTACTATTTCCACATTCACGCGTTGAAAAAAATCATTTTGCCCGATGGAAAAATCAACTACTTTGAACCTCGATAACGATAACGAGGTGAAAAGCGGAGTTTTCAATCGGGGTGTGAGAAAAAAAAATTTATTTATGCAACCATTTGTGGCGGCCATTTTTCTACCAGATCTTTCAAAATCGTTTTTGTAGTTTCCGAAAAAAGCATGAGTTTACTTCCTTCTATGATTTCTGGACATCGAAAAAACATTTCCAAAAACTTTATACTTGTTCTATATACACAAATGACGTAGAGGTTTGTAGCGAAAACAATTTTCTTCTAGCTATCTTACAACCCGAGAAAACCGCAGAAATGTGGTCCTATGGAAATCTTTGCTTTTACCACTGTTTGTAGTGTTACTAGTAAGCTGCTGAAAAATTTTATGTGGAGTGTAAGCCAATCTATCTATTATGAGAGCGAGGGTGGTATTGCCGATTTAGCACTTTAGTTTTTGTAATATTTACACCTCATTTCTTATTATTAATTATATTTATAAAATTGCATGCACGTGTACAATACTTGAGAGTCGCCAAAAAAAAGTTACAATAAAAATTGAACAACTGTTCACTTGCTTATATTCCAGATTAAATCCCAACTATCACATTTATTAAGAGTCGTCAATATATACAAGTTCCAATTATGAGCAGCCAAAATTTTCAATTATTATTTACGTTGGTTTGTCTGCACACGAACACATAGCGCATGGCAAAAACGCTTGCTGGTACACACGCTTGGTACCGTTGTACGCAGTGAGTTGTTGCGTCCCGATTGGTTCGTCCTGAGGACCACGAGAAAGGCTGATGGTTGCCAGAGCTGCAGAGCAGTCTAGTTTTCAACATTCTCCCCCCCTATCAGCAACGCCTTGCTGATTTTCTTGAGTTGTCTCTGGTGGTGAGTATGGTAGGAGAGCTAGCTTCACGATAGGTCTGATTAGTTCTGCATTATTAGTCTTGATTTTTACTACCCTAGTGAGTCTATCTCTTCCTGGTAGAAGTTCAATCACTCTGGCGAGAGGCCACTTTGTAGGAGGAAACCTCTCATCAATGAGTAACTCAAGAGATCCAACTTTGATATTGAGAGTTGTCTTTGTAAACATTGTTTTGACCATGTTCTCCAGAATGACTGGAGTCGTTGCTGGATGAATTGCCATCTGGATAACCTGGTAAGTGGAAGTTCTTTAAGGATGGTTCAAGGAGAGTTGTCAATTGTTCACCAATCAAAAAATGAGCAGGGATGAGTACTGCTAGATCTTCAGGATCTTCTGTGAGCGACTCAAGTGGTTTGGAGTTGAGTATTGCTTCTATTTGTATCAGTAGCGTGCTGAGCTCTTCGAACGTGAATGTTGAGTCGCCTATCGTTCGAACTCAATGGTTTTTCACTGACTTCACAGCTGCTTCCCATTTCCCTCCCATGTGCGGTGCTGCTGGTGGATTAAACCTCCATTCTGTACCGTCATTAACAAGTGAGTTGGCTATTTCCTTGAACTGTCTTGTCTGATAAGAGTGTCTGCTCCTTGGAATGTAGTGCCGCAATCACTATATAGAGTTCTGCAAACTCCTCTCCGTCCAGTGAACCTTCTGAATGTTATGAAAATTAATTTTCATAACAACGATTTAAAACTAAAACTCCGAAGCACCATAACCACCCTGTGACTTCGGCGCGTGGCATAACGGGATCACGAAAAACGCATGCAAAATAATTTTCATTGTTGCATATCCCGTTCTGCACTCCCTATTGATTCCCTGGGAATCAACGAACCATCTGTTGTTCACAGGGATATCCGCCCCCAAAATGCACAAACGATCAATTCAACTATTGAACGTTAAAAATTGAATTGATCTTTTGTGCATTGCAGCCGGGCTCAATTGATTCCGTGGGAATCAGTTGAGTTGGACAATGGACATCTCCCAGTCCATGAAAGATCAATAGAATCGAAAGGATAAGAATTGGTCTTTCATGGATTGGAGTTCCGCTGTCCGGCCATTATCCCAATGTAGATATAAACTGCGGGATTTTGGTTCGGCAGGCAGTCGATTTTGGAAGGGGACGTCGTGCTGTCCGTGAGGAAACCTCAATTAAAGAATTTTTAAGTGATTGGTGAAAAATAAATTGTTAATAAGAAGAAATTTGAAAAATTATCTTAAAACTAGGAAACCTCAACTAAAGAATTTTTAAGTGATTGGTGTAAAACAAATTTGATGTAAAATAAATTGTTAATAAGAAGAAATTAAAAAATTATCTTAAAACTAGGAAACCTCGATTAAAGAATTTTTAAGTGATTGGTGTAAAATAAATTTGATGTAAACTAAATTGTTAATAAGAAGAAACTAGAAAATTATCTTAAATAATAATTAATAATCTTAATTGTTATACATGAAACTTAAGAAAAAAAAAAATAATTCTAAGGATTATCATAATAATAGATCCAAAAATATATAATATGTAGATCCAAAAATCTTTAAAAATAAATAAAGTAATGAAGTAACTGAAGTAACTACGGTGACTTATTATTCAATGAAGGGTCGAGTGATCTTGCACATAAGCACTCCTCGATCCCTTGTTATGAACAATAACATTTGTATTTCATAACAAAAATTTTGGTGGCAGCGGTGGGATCGCCACAACTGATGGCATCCAGTGAATCCAGTGATCCAGAAATCCTGTGTATCCTGAGTATCCAGTGAATCCAGTGATCCAGAAATCCTGTGTATCCAGAGTATCCTGAAATCCTGCGTAATCCAGAGTTCCAGAGATACAGGAATCAATATTAAGGTCAGCGTAATTTAATTCAATTTTGCTCTTTGAATATATATACCTATATATAATAGAATTAAGAACAATTGTAAAAAAAAAAAACACAAAAAGGTCTGTAAAGGGGGATCCTTTCCTTTTTTTGAAATTTATGGAAAGTTACAAGAAACTTAACCAGAAACTAACTTATAAACTTAACCCAAAGTCAGTAAATCCGTTCGCTTAAACTTAAAAAGCGCGAACTCGTATAAACCGTTCAGTACTTAATAAAACAATCATTTTCCTTCAGAGGAGCACACGAAGCCTAAAGGCTCCTTAAAACTTTCGCTGAGGCTGGCGAGACATCTGAATGAAAATTATTAATTTCTAAGTGAATTGGAACTAACAAACATTAAATAACCGCGTTCTTAATACACTTTCGGAAAAGTGTAGACCACGCTATTGAATTTGTTTTTAATATGAGTAATGAACATCTATAACGCACTTTCAAACTAGAAGTTCTTAAGTCGTTTATGCCGCGAAGCAACTTAGTACGCTTAAGTTGATGAAATCTTGAGGTACAAATTATTCCCCAATGAATCCTTAATTTCGCTCTAATTCGTTTAATTTACCCCTGGGCTTAATTCTTCTCGACTGTCTTCACAAACCTTTAATTCCTACATATTGCCCCCCCTATAATTACTACAACGTCGTATTATATTCTCCACTTCCGGCCCCTGGTACAACTTGATTTCTTATTTTGATTCTGATCTCAACGATCTTTTATTATGGTCTAATTTGAATTATTTAGTTACTTCTAAACCTATAACATGGTCATAGTAATGAACGACACTAAATTCATTTACAAGGCATCTAAGAAGGTTCGTAAATACGTGGCAAAACTACCCCTCGAAGACCAACAAAAGGTAACTATTGCCCTGGAAAAAATCGTCGAATGGTTAAAATTAGAGGTCCACTTAAACGGAAATTCATTTCGGGACGAATTTACCAACACGTATCCGGGTAGATGTCACGTAGCAATGTTTCTGATCCTCCAGATTGCTAGCCATCCTAGCTATCCAACACTCTCAACTGCCGATGAATAAGAGAACATCATCAATAAGTATGATCTATAATAATATAGTTTCGACCTATCAAATTCCAGTTACACAGAATAAACGATAGTTGATGTTTTCGACTCCTCTTATTCCACTCCTAGTTTCTAGTTTCGCACTCATATAGAAATAATCGATAACCCATATCCACATATTCGACCTACCCCTACTTGACAGTTTTATCCGCGTAATGACCGAAAATGAATATAACAACCTCTGTAAATCTCAATCAGGACTTACAGCGGAAATAAGAAGGTTACACGCATCCATTCCTGAGACCAAATCCATCAGATTATTAACTAACAAATTGAAAACCTTATCCGACTTGTGGGTTAGTTTTTGTGAAAACGACACTAAGATAAAGAGCCATCCTAAATTCAACCCTCTGGACGAATATACTAGACTCAGGTGTTTTGACGGCACTAGAGACTGGTACGAAACCACTAAAGAAGGCACAAATAAGAGAATAGAGATCTTAACCCTAAACAACGAACAACAAGGAACGGACACCGAAGAAGTCGAATCCCAAAATACCGTCACCTCACCTAACAGCAATCTCGACTCAGTCAATATGCCTTCTGACCCTCCTAGTAATCATCAAGGGGGACCAACACCCCTTGTCGATCACTCCCTTAATGTGTCTGCTTCGACGTCGAAAATTAATTTACTCAAAACCCAAACCGAACGGAGCAAACAACTATTGCGATTAGCAGATAGTGTCCTTGCACAAAGCCTGGTGGGAGCCAATCAGGCTACTATAAATCGAAGGGTCAGTCTTCTCGACCAATACTGGGAACCCTTCAAGGACTTCCACTTCGAATTGATCAAGGATTTTACACCGGAAGACGAAAATCTGGAATATTTCTCCTCACGAATTTTCGAATCTTCGGAGACCAAATACTACAATCCCATTGATCGCCTAATGGAATTCGTTGACGAGCCAAACGCATCTGGACGTTTAGGAAATACGTCTGTAGTCGAGAATCAGACCAAATTCGTATCTTTATTTTCATTGTCTCTCGCACAAAGCCTTATTCCCGAATTTCAAGGCGAGTCAAAGAATCTACACAAATTTATCTCCTGCGCAGATGACGTCTTCCTTACTGTCCAATGCGAAACTGACCACAAACTTTTCCTGAGTGTTATCAAAAATAAACTGTCCGGAGGTGCGTACGAGGTAATTAGATATCATCAGGACTACTCTTGGAAGGACTTAAAATCGGCACTCTGTACTAAGTTCGAAACCAAACTCTCGAGGTTTACACTGCAAAATCAGCTAAATCAGATACGCCAGAAACCCGGAGAACTTACTAGAGAATTCGTGCAACGTATTAACTCTACTCTCTCTCTCCTAAACGAAGCTTCGAGGTCGTACACCAGAGATGAAATCCTCTTAAGTTCCATAATCAACGATAATGAAACCCTAGCCGTAAGAGCTCTCGAAGATGGCCTATCAAATGGTCAACTCCAGATGCTAGCCAAGGTTTACCCAGTAAAAAAACTAAGCCTTCTCTCGAACCACGTGCTAGAACACGCCTCTAGGATAGAAACAAGACCACAGAGCCATACAACCCAGAACGATTTCTCTAGAGGACCTGCGAACCAGAACAATAATGCTAGAGGCCAGAATTTGCCGCCAACGACTCACCCCAGTCGACCTCAGCAGCAAAGACCACCACCAACCTGCTACAGGTGTGGAAAACCCGGACATATTGCACCACAATGCTCCCAAGGAAACCGTCAAATTCCTCCCCCAAGCAATACACGACCTCCTCACCATAACTACTCCACTTATGTCAGTAAAATAACCTCCTTTTGCAGATATTGCAAGAAAAAGGGTCACGAAATTCAAGAATGCAGAACTAGGGAATATAATAACTCCAGGTTCCGCACTCCTACCCCCTCGGTGGAAAACACAGCGAATCAAGGAAATCCGGACTCAACCCCTTCCTCCCCTATTCCACAAATTGTAGCCCCTACAGAACCAAAAAACTAGTGAATGCAGAGACAAATTGTCGGCCAGTCACCGCTGAAGTAACAAAAGGCCGACTTAACCCTAAAGAGGCCAGGATGCTAGAATTACCACTGAACCTCGACCCAATTCATCCTCGACACCGGTTCGGAAATAAGTCTGTTAAAATCTTCTTCCCTAATCCCAGAGAGCAAATACAACCAGGATGTAATCTATAACATCACCACCTTATTCTCAAAATCTACTCCCACCAAAGGCCTAGCCTTAGGGACGTTGTCGCTAAACGAATCCACCCCTTTAGAACACTCGTTTCACATACTTGGAAAAGAATCCTCTCTGCATTATGACGGGTTACTCGGTCACGATTTTCTCCGAAAAACAAACGCCACTATTAATTACGAAAATAAAACTATTTCCTTAATGATAGGCTCCGAAAACGCCTGTTCGAACACCTCCCCTGAAAATCCAAACACGAAGGTGTCACCCCGGAAGCAAACTAAGGCAGCCAACTTCTCGTCTTGTTTGTTGGACAGGGCAAGTGAAGTGATCACTATCCCAGCTCGGGTTGAAATGGTCATTTCAGTGCCATTATCAACCAAATCCGAAGCTGAAATAGTCACTGTCAACAAGGAAATCAAACCAGGTGTTATATTGGGCAATAAAATTGCAAAACCAATACACGGGTCTGTTGATATCCTTGTCCTCAACAACAACGAGGAAGATGTAACTATACGAAGAGAAGAGATCCATCTCGATTACCAAAATTTGGAAGACTTCGACGTAGCACTGCCTAATTATGACCATGATCCAACAAGAGGGAGAATTAGGAAGCTACTAGAACTCGTTAAGCTGGACCACTGTAACAACGAAGAGGCTGACAGCGTTAAGGAATTAGTCAGGAAATACAACAGTCTCTTCTTCTTAGAAGGAGACCACCTGACGTTCACTAACGCTGCAACACACTCTATCGGCACAATCCCTAACCAACCTCCTATTTACACGAAGCCTTACCGATTACCCGAAGCAAACAGAAAGGAAGTAGATCGGCAAATTCAAGGCATGCTAGAGAACGGAATCATCCAGCCTTCAAATAGCCCTTGGAATTCCCCCCTGTTACTAGTCCCTAAAAAACCGGACGAACATGGAAACAAGAAATGGCGGGTTGTGGTTGACTTCCGTAAGCTAAACAACGTCACAGTAGGTGATGCGTTTCCCTTACCCAATATATGCGAGATACTAGATCAATTGGGAAAATCGAAATACTTCACTACTTTGGACTTGGCTAATGGTTTCCACCAGATTTTAATGAACCCAAGAGATAGCGAGAAAACCGCGTTTAGCACCCCGTATGGCCATTATGAATATAACCGTATGCCCTTTGGGTTAAAAGGCGCTCCGGCGACTTTCCAGCGCACCATGAACAACGTGTTGTCGGGCCTCCAGGACATCCATTGCTTTATTTATATGGATGACATCGTGGTTCATGGTTATAACCTAATGGAACATAATAACAGACTTACGGCCGTGCTTGAACGACTTATGGAGTACAATCTGAAACTCCAAGTAGAAAAGTGTCATTTCTTGAGAAAGGAGATTATGTATTTAGGACATCTAATAACTGACGACGGTGTAAAGCCTAACCCGGCGAGAATACAAAGTGTCAAGACATACCCCCGACCCAAGAAGGCCAAAGACATCAGAGCCTTTCTAGGATTCGTCGGATACTATAGGCGGTTCATACAAAACTTTTCCAAAATAGCCAAACCGCTCACCACTTTACTCAAAAAGGATGTACCCTTTAAATTTAACGCGGAGTGCGACGAAGCATTCACTATCCTCAAGGAATGTTTAATCCAGGCCCCAATCCTTGCCTACCCAGACTTCTCCAAGGAATTTTTCGTCACGTCCGATGCCAGCAATTTAGCCATTGGAGCCGTCTTATCCCAGAACATCGAGTTAGGAGACAGACCAATAGCTTACGCCAGTAGAGTGCTAAACGCTGCTGAAACCAGATACTCCACTATCGAGAAGGAGTTACTAGCGATCGTGTTTGCCATCGAACAATTTCGTCCGTACGTATACGGCCGGAAATTCACCGTGATAACTGACCATAAACCCTTAGTTTGGATGATGAACTTAAAAAATCCATCTTCAAGATTAATGAGGTGGAGAATTTGACTAGAAGAATACGACTTCGACATCAAACATAAACCTGGGAGGCTCAACGTAAATGCCGATGCTCTCAGTCGGGCCATCTCAGATGAATCCCCCTACCCCTCCGAAGAGAACGGAGAAAAACAGAAAAACATCAATGTGGTGACTAGAGCCAAGGCTAAGGAATTACAGAAAGCAGAGATCGATGTCGATCCCGAACCTCAACAAATAATTGCCAATAATCCTACTAACGAAGAAACAGTCTTAAGAGAAAGCAACGAGCCCCTACTATATAATAACCTATCCCCAAAATTTTTTTTATTACCAATTCCGAATAGCGACTTAGAACAACGCTTGGTCGACAAACTAAACCTAAATAGTAACATACCTCTTCTAGAACTCAACTCCCTCTCCTATGACAAGAAGGATTATAATATATATAAGCTAAATTTAAATATTCAAACCACCCAAGATCAGGAACAACTAGAGGAAGCTATTTCTTCCATCCTCAAACTATCGGAAAACCTAAGGTTACCAGAAACTCATTTGTCTATACCGAAAGTACCCCTAAAAACCCTAATGGTTATAAAAACTGTCATACGAAAAATCCTGAAGTTAAATCAAATCAAGAAGATCAATCTTTACATAGATGATATCAAAACCCTCAACACCCCCTCAGAGATCAAGCAAGTACTCCGAGACTTCCATGAGCTACCCTCGGGAGGCCACCAAGGAGTGTGGAGGACCATACAACGGATAAGGAGACAATTCCACTGGAAGGGAATGTCCAAGGACAAGGCCAACTTCATCAGATCTTGCACGGTTTGCCAAGCTAATAAGGCCTCTAGAAACCCCAAGATCCCCATGAAAATCCCTGGAGTCAGCTCCGAACCCTTCGAAAGGGTGTATCTCGATGTAGTTGGACCTCTCCCCATCTCTTATTCCGGCAGCAAATACATCCTCACCTTCCAAGATGATCTCACTAAGTTTTCCGAGGCAATACCCGTGCACAATACCGAATCCTCTACCTTAGCAGAAGCCTTCGTTACGCACATTGTCTGTAGGCACGGGATACCTGAGAGTATACTCACAGATCAGGGAGCCAACCTTATAGCAGGAATGTTCGCCGAAGTTTCGAAATTGTTAAAAATAAGAAGAATAACTACTACGCCCTATCACCCTCAAACCAATGGCGCCCTAGAACGAAGCCACCGGACGCTAATCGGATATCTACGCTCCTATACTGATAGAGACCGTCAAACTTGGGACTCCTGGATACCGTACGCTATGTTCGTCTACAATACAACTCCACATTCCAGTACCAATTTCTCCCCTCACGAACTGTTATACGGATTTCCGGCCGAAGTACCCAATAATTTAAAAAACTCTCCTTCAGTCTGTTATAACTACGACAGCTACGTCAATGAATTAAGGTCACGCCTACAACTTAGCCACAAAATAGCCAGAGAAACCATCTTGACATCCAAGGAAAAATCAAAAAAATAATATGACAAAGGTACAAAAGGGAAAAGCTTCAACGTCGGAGATAGAGTTTTATTAAAGGCCAGAACAAAGGAAAGCAAGCTGTCACCTATATGGCAAGGCCCCTATACAGTCATACAAGTCAACTCAAAAGAAAACACAACTATCAAGATTAACAAGAAGACGAAGAAAGTCCATAATAATGACCTAAAACAATATTTCGAAAACAAATAACTCCTATCGTAACATTTTTTTTTCTCATATATTCCTTATTGATTATTCTCTCTCTCCTGGGCTGTCTCTCGTTGACTCCGTCTTCAACGTTCCCCCGATCCAATATTGTACAATTAGAGAAAGAAATAGCATCGCTCACCTCGAGGATTTTGATTAGGTTCAGATTTCGGGTTCGTTATGATTCACCATAAGTCAATGTTTAAGAATTTTTTTTTATTTTTTTTAATTTCACTTAATTGAATTCCTATCCCTGATAGAGTTAGCCTATCTCCGTCGAATATCACTCGGATTTGAAAACACAACAACCTAGCCTTAATCTGTTGTAATTTTGCGCAAGTTCCTTTTACACTGTACTCTGCAGCCTTCTTCTTCTTCTTCTTTTTTTTTTTGTTGTTCTTTGATTTAAAATTGTTAAGAGTTTTAACCTTCACCCGATTGGTATATATTCAGATTTCGTGGTATTTGCTAAAGTTTTACCGTTAATCTCAGCATTTGAAGTAGAGCAGTCTGCCTTAATTTCTTTTTTCTAATCTTGGAGGAGTTCCCTTTCTATTGGTATTTTGTGCTGGAGTAAATAATCTACTGTCCGTTTTTAAGACCTTCGTAGTCATGACCGCTTTTATTTGCCCAATAAGGCTTTCGGTTTGTACATCATTAGTGACTTATGCGTTTTGGCCAAGTCCTGGGTGATTTCAATGGATGATTCGGAATTTTTTTTGTGGTATTATTATTTAATGAGGAAATTCTTGACCCTCGAAATCTATGAATTATTGATCCAAATTCTGATCTATCTTTTAACACCTGAAGTTCGTGTATCACGCCCCACGTTAACTGATGTATAACTCGCTATACAATTTTTAGTATTTTATTTATCCGAGTACAACCGTAGCACTCGCGCGCTTGCCAGTTCACGATAAGTACCCCCCCCCGGTCCAGAACCAAATAACCTTATACCCCAAAAAAAAAAAAAAAAAAAAAGGGAGAAAGGATCCCACCTACGTGTGCATGACGTGTGCATAAACCTAGATAGATATAAGAACAAATAAAAATTGTAAAATACATTGTAAACGGCACGCACGATTTGTCCCAAACAAAATTTTTCTTTTTTTTATCTAAAAATAAAAATTTTGTTTCCCCTAGGGGGATGGTGTGTTATGAAAATTAATTTTCATAACAACGATTTAAAACTAAAACTCCGAAGCACCATAACCACCCTGTGACTTCGGCGCGTGGCATAACGGGATCACGAAAAACGCATGCAAAATAATTTTCATTGTTGCATATCCCGTTCTGCACTCCCTATTGATTCCCTGGGAATCAACGAACCATCTGTTGTTCCCAGGGATATCCGCCCCCAAAATGCACAAACGATCAATTCAACTATTGAACGTTAAAAATTGAATTGATCTTTTGTGCATTGCAGCCGGGCTCAATTGATTCCGTGGGAATCAGTTGAGTTGGACAATGGACATCTCCCAGTCCATGAAAGATCAATAGAATCGAAAGGATAAGAATTGGTCTTTCATGGATTGGAGTTCCGCTGTCCGGCCATTATCCCAATGTAGATATAAACTGCGGGATTTTAGTTCGGCAGGCAGTCGATTTTGGAAGGGGACGTCGTGCTGTCCGTGAGGAAACCTCAATTAAAGAATTTTTAAGTGATTGGTGTAAAACAAATTTTATGTAAAATAAATTGTTAATAAGAAGAAATTAAAAAATTATCTTAAAACTAGGAAACTTCAATTAAAGAATTTTTAAGTGATTGGTGTAAAATAAATTGTTAATAAGAAGATATTAGAAAATTATCCTAAAACTAGGAAACTTCAATTAAAGAATTTTTAAGGGATTGATGTAAAATAAATTGTTAATAAGAAGATATTAGAAAATTATCTTAAAACTAGGAAACTTCAATTAAAGAATTTTTAAGTGATTGGTGTAAAATAAATTATTAATAAGAAGATATTAGAAAATTATCCTAAAACTACGAAACTTCAATTAAAGAATTTTTAAGTGATTGGTGAAAAATAAATTGTTAATAAGAAGAAATTTGAAAAATTATCTTAAAACTAGGAAACCTCAACTAAAGAATTTTTAAGTGATTGGTGTAAAACAAATTTGATGTAAAATAAATTGTTAATAAGAAGAAATTAAAAAATTATCTTAAAACTAGGAAACCTCGATTAAAGAATTTTTAAGTGATTGGTGTAAAATAAATTTGATGTAAACTAAATTGTTAATAAGAAGAAACTAGAAAATTATCTTAAATAATAATTAATAATCTTAATTGTTATACATAAAACTTAAGAAAAAAAAAAAAATAATTCTAAGGATTGTCATAATATATGTAGATCCAAAAATCTTTAAAAATAAATAAAGTAATGAAGTAACTGAAGTAACTACGGTGACTTATTATTCAATGAAGGGTCGAGTGATCTTGCACATAAGCACTCCTCGATCCCTTGTTATGAACAATAACATTTGTATTTCATAACATGAATGCTGCAATGAATGAGTCAAATGAGTAATCACTGACAACTTCAATGTGAATTGCAGAGGTGACCAAGCACACAAAAATACACATCCATTCTTTGGCCATCTTGGCGCCTCTGCCTTTCCAAGTTTTCAGGGTGATTGGACCAGCGTAATCCACACCACAAACGGTAAAAGGACGGAATGGAGTGACTCTTGATCTAGGCAATTGAACCATTAATTGTTGTGCTCGTTCGTCACGATGACGAGCACATTTCATACAATAGTAAATGTGAGATTTTACTGTGAGTCGCCCACCAATGATCCAGTAAGAACATCGTATGAGGTTCAGATTTGCCTGCGTTCCACCATGCATAGTTCGTTCATGCGCATCAGCGATAATGAGTTTCGACAGGTGAGAAGTCCGAGGTAGGATCGCTGGATGTTTGGCCTCTTCGTTCAAGTTTGAGTTGGCTAATCTACCTACACACGAATAATGCCACGAATGTCAATGAATGCAGTTAAACGTGAAAAAGGATGTGAAACGGGGAGTTTCCTGAGTTAATCAGTTTTATTTCTGGTGAGAAGTATGATTCTTGAGTTGTCCGTATCCAAAATAACTTGGTCCTTTCTATTTCTTGTGGCGTTAAAGGGTACTGAGGAGTTGACTGTGGCACACGTCTGAGAAGTTGACTGACTCTTAAACATATTGCGGTCACACTGAAGAGTTTGCTCAGACGAGAGAATCTGTAGACCATCTCCCAATGATGTTCAGGTTTCTGTGATGCTGCCTCTAAAGTGATCCGGGGTTCCTCTTCCTAATGAGCGGTTGAATCATACACTGGTGATTGAGTTTGCCATTGAGACTTGTGCATGGTGAGCCACTCTGGTCCTGTCCACCACGCATGCTTCTGAGGCTGGGAGAGCTTTATACCTCGAGAAGCACAATCCGCTGGGCTTTCTATGCCAGGTACGAATCTCCTAATACTGATTGGAGTAAGATCTTGTATTGTAGACACTTTATTTGTGACGAATTCTTTCCAGCGATATGAGTGAGACTGGATCCAAGTCAAAGTAACCGATGGGTCGGTCCAACAATAAATTTGAGTTGGCTAGACTTCTAGGTTGCGCTTAACATGAATAATCAACTTGGATAATAGAAGAGCAACATTGAGCTCAAGTCGAGGAATTGACATTTTTTTGAGTGGAACAACCTTAGTTTTTGAGCAGACTATTGTTGAATGACTTGACTTGCCTTGGTGAATTGACTTTAAATATACTACAGCTGACATAGCTGTTTGTGAGGCGTCTGAAAATCCATGTAGCTCCACTGGGCAATCTTTAGTGATTCTTAACCACCGTAGAATTGAGATCTCTGATACATGGGTGAGTTTAGTTTTTATATTGATCCACTAGGTTTCAATGTGAGTTGGCACTGGTTCATCCCAGGTGAGTTGGTCTAGCCACATTTCTTGGAGTAAGATGAATGAATGGTGAATGCTGATGAATGGTGCGAGAAATCCAAGGGGGTTATAAAGTTGTGTTTCTGATAATATTTGTCTTTTAGTAATCTTGGAATGATCTTTTGATACCCTTGAGTTGAACTTGAATGTGTCTGTGTATGGATTCCATGACAGACCGAGTAATTTACCTGAGCTGTTTTCAAATGAGTTAATTTGTGCTGCTGTTTTTGAGTTGGCTGGTCTGGACTTCAAGAAGTCGATTGAGTTGCTGTGCCATTTTGCCATACAGAGTTGACTGACTTGGTTTGACGTGTCAATGAGTTGGTCTATTGAGTCGGCTCTTCCAAAAATGTCATCCACATATCTGCCTTTCAATGGATCTATTGCAAGAGGGAAATTGTGACCCTCATCAGCCACAAGTCGTATCATGGTCCTAATGGCAAGAAATGGAGCTGACATGGTTCCATATGTGACTGTGGTAAGTTGATATGGGATGATATTGAGTTGGCTGTCGATCCAAAATATTCGCTGGAGATCCCAGTCATCTTTGTGTACTCTGATCTGTCTATACATTTTTGTGATATCCGATGTAAACACAAATTTGTGTTGTCTGATCCACAAGAGAACTTCTGCTATGTCACGTTGGACCTTTGCACCAACGTGCTGTAAGTCATTAACCACTGCTAGATGGGACCGACCCGTTGAATACGACCCTGAGCTTGGTAGGGGTACTGTCTTCTTTTAAAACACCATGAAAGTAATACAATCATAATATTAAATTTCTTAATATATAATAATTCTTAATATTCACGCATGAACGAGTGATACAGGTCAGAGTTGTCTTTTGCTGAGTCGACGAATGATGCTCTTCAAGCACTGCTGAGCTCTGACCGATGAGTCGCCTAGGAGAGTTGGACTTGATTTTAGTGGAATTCTAACCATTGAATATTTTCCATTGGGATCTCTTGAGTGAGTTTTCATGTAATGATCCTCACAGGCTTGATCATCTGGAGAGAGTTGACTGACTGTGTTTTCTGGTACTTCTTCTTGTAACCAGAACATGGTTACGAGATCTCTAATTTGTTGATATGACTGGTCTGGTGTCATGTGGTATGCTTGGCGCGTTGTTCTGGATTTCTCGGATGTAGGGCCAAGAAGAATCCAGCCAAATATTGTATCCTGTGCTATAAGGGTTGACTGAGGTGGCGGTATGATTGATGGTTTAACTATTAAGCCATATGAATCAGCTCCAATGAATATATCTATATTTTTAGGATTCGAGATGTCTGGATCAGCAAGTTCCATTGTGCGAAGAATTGGCCAATCAAGTTCTTGAATTTGTCTCGTAGGTGATGCACCTGTCACACAGTGGAGAATGTGAGCTTCAAGCTCCACTTGTTCATCTGAGTGAGTTGATTTGAGTAAAACTGTTGCAATGCCCTTTGTCTTCATTGTGGTGAAGTTTCCAATACCTAGGATTGAAATTGTAGATTTACAGGGCTTCAGATGACAAGTTGTTACTATGGTGCTTGAGATAATTGTTAGCTCAGAACCTGAGTCTATTGAGAGTCGTACTGGTACGTTTGAGTAGTCAGTGATTAATACAGCCTATGCAGTGGCTAATAAAACAACTGTAGGTGCTTGAGTTGACGATGAGTTTGTCCCACATGTGTTGACTGTTAAGGAGGCTACTGGATTTGCCATTGCTGATTCCTTTGGAGCATCTGGAGGCTGGATATGTTCTAATAATTCTCCAACTGCAGTTGTTGATTTGTCTGCCTTACTTTGAGTTGTCGTAGTTATTCTGAAACAATCTGGAGAGTTTTCAGATAAAATGTCTGGCTCCAAGTGATGCAGATGAGTTGCCTGATTGGTTTGAATTGTAGAACAAACTGGCACAACTGAGCGTCATTGCCTAGAAGTTGATGGTTGAATTGGCTGGGATGAGTTGACTGATTGATCTGCAGAGATTTGACCTTGGACCATGGATCATTGTATGGTGCCTTTGACCACACTTAGAGAAGGTTTTTCTTGTATTGCAGACTTTAATTGAGTGATGACCAAAACAGTTGAAACAGAGTCTTGCAGTTAGTATGATGCACACAAAGGTAGACCAGATTAATAACGACACTGCACAACTTGACGTCATTGAGGGTAAGCTAACTCTGTGGTTGTGAGTCGTCTGGTTGCTGAAGCGGCACGTGCAGAGTCAGCAAGCCGGTATTGCTGGCGGCGTCACCTTCTTGATTAGTACCTGGATCCTAATATTCGGATTCGGCAGGTGAAACAGTTTTCTTGCCTTCTGTCATGATGTTCACTTGAAATAATTATCGTGACAATGCTTCACTTGAATTTTACAAACTATGATTCGAGTTATATATAATATGATTTCAATTCATTTATTGTTCATTGTTTCTATAACTATAAAACTGTATAGTTATAGTATAAACCTAAAATCTACGAGAAGATACTTGTTGGCAAACTGTACCCCTTCCTTACTTCCTCCATCTCTCCTAATCAGCACGGCTTCCTCAAAGGTCGATCTACCACTACTAATCTTGTGCAGTTCGTTTCCTTCACCTTAAATGCTTTAGAGCGTGGCGAAATCGTCGAGGCCATATTCACTGATATGAGTAAAGCTTTCGACAGCATTCCTCATAGTCTTATATTATTAAAGCTTAAACTGGTTGGCTGCCCTGATTCCTTCCTAAGGTGGATCGGTTCCTACCTGCATTATAGAACATACCGTGTTCGCTTCTGTACTTCCCTCTCCCATAGCTTTACCGCTACTTCCGGCGTTCCCCAGGGCAGCCATATTGGTCCGCTACTATTTATCACCACTACTAACGACTTATCCAGCGTTATTTTGAATTCCTTTCTTCTCTCCTATGCTGATGACACCAAGTTGTACAAAAATATTGTCCGTCCTTCTGACAATCTTGACCTACAGCATGATCTCAACCGCCTCTCTCTGTGGTGCACCAAAAGCAACCTTGTTTTAAACGTCCTCAAGTGTGAGCATGTTTGCTTCAACCGCAAACGCAACTATTCTCCCCACATATTTTCAATTAACGGCTCCTCGGTGAGGTCGGTGAACTGCGTCCTTGACCTGGGGGTCCACCTTGACTATAAACTTTCCTTCAATGAGCACGTCAACCACATAATCCGGAGAGAAGGTGTCATGTTGGGGTTTATTTCAAGGGATTTCTCCGACCCATACGTGTATAAAATCCTTTTCACTTCCCTTGTCCGTCCCATACTTGAGTACGCCTCTCAAGTCTGGTCTCCTTAACATAAACTCCTTATCGACAGAATCGAGGCCATCCAGAAACGTTTCCTCCGTTTTGCTCTCCCTCGCCTCCCCTAGTCCCATCCTTTCTGTGTCCCCCCTTATGCGGATCGTCTAAAGCTCATTAATTTACAATCTCTCTCGGGACGCCGTGTCATGGCCGATTTATCTTTCGTGCATGGCATCACCCAGGAACATATTGTAGCCCCGGACATCCGCAGCCAGTTCGTCCGTTCCCATGGTAGATCCCTCAGAGCCTGCGAATCTTTCGTTGTCGGCTACCACCACACCGACTTTGGTAGGATGGAGCCCATTATACGAATGCTTAGGTTGTATAATCGGGCCGTCCTCCTAATTCAAGCCGCATGTGATAATACCTATGCACGTTCTATCTTCCGCTCCTTGGCTGATCGCGTGTCATAGTTTTGCAGCCCTTCCGGACCTTCCCCGACCCGACCGGTCACCATTTTGTTTAGATTGCCTCATAACTCTAGATATTTGTATTTTAGTTTATATTGTAATATATCTTTTCTTCCTTTGCTTTATGTAGCTTAATACTCTTTAGATGACTTCAAAACATAAATGTTTTAATTCTAGTTTAAGTTGTAATATAACTTTTTTTTCCCTTTGCTTTATGTTGCTTAAGTTTCCCTTTTTTTTCTTTTTCTCTACCGTTGTATTAACTTGTACTAAGTTAAGTTAAATAAATAAATAAATAAATAAATAACTGTCCTACATATACTTCTAGTACTGTGTAACTGTTTCTATAGAACCGTCCAAACTATGAGTGTCTGTTATATGTCAACACGAGATCGAAAACTGATTTGTCTTGTTTTGTACAAAATTATTTCTGTAAATAATTCGTCGAAAAAATGCTCTCAAAAGCTCACTAATCCGGCTCGAAGGACTTGTAAGCTGCTGAAAAAATTGATGTGGACTCTAAGCCATATATCTATTATAAGAGCGAGGATGGTTTTGTTTATTTAGCACTTTATTTTTGTAATATTTACACCTTATTTCTTATTATTAATTATATTTATAAAATTGGACGCACGTGTACAATAATTGAAAGTCGCCAAAATAAATGCAAGTTCCAATTATGAGCAGCCAAAATTTTCAATTATTTTTTACGTTGATTTATCTGCACACGAGTACATCGGTAAAACCAAACCGAACACATAGCGCATGGCAAAAACGCTTGCTGGTACACACGCTTGGTACCGTTGTACGCAGTGAGTTGTTGCGTCGCGATTGGTTCGTTCTGAGGACCACGAGAAAGGCTGAAAGTTTCAACAACTACTTTTTGTTTTTATTTAGTAAAAAAACCTATTGTAGTTCCTATAGATCGCTGGGAAAGGGTGTTCTACGGCAAATCAAAATTGCCAACTTTATTTTCTACGGTATTGGTGACGGGATCTACGCTCTTCTTTCACTTTCCTGTAACTACAAACGATTTAGAACATTGTAGTGAAAAGGAATCGTTTGTAGTTTCTATGGATCCTTAGGAACTAGTGTTCATTAGCGAATCAAAATTCTCAATTTCATTTTGTATGGTACTGGTAACGGGATCTACATTCTTTTTTCACTTTCATGTAACTACAAACGATTTAGAACATTTTAGTGAAAAAAAATTGTTTATAGTTCCTTTGGATCCTCGGGAACTGGTGTTCAATGGCGAATAAAAATTCTGAATATCATTTTCCACGGTACTGGTAGCGGCATCTACGTTCTTTGGACGTGAATACGTCTCTAAATTTGCTACCATACGGGGGCAATCCAAAAAAACTAATGACAAAATCGGGGGATAGAGTTTGGCGTTGTAGCTTCGAATCTCTGCACCACATCCAAAATTAAATTATACCACTGGATAGATAAAGGATCAAAGAAATCACTAGGATAAGCGAGATCAGTGATGAATCGCGCGCGGCGGAGGGGGAAGCGCCGAAAAATGGGGTTATTTTCTACTAAATTCTGCCGATTTTGAATTTCAAAATCGAATTCAAACAACCAGGCTGGCAGAATCGCCAGCAACACAAAAATTTCGCCAGTACATGTGATTGTGCAACCGAACGTCAACGATCGGTGTCACCCCACCGAGAGAGTGTATGTGGCGCCCGCATGCGTTTGTTTCTCATCGAAACAAACACATGCGAGCGTCACACACGCTCCCTTTGTAGGGTGTCACCGTATGGTCAATGTTTTTTGCACAATTATGTGCCGTGGCGAAATTTTTGTGTTGCTGGCGATTCTGCCAGCCTGGTTGATTGAATTCGATTTTGAAATTTAAAATCGGCAAAATTTGGTGAAAAATCCCCATTTTTCGGTGCCTGGCTTTGATTTGACTTCATATTGTAAAACCGCTAAGAACAGACAAATTGCTACTACTTTATCGGTAGCAGTATCATCATCATCAAGTCAAAGCCGGTGGAGTCGCCATATATCGCAGCATCAATAGCTTCACTGATTTTAATAGAGTTGACATTGACATTTCGGAAATTTATTTGGAAATTAAAGACCCAAAAGCAGGTGATGTCTGTCTAGTAAACATAAAGGCCAATGGCGTCTTCCAATTCATACTCGGGTGTGTGTATATCCACCCGGGCACAGCGTTAGCAGATATTAAACTCTTAATGATACGATCGTTGTTAAAATATTCTAAAAACATCGCTAAAATTATACCCGATTACCAGTCTGATTTTACTACACCTGTTATGAAAGGTGGAGACTTTAATGTTGATGCCTCACAAAACCGTTCATTGCCTGACTTCATGCTCAGCGAGTTCAATTTGTTTTAAATTGAAACTTCTCCAACAACGTTAGGTAATACCTGTATTGATTTAACGTTTACCAGAAATCTGGATGTATCTTGTATGCCATTTGTGTCGTACTTTTCGTATCACATACCTATAACTAATAAAATTATATTGTAACAAAATGAAGATTTGTTTCCTTGCTTTTGTCCTAAATACATAAATAAAAATATTTTATTCAAGAAATATAACACGTTACGTAAACGTATTCACGTACAACACACGGCCGTGTCCATGACACAGCCACACCCCAGCTTTTTTTTTCACTTTCCTGTAACTGCAAACGATTTATTTATTTATTTATTCACTTCATTCACGTATACAAAATGAGGGTGGTTAGAAAACTATTAAATACTAAAGTAAATTTATATAGGGAAAGTATGAAGCAATTAGAGGAAAGAAGACAAAAGTAAAAATAAATAAAATAAAAAATCAGTCAGAAAAATAATAAAACTTAATACATTAAGAGCTTAAGGGAACTGAAATGAAGTTTCTAGCGATAAGAAGACGTACATCGAAAAGGCCCAGCTCACTACAAGGGTGGTGGTGCCTCTACAGAGTTCCGTAAAAGGGTGCGGAGACAGCTTGCCCCCTGTGCAGATTGAATGAGAGGAACTGCGAGAATGTAGGCCCGAAGCATTCGAGTCACTGGTTCCATCCTGCCATAGACAGTGTGGTGGAAGCTTATATCAAACATGTTAGAAAATCTGAGATTCCCACTGCCATGCCATAAGGCGATGGGGTTCATAATAGACGGAACACGTATGTTCCCCTGGAGGACTCCGTGCACGAGGGTGATATCGGCGATCGTCCGGCGAGAAGAAAGTGGCTGTAGTCCAATAAGTCCCAGGCGATCCACGTACGGAGGAAGGAGGAAGGGATCAGACCAAGGGAGGAATCTAAGGATAGCCCGCAGGAAGCGTTTCTCTACCGCTTCGATCGTTCCCGAGTGTAGTTTGTGGTAGGGTGGCCAAACCTGGGACGCATTTTCAAGGATCGAACGAACAAGTGAGGTATAGAGACTTTCAAATATACGGGTCAGAAAACTCCTTAGACCACCTGAGTATGAATCCAGCCAACTCTGCTAGTTTGAGCTTAAGGATAATGAGGGTATGGGGAATGCTATCAAATGCTTTACTCATGTCGGTGAAGATTATATTAACAACCCCACCGTGTTCAAGGGCATTGATAGTTTGGGATGTGAAGTGTAGGAGGTTAGTAACGGTTGAGATACCCTTTAGGAAACCATGCTGATGAGGAGAAATTAAGGATGAGAGGAGAGGGTAGATTTTGTCTACACTAAGCCCTTCAAAATGTTTGGGAATTACAGAGAGTTTCGCTATCAGTCGGTAGTTGGATATTAAGGAGCTAGAGCCCTTTTTATAGACGGGGATTAAGAGTCCATCCTTCCAAACATCGTGGAAAGTGCCTGAATTGAAAGAGAGATTGAAGAGTTGGGATAGCATCTTTTAAGCAGGATGGGAGGTAAACCATCCAGCCCACGGGCGAAATCGTCTTTGAGACTAAAACGGCGTTTACACCGACCGAAATCTAGTAGATTAAGCGGCTTGAGAAGATTTAGCCCGAAATCATGCTGAAACCTCCAAGATTTACCATACATTTTCGAAATCTTCTCGGGAGTAGATTTATTCGAAATCTGCACTAAATCACTTCAGTGGCACCATCTAGTGCCTTTTCACCTCCTTTAGCACAATTTAGTACTTTTTCGACGTATCCGAAGTGAGTTCAATTGGTTGTTGTGCGCACTGTTTAATTTCATTATGTGGCGCGATTTTTAATTTTGAAAATTTATTTTAGTTTTAAGGAATTTATTTTAGTTTTAATAAAAAGAAAATCAAAAGAGGCAAGGGAAGGAATGGACTATTGTCCAAGATAGTGTTGGTATAGATTTGAAGCAAAACAGAACCACAAAACACTACAATTTCACATGAAAAATGTCGAAGTGTCAAACTAAATCTCCTCACTGGCGGTGTAAACGGGCGAGGAGATTTATTAAATCATCTCACGAAATCTACTAGATTTTGGTCGGTGTAAACGCGGTTTAAGGAGGTGCGGGAGAACCTCTTCTTCACTGGTAACGAGATTGGGAAAATTCAGTTCCGAAAGGGTTGAGGAAGGCTTGAGATGTGCGAAATACTCTTCATCAGGAACAAAGGTGTCATCCTGGAATGTGGACGAGAAAAAGTTGGCAAATGCATTTGCAACAGGAACAGGGTGGTCAAACTCCGTGCCGAGAAGTGCAAGGGACTGCGGATAGTCATCCCTTTTACGCTTCGTTTTCGAGTTAACAAAGGAAACGAATTCTCGAGGGTTTGACAAAAGGTTGGACTTAACCGACGCTAGATACTCACTGTACAGTGAGTGTACCTTGGACGAAAACTCACTGTAAGAAGTTGTTGTAGTCGACACGACTGCCAGAGACTAAGTATCTGTTCCAATTGGAGTTACGTTTATTCCTCAGGGTCTTGAGTTCCTTGGTATACCAACAAGGGGAGGAATCAATTGGAGGAGGTGTAGATAAAGGTGTCGAGGAGGAGATGCAGTCGGAAAGGAAGATTATAGAAGTTTGCCGCACACTTTTTAATGCCATCCGCTCGTAGGTCTAAGTCCAAATGGCGATAAGCGTCATGTAGAAATTAAATCTAATGGAGGAGGAATCATATTGAGCAACGGTGGCATAATCGAGGAATACGCTAATGTTAAGTGGAGGGTGGTGACGGTTTGCGTTGCAGAGGACCACTCCACTGGAGAAGACCTGAGCGTTTAGAGGATTGTTTGAAAAGCCCAGGTCCAATTGACGCTGCTTTAAGTTTGTACCTTAATAAATGCGTCCTTTTTCCATTTCGACTTGTTCATGACGGGATCAAAATGCGTCAGAGGAACAATAATCTTAATCGAGGCACATCTCGTCTCAGGGACCGTAAAACCTTGATGTTATTTGCCGCCACATCAACACCATAGACATTAACTAAGTGATTGATAATGTCATCAGTAGATGTGGAAGGGATAAGTTCGGTAACAAAGATGAATCTCATTTTATTTCGGGGGAGGTTACACCGGTGTCCGTTAGAGTTGGACACTCTGTGTTGTGCTTAAGTCTTTCAAAGAGTCAACCGTCTCCAGAAACGCCATATGGATTGAAACTGTCTCGACCAATTTACCACCGAGCTTGCGCAGATCCGCTTCAATATCCATTAGATGAGAAGAGAGAGAGCACTCATACTGAATTTGCGGCAACGTGAGCAGTACCAGTAAACACCAATATCTTTGGACCACCAGTAAGGCAATTTTGATTCGCCGTAGAACATCAGTTCCCAGGGATCCATAGGAACTTCAAACGATTTCTTTTCACTAAAATGTTCTAAATCATTTGTAGTTACAGGAAAGTGAAAAAAGAACGTAGATCCCGCTACCAGTACCATAGAAAATGAAATTGAGAATTTTGATTCGCCATAGAATACCAGTTCCCAAGGATCCATGAGAACTACAAAAGATTTCCCTTCTCTAAAATGTTATAAATCGTTAGTTGTTATCGTTTATTGAAAATTGATTTTTTTTCAATTGAAACTGATAATAAGCGCAAAGATTTCCATAGAAACCACATTTCTGCGGTTTTCTCGGGTTGTATGATAGCTAGAAGAAAAATTTTTTCACTACAAACCTCTACGTCGTTTGTGTAATTACAAAATTATTGGAAATGTTTTTTCAGTGTCCAAAAAACATAGAAAGAAATAAATTTATGCTATTTTCGGAAATTACAAACGATTTTGAAGGATCTGGTAAGAAAATTTTGCAGATCTACAAAAATTAGCCGTAGAAATCCATTTTTTCGATTCTCTACGAAATCGTCGGAACTACAAACGAAAATATTTCACTACAAACCTATACGTCGTTTGTAGTAACAGAAAATAAAAGAAAGGTTTGGATTTTTTTCATGGTATCCGAGTAATTTGACTCAAACTTCGAAATTTTTCCGTAGAAGCTACATTTTTGCGATTTTCTCGGGTGGCATGATAGGCAAAACAAAACTTTTTTGTCGTTTGTAGTATTAGGAAAAGTAAAAAAAATTAGAAATGTTTTTCGGTGTTCGAAAAGCGTAAAAGAAAAAAAACTAATACTCTTTGTAGAAACTAGAAACGATTCTGAACAAGATAGTAAGACAATTTTTCAAACCCGCCAAAAATGGCCGCATAAATCAATTTTTTTGATTCTGTACGGAATCGTCGGAACAACAAGCGAAAAAATTTTACTACAAACCTCTACGTTGTTTCTCTATTAAAAATCCGAATCTGTATTTATGTTTTCTATATCTTAAACTCGGGTTCCAGGTTTACAGAGCTATGTCGTGGCTCTCGACACTGCTATCAGTGGTTGAGGCATGTCTCAACTCCAGACCATTGCATGCGTTGTCACACAATACTAGCGATTGCGCTGCGCTGACAGTCGACTATTCCTGGGTGGGCCAATAAAATTGCCCTTACCAGGCAGAACGAATGAGGAAGCATGTGAGTTACGAGACAGGAAGCTTTTTATTGATTGAAAGCGATTAGTTTGCACCACCCTATTGGTCTATGGGCCGAGTGACAGATACTCATCCTGAATTAGATGGCAAAGTCAGAAATGTAACGAAAAGGTTACCGAGTGGTTTTGTTCGACGGATTGTTCAACGTCTATGCATGCTGCCAACCGATCATGGTGATTCGGACCGTTTGAGTTGTGGAGACCTCAAGGGGGGGGGGGGCAGTGTGACAAACAAAACAACGGTTCGAAGATAGCAGTAAGTTACCCTTTAGGTCTATTGCAGGCCGGACGCGTGTTGTTACTTTGGGTCCATTACAGATCAGGCGCGCGATACTTTGCAGGTCTATTACCTCACTCATACGCACCGAACAACTGCGCCGGCGAAATGGTTCGAACCACTTTTTTGACTGTGTGAATGGAACAACACGTCGAAGAATTCGTACGAACTTTTAGGCCCTCAGCATATCGAGCTATTTAACCAGTTCTCGACTTGTTAGCGACCAGGCTCCGCACACCAAGCTACGTACCCTCAAAACTCATTTAAATTACTCAAATTAGTATTCAATTTTTTTTAATCAGCTTCCAGGTGAAAATCATATAGCACAAGCCGTTTTTAACTTCCGCGCCAAGCAAAAAGTTGAATTCCTGGTTCTGCAAAACAAAAATGTAGACAACTTTTTCGCAAGCGACTCGACATGCAAATCCGCTAGTAACTAATTAGAAACCAGTTTCCAGGAATCACAATCCAATTTGCAACCAGTATCGCCGTGTGCGGCGTCCCATTTGTTTACATGGGAAGTGACTCAAAGGAAACTGGTTAATTCGAGTCACTAACCAGTTGCTTTCCTGTAGCTTCGTGTGCGAACGGACTTAATCCCGACTTAGTGGTTCGAACAATTGATTCGGTGCGAACCACTCCGTCAACTTAGAAACGTCAAAGTCAATCTTTATTGCTTGTTATTTTTGTTTGCTTATGGAAAATTTAATAATTATTTATCTTTTATCCGATGTTAACACGTTTGATAAATGCCGTTATAATAATTATTTAAAATTATTATCCCACGTCCGTTTTAAAATTTGCAACTTATCAACAAAACATATGACAAAATTTAAGCTTTTTACGCCAGCGTAATGTGGTTTTCGATTGGGCACAAAAATCAATTATTAAAAAGATCAAAGTCATGTTATATTGGGTAGAAAGATTGATTTATTTTTTGATCTAGATTAATTTTTCGCGATCTGGATTTACTTTACGATCTAACCAATACATAAACCAAACTGTCATTTGACACATATGTCAAATGTGTGTTGTCAAAAACAGTTTTGCGCTTACCAACTTATCTGTTGCATGTGAAATAGGGAATTGTTTGTTTCTCTTGGCAAACAAATATTTCATTAAAATTAAATTAAATTACAATAAAATAAGTTAAATTAATTAAAATTAAAAGCGCGGAAAATTGACGTCTCGCTCACACAAAAGATTTCACACGCAAGCGAAGTTTGACGCTGGCATGTTCGAAACGGGCATAAAAAATTAAAAAATTAATCAATCTATAAATCCCAATCGAAAAACACATAAGTTGCGTGTGAATGATCTAATGCAGGTAAAAGAGTATTATATAATGCAATGTAGATATATAATATTTTATTCATTAAGCAAACTTAGATTGTTACATATAAATTCATGTGTATTATGTAATTGGCCTGGGGCAGCTCAGGATCAACGTGAGTGTGCTCACCTGCAACGGGAGTAAAAACATTTGAGTACAAAAACACAGTGGGTTCGTTGAAATCGCACCAAAAACTTTACATTCAGAACAACATTGTGGGTTTGGACATACCAAGCCCTCAATTTCACTTTGGCCGAACAAATCAGCTCTCACCCTGGCCGAATAAATCAGCTCTCTTCCTGGCCGAACAAATCAACCCTACGACTGGACATACCTAGTCGTATAACTCCTTTGGGTGGACATACCAACCCAGCACGGAAGGTTTGTACATAACACGACTCTTCTTTAGGCGGACGAACCGCATCATTACTGTGCCTGCACAAACCACAAAACCAAGACAAAACCAGACGCACACATAACAATCCCAACACTTTCAAAAACACCACTGTGCTCCCAGACAGCATCAAGCATCCTCAACTAGTATGCTTTTCAAGAATAATTTGATCACATGCTAACGACACCCACCTGGTTATTCCTTTATGTAGATTAGGAAACGGTCTAAAACACTCACTAACAATTAATACAATCGAAGACACTCACTTAGTGAAAGTCTAATTTAAACTGACGCTAATACCATTCGTTGGAGGTCCATTTGTCCCCAGCGTCACTGACTCAGCAATAATTTTAAGTACGGAACCAAAACGTCGATCTGTAATTAATTTTGTACTTACCCAGCATTTCATCGATCTCAACATCAACATTTAACAAGAGCAAACCCTAATGTTGTCGGACAAAGGGGAAATAGTAAACCCATTGCGGGAGGGGGCAGTGAGAAGGGGGTTTACAGCTAGGACACGCTGAAAGAATAATAAACAAATAAAAATATTGAAAAGTGTATTTCTATTAATCCAACAATATCATATCAGAAGTAAGTTTCATTTTATGAATTTTACATCTGATATTGTTTTTGACTATTTGTGTACATATTTTAAAACTTCTAGAGTAGTTTGCGTAAATTTTCACGCAAGCTTAGTACTGGGCCATACTTTCGGCATCAATTGCTGTGTTCCATTTACACTCGTAAAGTACTTGGCTGCTGGCAATCTACCCTTGCTCATGTACGCGAGTAGACTTCCAGTAGTTACGCGTCAGTTTTCCGCTAGATGAATTTTGTTTATTTTGACATTTTAGGTTAATTAAGATTTTTATAAAAAAGTTGGGAGTCAATTCAATCGACTCAATCCAACTCAATCGAAATTTTATCCTTAAAAAAAAAATTTAACACAAGTATAAAAAATCATGTGTGCGCTTCACACGCGGTAGAAGTGAAACCTTCAGAGAAACTAAACTGCGAGATAATGAGACGAATACAGTATCAGGAGTGGGATAATTGGATATATAGTTCATTTATTGTATCATAAAATTGGTACATTGATAAAATTAGTAATGTTTAAAAGTTATTTACAAGAGTTCGAAAGATTTACAAGTTACAAAAGCTTTTGTTTGCATTCCATCAATATATCTTTGAAAGACAGCGTCAATTACTGTTTTTGATCTTGTTGTCGATTCAGTGCGACTGTTGCACATTTTTAAATTTAATTTGTTTTGCAAGAACTCGATCAAAGGGAGCGCTAAATCCAATGCAAAATTCACATTAAAATCCCCAATTAAAATCAATGGAATTTTATCGTAATTCTTGTTAAGAATCCGCGATACTTCTGGTGTGTACTTTATTAAATTCTCATGGATGAATTCAATAATGGCACTTAATGATTGGTTGGGAGATATGTAAATTGCCATCAATTGTGGATACTGTTGCTCTCCGACCATGATAAAATTTTGTATCTTCTATTTTTTGTTTTTTAAACGAGATGTAAGCCTTGTATCGATGTTACCCGTGATAGTGCGACGTACAGGAGCTGTTGAGCATGTGTTTTGTCATATTCATATACAATCTCACCAAATGTACCTCCTTGGGATTTATGGATAGTTATCGCGCACGCAGAGACCAGTGGAAAATGGTTACGTTTTGCAATAACTGTTTTATTGGGTACTAATGGTATAGAGGATGTTCTGTGATCTATTGGTACTGCCAGTGGACAAAGATTATGGTTTTGTATTTATGCCGCTGCCTTTCTTCTGATTTTTTCGCCGGTTTTGGGAGAGCCAGGGAATTCCAACCATAAGCGACCTATCTCTTGTTTTTCATTATATTCGATATAAATCAATTTTCCTGTCGCACCATTGGCCAAACCATCTGACACGTCGATATTAGTTGTTATAATGTACGGCTTATTGATAACAAAAGTAGTTTCAAAAGGCAAACCTCCTGTATCAATTGTTGACATTTTGTGTAATTTTTGACGCATGGAAGTTTGCTGTTCAACACTCTGACATCCAATATATTAATCTGTTGCTTCTGAAATGACTTTTTCGACTGCAGAATTTAAAGTCTTATTATCGTAGTTGGCAACTGAATGATTATCGAAAAACAATCGTATACCGTCTGGACAAATTCTATCAGCCTCTTCTTCGGAGTAAAATCTTGATTCGATTAATTCCAACTCGTTCTCGTCTAAAAGCTGTCCATCACCAATTTTTGTGAAAATTGTTGAAAAAGTTCGATTGGCTTGTCGCATAACTTCGCTTAGTTCGAAGAATTTCAAACCTCACCATAGTGTTGGACCTATTATTTGTCGCCTTATTGGTTTATAAATCGGAGTAGCACGAACTGGCCGTAGTTGACGTAGATCGCCAATCAAAATTAAATCAATGCTCCAAAATTTTCTTGAAAATTACCGGTGATTTGCTTAAATCTCGAATCTATTTGAGACAACAACTCGGCTCCAATCATACTGATTTCATCGATAATTAATACGCGGACGTATTTAAACAGTGATCTATACTGTTGTTCTACTTCAATTGACAAAGGAAGTAACTTTGAGAGACTTATCTTTAGTGCAGTGTGTATCGTTGTCCCTTCAATAGCCACAGCAGCCTTACCAGTTGAAGCGCAAGTGATATAAGCGTTGCAAAATCTACTGTTTTCAGAATATCGATTATAAATTTCCATCAATAGTATGATTACAAATGTTTTGCCGCATCCGGTTGGGCCCGAAAAAAATAGTTGCAAGGGAGGGGAATTTTCTAACTGAAGGTTGTAAATGACATGCAGCAAAAGTTCTTTTTGTTTTTGGGCTGCCATTTTCATCAGTTCATCAAATTGATCATTATCAGATTTTCTTTCCGTTTGGCAATGACACCAAGTTTATTAAGTGTGGCTAAGCGCAAATCACTGTTTACGTCCGAATTCGGATTGTCATATAATGCTTGAAATGGACTGGCTTCTGGAAATCTAGTGGCAACATCATGGTGTTGTGAACCAACAATCGCGACCACAGCCACAACTAAGACCGGAAATCCAAATAATCAATATAATCAATACAACTTCGCACAACAATCACAAAGGAAGGAAGCCAAAAATCGATGGGTCCCAACAACCAATCAAAAAACACACGATCGGAAGTACACAAATAATCAATATAATCAAGACAACTTCGAACAATAACCAACCAATCAAACAACACACGATCGGAAGTACACAAATAATCAATATAATCAAGACAACTTCGAACAACAACCGACCAACCAAAAAACACACGATCGGAAATCCAATAACGTGCCAATCGATAAAAGATCAATAAAAGATTAACATGAATCGAGTACAAACCTAATCCAGTCACGATCCGACCAATCAGTAAACAAACTGATGAATGATAATCAATGAATTATACACGAAACAAACGGAACACAACAAAACACGTCCAAACCACGCGAAGACAACCGCAAGACTGACGACCAGATGAACACTATGCCCCTCTCTCCCCATCTCTCCAATGCACGCTCCTGCGAATGAATTTTCAGGTTGAACACATGGAGTACAATTCATCATGAATTGCAACGAGTTTTCAGGGTCAGGGTCATTGAACATGTTTTTCAGGTTGAACACATGGAGTACAAGTCATCATGAATTGCAACGAGTTTTCAGGGTCAGGGTCATTGACTGTGTTTTATGCCGTTTCAGGGTTAGTGATTCGGTTCTAGACTGGCACGTGGAACGAAAAAGCCATTCGCGGATGCATTGTCATCAATTACGCCCGATCGATAGGATTGCCAGAACAGCAAAAACGTCCAATAAATAGCCTCCGATAGACCACATAAGGACAGAGAAAACCAACCCGCCGACGGAAGAAGACCCCCGGTAGAGGACGACAGACTAGACCAGCTCTTGCTCCAGGGAAGGAAGATCATTTCGCTCCAGAGAAAGACCACCTCGCTACAGAGAAGGAAGACCATTTCGCTCCAGAGAAGGAAGACCATTTCGCTCCAGAGAAGGAAGATAATTTCGCTCCAGAGAAAGACAACTTCGCTCCAGAGAAGGAAGACCATTTCGCTCCAGAGAAATCCGAGAGCTAGCCCCCGTAAAAGGTAACCTGACCTAGTAGTCAGCTACCTAAAGACCTGAACGGCCCTAGTAGGCAGCAGGCAAACATCTCCACGCGTTTTCTTCCGATAGATGACGGAGCAAACCTCTACTCCCCTAAAAGAAGCACTCCAGGACCCAACGGCGGGACCGCGCCCAATCTCGATAGAGGAGTACCTTCGACGTCGTACGGTTTCGAAGAAAGAGGACGAACCACGCACACCCACCCCACCTAAGAAGCAGCGTTCGGGTTCAGAGGCCTACTTCCAGAGAAAACTCCAGGAGGCTCAACGCGACCTGATCCTTGCAACTACGAAGGAGAAGAAGAGAGCAGCCAGTCAGCGAATCAACAGCCTGAAAATGGAGAGGAAGAGCTATCAGCTACAAAAGAGAGCAGCAAAACCAACTAAAAAGTAAGGGAACGTAATTGAAGAATAAAAGAGCGATTTTGTATGTTGAGAGAGAGTTAACTAGTAGACCTATGTTTAATTGAAAAGTAATTTTGTACTCTGAGAGATTTTGCCAAGTAAACGTATGACCCATTGTAATAGAAACCTTGTATTTTGAGAGAGAGTTATTTAGTAAACCTATGTTTAATTAAAAGAAATTTTGTACTCTGAGAGATTTTGCCAAGTAAACGTATGACCCATTGTAATAGAAACCTTGTATTTTGAGAGAGAGTTATTTAGTGAACCTATGTTTAATTAAAAGAAATTTTGTACTCTGAGAGATTTTGCCAAGTAAACGTATGACCAATTGTAATAGAAACTTTGTATTTTGAGAGAGAGTTAACTAGTAAACCTATGTCTAAATGAAAAGAAATTTTGTACTCTGAGAGGTGTTACTAAGAGAACGTATGGACAATTGTAATAAAAACTTTGTATTTTGAGAGAGAGTTAACAAGTAGACCTAAGTTTAATTGAAAAGAAATTTTGTACTCTGAGAGAATCTACCAAGTAAACGTATGACCAATTGTAATAGAGACTTTGTATTTTGAGAGAGAGTTAACTAGTAAACCTATGTCTAATTGAAAAGAAATTTTGTACTCTGTGAGATTTTACCGAGAAAACATATGAACAATTGTAATAGAAACATTGTATTTTGAGAGAGAGTTAAGGAAGGGCTTGTTAGGACAAATCATGCTCAATTGTAGAAGAACGTTTGTACTGTAGTTAGAATATTGAATTGCTAGGAAATAATAGTTTGTAAAGAGAATTCTGTAATAAAGATAAGGGGTTCAAGAAAAGGAATAAACGATTGTAAAGCGTAATTCGGTTCATTGAGAAAGGAAAAAGAAGAAACCCCTCATAAACACCCCAACAATGGATCTCATCGTCATCGTCCGCTTGTCCATCTTCACGACATAGTTTTCGACAAATCTCTATAGTTTTGCTTATGTCTAAATCTGTTTCGAACTCTTTACGACGTTCCAAAATATGGTTTTCATTTTCATCGTAAATCCTAATAAATTTCATATCTTCAAGAATGTCAATTTCTTCGTTACGAAATGGGATGTGTAAAGTTACCATTTCCCTTTTGTACTCATTGAAATCTGAGGATATGTCATAATTCCTATAACGAATGATGCGTTGTTGCTTTCGACGAAAATACATTCCTTGTGAATTTTTAGTATAACTAGCAACGAATTGTGCAAGTGACAATCCTTCCACTTCTTCTGGGCGCTGCTCGTACTTGTCAAAGCAGTTTTCCTTCCAAACATTTGTTGAATTCTCATCAGTATTCAGTACATCCAATTATTTCGGTGTTCGTCTAATTCGTTGTCGTTCAATAGGCGCTACGGTAGAAATATAAACTACGGAAACTGAACTTTTGGACATAGGTTCACGAAGTAGGTACCACGCTCCTTCTTGACTCGTCAATTCGACAGTATTGAGGATATTAACACTCATTTTATATTATATTATATTATAACGTTTTTATTAGGTTGCTTTCTTGTCTGTCTGTCTGTCTGTTCGCGTGGAATCTTGCAATTGGTTTTTAACTAACTTCCCGATGAGCTACAGATTTTAAACTTTAAACATAGCCCAGAACCGGAAGACAATGCAATATTATATACATAAAAAAATTTCAATTTAAAAAAAGAAAAAAGTGAAAGCCCTGTTAGGGGACATATCCTATAAACGGACATTTTTAATCAACGGTCAATATTTTCGGGGCCTCACGATTCCCTATAATTTTGTTAAGTAACGGAGCTCTGATGATAGGACGCCTCCGTAATCGGACGCGGACAGCATCTCATTTCATTATTTTATTTAAATGCCCGTATGAACTGACACAAAACGAAGTTTGTGTATGAAAAATACCGTTCGGTTCCTTGGAAAAGTCCTTTAAAATCAAAGCATTTGGCGTTGTTCGGAATTGGCCACACAATTTCTTTGCGTTTTAAGCATATCAAGCGAAAAATGAGTGAAATTGAATCAAATTCTTAACTTTGAATACACAAAATGTACACTTGTAGATACTTGTACCCGTTTTGAATATTTTGTAGATAGAATGTTTTTTAGATATTGATATTTTTAAGTTGAACTATCCTTAGCTCCGCCACGAAAATGCCTTCTTGTGGAGCATTCCCTTTAAACGGAATAAATTGAGGAATCATGCTTGAGAAGTTTTGCCATCTAAGGTCTCTCCATTAATATCCTCCAAAGTTGCCACTAGCAAGAGTAGTTGATCATCATACAGAACCTGATGGATTGACGAGCGTCGTGACAATGAAAATAGCTGTATCTACATTTAAGGGGCCTATAGTAAAATTGTATCCTATTATAGCCCTGACATGGGCCGTCTCCTTGAGTGATTCATTTAGGTGACCCAGGCTGGACCTAGAATCCCCATTCCGGTTTGGAACCTGGAGAGTTCAAAGAGTGTTTGGAGTTTGAAGTCTCCAAAGTGTTTATGTGTTTGAGTCTTAAAGTACTGAGACTATTCAACGGTTTAAGTATGCATGTCTGGGTACTGCCAGTTTTCCCCATATTCTATGCCTAGGCCACGTAGAGCATAGACATATTCAAAAGATTCTTTGAGTTTGAATCATGAACAGTCGGGGTCTTTAGCGTGCAACGCAGTTAATGAACTGTCACTGTTGTTAGATAAATGGTTTAACAACGTTGCTTTCTACAACCAGAATATATTAAAGTTCAAACGTTTAGGTTCCTTACCCCATACAGATTGTGACAATTTCTACGATGGTCACAGGGGGATCTGGAGATTTTGATTTGGATAGAGCAATTTGCACATATCCAACTCGAGCACAAGTTGATGCATACAACACAGCCGTCCTTGAACACTTTCGAGCCCAAGGAGTTAGAGTTTTCAGAGTTCGTTCTCAGGATGTACTAGTGAATGCGACAAGTAACACCGACAACGTTAACATAGATAATTTTGTGTCAGGGGATATCAACAAGACTGGAGGCTTGCAAAAAGAGTTGGAAATATTCAACGGAGCGAGGGTGATGCTTCACGAAGAGCAAGGACTTGTGAATGGTGCAATGGGCACTATCACTGAAATTTTTTGGTCGTTATTCCGTCGCGATCAGATGTATGATACTGACATTCCATCTGTTCGTCTCGAATTTGGCAGAGATGGAAATCATTTAGCCAAGGCAAAATCGGTACAGTTTCAGGCACTCCGAAACTATGGAGCAATCGAGCGAACACAGCTCCCATTAATACTGTGCTGCGCCTGCACAGTCCATAAAATGCAAGGATGCACAGTGGACCATGCTCTTGTAAACCTCAGATCTGCACTATTTGTTGTTAAAGGACAGGCATATGTCGCATTGAGTCGTGTCAGATCATTGAAGGGCTTAAGAATAGAGGAGCTCGATTGCTCAAAACTTACTGACAAGACACCATGCAATAAAGATGCAATGAAAGAGATGGAAAGAATGCGAACACTTCGAGTTCTAGCACCATAATTGATATATAATTAATTTGTTTTAATACGAAAAAAAAAATTTTCTCATTGTTAAAAAAGAAATTAAAAAATGTTTGAGTCATAAAAAAGGATAAAAAAAAGCAGGCCGTTTTAAGTCAATTGGAAAATTTCACACATAAAAGACTAAAAAACAGAAAATAATTATTTAAATAAAAAAAATTTTTTTAATATCCAACGTTTTTAAAACGGACTAAAAAGTATAAAATAATTTCTTTTAGCCCAATAGAGATTTGCTACACCATACAGATCCCTTACTCCATACATATTGTCCTGAAAATTTGTGATTGTGAATTTTTAATAACTATGAAAATACTTGTAAGATTTAAAACGAAAAACGTGGGGCGCATCCAATAGATAAAGGTAATAAGTGTAAGGGGTAGCAGTCATTGAGTTATATGCGCCCCACATTTTTCGTTTTAAATCTTACAAGTATTTTCATAGTTATGAAAAGTACACAATCACAAATTTCCAGAACAATATGTACTGAGTAAGGGATCTGTATGGTGTAGCAAATCTCTACTGGGCTAAAAGAAATTATTTTATACTTTTTAGTCCGTTTTAAAAACGTTGTATATTAAAAAAAATTTTTTTATTTAAATAATTATTCCTTGTTATTTCAACTATGTCGAGCTCCGGGTGCTCATCCATTATGTCAGTCATTTGCCGCTGTAAGTTGCTTATACCTCTATTCGTTTTATTAAAGTATTCGACAACATACGCGGCACAAGAGTAGACCTCGATAATAAACTGTATATCTGTATTTGATTTTAATATATTGAGAATGAAAGGATTGTAAGGGTTGTGCCACTTTTCATGTGGTTATCGTTTTAAAAATTCTTTAGGTCTAATAATTCCAGCTTTAAGAATATGAAAATAGTCTTCGTCAGAAGAAATTCGATTTTCTTCATAAAAAGATTCAATACTTTCATAATTATTGTTCTCGAGATTGGCTTGCAATTGTTTATAACGGTGAGCATAACTTGCATATCCTGGATGATTTTTCTCCATGGGTTTTAATATCGTGGCGAATTTACATGGCATGAATGGAGCATCAAATCGATATTTCTGAGGTTGATTGCCTTTATTTTCTTGTAGCAAGTGAAAGTGTGTTTGTGGGTTTGCAGAAGAATATATCCAGAAGCCTCTGTTGAATAAACTGATATCAATTGATCAATCATCGTTATAGCATTTAGTTTGTCTCCACGAAGCGCATCTGATGGAGCATCATTCAGCCATAATAAAATGTGTGCATGAGGACTACCACGATGTTGAAACTCAATGTGCTTAAAATAGTTGACAACATGGTAATTTCCAAATGGGCTATTTTTCTTGGATTGGAGAATAGTCAATAATATATTGACTATTTTATTGAAATATACTGCACAAGTCACAGCATCTTCATTCACAAGTGTAGTCTTTGATATGTAATCCAATGACGCAACTGCTTCTGTTGAAATTTCAGCTCCTCTATTTTTTAATTTGTACAGTAATTGCAGTAAATTTTTCCATCCGATTTCATTTGCACCTAAAGTGAGGAACATAGTAGGTTTTCCTAACTGACGAATCATCGCGAAAAGATCTCTTTTCCGTTCGCTCCAATACCAAAGAGAGTTCGGTATTGATCGCAGGAAAGCCAAATTACTTTCGATGCAATTATTTATATATTCATCTGATTCCATTTGCTGCCGTGTAATATTAGTACTTTTCCCCACATGCCTGAATGCAATAGTGAGTGAATCACGAACTCTTGAGGACGGTTCTCATTGCAACGTGAACGTGCACGCGAAAGCTCTTCGCTCTTCGCTCTTCAAAGAGCGTTTTCACAATGACAACGTGAGAGGGATATTTTATCCCTTCCTCACATGTGGATTGATGCATCAATCCTTCTCTTTCGGTTGAAAAATCCATCTATTGGATCTTTCAAAAAGTTCTTCTCCGGTTCGAACACAAGGTTGTTTCCGCATGTGAGAACGAACAAAGTTGGATTTATCCAACTTTCCCTCGAAATGCATCGAGAAGGGGTGATGCATTTCCCATGTATATGAAAGGGACAAAAACCACGTGCAAGTTCACGTTGCGATGAGAACCCTCCTTTAACCTCGTAATTTTCATAGCAACGTATAATAAGTGATACGGAGTAACTCCAAGTCGGTCAGATCTCCGTAATTCACTAGTCGCTATCGTAAGAGGTGTCGCATTTATTCCATCTCTGAATGTTCGGAAATGGCCCAAATAAATTGATGGGAAAGAAAGTTCTTCCGCATGTTCATCAAAAATTATACTTGCTGGGAGAGTGTACTGTCCAGGTGCAATCCGTAAGTACTCGTCATCATTCCACATCAGAGTCTGTTGTTGTGCTGTTAGACTGTCTTCTATCGGTATAACTTCACTTATTTCTTCTCTATTAATTTCATCAATATTATGATCGCTGAAAAAGCTTTCATCAATTTTGATATTACATAAAACATAAAGTGGAGTTTCAAGCCAATACTGAAGCCATGCACGAATTGTTCTTTTACTCAACAGTCCCACTAAATAACTTGATCTGTGAATTTTCTTTCTTTTAATATGAATGTTGATGCAGTGATCATCATCAATATTGCGAGGTAAAAGTTTTACCATATTGTCTGCATCGACTGGTACATTAATAATTTGCCCATAAATTCCGTATTGCCCATGGACGTGTCGCAACCGTCTTATTTGCATGAAGGGAATTCGCGGAGAGACAAGTCTTTCAGAAATCAAATCCTGTGGTGGTAAGGACGCAGGTATCTTTTGATATTTGAAGCCATTATATTTGGACATTGTTTGAATTACTTTCTTCTCTATTGCTTGGTAACACGTGTTGCATAGTAAAATACCATCACTTGTATTATAATTTTAAATTATTACACGTAAAAGTTCTTCATGTTCTGTGCGTGGTGCTTTTAATTCTTTTTGGAACCACAATCGATCAGACACGGAGCAGGTATAACCGAACATATTGTTCAAAAACTTTTTGCGAAATTCTTCATGGGCAACTTTATGTTGACGAAATTGTAAGTACGGAAGTTTCAGACTGTACACCCGCTTGGGGGCTACCTGAAAAGCAATTTATAGTATGTGATGAGCTATCAGGACCAATTTATTAAAAAAGTAAATTTTTTATATATGTACAAAAGTATTAGGGATCTCACAATCATTATTTTCAATACTACATATTATATCCAACTGAGACATCATATTTCACATTTAATATGTACATTCACGTAGGAATCATTTGAAGAGAGAATAACAACGGTGCTAAAGAAGTTTTCACTTCAATAAGGATATACACGTGATATTTGGAGATTTTAAATGTGATCTATGAGTAAGGATTGAGGACCAAATTTGCTGATTAGAGAATATTCAAACACTAACAGTGATGATTTTCACGATTTTGAACATTGAACGTTTCATTATGCATACTTGTTACTGTATGTTGCACGTTTAATAATGCCCTTCGGCGTGCACGAAATTCATGTACTCATTCCGTTGAACTTTTTGGAACATATGTAATGATATTTGGTTTGTTTCTCTGCCGAAACTCACGACACTTTTCAGCATTTGTTTTCGGCATCCTTGGAAAATATTTATTGAAATAAAAATTAAATAAATGGTTTTGCTTGTATTAGATTTATTATACGAGATATATTTCGAGATAGAAAATTTTTCACGTGATGTAACTTTTGTATCGAAACTAAAGTGACAAAATCATTTTAAACGTTGTTTTAACTCTCAAGCTGGAGTAAAGAAACGGGGAGTGCTTGTGGGAGAAGTTCACCCGCAACTGTCGCACACTTGCGTTTATTTTAACCTTAGCCCTCCAAAATGTTTACAAATATTTCGCTTATTATTAAAAAGACATTGTTTCATTGTTTCAAACTTTATTTAATACAATTTCTCTAAACTTAATTCACTGAAGTTTTATTAAAATTATTAGTAACTGTTCACAAATGCCTTACGTTACTGTACCTGATGAGCAAATAAATATTTTACCGCAGTGTACCGCACTTACCTTCGTCATCACACCTTGACCGATGGGATCGTTTTACTACAGGTGCCATCGACCAAGCCTCGTCAGCGTCTTCCAGAAAGAAAAATGAACCGAGCATGCTTTCATTCATCGTCGAAATAGCTGAGTCAATTTTGCTTATCATTAAAATTCAACTATTTCGACGATGAAATCAGTTCTTACTCTAGTTACTTCTTACCTGTGGCAAATTGCGTACAAACAAAATATTCTCAGTATTCAAGGAGCCAATTTGCCCAGGTAAGCATTTTTTATGTATAAAAATCTCGCCAAATTAAATAAAAGTTCAGTTGTTAATTTAAACTCGAATCTTTCACTTATCCTCTGCTTCTGGTGTATCGGTCTAAGACCTTTGCACACTCTACTCTAAATCTTGGTGCAACACCTAGATTTTCCCTTCAACTTTCCGCTGAAAAGGAGTCTCTTAAAACTGAGTTGTGGTGATACACCTCAACCAGTCGAATACAGCACAGGCAAAAGAGTCTGCGCTCAACATTTGGTGACCCCGACGTGATTTACGTCACGCGAACTCCAAACCATTCAAGTTTACGCGAATTTTAACCCGTTCACCGTCGCGACAAATCGTCAAACCGCGAATACCGTCAAGATCGTTTCATCCCGAGCATCCTGAAGAAGAAGCAGCTGAAGTTTCCATCCTATCGACGTCCCTCCCAACGTTCCGAGACAACATTACCTCATTTGTGGCAGTCAACTTACTCAAGCCGCTGTTTGCTCTCGTCGTTCCACTTCGTTAACCTTCAGTAATAACGAGAATGTCCTCTTTGGAAGAACTTGCAAAACAACAGAACGAGACAGGAGGAGAAATCGAGAGGCATATAAGAAACTACAAGAAGGATTCTCCAACACGCAAAGACGACGAATACCTCGTCAACAAGTCCAAGGCCATAACGGAACTCTGGGAGACGTTCCAATCTGTGGACTACGGTATTCGGGCTAAATATGACCTCGAAACCAGTCATCCATATTTCCAGAAACAATACTTTGCCAACATAGAGGAGCTGTACCAGTGGTTTATCGAGGACGTCAAACTACGCTTAAGCAGTCAATCAAGCACGCAATCCACGGAGAATGCATCAAGCAGTCACAAGCCTGAAGATACCAAGCCATCTAATGCCGAAAGTTCTCCACTTCAGGTCATGTTACGGAGATTGAACGCTGCAATCGTCTCATTAAGGCGCGCTCTGGACTCAGTCCGAAACCTCCCCCCTCAACAAAATGCTGTCGTGTACGAAGTAAAGTGCCGTTCCATTGAACGCCTTTGGGCAAACCTGGAGACCCTGCATGATGCGATCTGGGGAATGACAGACGACCCCATTGCTGCTGGATTTGATCAAGAAGCGTATCTTTTGCTGTCCGATGAAGTAGAGTCGACAATAATAGACTTACAACAACATTCTACACCGTCCACACACCCAGTCACAAGTGATGTTTCGCCCAAGGTTAAGCTGCCAACCATCACATTGCCAAAATTTGAAGGCAATTATCTTTGCTGGAAGCAGTTCCACGACCTGTTCTTGCAAGTGGTACACGAACAAAATCTGGGCAATGCGCAGAAAATGTGGTACCTCAAGACGAGTTTAACTGGTGAAGCAGAGCGATGTATTAGCCATCTGACAATATCCGACGCGAACTATCTGTCTGCTTGGAACCTTCTCAAGGACAGATATGATAATGACAGATTGTTGGTAGCAGCCCTCATTAACAAATTATTGAACCAATCTGTCATTCACACCGAATCAGCCACAGCCATCAAGTCACTCCATGACACAACTCGAGAGTGCCTGCTCAGTTTAACGAATCTCAAAATTGACATCAAAAACTGGGATCCTCTGTTGCTCCACATCCTCATCAAAAAATTAGACGGAGTTTCGCACACGCTTTACGAGCAAGGCCTGGAACATCCTAGGAAATTGCAATCTATGGAGCACTTCCTTGCGTTCCTGGAAAGGCGATTCCAGTCACTAGAATCCCTTCCGAACAAAAACTCAAGAAACGCCGCTAACGACATTAATTTCGGCAAAGGACGACCCCCAAGGGCATTAGCTGTCGTATCCTCAAGGACGCCGTGCTTCGTGTGTAAAGGAGACCATCCGATCTTTTCCTGCCCCAGTTTCCTCAATCACAGTCCTGACAAGCGCCTTAAACTCATACAACGCGCTGGTCGCTGCGTTAATTGCCTCAAGAAGGGACATCGCTCTAATCAATGTCCCTCTGGTAATTGCCACAAGTGCTCCAAGAAACACAATACATTGCTTCATTTAGAAGACAACAGCCCAAGATCTCAAGCTTCGGGCAACCAGTCACCTCCCGCAGTCGACAACCAGCAAGTACAAGCACGCCCAGGTTCAAGCACTAAGGAAGCTGCGTCGCTCAGTTCCAGCACTCCCTCAACTGTCGGCACTTATACTCTGTTAAGTACAGTCCTCATCAAGGTCACGGATAGCTGGGCAAACCAAATTCAGGCAAGAGCCTTGTTAGACTCCGGTTCCCAGCTAAACTTCATTTCAGAAAGACTTTTAAAAAGATTGGGCCTCCAAGAAACGCGACATTCAGTTACCATTGGTGGGATCGGTTCGATAGCACAGAACACACGCTCAAGAGCCAACATCGAAATACATTCCAACATAACTGATTTCAGCACAAGCATAGACGTTCATGTCTTACCAAAGATAATAGCACCGCAACCCTCGCAACATATCGAGAAGACGTCCTGGTCTATTCCTGACAACATAAGGTTGGCCGATCCACAATTTCATCGTCCTGGTCCCATTGACATTCTTATCGGAGCCGAGCTGTTCTATTCAGTTCTCTCTGTTGGCCAAATAAAATTGGGAGAGCAACTTCCTATACTCCAGAACACGGTTTTTGGTTGGACCGTGTCAGGCCGAATCGCCACGCCCAGCTCAGTAACGAACCTCGCGCACTGCGGAATATGTAGCGAAGATGAAACTTTGGACTCCCACATCCAAAAATTCTGGCAGCTGGAGGAGACTGAACATGGCTCAAATAATTATACCGCTGCTGAAAACAAATGTGAGGAATTCTTCATCCAGACTACAAAAAGGGACCACCACGGCCGGTTTATCGTCCGACTTCCGTTCCGATGCGATCCACATGAATTGGGTGAGTCCAGTGACACGGCACTTCGACGCTTCCACTCCTTGGAAAGAAGACTAGCTAAGGATCAAACTTTAAGGCAGCAGTACAACGCGTTCATGAGGGAATACATAGAGTTGGGTCATATGAAGGAAGTCTGCTTCACTATGGTAGAAGAGCCCTACTATTTCCTTCCACATCATTGCGTCCTCAGACCTGAAAGCACAACGACTAAATTACGAGTGGTCTTCGATGGATCAGCGAAAACAACCAGCAATCTGTCACTGAATAATGTCTTGGCAGTCGGGCCAGCCATTCAGGGCGACGTCTTCACAATATTACTACGCTTCCGTCTTCCTCGATACGTTTTCACCGCGGACATCGAAAAAATGTACCGGCAAATCCAAGTTGACCCAGCTGACCAAAAATACCAGTTGATATGGTGGAGGGACGATGTAAATAAACCGTTGAAGTGCTATCAGCTTTGCACCGTAACTTATGGTACTGCTCCAGCTTCTTATCTCGCCACGCGTACCTTACATATGCTGGCCGACAATGTGAAGGACCAGTGCCCTCTTGCTGCTCAATCGCTCAAAAACGACTTTTATGTGGATGACGTTTTGTCTGGTTCAGACCACTTGCCCACCTGCCTGCTAAAGCAAACCGAATTGTTATCATCTCTGAAAACCGCGGGCATAAGGCTTCGTAAGTGGTGCGCAAACCATTCTCACCTACTTAAAGAAATACCAGCTGAGGATCAAGCAATTGAACTAGACTTCAGTAACCATTCCGACGACAGCATCAAAACGATGGGGTTAACCTGGCAACCCAAATCTGATTCTTTCGCCATTCGAAGCACTTTAATCCCTACGCAAAGGGTCACGAAGCGAACCGCTTCTTCTGACATCGCACACATCTTCGACCCATTGGGCATATTGGCTCCAGTGGTCATAACGGCAAAGCTGTTTTTGCAGAAACTGTGGGAGTTAAAACTCGACTGGGACGCTTCGCTTCCACAAGAACTACATACCAAATGGATCAGCTTCAGAGATGGCTTGAGCGCATTAAACCACATAACGTTCCCCAGACATGTATTGGCTCACAAAATAAGCTCCCAAATACAACTACACATTTTCGCTGATGCCTCAGAGAAGGCATATGGTGCTGCCGCATACATCAGGTCTGTAGGGCGAGACAACGTTGTCATTGTACGATTACTATGTGCCAAGTCTAAGGTTGCACCAATCAAGCAAATAACACTACCTCGCCTCGAGTTGTGCGCCGCCAAACTGGCCACACAGCTCAAGCAGCGCATTAAAAAGGATCTGAATTTGAACACCAATCAAATCTTCCTTTGGACCGATTCATCCATAGTTCTCGGTTGGATAAAGGCTGAGTCATCGAACTTCCACACCTTCGTCGCCAACCGCATTTCAGCCATACAGAGGGCCAGCATCCCCGAGCAATGGCGACACGTACCATCATTGGATAATCCAGCCGACCTATTATCAAGAGGCGTTCCTCCTGGAAAATTAGTCAACAACACTTTATGGTTTTTCGGTCCACTTTTCCTTCATGGTAGAGAAGACGCATGGCCGAATCTTAATCCAAACCCAGACGAATGCACTCTAGAGCAACGGACTAAGATTCAATCCACATGTCTCGGATTCACAAGAGATGACGACTTCCTACTCAACATTAATCATCAAAATTCCTTCAGGCGTCTTCAGCGCATAGTCGCCTATATTCTACGCTTCACCAAGGCCACGAAACAGTGCGCCAGAGAGAATAATTCACCCGTTCCATCAGTGACAGAGCTAGACGACGCACAAACTCTGATTATCAAACATGTCCAGCAACAAGGATTCAAGGACGATCTCCAGCATGTAATCAAATATAGCGAAGTTTCAAAGGGTAGCTCAATCAGCTCCTTGACCCCTCTTTTGGACCAAGATGGAATCCTTCGTGTAGGCGGACGCCTCGAGTCATCAAACCTCGAGTATCGAGCCAAGCATCCTGCGCTTCTTCCAAATAGTCATCCAATCACCAAGATGCTATTCAATGCGCTACACACAGAAAATATGCATGCGGGTCCTCAAGCTCTACTCGCCATCGCACGACAACAGTTCTGGCCACTCGGCGGCAAGAACTTAGCCCGCGCCGTCGTACAACACTGCGTCCGTTGTGCCAAGGCCAAGCCCAAACTATTGACACAACTAATGGGGAATTTGCCACCGGACCGCGTTCAGCCTGCACGACCATTCATAAATTCCGGAGTCGACTTTTGCGGCCCGATATACGTTCATTTCAAGATCCGGGGTAAACAGCCACAAAAGGCTTACATCGCTGTTTTTTGTTGCTTCGCCACGAAGGCCGTTCATTTGGAATTGGTGAGCGATTTGTCAACGGATGGCTTTCTTGGTGCCTTGCGTCGATTCATATCACGGCGAGGACATTGCCGGAAAATTTACTGCGACAACGCCACCAACTTTGTCGGTGCCCGAAATCAATTACAGGAGCTTAATGATGTCTTCAGCAAGAATGCTTCCAAGGAGAAACTACTCAAGGAATGCAGCTCTCGAGGCATTGACTTTCACTTTATCCCTCCTCGAGCTCCTCATTTCGGTGGGCTGTGGGAAGCCGCCGTCAAATCTGCAAAGAATCTAATGCAGCATAGTCTTTCCTCCGCTTCATTGACGTATGAAGAAATGGAGACAGTCATCGTGGGAGTAGAAGCTATTTTGAATTCTCGCCCCATTACGCCAATGTCTGATGACGCCAACGATCTCGCAGCCCTCACGCCAGCACACTTCTTGATTGGCGAGCCACTAACAGCGCTCGTCGACCCTCAGGCTCACTCGAACAAGGCCAGTTTACTAACTCGGTGGAAGCTTGTCACGTACGTCAAGAACGAGTTCTGGAAACGATGGTCGACTGAATATTTGAATCAACTCCAACATCGAGTCAAATGGAAACATACGGCCCAAAACGTCTCACCCGGCACAATGGTCATCATCAAGGAAGATAACCTTCCACCGTTGAAGTGGCCATTGGGGCGCGTAACCAACGTCGTTAAGGGAGAGGACGGACTCGTTCGAGTTGTCGACGTAAAAACAGCAAATAACATCTTGCGCCGACCAATACACCGATTGGCACCACTCCCCATCGAAAATGAAGACGTGAACGACATGGAACCAACCGAGCAACCAAAAAAGAGAACGATGCCTCAACCATCAGTGGACCAAGGCCCCACGCCAGTCAAACACGCTCGCTCCGCTCTTTTCACCGTGTTACTAGTATGTCTCTTCCTGTCACCGGTCACGGCATCTCAGGCAACTATAACTCCGTTCACTGCAAACCCAGGCATATATTTCGAAAACTTAGGCAGAGCAAACATTATTACCAGTGATTGGAATATTATAACATATTATGACATGCAATCATTTTGGAGGGAGTTCGACCTTCTACAAACGTTTAGTGCATCTTTATGTAACCTATCATCTACCATGCCCAATCCGGAATCTCATCACAAAATAGCCAAGCAAATTAACCGTGTAGTAGATGAGCTTAGCCAGACTAATCAACTTTTAAGAAGTCCTACATCAGGTCGAGCAAAACGAGGACTGCTCAACATCGTTGGCAACGCAGCAAACTTTATGTTTGGTGTCCTCGATTCTAAATACGCTGAAGAAATGTCCATGACCATTGACTCTATAAAGAACAACGAAGGACATTTAGCAAATCTGTTGCGTAACCAAACCTCCATTCTAGACGCTACGGTCAACATTATGAAAAAGGATCACCAGGCTATTGACATGGAGTTTCAGAGAGTTGAGTCTGATTTAAATGATTTATCCACACAGATAAACGCAATACACAACGACGTACAACAAGAAGCTCGATCTCGGTCCTTCATCCTATTGTCGTTACAAGCAACATTGCTCGCCACCAACTTCCAAAGGACTCAAGGCTTGATTTTGGACGCCTTAGTCAATATACATCGAGGAAGAGTCAGCAGACATCTTTTATCGCCAGAGCAGCTAAGAACCGTTCTACACACCATTCGGGCTAATCTTCCTTCAAGTTTAAGACTACCACTCAGTCAGGATGATATACTCCATTTTTACAACCTAATTACACTTGAAGGCAGAATGACGGACAAGCATTTCATTTTCAAGCTCAGAGTGCCGTTAATCTCGGTTGAAGACTTCGACCTCTTTCGAGTGGTTCCAGTTCCAGTCAAGATCAACGATAGTTTCGTGGCTATTAGACCATCCTTTCCCTACCTAATGGTTAACTTACATCGGGACCACTACTATCCGCTAACGGAGTCTCAACTGCGCATCTGCAATACGATGAACGGGAGGCATTTATGCAATCAACATTACCCATTGTACAAAATTGGATCATCCATTTCTGCCTGTGAAATCAGCCTCCTGAATCAGTTAACTCCACACCATTGCCAGTTGATGAGAGTAGACGCCCATTCCAGTTGGACTCAACTTCACACACCAAACCAGTGGATCTTCTCCTTGCCAGAAAAAACCACAATCAACATTGTTTGTGGAGATGACATGTCACAGCTGACTCTCCAATGGACGGGTATCTTAACGCTTGATAGCAATTGCGTCATTAAGCAGCCTCTCATCACAATTCGAGGGCACAAGAGCTACTCCACAGTGAGGCACGCTTCCTACGTTCCAGCCTTTAACTTGACTGACCTCATTGACCCGCTCAACATGACATCAGCACTGCATTATCAACACCACTTCGCCCCACACATTCAGGAATTAGAATCAGTCAAGCGCAAGCTTTCAGAAATGGACAGCCAAATCCCGGCCTTGATACAAGGTCACTCCAATCATCATCATGCTTGGTCCTACGGAATCCTATGCATCATAATCGTAATCATCATTGGGGTAATCTTGGTGGCATTGAGGATGTATCGCGCATACCGGACATCACTACCGCCCTCAGTCGGAGCTTCTGAGGACAGTCTAGACAGTCAAGATGCTGAAGCAACCACCGAGCCCTTCACCGTAAACGTTCATTGAATGTTTCTCATTCAACGCCGGGGAGGATGTTCACAAATGCCTTACGTTACTGTACCTGATGAGCAAATAAATATTTTACCGCAGTGTACCGCACTTACCTTCGTCATCACACCTTGACCGATGGGATCGTTTTACTACAGGTGCCATCGACCAAGCCTCGTCAGCGTCTTCCAGAAAGAAAAATGAACCGAGCATGCTTTCATTCATCGTCGAAATAGCTGAGTCAATTTTGCTTATCATTAAAATTCAACTATTTCGACGATGAAATCAGTTCTTACTCTAGTTACTTCTTACCTGTGGCAAATTGCGTACAAACAAAATATTCTCAGTATTCAAGGAGCCAATTTGCCCAGGTAAGCATTTTTTATGTATAAAAATCTCGCCAAATTAAATAAAAGTTCAGTTGTTAATTTAAACTCGAATCTTTCACTTATCCTCTGCTTCTGGTGTATCGGTCTAAGACCTTTGCACACTCTACTCTAAATCTTGGTGCAACACCTAGATTTTCCCTTCAACTTTCCGCTGAAAAGGAGTCTCTTAAAACTGAGTTGTGGTGATACACCTCAACCAGTCGAATACAGCACAGGCAAAAGAGTCTGCGCTCAACAGTAACAAAATTTTATTAAAAATATTCGTAACTTAATTCACCCAAGTTTATTAAAACATTTGAAACAGAATTTTATTAATTTATTTGTAACTTAGTTCACCGAAGTTTTCTTAAAACATTTGAAACAGAATTTTATTGATTTATTTGTAACTTAATTTACCGAAGTTTTCTCAAAACATTTGAAACAGATTTTTATTAATTTATTTGTAACTTAGTTCACCGAAGTTTTCTTAAAACATTTGAAACAGAATTGTATTAATTTATTTGTAACTTAGTTCACCGAAGTTTTCTTAAAACATTTGAAACAGAATTTTATTAATTTTATTTGTAACTTAGTTCACCGAAGTTATCTTAAAACATTGAAACAGGATTTTATTAATTTATTTGTAACTTAGTTCGCCGAAGTTTTCTTAAAACATTTGAAACAGAATTTTATTAATTTATTTGTAACTTAGTTCGCCGAAGTTTTCTTAAAACATTTGAAACAGAATTTTATTAATTTATTTGTAACTTAGTTCACCGAAGTTATCTTAAAACATTTGAAACAGGATTTTATCAATTTATTTGTAACTTAGTTCGCCGAAGTTTTCTTAAAACATTTGAAACAGAATTTTATTAATTTATTTGTAACTTAGTTCACCGAAGTTATCTTAAAACATTTGAAACAGGATTTTATTAATTTATTTGTAACTTAGTTCGCCGAAGTTTTCTTAAAACATTTGAAACAGAATTTTATTAATTTATTTGTAACTTAGTTCACCGAAGTTATCTTAAAACATTTGAAACAGAATTTTATTAATTTGGAACCGCGAGGTCGAGTCTGTCCAAGACGACTCACCACCGACCACTGCCAACTGCCGACTGACTGTCGTGTGATCTTTGCGGTCGCTTATCAGCGGGCGAAAACCGCTGACCGCGCATGCCGACCAAGAATGCCCGCGATCAGCAATCTTCGCTTCTCGCTTTTCCCAACGCGATCGGATTTCTATTTGTGTACCGAAATCCGATCGCGCTGGGCAACAATGTTACGACAGTTGCAAAAATGATGTGGCGACAACATCGGAGCCCAGAACGCTGCGTCAGCTGGGAAACAATGTTGCAAATTGTATTGCACATGTGCAACAACTGTCTGCGCGTGCGCTGACACAGCGTTTCGGGCCGGCGAACGGGCGGTCCCTTGTTAACTACAACGGGGGGGGGGGAGAAAGGGGCTCTTTTCGTAGGCATGCGTACATGTGTGACTTGGTCTTTTTTTTGCAAAAGAAAATTTTGTTTGTTTTTCTTTTTTTTTTACCAATTAATGTCTAATTTATCTAACGCCTAACTAGCTTATCTAACACATCTTGGTGTTTTACAATCTCTTTTCATTTGACGTTTTAACTCTCTATCTTGAGTTAGGAAACGGGGAGTGCTTGTGGGAGAAGTTCACCCGCACCTGTTTGTTTTTTGAAAAAAGAAAAAAAAATTCCCTTTATAAGGATATGCCTATCTATTCTAGGCTTTTCTACACAATATATGGTTTTAACCATTATGACACGACATTTGTGTCCTTACAATTTCTTTTAATTTGAGTTAGGGACGGGGAGTGCTTTAAATAGAAGATCATCCGCTCCCTTTTTTTTTATAATAATGATTATACAAAAACAAATATTTTCTTTTACAAGGATATGCTTATCTATTCTAGGCTTTTCTTACACAGTATATGGTTTTAACCATTATGACACGACATTCATGTCTTTACAATTTTTTTAACATGTTTCATTTTCTTATTTCTAATGTCTTAAGGTATCTTCACCTAGTACAAAACTGTCCCTTTTGGGGTGATCCTCTTTTATTTGTCTTATTTGATTTTTATAGGAGTTATTTAATTTATTTAGTATACATTGATTTTATTGGTTCCGGGTTTGTATAACAGGGTAAAGGATAGAGGCAATCCGTGGAGGTAGGTGAATTCTCTCCTTCCAATAAGAGAATTTGGGTGTAAGTGGGATTTTGAAGCCGAGACATAAACATGTTTAATGTATTCGAAGATAAACGTCAGAAAAATAGAACTTTAGAGACGAGAAGGGAAATGGTTTTTCAAAGGATACGGAAAATGGCAACCAAGCAATAATAATTTACGAAATATTGAACTCCCGCTGGTATTGCCGAATGTATGTTACCTTGGGCTAATAATGAAAGGGATCATGCAAAAAATGCAAAAGGATTAAAGAGACTAACATTGAAATAATTTAGTGTAGCCGAAGATTTTTTTGGTTAGGGCAGTTTTACGTCGTGCCTAGGACGACGGTTGATAGTCCGCGAAAGAAGATGTTAGCGGCATTCGAAAATGGTAATATTTGGAAGTCTCGGAAAATCAGAAGTAACTAAAAGGAAACGAAATGGGATAGTGGGTAATAGTTAAATGTTTATACTTTATGTTCTCCAATTTGGCTCTTAGTCCTTCTGAGGGGAGGGGTGATACGGAAATTCGTTGACTGGGGTAATGCTACGTTTACATTAGATTGTCTCCTTCTTACACAAACGGAGATTAGGAAGTATGCGACCATCACTGCAATTATTAAATAAAGGATAGTGTAATGATGCATATGGTGTAGGTTCAGTTCTTGGAGGGGCTTAGATTCTTCGTCCCTTAGGTTACTTATAGACTCGGAGAGAGCTCGTATCTCGTCACGGGTTAACGGATTAATTTTAGGGATTAGGAACGTTTTATTTTGAGCTGAGTCATTATTAACTGGGTCCGTCAACAATAAGGCTGTAAGGTTGAAGGACGGTAATAGGTTGCCTTTAATTTCTACGCTTTCAACATTTTGGGCGTGGAGAATAAATTTGTTGTTTTTCACGTAGCAACCTGGTTGTAGGGACATTATTCCCTTCCCGTTCAACAACTGGGTGAAAATGTCGTCCTTGCATATTATGTTAGTTACTATGGGTGTCTTTATTGAATACAGCCAAATATTCGGCTGAGACAGGGAGGCCCAATAAGAATCCTTTTCTGAACAAACTACGTTACATTGTGATATGATAGGGTCTAGTTTGATAAGGCTGATCTCGCAGTTATGGGGTTCAATCCCTGAATAGAGAACTGGAGCGGATATTTTGCAATAGAATTGGGTTTGGTCCGTTGTACGGCAATTGTCTAGTTCCTCCTTAGATATTCCAAGGTGATGTTCCCGGGCTAAGTCTAAAAGGATCAAATTAAATGAGGGCTGTATATAACAGAGGGAGTTATTAACAACGGTAGGTAAAGGAACCGTTTTGACGATTTGGTATGTTTCCCTTTAAGGTAGAGGTAGTTTCATTTCTTAGATAATTTTGTTGTTGATGATCCTAGCGGCAAGTGTACTAAGTTTATAGACTTGAATTAACGCGTTTTCGTCCTTTTCGATGGGGAGAGAAAGGTGATTGGACATTTCGGATTTAACTTCCGCTAGAAGTTCCTCGATTTGGGATGGAGATATTAAAGAAGGATGGAACTTCCCTTGTTGTGAGTCAGTTACAAGATCCAAAAGTTCCTTTTGTACTTCCTGATATTGGGTCAGCATAAGGCTTAAAAGAGAGATTAGGGAGTCCAATTCGGTTAATTCTTCAACACGTGCCATATGTAGTTCTTGTTCTTTCAACCAGTCATGGAGTTGTTCTAATTGTTCATACACGTCTTTGAATTGGTTGGCCACGAAGTTCTGGGTCTTATTGAACATTAGTAAGTTAGCTTCTACTACAGTATTCTGATTGTGCATGAGGGACAGTAACCGTTTCTGGTTTCTGTCTAAAGTTTCGATCTGGGAGTCATATTTTATAGCGTCGTCCTCTTCGAGGGTACCAAAAAGGGTTTTAGAAATTTTTCCGACAATGTTAAGGAGGGCTCTCGGTTTTCTAGAGTGTGTTAGCAATAGTTCGTTCCTGTTTTCTATCTGGTTTTTAAGATAAACTAATTGTGTTATAGTGTTATTACAAGTACGGGTCTTAGGTGCTCCTTTTTGTATCTTGTTACATATTTCTCGGGGATTGAAAATTAATGTTCTTACGTTGGCGAATTCAGCATGGAAACTGGTCAGGTTGTAGAATATGATGATTTTCCATTCGTTGGAGTAAAGTTTAGCCCTACCGCATTCTTCGAAGTATATTCCGGCATTAACGTCAAGGGTAATTGAAAATGGTAAGCTGTGATTCCCAAAGGCGCCAGTTAGGTTTTTGAATATCGAGTAAGATAAGATAAGAATATCGGTGGGAAAAACAAAGGAAGAAGAAAAAGAAACAGGATAATAGGAGACCTACATATAAAAAAAAATCGAGTGGAGCGAAAACCTTTTTGCGACATAGTGCGGCTTCGCTTTGGGCCCATAGGGGTACTAACCCGGGGCGGATGCCGTTGGCGTATAGCTAGCGCGCTACATAAAATTATCTTATGGCTATAAAATTTTTGTTACAAACACCGTCTGAATTAACACCGTCGTGGGAATTAAAATAACACGTTAGTGAGAATAGGAGCGAATTGACAATTGAAAGAAGTAATAAGTAGGAGATTCTGACAACAGTACTCAGCACATAGCATGAGGAGAGCGAATAATAAGGGAATGGGGAGTAGATAAGTACGAAATAATACCTTAGCTAGGTGCATCTTGTTGCGGTTGCAGTTCGGCCTAATCGTTAAGAAGCCATCCACGAGTCAATATTACTACCGGACAGGGGTACTAACAAAAAAGGTTTGGACAATAAGGGGAGGGGCCAACTTGGTGCGGGTGCAGTTTAACATCTTACCCAGGACGATAGAGGATAAAAAAAGGGTTCTGCAGATCAATTACCACACGTCAAATCAAGTTCACAATGGTGAGCGGATGGTTTGAAGAATATCAATAAAGTGATTGATATAGCGAGTATAAACGATCTCAAGCACAACCAAAACAGAAAACATGGAAAAATTAACCAAGGGGGATTTTGTTAAGTCTAGCAAGGATAAACGTGGAGGAAAAAAAGGTATGGTAAATTTGTGGGTGCAGTTTAACGTCTTACCCAGGACGATAGAAGATATTAAGACCCCAGAATCTATAAAATAGCCCGTGGGAACAGCAACGGGGTTCGGTCGAATAAAATAGGAAGAGAATAGAAGGAAAAACGACTCTTAATAAGAATGTAGTTTAACGTCTTACCCAGGACGATAGTCTTTCTCGTAGTATGGTTTAAGGTCGTTGTTGTGTACCCGTTTTTCTTTATTTTTGTACATTATTGTGGAATTTTCGTTAGAATTTATTTTTGTATTAGTGTAAGGTCCATGCCACAGTGGTGAAAATTTGGTGTTTTTGCCGCGAGTAGGACTTTATCCCATATTTTGAAACATTTTTCTTTGGTTCCCTTGTCGTAGTAGGTTTTCGACTTGAGCTTTTGCTTCAGCATGGTTTCTCTCGCGATTTTATGACTAAATTGCAATCGTGCCCTTAGTTCGTTTGCGTAGTTTTCATAGTTATAACAGAGTGTAGGCGTATTTTTGAGGTTATTTGGTATCTCTGCCGGAAAACCGTAAAGGAGTTCGTGAGGGGTGAAGTTGGTGCTAGAATGGGGTGTGGTGTTATATACAAACATTGCATAGGGAATCCACGTGTCCCATGTTTGTATATCTTTCTCTACGTAGGATCTAAGGTACTCGACCAACGTTCTGTGGCTACGTTCTAGGGCTCTGTTTGTTTGCGGGTGATAAGGTGTAGTTGTTAACCTTTTAATCTTTAGGAGTTTTGAAACCTCACGGAACATTCCTGCAATGAGGTTCGCTCCTTGGTCGGTGAGTATACCTTCCGGAATTCCATGTCTACATATGATACTGGTTGCAAAGGCCTCAGCTAAAGTGCTGGAATCGGTAGTACTAATAGCAATAGCTTCTGAGAACTTAGTCAAGTCGTCTTGGAAGGTAAGTATGTATTTATTACCGGTGTAAGAAACTGGGAGAGGTCCCACTACGTCGAGGTAGGGTTTCTCAAATTCTCAATTCTCTCAAAGGGTTTGGAGCAAGGGTTGGATATTTTCATTGGGACTTTAAGATTCCTTGACGCCTTGTTTTTTTGACAGTAGTCGCATGATTTGATAACTTTGGAAGTGTCAGTGGCTAAACTCTTCCAATAATATTGTCTTTTTATTCTTTTTATAGTCCTCGATACCCCTTGGTGTCCACCGGTAGGTAATATATGGAAATCCTTTAATACCTGGTTTATCTCGGACGTGGAGTCCAGAACTCTGACTGAGTCAAAATAGAGGTTTACCGTTATTTCATTCGGGCGGAATGTTTCTCGAATAGTAGTCTTGAGAGTCAACTGGGTCTGTAAGATAGTAAAGGGGACGGAGATACGGACTTCTTTTGATTTGAGAGACACGATATACGCGTTAATTTTTGCGAGGGATTCCTTTAACCTCTCTTGATCTTGAGTGGTTCGAGTGGGGAGGTTGAGTTTGAATATGTGGTGTTCAATGTTCCGGGTGCACACGAAGGTATGATGGGTATTGAGGGTAAGGTTCTCTTCTTTTATATTGAGTTTTTCTTCTAACCTCCTTCCTAGGTAGCTTTCGTGGAGGGGTAGTAGGAAGAATTTGGGGGATTTATTTAGCAGAAGGAGAGAGTAATTCTTCTCTATTATAGTTGCTTCGTTTTTTGATGAGCGTTCTTCGGACGATACCTTTTTAACGGTAGAATTTGATAGTGGTTTTTCTACCGAGGGGCTTTGATTTTTAGCTTGGTTTCTGGTGACGACATTCACATTGCATTTGACGTTTTCTTGGGGTGCTTCTTCTTGGACATCGGGTATAGCGCGACTGAGAGCATCCGCATTGGTGTTCAACTTACCAGCTTTATATATCACTTGGTAATCGAATTCTTCCAATCGGATTCGCCATCTCATTAGCCTGGACGAAGGATTTTTCAGGTTCATCAACCATACCAAAGGCTTATGGTCTGTAACCACGGTGAACTTCCGACCATAGACATAAGGTCTGAACTGTTCGACGGCGTAGACAATGGCTAATAGCTCCTTTTCGATAGTAGACTAACGAGTTTCAGCGTCGTTCAATACTCTACTAGCGAAAGCTATTTGTTGGTCTCCGAGATCGGTATTCTGTGATAGGACCGCTCCTATGGCCAGATTGCTAGCATCTGCAGTGACGTAGAACTCTTGAGAAAAATCAGGATATGCCAGGATAGGGGCCCTGATCAGACAATCCTTGAGTTCACAGAATGCGTCGTCGTATAGCATATAGCGTTGAATTCGAAGGGTACGTCCTTCTTTAGAAGTCTAGTTAACGGTTTGGCTATTTTAGCAAAATTGGGAATGAATCGTCTGTAGTATCCGACGAAACCTAAGAAGGCTCGAATGTCTTTTGCTCTCTTGGGCCTGGGATATGTTTGTACGCTTTTAATTTTAGAAGGGTCGGGCTTAACTCCCCTTTCAGTTATCAAGTGTCCTAAATACATTATTTCCTTCCGTAGAAAGTGGCATTTTTCAGCTTGTAGTTTTAAATTATTTCCTTTTAATCTCTCGAATACTGCCCTTAATCTGGTGTTATGTTCCCCAAGATTGTATCCATGGACAACTATATCGACCACATAGATGAAGCAGTGTATGCCCTGTAGTCCAGAGAGCACGTTATTCATTGCTCTTTGGAAGGTGGCGGGAGCGCCTTTTAACCCGAAGTGCATACGGTTATACTCATAGTGCCCGAACTGAGTGCTAAAATCAGTCTTTTCTCTATCTCTTGGGTCCATTTCGATTTGGTGGAACAAGTTGGCCAAGTCCAGAGTAGTGAAGTATTTGGACTTCCCTAGTTGATCCAGTATCTCAGTGATGTGCGGCAAGGGATAGGCATCTCCTACTGTGGCCTCGTTTAATTTACGAAAATCTACCACCACTCGCCATTTCTTATTACCGTTCTCGTCAGGCTTTTTCGGGACTAACAGGAGTGGAGAGTTCCAAGGACTGCATGATGGTCTGATGATATCATTCCCTAACATTTCTTGGATCTGCCTATCCACTTTCCTTTTATTGGCCTCGGGCAGCCTGTAAGGTCTGGTGTAAATGGGGGGTTGGTTATTCTTTACTTCAATTTTGTGAGTTGCCGCGTTAGTATAGGTTAGATAATCCCCTTCGTGGAAAAATAATTCATTAAATTCTTTACAAATCTCTTGGATACTCTTGGTTTCCTCTGAGTTACAGTGGTCCAACTTGACAAGATTATGCAGCCTTTTTATTCTGCCTTTCAAGGGATCCTTACCATAATCAGTGGTTACTACGTCGAAGTAATCTAGATTCCGATAATCTAGGTGAATGTCATTTCTCCGAAGAGTTATATCATTTTCATTATTGTTCAAAAGGAGTACCTTAACCGAACCATTGATTGGTTTTGCAATAATGTTGCCCAATATGATTCCTGGTTGGATTTCCTTTCTGAATGTAACTATTTCGGCGTCGGATGGTGCTGGTACTTGTATAACAGTTTCAGCCCGGGCCGGGATAGTTACGTAATCATCCTCTTTCTTTTCATTGCAAGGTAAAGGGTTTTGAATCGTGAGATTCCTCTGAGATTTGTTGTGTATTAGGAGTTCATTTCTGAATGTAGGGAATTAGTACGTTTTTCGGTGTTAATGAGTTTTTCAGGACGCATTCGCGGTAATTTTCGGAGAGATAGTTACAGGGCTTAGTGGCCATCAAGGTAAGAGTTCTTGTGCCATAACTTATGATGGCGCCTGTTTTTAGGAGGAAGTCGTGGCCTAGTAGGCCGTCATAGGCCAGAGAACACTGGTCGATTATTTGAAAGGAGTGATCTATCCTCCTGGTTTTGGATAGATTCAGAATTCCTGTAATAGAACCTTTGGTAGGGGTGGATTTGGAAAAAAGGGTGTTGACGTTATAGATAATATGGTTGTTGATCTCGCAGTCTGATCTTAGGGAATTGGCCTTGATTAAACTTATTTCCGCGCCGGTATCAATTATGAATTCAATGTTTGAGTCCTTGCATAAATTGAGGGGTAGGACAACAGTGAGCATCCCTGACTTAAAGTCGAGGGGTAGAATTACTGGTTGTTGCTGGGAGAACGAAACGCCTGTTTGGGATTTGTGTCGGCTCGGGAGATCGTCCGCGAAGGGTTGCCGACTGCTAGCCTCCGCTCTCGAAAGTTTACCGTATGCTGGTCGTTTGAGTGATCTCTATTGGTCGTCCGGTTTTGAAGGTTAGAATGGGGTTCGAAGGAAGTGGTTTGACGGGGGTTAGAGATGTGAGAGGGTTGAGATGAACGAGGGGTGTTACTGGAATTACGGACCCTACAATCAGAGATTTGGTGTCCTGTCCGTTTGCAGTATCTGCAATAGGAAGCAGGTTGTTCTCCACCGCTAAAAGTCATGTAATTGTTCGATGGTTTGTGGGGAAAGTTAGGAAGGGGCATTGGTTGAAGTTTCTGGGGGCATTGGGGAGCTAAGTGTCCTACGGTACCGCATTTGTAACAAGTGGGTTGTTGCCTCATCACTACCGGTCTATTTGGGGGAGTAGAGGTTCTTGGAAACTCGTACCTTTGGGGTGTGTTTGGAGGTGCTCTCACCTCTATTCTGGTGACGTGTTCCAATATATAACTAGTGACGGAACTAAGTCTTTTGTCTTGATAGACCTTGGCCAGCATTTGAAGTTGATTGTTGGATAATCCATCCTCAAATGCTCTTATCGCTAGGGTTTCGTTATCATTGAGAAGAGAGCGCAGAAGGATCTCGTCCCTAGTATATGCTCTGGTGGCCTCATTTAAGAGAGAGAGATTTGAAATGATTCTTTGGACAAAATCTTTAACGGTTTCCCGGGCTTTTGTCTCATTTGGTTTAACTGGGTTTGGAGGTTGAAACGCGAAAGTCTTGGTTCGAATTTACTACGAAGAGCGGTTTTCAAGTCGGGCCAAGAAAGGATCTGATTATACTTTAGGACGTCATAGGCAGTACCCGATAATTTGCTCTTTATGACTCCTAGGAATAATTTGTGCTCGTCCTCATTGCGAATGGTGTCGAATATATCATCGGCGCAGGACAAAAATTTGTGCAATTCCTTGGAATTGCCATTAAACTCAGGGATCAAATTTTGGGCATCAGAAAGAGAGAGCGAGTGAAGAGGATGTGAATCTATTTTATTTTCAGGAATGGATCCTCTTTGAATTGGCGGTCCTTCGCAGAAACCTTCCTCCGACTGCTCCATCAGGAGGTCTATAGCGGCGTAGTACCTGGTTTCCGTACGTTTTTTTAGTTGAGAAGAGAAATATTCCGAATCTTCTCCTTCCGAACTATAATTTTTAATAATCTCGAAGTGGGTTTCTTTGAATGGTTCCCAATATTGGTCGAGATTAGAGATTTTCCGATTAAGAACAGATTTCCTAAGACCAGCTAAGTCCTGGTTTTCTACCTCATCGGCCAGACTCAACAGCAACTTGCTCCTTTCCTTTTGGACTCTTACTAACTTCACGTGCGTCGTTAGGGACGAATCGCCGGTATCGTCTGATTGCTCGCGAGGGGCAGTTGGAGTTTTCTTAGGTCTCATTTCGATTTCAGAGGCTTTGACGATTTGACAATCAGGAGTTTGGAGTAGTGGTGATGGGAGAGGTAGAAGGGTTTCGGGGTTGGTGACGACGACCTCTTCAAGTTCGTCGCCCTGATCCGGGTTAGAGGGATCTGACTCTAATACTTCTAACTGCTGCAGTTTTCTTTGGATAGATTCCTGAGTGGCATCGACCCAGTCCTTTGCAGTATCAAAGCACCTTTGTTTAATATAGTCGTGAGACTGATCGACCTTTGTACGGCTTTTAATCTTCTCGTCCGTGTCACGAAAATTTTCCCAAAGAGAGGAAAGGATTTTTAATTTACTACTCAAAACTCTAGTAGATGTTGTATCCCTTACTGAGTCGTGTATTTTCCTAATATCCTCGATCAATAATAATTGGGAGGCATATTCCTTTTCGGTCATTCTAGAATTTCTCGGACGGTCTCAAGGGCTTGCAATAGTCTTTGAAGGGAGCCCCAAAAGAAAAGGTCTTAATCGTAAATATGAAAACTTCGAACGTTAAAAGAGTTAAGGTAAAGGAGGGTTTGTCCAGCTATGGAAAAGAAAGAAAGAAAAGAAGAGAAAAAAAAATAAAGGAGGTCTTTTAAGGAGACGAACAGTTGTTCCCGTAAGTACAGCGATATGTTCCGCTAAGAAATACCGGCGAAAGGATAATGCTTGCTCAATACCTGATATAAAAAGGTTCAAGCGAAAGTAACTAAGGGAGAGAAAGGAAGGAAAACGACTTCTTGGACTTAATATCGGCACCAAACGTCCCGGACAATGTTTGGTACTTGAAGAGAGAAAGAGGAAAAGAAGAAAAGTAAAATTCAGTTCCATGGAAAAATTAGGAGGCGAAAACAATGGACAATTATAGAAATTGTTATATAAACATAGGTAAATGCTAAAATCTCATTTCGGTCCAACTTGAAATATAAGGGTATATGATTTTACATTACTGACGCAATTACCGGTAAGAAAATGACAACATTAGTGTTGATACTCGTCCTCCGCGATATCTTGTTTTTTTTTTTTTTCCCCAAATTTGGCAGACTTCTCTAAGAATATATATATATACGTTTTTTTTTTTTCAAATTTTTAGTTCCCTTATGTGCAAGCGAATATATATTTAAGTTTGTGGTAGTTTTGAGGAGGGGAAGGAAACGAGATAGAAGGAAAAAAAAATTCAAGCCAAGGAATAAGGGAGGATCATCCCAATTACAAAAATGTTACAAATTATTTATTCAACAGCAGTATTCTACTTTACACATTATGTATAGTCCATGGACTATCAAACCTTGTCAAATCCTGGAACGTATATAGCAAGTTAACTTCTTAATTTCAATTAAAAAAAAAAATTGATTTCCCGGAGACTCAATGCTCCTACAAGGTTTTCCAGTTTTTCCCAATGTGTAAAATAAAATATTTAATAGAATATTTAATTCATATTCAGTTTAACTCTCTTTTTTTTTTTAAAACAAGTAATTTAAACTAAGGACTCACGATTCCATTTCGTCTTGGGGAGTTTGTGGTTTGCCTCCTGAATTTTATTTTATGGTGTGGACGCGCCGGTCCCTATAGTTGCGGGCAAGGTTGGAGCCCAGTAAGAATCTTGTTGGGGTTAGTTCATGCTCGCCTGGAGCATGCAACCCTTTTCACTTCACTTTCACTGAATTATTATTATAAATTTATTTATTATTTTTCTTTTTTCTGGGATCTAAACAGCAAGAATCCCACCGCTGCCACCAAATATGTTATCTCTCAAGCTGGAGTAAGGAAACGGGGAGTGCTTGTGGGAGAAGTTCACCCGCACCTGTCGTACACTTGCGTTTATTTTAACCTTAGCCCTCCAAAATGTTTGCAAATATTTTGCTTATTATTAAAAAGACATTGTTTCATTGTTTAAAACTTTATTTAAAACAATTCCTCTAAACTGAATTCACCGAAGTTTTATTAAAATTATTAGTAACAAAATTTTATTAAAAATATTCGTAACTTAATTCACCCAAGTTTATTAAAACATTTGAAACAGAATTTTATTAATTTATTTGTAACTTAGTTCACCGAAGTTTTCTTAAAACATTTGAAACAGAATTTTATTAATTTATTTGTAACTTAGTTCACCGAAGTTTTCTTAGAACATTTGAAACAGATTTTTATTAATTTATTTGTAACTTAGTTCACCGAAGTTTTCTTAAAACATTTGAAACAGAATTTTATTAATTTATTTGTAACTTAGTTCACCGAAGTTTTCTTAAAACATTTGAAACAGAATTTTATTAATTTATTTGTAACTTAGTTCGCCGAAGTTTTCTTAAAACATTTGAAACAGAATTTTATTAATTTGTTTGTAACTTAGTTCACCGAAGTTTTCTTAAAACATTTGAAACAGATTTTTATTAATTTATTTGTAACTTAGTTCGCCGAAGTTTTCTTAAAACATTTGAAACAGAATTTTATTAATTTATTTGTAACTTAGTTCACCGAAGTTATCTTAAAACATTTGAAACAGAATTTTATTAATTTTATTTGTAACTTAGTTCACCGAAGTTTTCTTAAAACATTTGAAACAGAATTTTATTAATTTATTTGTAACTTAGTTCGCCGAAGTTTTCTTAAAACATTTGAAACAGAATTTTATTAATTTATTCGTAACTTAGTTCACCGAAGTTATCTTAAAACATTGAAACAGGATTTTATTAATTTATTTGTAACTTAGTTCGCCGAAGTTTTCTTAAAACATTTGAAACAGAATTTTATTAATTTATTTGTGACTTAGTTCACCGAAGTTATCTTAAAACATTTGAAACAGGATTTTATTAATTTATTTGTAACTTAGTTCGCCGAAGTTTTCTTAAAACATTTGAAACAGAATTTTATTAATGACATGTCGCGCATGGCGACCAAGAATGCCCGCGATCAGCAATCTTCGCTTCTCGCTTTTCCCAACGCGATCGGATTTCTATTTGTGCACCGAAATCCGATCGCGCTGGGCAACAATGTTACGACAGTTGCAAAAATGATGTGGCGACAACATCGGAGCCCAGAACGCTGCGTCAGCTGGGAAACAATGTTGCAAATTGTATTGCACATGTGCAACACTGTCTGCGCGTTCGCTGACACAGCGTTTCGGGCCGGCGAACGGGCGGTCCCTTGTTAACTACAACGGGGGGGGGGGGGGGGGAAGGGGCTCTTTTCGTAGGCATGCGTACATGTGTGACTTGGTCTTAGCCCAGTCACAACAACGTCCCTACCACTTCGTTCTAATGTTCATTTTGTTCCTTCCCTTATCTCTAGGTCTCATCGCCCTAGAACTCTCCGTCTCATAGTTGACTCAATGTTCCATTCCATAATCTTCTTAGTTTTATCAATAACAGTGTTTTCTTTACTGATGCGGATCAAGTTGCGAATAAAATACGCTACGAGATAATCCAGTTCAAAAACAAAAACAAATTAAAATTTTAAATTAAAATTGAAAAGCTAAATTTTCAGTAAGTATGTATAAAATTGATTCCCGTCTCATAGTCGAACTCAATGATTCATTCCATAATCTTCTTAGTTTTATCAATAACAGTGTTTTCTTTACTGATTCAGATCAAGTTGCGAATCAAAAACCCTACGAGATGATCCAGTTCAAAAGCTAAAAAAAATTAAAATTTTAAATTTAAATTGTAAAGCTAAATTTTCAGTAAGACTGTATAAAACTGATTCCCGTCTCATAGTCGAACTCAATATTCCATTCTGTTCAATCATGAAGAGAGAACCAAAATGTGCCTACATTGTAACTAATTACAATGTAGTCACATTAGCCGTGTTCTTTTGGTCACTCTAACAGAACAGAACTGTCAAATCCGATACATTTAACAGGACAAGGTTAGTTCTCGATAACACCTGGAACTAATTTGCTGTTCTGAACAGAATAGTTGAGCTAGAAATGTCCAGATGGCGACATGGATCATTTTCCTTGACGCGAACCTAAATTTTTCTTTAAATTCAACAAAATTATAATTTCTTCAAAACTTTCAGTTAATTTCATCTGAAAATTTAAATTCATGTAATATGTGAGGAATTTACGCAACCAAGGGCTCACAAAATGGAAAAAAATCGAAGAAAGTTCATATAAATGGTAAGTGCAGTTGGTAAAAGTTTGTAATCTATCGAGAACAAGTCCGATGCGTTCTTTTGCTACTCTAGTTTTGTACTCGATAGCGATGACCAAAAGAACGCGGCTATTGTCGCCGATAAGACCACCCATGCCCATGATCAATAGAAAATGCGTCGAAGAAAGTTCATATAAATGGTAAGTGCAGTTGGTAAAAGTTTGTAATCTATCGAGAACAAGTCCGATGCGTTCTTTTGCTACTCTAGTTTTGTACTCGATAGCGATGACCAAAAGAACGCGGCTATTGTCGCCGATAAGACCACCCATGCCCATGATCAATAGAAAATGCGTCGCCATTTGATTCTTATCAAATGGCGTGTTTATGAGTTTCAGGGAACTCGTTAATTGAAGTTTAACGAGTCTGGCCTTGGAATCAATCCCTTCTGTAGTGACGACCAGATCATGCCATTTTTTGGTCAACCAGTCCAAATCAAACCTTCATCGAGTCCAGATCAAATCCGCACCATCAAATAGAATTCCAGAGTTTCAATCATAAATTTATATAGAACTTATCTCAAAAGTGAAATAAATTATTACAAAATGTTAAAGTTTTTGTGTTTGTAAATTTCATTTTAAAGAGATACACCGCTGTTTTATACACATTCCATAATCTCCTTAGTTTTATCAATAACAGTGTTTTCTTTACTGAAGCGGATCAAGTTGCGAATAAAAAACGCTACGAGATGATCCAGTTCAAAAACTAAATCAAATTAAAATTGTAAAGCTAAATTTTCAGTAAGTATGTATAAAACTGATTCCATTCTTTCTTTATTTATTAATATAATATGCCTCACTTCTGTTTTTAACAACCCTAAAGAATAACGGAACGAAACGAAACGATTTTCTTTAATCCACTAGTATCCTACCCCCACTGTAGTTCCCACGAGTAATTAATTCAGATAAAGGTAATAAGTTTAAGGTGTAGCTGTCAGTGAATTATATGCGCCCCACGTTTTTCGTTTTAAATCTTATAAGTATTTTCATGGTTATTAAAAATTCACAATCACTAATTTCCAGGACAATATGTATGGAGTAAGGGATCTGTATGGTGTTGCAAATCTCTATTGGGCTAGGAGAAATTATTTTATACTTTTTAGTCCGTTTTAAAAACGTTGTATATTAAAACTTTTTTTTTATTTAAATAACTATTTTCTGTTTTTTAGTTTATTTTATTAAAACATTTGAAACAGAATTTTATTAATTTATTTGTAACTTAGTTCACCGAAGTTTTCTTAAAACATTTGAAACAGAATTTTATTAATTTATTTGTAACTTAGTTCACCGAAGTTTTCTTAAAACATTTGAAACAGATTTTTATTAATTTATTTGTAACTTAGTTCACCGAAGTTTTCTTAAGACATTTGAAACAGAATTTTATTAATTTATTTGTAACTTAGTTCACCGAAGTTTTCTTAAAACATTTGAAACAGAATTTTATTAATTTGTTTGTAACTTAGTTCGCCGAAGTTTTCTCAAAACATTTGAAACAGAATTTTATTAATTTGTTTGTAACTTAGTTCACCGAAGTTTTCTTAAAACATTTGAAACAGATTTTTATTAATTTATTTGTAACTTAGTTCGCCGAAGTTTTCTTAAAACATTTGAAACAGAATTTTATTAATTTATTTGTAACTTAGTTCACCGAAGTTGTCTTAAAACATTTGAAACAGAATTTTATTAATTTTATTTGTAACTTAGTTCACCGAAGTTTTCTTAAAACATTTGAAACAGAATTTTATTAATTTATTTGTAACTTAGTTCGCCGAAGTTTTCTTAAAACATTTGAAACAGAATTTTATTAATTTATTCGTAACTTAGTTCACCGAAGTTATCTTAAAACATTGAAACAGGATTTTATTAATTTATTTGTAACTTAGTTCGCCGAAGTTTTCTTAAAACATTTGAAACAGAATTTTATTAACTTATTTGTAACTTAGTTCGCCGAAGTTTTCTTAAAACATTTGAAACAGAATTTTATTAATTTATTTGTAACTTAGTTCACCGAAGTTATCTTAAAACATTTGAAACAGGATTTTATTAATTTATTTGTAACTTAGTTCGCCGAAGTTTTCTTAAAACATTTGAAACAGAATTTTATTAATTTATTTGTAACTTAGTTCGCCGAAGTTTTCTTAAAACATTTGAAACAGAATTTTATTAATTTATTCGTAACTTAGTTCACCGAAGTTATCTTAAAACATTGAAACAGGATTTTATTAATTTATTTGTAACTTAGTTCGCCGAAGTTTTCTTAAAACATTTGAAACAGAATTTTATTAATTTATTTGTAACTTAGTTCGCCGAAGTTTTCTTAAAACATTTGAAACAGAATTTTATTAATTTATTTGTAACTTAGTTCACCGAAGTTATCTTAAAACATTTGAAACAGGATTTTATTAATTTATTTGTAACTTAGTTCGCCGAAGTTTTCTTAAAACATTTGAAACAGAATTTTATTAATGACATGTCGCGCATGGCGACCAAGAATGCCCGCGATCAGCAATCTTCGCTTCTCGCTTTTCCCAACGCGATCGGATTTCTATTTGTGCACCGAAATCCGATCGCGCTGGGCAACAATGTTACGACAGTTGCAAAAATGATGTGGCGACAACATCGGAGCCCAGAACGCTGCGTCAGCTGGGAAACAATGTTGCAAATTGTATTGCACATGTGCAACACTGTCTGCGCGTTCGCTGACACAGCGTTTCGGGCCGGCGAACGGGCGGTCCCTTGTTAACTACAACGGGGGGGGGGGGGAAGGGGCTCTTTTCGTAGGCATGCGTACATGTGTGACTTGGTCTTAGCCCAGTCACAACAACGTCCCTACCACTTCGTTCTAATGTTCATTTTGTTCCTTCCCTTATCTCTAGGTCTCATCGCCCTAGAACTCTCCGTCTCATAGTTGACTCAATGTTCCATTCCATAATCTTCTTAGTTTTATCAATAACAGTGTTTTCTTTACTGATGCGGATCAAGTTGCGAATAAAATACGCTACGAGATAATCCAGTTCAAAAACAAAAACAAATTAAAATTTTAAATTAAAATTGAAAAGCTAAATTTTCAGTAAGTATGTATAAAACTGATTCCCGTCTCATAGTCGAACTCAATGATTCATTCCATAATCTTCTTAGTTTTATCAATAACAGTGTTTTCTTTACTGATTCAGATTAAGTTGCGAATCAAAAACCCTACGAGATGATCCAGTTCAAAAACTAAAAAAAATTAAAATTTTAAATTTAAATTGTAAAGCTAAATTTTCAGTAAGACTGTATAAAACTGATTCCCGTCTCATAGTCGAACTCAATATTCCATTCTGTTCAATCATGAAGAGAGAACCAAAATGTGCCTAAATTGTAACTAAGTACAATGTAGTCACATTAGCCGTGCTCTTTTGGTCACTCTAACAGAACAGAACTGTCAAATCCGATACATTTAACAGGACAAGGTTAGTTCTCGATAACACCTGGAACTAATTTGCTGTTCTGAACAGAATAGTTGAGCTAGAAATGTCCAGATGGCGACATGGATCATTTTCCTTGACGCGAACCTAAATTTTTCTTTAAATTCAACAAAATTATAATTTCTTCAAAACTTTCAGTTAATTTCATCTGAAAATTTAAATTCATGTAATATGTGAGGAATTTATGCAACCAAGGGCTCACAAAATGGAAAAAAATCGAAGAAAGTTCATATAAATGGTAAATGCAGTTGGTAAAAGTTTGTAATCTATCGAGAACAAGTCCGATGCGTTCTTTTGCTACTCTAGTTTTGTACTCGATAGCGATGACCAAAAGAACGCGGCTATTGTCGCCGATAAGACCACCCATGCCCATGATCAATAGAAAATGCGTCGAAGAAAGTTCATATAAATGGTAAGTGCAGTTGGTAAAAGTTTGTAATCTATCGAGAACAAGTCCGATGCGTTCTTTTGCTACTCTAGTTTTGTACTCGATAGCGATGACCAAAAGAACGCGGCTATTGTCGCCGATAAGACCACCCATGCCCATGATCAATAGAAAATGCGTCGCCATTTGATTCTTATCAAATGGCGTGTTTATGAGTTTCAGGGAACTCGTTAATTGAAGTTTAACGAGTCTGGCCTTGGAATCAATCCCTTCTGTAGTGACGACCAGATCATGCCATTTTTTGGTCAACCAGTCCAAATCAAACCTTCATCGAGTCCAGATCAAATCCGCACCATCAAATAGAATTCCAGAGTTTCAATCATAAATTTATATAGAACTTATCTCAAAAGTGAAATAAATTATTACAAAATGTTAAAGTTTTTGTGTTTGTAAATTTCATTTTAAAGAGATACACCGCTGTTTTATACACATTCCATAATCTCCTTAGTTTTATCAATAACAGTGTTTTCTTTACTGAAGCGGATCAAGTTGCGAATAAAAAACGCTACGAGATGATCCAGTTCAAAAACTAAATCAAATTAAAATTGTAAAACTAAATTTTCAGTAAGTATGTATAAAACTGATTCCATTCTTTCTTTATTTATTAATATAATATGCCTCACTTCTGTTTTTAACAACCCTAAAGAATAACGGAACAAACGAAACGATTTTCTTTAATCCACTAGTATCCTACCCCCACTGTAGTTCCCACGAGTAATTAATTCAGATAAAGGTAATAAGTTTAAGGTGTAGCTGTCAGTGAATTATATGCGCCCCACGTTTTTCGTTTTAAATCTTATAAGTATTTTCATGGTTATTAAAAATTCACAATCACTAATTTCCAGGACAATATGTATGGAGTAAGGGATCTGTATGGTGTTGCAAATCTCTATTGGGCTAGGAGAAATTATTTTATACTTTTTAGTCCGTTTTAAAAACGTTGTATATTAAAACTTTTTTTTTATTTAAATAACTATTTTCTGTTTTTTAGTTTTGTATGTGTGAAATTTTCCAATTGACTTAAAACGGTCTGCTTTTTATTATCCTTTTTCATGACTTAATTTTTTTTAATTTCTTTTTTTACAATTAGAAAATTTTTGTTTTCGTATTAAAACAAATTTGTTGGGGTTTTTTGGTAGAAGTACGAGTGAGAACGCTTTTAGACGGTTATGTGTTGGACCTTTTTATTTACTTTGTCTGCCTGTAGTTCCTGCGCTCCATCTTCAAACCGTTGATTTTTTGACTGGCAAGGCGTCTTTCTTCCTTGGTTGATGCCAGGACCAGTTCCCTCTGAGCTTCCTGTAGTCGGCGTTTGAAATATTCTTCCACTCCCGATCTCGGTTTCTTCTCCTTGTGCTGTCGTGAAGAATGGTTTAGCTCGGGTTGTTTGATAGCCTGACGCCGGCGATATTCCTCCAACGAGATTGGTCGGGGTCCTGCAGTGGGATCTTTCAAAGCTTCTGCCAACGTGGTTTTGGTTGCGGGGTTCATTTATGAGTATTACTGCCTGTCGTCTACTTGGACGGTTCAGGACTTGAGCGGTAGCCGATTTCTTGATCGGGTTACCGTGTTACGTTATTAGTTTCTTCAGGAAACCCTCTTGGCTTCGTCTTGGAGTTGTCTTCTTCAGGAACTTCGGAACGTCTTGGCTTCGTCTTGGAGTTGTCTTCTTCAGGAACTTTGTAACGTCTTGGCTTCTTCTTGGAGTTGTCTTCTACGGGAACTTTGGAACGTCTTGGCTTCGTCTTGGAGTTGTCTTCTACAGGAACTTTGGAACGTCTTGGCTTCGTCTTGGAGTTGTCTTCTACAGGAACTTTGGAACGCCTTGAGATTGGGCATCAACTCGGCAGCGGCTGAGACCTGGCTTCCTCTCGGGCTTGACTTCGACTGACTGCCTGATCCATTTCTTCCCTATTTATCCGTAATTTTCTTGCTGATCTTCTAGTTTATCCCACCTGTTGCTCTGGATTTGCCAATTCGTGAGTTCCCATCAATGGTTCCATAATTGACCAATAATTCCCTTTATTTGCTGTCACAGAGGTTAATGAACATGTTCCTGCTCGAGTAGCATAATCTGTGGCCATTAATGTTCCCACAAGAGGTAAGAATGTCCGAGGTAAATGACCGAGATGTTTCCAGGGAAAGTAATTGACCGAAAGTGCTATTACACTTTATGAAACTAGGTCACTGGGTAAGTCATTTCTTGAATTTTCTATTGCAGCTACTGATCGGTGATGGGTAAGTGTCTAAGGTCTAGCTCTAATTCTTGGTTTAGTTTCCAGGTACAATGTCAAAGATGAGTGCGTCTAGGCTAGACGGTGAGTTGGGTCTGGGGTTAGAGTGTGTCTGGAACTACGATCGTGGGTTTAGATTTGGGGACGTTTAGCATGGACATGCTGCTGCTTGACATTTGGTGTTGGTCCGTACCTTTGCTAGACCATAGATTTTAATCTAGATGTTTGTCGACATGTGAATTTTATTCACAACAAATTAATTATATTCCAATAATGGTGCTAGAACTCCAAGTGTTCGCATTCTTTTCATCTCTTTCATTGCATCTTCATTGCAGGGTGTCTTGTCAGTAAGTTTTGAGCAATCGAGCTCCTCTAATCTTAAGCCCTTCAATGATCTGACATGACTCAATGCGACATTTGCCTGTCCTTTAGCAAATAGTGCAGATCTGAGGTATACAAGAGCATGGTCCACTGTGCATCCTTGCATTTGATGGGCTGTGCAGGCCCAGCACAGTATTAATGGGAGCTATGTTCACTCGATTGTTCCATAGTTTCGGAGTGCCTGAAACTGTACAAATTTTGGCTTGGCAAATGATTTCCATCTCTGCCAAATTCGATACGAACAGATGAAATGTCAGTATTATACATCTAATCGCGATGGAAAAAGGGTCAAACAATTTCAGTGATTGTGCCCATTGCACCATTGACAAGTCCTCGCTCTTCGTTAATATTTGAGCGAAGCATCACTCTCACTCCGTTGAATATTTCCTTGTTGATATCCCCTTACACAATATTATCCATGTTAACATTGTCGGTGTTACTTGTCACTAGCAGATCCTGAGAAGGAACTCTGAAAACTCTAACTCTTTGGGCCGATAGTGGTCAAGGACGGCTCGTTGTGTGCATCAACTTGTGCACGAGTTGGATATATGCGAATTGCTCTATCCAAATCAAAATCTCCAGATGCCTCTGTGACCATCGTAGAAATTGTCACAATCTGTATGGGGTAAGGAACCTAAACGTTTGAACTTTAATATATTCTGGTTGTAGAAAGCAACGTTGTTAAACCATTTATCTAACAACAGTGACAGTTCATTAACTGCGTTGCACGCTAAAGACCCCGACTGTTCATGATTCAAACTCAAAGAATCTTTTGAATATGTCTATGCTCTACGTGGCCTAGGCATAGAATATGGGGAAAACTGGCAGTACCCAGACATGCATACTTAAACCGGTGAATAGTCTCAGTACTTTAAGACTCAAACACATAAACACTTTGGAGACTTCAAAATTCAAACACTCTTTGAACTCTTCAGGTTCCAACCCGGAATGGGGATTCTAGGTCCAGCCTGGGTTACCTAAATGAATCACTCAAGGAGACGGCCCATGTCAGGGCTCTAATAGATCTAATATACAATTTTACTATAGGCCCCTTAAATGTAGATACAGCTATTTTCACTGCAACGACGCTAGTCAATCCATCAGGTTTGTATGATGATCAACTACTCTTGCTAGTGGCCACTTTGGAAGATACTAATGGAGAGACCATAGATGGCAAAACTTCTCAAGCATGATTCCTCAATTTATTCCGTTTAAAGGGAATGCTACACAAGAAGGCATTTTCGTGGCGGAGCTAAGGATAGTTCCACTTAAAAATATCAATATCTAAAAAACATTCTATCTACAAAATATTCAAAACGGGTACAAGTATCTACAAGTGTACATTTTGTGTATTCAAAGTTAAAAATTTGATTCAATTTCACTCATTTTTCGCTTGATATGCTTAAAACGCAAACAAATTGTGTGGCCAATTCCGAATAACGCCAAATGCTTTGATTTTAAAGGACTTTTCAAAGGAACCGAACGGTATTTTTCATACACAAACTTCGTTTTGTGTCAGTTCATACGGGCATTTAAATAAAATAATGAAACGAGATTCTGTCCGCGTCCGATTACGGAGGCGTCCTATCATCAGAGCTCCGTTACTTAACAAAATTATAGGGAATCGTTAGGCCCCGAAAATATTGACCGTTGATTAAAAATGTCCGTTTATAGGATATGTCCCCTAACAGGGCTTTCACTTTTTTCTTTTTTTTGAAATTGAAATTTTTTTTATATATATAATATTGCATTGTCTTCCGGTTCTGGACTATGTTTAAAGTTTCAAGTCTGTAGCTCATCGGGAAGTTAGTTAAAAACCAATTGCAAAATTCCACCCGAACAGACAGACAGGAAAGCGACCTTATATAAACGGGCTATAGTACACTTAACTCCATCTCCTATTTATTAATCTTTCTTGAAAAAAATCACATATTTAGGTAGATATGGTTAATAGCCGCGTTTTATTATGCACTGATCTATATGGCTCTGGCTCAGTTATAATAAAACGATACGGATCATTGTTTCCGGAGGTTGGCAGCAATGTGAGTTTTGACATGCCAAACTGAGAACAGCTGTTTTTAAAGTGACATCAAAAGTTAAAAGTTGTTTTGAAAACTTCCGCATTCAAATTTGTTTATTCAATTCTGTTTAGCTTGTTTGAGTGTAAAAAAAAGTGTATTTAATTAAAATTGGAAGAGTTGTTTATATATTTATTTACTTGAAATAATATATGAAAATGGCAGAGGCTGTCATTTTGGTGAGTGAAGTTTTAATAATAAACTGAGTTAATAACTTACTAATGCTTGGTTATCAATAGAATTTCCTGGAAAGTGAAGACGAGAGCGATAGTAGTTCCTCTTCCTCTTCCAGCAGCTCCATGAGCTCCTTAAAGGATACACACGAAAGAGTGGAGAATTTCTTGGAAATCATCGAGAGGTATAATGCCGATGATTTCAAGAAAAATTTGAGATTGGGACGTACAACGGCCAACACTTTAATAGGTAAAAAAACGTAGTGTTATATTATTCTAATTATTCATTTACTTTAAACTTCATATTTAGATCTTTACTCGGAATCTGATCGCTTCGCGGAAAACCAAAGTAAGGGTTTGGCCAAAATCCTTCCACAAAAGGAAATATACGTTTTCTTGTGGTACATGGCCAATACAAATACCTTTCGAGAAATCGGAAATTTATTTGGTATTTGTAAATCAACTGCATGGAGCATAGTAAGAAGAGTTACCATGTGGTTGATTTCTATTGGCCATAGGTATATTAAATGGCCAAATCCAACCGAAGCGCTTCAAAATGCAGCAGCATTTGAGGAAAGGACTAGATGCCCCGGGGTTGTCGGGTGCATTGATGGGACGCACATTGCAATCAAAGCTCCACAGGACCATAAAGAAAGCTACTGTAATAGAAAAAAATACTATAGCATATCTTTGCAGGCAGTAGTGGATCATAAAAAAAGGTTCATAAGTGTGTATTGCGGCGAACCGGGGAGTCTGCACGATAGCCGTGTCTTGAGGAGGTCCGAGTTGTACCGGAATGTGCATGAGGATCAACAGTCCTACTTCCCAAGCAACAGTTTCCTGCTTGGCGACAGTGCCTATCCATCATTTGATTGGCTGGTTACTCCTTTCCGGGATAACGGGAGACTTTCAATAATTGAAAAGAATTTCAACACTATCCATTCAAGGGGAAGAGTCGATGTGGAACACGCATTTGGTCTTCTGAAAACCAGATTCAGAAGACTGCTCCATTTTACTGAGCTCACACACATAAAGTTTGTTGTGAACTTAGTAACATGTGGGTGCGTTTTGCACAACATGTGCTTAGAGAATGGAGAAATATTTGAGGAAGAATATCTCGAAGCACAAATCGGCTCTTCCGAAAATCTTGAAGGTAGTGGAACTCTAACCAGCAGTTCGAGACGAGAACAACTGGTCAAGTTATTGACGGAAAGGAGGATACTCTAAAAAATGAACATTATTGTAATATAATTATAATATGATTAATAATTTTATGATTATAAATTTTGCAAATTCCAGATTCCAGATGAGAGAGGAACACTTACATGAATGGGTTGATATAAATTCAGAAAATAGCGAAATCTTTGGAGGTATGTTTTTGAAATTGAAAAATAATGTATAAAAAAATTATTTATTCATATAATTGCAGTTGAAATAATTGGACTACAAAACTATCCAGAAGCAGTGAAGACACAAAATTCACAATGAAATATTTTAATAAATAATTATATTATTAATTATAGTAAGTAACATATTTTACATCTAATAATAAATGGCTTATAATAACTTAAATTATTATTTGACTCTTAACTCTAAACTAGACTACACTTATATAAATAATATAATTCTAAACTACACCTCAAAGTAATCTTTGACGATCTTCTTTTTTTCTTCGAACCTTACGTTCCGATCGGCCAAAGATTGCCTCCTGAGGCGTAGTTTCTCCGCCCGATACGCAGCTTTATCCAGGCGGTCTTTTTCCTTCTGCGCAATTCTATCACGCCGGTATTGCTCTTGGCTGTAGCAGCTACGCGTCGAGGGGCCCGGCATAGGTGGTTCATCTAAAAAAATATTTGTTAGTAAAATGTATGCAAAATAATTGTAAATGATTGATTACATGGGGAAGTAGCCGAAATAGTTTGACGGCTGGAGGAGTCTCGTGCTGAAGGGCCTTCGTGCGTAGATGGTTCAACTAAATTAACATTTGTTACTAAAATATATGTAAAAACTGTAAATGATTACCTGGGGAGTGCGACATGTCCAATCCAACACTAGGTGCAGGACCCATCATGGACAATGTGTGACAATTCGATATTTCTGGTCGGGTGCCAAAAATCTGCTCCATAATTTCATGATATGGAGCAGAACTTGCACCCGCACCAGTTCTCGAATTGTTGTCCCTTGTCGCCTTATATGCTCGCAGCAAGTTTTTCAACTTTGCATTGAGCATCTCAGTTGTTGTAGGAGCACTCTAAAATGTAAATAGATTAAAAATTGGAATCCCAAAAGTATATATTACTTACGAGTATCCCCTGTGCTAGAAGATCTTCCAGCACGTTGGCCATGGCGAACCTCCGCCTTCTTACATGGCCAAACTCCTCAGCCCGGTCTGCGTACGCGTTTAGAAACGCAACAGTCTCTTCGCGCGTCCATTGTCTTCTTACGCTAATAAAAATGGAACGGCACCGTACGACACTTAAAAAAAGAAAACCAAACAAGGGACAAACACAATTTTCAACAAAATACACAAATAGTCCCCACTATGTTGACTTGGACATTAACGACACAAAAACAGACAATTTCGAGTACGATACACTTATACAAATAACACTCATAACTTACGCAATTTAAATAAACATATAACATGCCCGACAAAACGAACTACTCTCCGTTAAATAATATCATTACTTGTTTGATTTCTCCATTTTTGTTAATTTTTGCTGTCAAAACAATTATTTTGACGTAGGAATTGACATTTCCACCAACCTTTAAAATAAAAATAAGGCAGACGCCAAAAATTACACAAGCGAAAGTGTGTAACTCGCGAACTAAAAAATGGATCAATCGAAATGATCCCGATAGCAAGCAAGATCACGAGTTGTTGTTGGAATACATTTAAAAGATCTAGTACGTTCGTGATCCATATAGATCTCTTTCATAATAAAACGCGGCTAATATCTTTAATTTAGGGTGAGGAAAAATTGGGTTTTCCGTTCCAAAACATTGAATTTTCAATTTTATTACTCGAGGCGCTCATACAAAATTTTGACATTTGTCAAAGTTCTAGTGCAAATCAGACAAATTTGCCTTTTAGAAATGGACCGGGAGGTAGTAGGAGGGCAAAAAATTTTCCTCACCTTAAAATGCTCAGAATAGTCTAATCTATATATAAATAGGCGACACGTTTTTTTGTTATCCCTTTCACAGGAAACCAGGTGGACTTACCAGGATAAGAATTATACCATTCGAAAGATTAGCTTTTCCTCTATGTGCATCACTTAATTTTTTTTCTTAAATTTAATTATAAATTTGTTTAATTTTAAATTGAAATTAAAAAATTCAATGGGATAGTATGCGTGAATTGAGCACACGTATAGTGTAGATGATGCTTTTGGGAAGAATGTATCCGTGTGAATGTTTTGCTTTTTGCCTGGAAATATGCAACCATATGTGTATTTTTGGTTTGTGTCCCCGATAAATGGCAAGTACTTAATTAGTCAAAAATCAAACCAAATGGATCAATCTTCTACTGGGGTCACAAACCAAATGAATTAACATATAATTGCATTCCTCTACGAAAAAATCAGAATATAGAACATACTTATTTAACATTATCATTGGCATAGATCATACGTTCGACTTAATAACCTACCATTTATGCCAAATACGTGCATTCTTTTCACTCAAACCTAATATCTATGCCAATGATAATGTGAGGGGCAAACGCAGCTATATCACAGACAATATTCACATGTTCATTCTTTTGTTTTTCGCCTGGAAGAAGGCAATCTTTAGCTAATAAAATTGCATTCTTCCAGACAAAAGCCAAAACAATGAACATGTGGCCACAGACAATAATATGAATGCATTACCACAGCCAAATTTAAAGCCATAGTTTACTTATACCATTATTTTTTGCTAATTTGATAAAAATATTTCCAAACTTTTGTCTGCACACCTTTAAAACTGCAATTTAGAGAAAAAAGAAAAGGTAGGAAATGAGAGTTTGTTCGTTTATACGGAAATTCCAGATATTATTTACAATATACAATGTATATCCCACAGCTTCATAATTAAGATAAAAACCGTATGATCCACGGTCCATGTGGTTTATTGAATCGTATCCCCGTCTGTATCAGAGATGGTAAATGCAGCAAAAGCTTTTCTAAGGACTTTTACAATACAACTCAGGGCAATGTTAGATGCGTCGTGTTAATGGTATAACAGTTGACTTTCGTGGCCACTATGTTGACAACCGTTATGCTGTTCCTTAAAATCCATATCTTTTAGCGAAATTTGATTACTACTTAAATTTTGAAGTTCTTGGCACAGTTAAGAGCCTAAAATATATGCACAAATATGTTTATAAGGGATACGACTGTGCCTCATTACAGTTTGGAAGAGGTTGAGATGGAGTTGAGGGCAAAGTTTATATAGATGAAATCGATAGCTTTTTGTCCGGTCACTATGTTGGTTTTACGGAAGCTAATTGGCGCATGAATGAGTATCCAATGCATTACCAGTCACGTAATATGTTATAGTTCGACTTGAATGTCACTTGCCTCACCGGCAAAATACAGTCTGAAGGGAAGGAAATGTTCAGCAAGGTCTTAAAAATCACGGAAGAACAAAATTGACTGCATTCTCTGAAATCAATCGAATTAGTTCGTCCGTGTTTCTATATACAGAGACGCCGATGCATTATATTTAGGTAGATAAAGACAAGAAATCGAAAAACCTCAGAGGAAGTAGTAGAGCTATTGCTAGATGATTTTATGTTTTATGTTGACTTGTTCCATTTGAGACTATTTTAGCTTCATGTTCGAGGTCCCATCAGGATTTGGGTACTGTTGGGAACATTATTTACTGCACATTTTCAGCACATGCACGAGGTATCGCATGAAATCATGGAGTGGCGTGAGTATTTATTAGAAGTAAACGAGTGTAATTCCTCTCAGCAGTTAAGAGAGTTATTGGCCATATCCTATTTGTGGTATGAACTTTCCTACAAATGTGAGATTTTAGCAGGAGTTTCCCGAAACACACGTTTTTTGACACGTGTGACGTATTTTTGTCTTTTTCCTTTCAAAAAACTCAATTTCCCGTAATTCTGGCTTTTGCGATGACAATCAATAAATCCCAGGGGCAAACGTTTCAAAAATCAGGAATCTTACTCAAACAACCTATATTTTCTCACCGTCAATTGAATGTTGTAGCCAGTAGAGTTAGATCGTTTGATCGATTGCGCGTCTATATTATTTCTATGTCTTGCGTATTCTATTGTGTATTTCTGAAACACAAGGCCAAAGTCATTTGGCAGAAGATGAAAGAATTTTTACAAAAAGTATCTTGTATGAGAAAATTTTAAGATCTTTCAAGATCCGCAACCGCACCCGCAAGGTTTCGATAATTATATATAGGGCCTCATTCAATATAGATGTACTTTGACGTGCAAAATGAGCTTAAATGATTGCTACTAAAGTCTGAACTAAATCACCTTTCTACTTATAACGCTACTGTTTATATAGCGCCATGCGCGAGCTATTAGAGTGAGCGTAGCGAACGGTGGGGGTGTGCGAGCGTAGCGAGCAGGGGGCGTCCCCTTAGTATATCTAAATATGTGATTTTTTTCAGGAAAAATTGATAAATAGAAGATGGAGTTAAGTGTACCGTCCCCTAAAAACGTTATAAATATAAATTAAATTCGTACAGATAGCACTCGGGACATAACAGACCTAATAAAACATCACTTGATATGTTTTCAACATTATAATCAACACATTGAACACTGACAATACGAAAGGACACCCGAATGAAGATTTTGTACAAACTAGTTTTTTTTTATACAATCGAACAGTTATCTTATACACCTAAAATTGTCGCTGTTGCGAATTAAACCCGAGTCCGACCCCACGCATGGTATGCGTAACCTGTCGTGCTAACTCGTATTGTTGTTCCATACTTGAGAACATTTCTTCACGTTTCTTAATACTTTCAGTATTTGCTCCAGAGTTTAGGTTAGTATGCATTACACCGCTTCTTGGCGATGTTCCTTTGATCCCCATCAACCTCATAAATTTTGAAGCTACTTTACCATCTGTGTCTTGAGCAAACTTTGCATTTCCCCACTTGTTTGGCGTGTCTTCAGGTTTTTTATGGCTCCAAAGTAATTTCCGCTTTTGCGCTCGTTCCATGTATCGCGAAGGATTATTTGGATTGTAGTGACTTGGAAGTGTTGCGCCTTCAGTTTTTGTATTCCCAGTTAATGGCAGACTAAATTCATTTGAAGTTGAAGTTGCCAATTGATTTCCATTGGAAAATGAGTTTTCTTCACAAAATCCACCATTCGAATTTAGTATTCTTAACGAAATGTCACATGCGTGCGTTACGACCATTGACGTGTTTCTTTCTCGTGAACTAGCCTCCGATAGTCGGTCGTATTTGATATTTGTTCTTTGTGGTGATTCAGTAGTTCGGCGTTGCCTTTCGGATCGCTCATTCTTCCAATAGTCTTTAGAGTTTCGGTCACGATGCTTGGCCAGTTCTCGTTCCCTTCCACGATCCCGATTGTTGGATTTATGAGGTCGGTGATCCTCTGTAACCCTTCTGCTATGACTACGAAAGTTCTGTTTTTTGTTGCGAGCGCGTTCTCGCCCTTTTTCATAATAGTGACCGCGATCGCGCTCACGATTTTTACCTCGTTCCTTTTCCTTCTTCCGTTTACTACTTTTACTCTCTCTATCTTCCTTGCAGGTCCTCTCTTGGTCCTTTGTTCTTTGTTTTTCGCTGTTATAAAGAATTCCATTTTTTTTTTTCTGTAAAGACCATAAAATCTGTGTGAATGAATGGGGCAAAAATTATGTAACCTCATAGTTTACAAGGAGAAATAGAAGTTTTTAAAGACATGAGCAATACTTTCCTAGATCTCTCACAAATATGTAGTCAAATGACGTATACTATATGTGCTCACAACTGAAATTTCTTCCCCACATACTATCTCAAAGCCTACACTTAGAAGCTTCTTTTAATTACAAAGTACTAGTTCAAGGCTGACTCTACATATTCGGAATGTTTGTGACAAATGAATTGTAATTGTTTAATTATATCTCAATCTAATAATTTATTATGTAAACCGCTTTTTCTGATCGATAAAGTTCTAAAAAGAAAGATTTGAACCTAATTTCTGAGGAAAAGAGTACATCCACGTACAAATTAGAAGAGAGATATTTTTAACGAAAAATTAATAATTATATTTACTTAAGAAGAAGGTAAAAATATATTCAAAAATGTTGGGAAAAAGTGATACAATTTTGCCTTTCTGAACTGTCCTCTTTTTTTCTCATTGCAAGATTGTATACTATTAGGAACAATTTTCAAAGGTCCTACAGAATAGTTCATATCTTCACCATTGCTTTGTTTATTCATTAAATTCAAAGTTAGCAGTTTATAATCATCAGCTACGTCACAAATAGTAGATTGTTCATCACGGAAGAGAACTGGATACTTTCACATTTGATTTTATTTCAAATTTATTTGTAGGTACCCAGATGATTTAATGGGGTTGTACAACACCTGTGTCGAAACGTCGACTTTTCACACTATTTTACGCGATATAAAATTTATTATTTTACATGTTTTGTTGTGCCTGTTATGCACGAAGCATCGCGAAGAAATTGATTATTCGAAATTGTTGCTGCAAATAATATCTTTGGTGTTACAATAAGCAACCCCTTTTACGCCAACCATTGAAAAAAAACAAATGTTAGAATTCATAATGAAGTAACAATAAATCTATTGTTTTTCGAACTTAAATTCAAACACCAATTTTACCTCACTCATGTCCATTCTCATTGCTTCATAATCAGTGCCGCTACTGGTTTGTTCATTCTTTGTGTCCAAAACATTTCCATAAAGACCGTTATCTGCTTGCAATTTGTCAGCTAATGTCTTTGGCCAAGTTACGACGGCATCCTAAAGATATGGCGACTATTCAGAAACAGCAAATTATGTTATTCAATTTATATAATCAAAACAAGATTTTGACTAAAAATAAAAGTTGGGGCAAGGAACTTTTTATAGATACATAACACCTAACTAAGTAAATACTGTTGCGGTTAAAGTACGCTTTAAATAATTTTTTAACACATTTAGTTGGATTCGATTATTGAGTCTATTCCCGCACTCGAAAACCACTGTTTTTAGTGAACTTGAGTATTTTGCGTTCCCGTAAGTAGAAAATAAGGAAAATTGTGAGAAAATTGCTCTCACAAGCACTTCCCATACTTACTGCTCTCATAAGAACTTCACCTATTTACTGATTTTTACTGGACACATGTGACTCAGTAAAAAGCTGAAAACTGTCAAATGCATGTATTTGACAGTTGTAACTTTGATTTTGAATTTGTATATATGTACATATGTAGGTAATTTGTTACATTATTAGTAAAATAACTAATAAATTATTGATCTTTACATATTTGTGGGAACATTTTGGGGTCAGTACACTTATGGCCACTCCTTGTTTACCAATTTTTTCTTTAAAGTCACACATATTTAGTTAGATCTGATCTGAATATTCGGGGCAATTCTGTGCGCACTCAACAAATTCCGTTAATTTGACAGCCCATGTAATTTGTGATGAATTTCGAAAAGTTTAGTTACCGTCGAAAGTGGTATTCTGGGCGCAAAAAGTTAACAGGTTTTCTGTTAAAAATCCTTTACCGTAACAGGCCCGAAAGTCTTCGACTTAAACGTAACAGGTTTTTTGTTAAGAAAGTTGACAAATTTGGAACAAAACTGGTTTCGTAACAGATTTTAACGTAAATTTTGGCCAGAATACCAACTTAAAGAATTCTGTTAGAAACCAAATCTGTTAACTTTCTGAACTGAAATCTGTTAATTTAACGAAAGTGGCCAGAGTCGCCCGGATTGTCTTTTTTTTCAGGTACGGAAGAATATGTTTTTTGGGCTATATATATTAAAAGATTAGAGCTCTTATCGTCCGTTTAAGTGCGCAAAATTCTGAGTATGCCACAATGTACATATGTATGTATTAGTAATTAGTAAATCTATTAAAAAAAAAGTATCGATAATGACCTTATTTTCATAAATTATAGAAATAATGAGGTTGCATAACCTCTTATACGAAATGCTTAACTCTACACGCATCCTCACATAAAATGACACAAAAAACGAAAGTGAAGTTATGACATTCGTTTTTTGTAGAGTTAAGCATTTCGTATAATAAACCATAATGTTATGCAACCGCATTATTTGTATAATATATTAGGCTCAGAATTTGACGCACTCAAACGGATGATAATTCAAGGAAATTTCAAGTTAAAGGAATTTCAAGTTAGAGGACTTCGACTGTATATATACGCCAAAGAGTACATTCTCCCGTACTTTAAAATTAAGATAATAATCAGATCTAACTAAATACTGATTTAAAAAAAAAAAATAAAAAAGAAGTGATCTTAAGTGTACAATAACTAAATTTTTTTTTACATTTTTCATGTTTAGTTTATACTCCATATCAAAATTTGACATTTTTACTGAAAGCTACTGAAAACTGAAATTTTATATTATCATCGAGGATTACGCACTTGGCAGAAAAATTTGAGAGAATACTTATTATTGCTGAAAAGGTACAGGAACAGATCTTATATCTGTATCACAACCTTAAAGGAAAGGAGAGAAAAGATGAAAAATTAGTTTATTAGTTGTGAAAAATTTCTTTTTCATTTTTACTATGCTAGGTGCCTCAGTAAAATTTTTTTTCGTTTACAAAGGGACAGTAAATTTGGACTCACTTTTTATTAGTATTTTTGTTCTGAAAAAAAAAAAACCACATTAGGATGCACAACATTATTCTGTGCATTTTAGGATACGGACTTTTTGGTCCTCGCTCATAGCGAAAAGGTAAGACGCGATGAATTGTATAAAACTTCTTTTTTTAAATCAATCTTCAAAAATGTGCATAATACTTCCTTATACATATTTGACAATTGCTGATGTGACAAATTTTCCCATGGGCGCATACCGGAGTAAAATTGAAAATGCCCACTTTTAGAACTAAAAAGAACTTTCTCCGTAACGTAAAATAAAGATAGTGGGGTTTATTGTGGTCGTTCATAACAGATTCTTCGAAAAAAACAACGAAAATGCAAAATAGCAGAATCTGTTATGAACGACCAGAATAGATACCAATATTCAGATCCAACCAAATATGATTTAAAAAAAAAAAAATGTACGAATAAACAGTGAACTAGGATCATATTCTGTCACAACTGTCAAAAATGTTAAATTTTCAAGTGATTCTCCTGGACGTTATTCAAAAGCGATTTATTTCAAATTGTGTAACAGATTGGAATCCTCTCAAACTTATATTATAGTTTGTTTAGGGTAGAGTACACTCTTGCGGATATTTTATTAGTGATTTTTTTTACAAAATTCTTTTTCATTAGATATATTAGACTATTCTGAGCATTTTAAGGGGTGGAACATTTTTTGATCCTACACTATCCCCCTGGCCATTTGTAAAAGACAAATGTCAAAATTTTGGGCTATAGTACACTTAAGGTCACTCCTTGCTTATGGTTTCTTTCTGAAAAACATTACATACAGTGAGTGGAAAAAGTATTCGTCCGAAGACTAATTTTTCAGAAAAAGACGAATTTTCCATATTTCTTAATAATTTTTGGCAACGGAAAATATTATGATTATAGAACTAAATAAGCTTTATTCATTACGTCAACAATATCCAGTTAAAAACCACTACATATACTTTTAAAAAATTAAAAACAAACATTTTTCACACACTGACGCACAAAAAGTATTCGTACGGTAACAGTTCTTGTATAAGATTAACCCTGTTTTTTTCGCCAACCAGCTTCATTTAATATTTAGATGGATATCCCTTAGCCGCTATTACAACCTTCAAACGATTGGGGATAGAGTTGATCAATTTTGTTCAGTAGGAGCCAGGTAACTTTTCCCATTCTTCCGTTAAAGCGGTTTTAAATACTTTTTATTGAAAATATCCCTTTCCCTTATTTTGGTTTCCATATGGTCCATTTTGCCTTCGATGAAATGCAGATTCCCTACTCCTTTTGCGGTCATACACCCCCACACCATTACGGATCTACCTCCGTGTTTCAAGGATGAAACCAAGATCTTAGGCTGCAACTCGGTGTTCGGCTGTTGCCACTTGCTTTCATCTGTCCAAAAAGTTTGTTGAACGCTTCAAGGTCGGTGTTTCGATGCTCCTTAGCAAAGTGAAGTCCTTTCATACAATTCACTTTGCATACGAGGAACTACTTGCGTGCTCTTAGTCCGTGGAAATTAGTGTTGCGGAACATGTTCCGTCATTTTGAAGCATTAACCATGGTACCTAGCTCTAACAGTTCAGCAGCAATCCTTGGAGTGCTGGATTTTGAGTCTTTCTTGACTTGCTAGAACAAAGTTACTGTCTGTTTCGGTTAGGTCTCGGCGACGTCCGTTTCTTCACCTATTTTGCAGCGTTTTTCTTTCTGAAAAGTGGTTGATGATTGACTGTACCGTTGACTTATACCTCCCAACAGGTTCTGCTATTTTCCCAAGGGACCACCTTTTTTTCGGAGGCTAATGATAAGCTTCTTTCACTGTTTGTTGTTTCTGAACGTTTTTCCCGATTTTGACTAATTTCAATCAATTTAACTATTCGAATGGTTTTTATACTGTACATTGGCATTGACTACTAAGAAAATCATAAAGCCTAATAAGTTAAACTGTTGTTGTACGAATACTTTTTGCGCGTCGGTATGTGATAAATTTTTGTTTTTATTTTTTTTTAAATACATGTACAACGTTTTAACTTGATACTGTTATTGTAATGAAAAAAGTATATTTAGTTCTATAATTATAATTTTTTTCGTCGGAAAAAATATCAAGAAATATGGACAATTCGTCTTTTTCTGAAAAACTAGTCGTCGTACGAATACTTTTTCCACACACTGTATATAGTAATATATACTAATTATTTTCATTTAAGGAGTGGGCGAATGTATTTTATAGGGTGTTTATATCAAAAATCGGCTTGTATTCCGCGAGGCGCTCATACAAAAATTTGACATTTGTCAAAGTTCTAGTACAAATCAAACAATTTTTCCTTTTATGGAAGCTACGGGGGGTAGTAGGGGATCAAAAAATTGTCCACCCTTTAAAATGCACAGAATAGTCTAATATATCCAAATATGTTTTTTTTTTTTTTTTTTGAAACAATTTACTAATAAAAACTGACCTTAAGTGTACTGTCCCCAAATTTCGTATGAGTGTCTCGCTGAATAAAATAGAAAATTTAGTACTTTGGTGTGTTCCGCCCCTAAAAGGGATAGAGTATACTTTGTATAGTATATACAAACTAATTTTGGGTAGAGTACACTCTTACGGATTTTTTTTTACATTCTTTGGGTAGAGTACACTCTTGCGGATTTTTTATTAGTGACTTTTTTTAAAAAATTCTTTTTTATTTAGATATATTAGACTATTCTGAGCATTTTAAGGTGAGGAAAATTTTTTGACCCTCCGCACCCCCCCGCATCTTTTGTAAAAGGCAAATTTGTTTGTTTTGTACTAGAACTTTGACAAATGTCAAAATTTTGTATGAGCGTCTCGCGGAATAAAATTGAAAATTTAGTATTTTGGTGCGGAAAAACCTTGTTTTCCTCACCTAAAAGTAAAGATAATAATCACAGCTAACTAAATATGTGCTTTTTTTTTTAAAAAAAATCACTAATAAAAAATCCGCAAGAGTGTACTCTACCCAAAATCGGCAAGTGTACTCTAGCCTAAAAGACTTTGCTGTGTGCCGTGTCATAATAAAATGCGAATTCATCACTACTTAGTAATATTTCTGACACAAAAAATCAATAAATGCAAAATTCATTTTCGAACAAAAACTAAATTATATATACCCTCGAATTCTCGTCTGCACCACTATTTTGGTCGTCGCTATTATACATTACTATTGACTCCATATTTTCGCTTATCCATCTAGCGACTCTATAGACTAGAGTACCAGGATGGCACGATTTTTTTCTTGTACGGGCGAAGTCTACAGACTCCACTTTCTTCACAATTTAAATGATTGTTTCAATTGTTCTTAGTTTTAGCTGACATAATACCTTCAAACTACCTATGAATAAGTAGTGTTAAGGAAATGAAATAAGTCAGTTTTATTCAGTATGAGAGTGAAACCAAAATTGTATCTTATGCCGGTGACAGACTACAGAACTGAAACTGGTTTTAGTATTAGTTGTAGTTCGCGATTTCAGTTCGTTGTCTTTACGCAAAAGAATAGAATTATTTGGGTTTATGAGCCTCAGAACAGGAAATTGTCTTGCAGTTTCAGTTCGGGATGTCGAAAATTAAAAATATATCGATATAGTATATCGTTTCGATAGTTTTTGGATATATCGAAATCGATATTTAGCCGCGTTTTATTATGAAAGAGATCTATATGGATCACGAACGTACTAGATCTTTTAAATGCATTCCAACAACAACTCGTGATCTTGGTAGCTATCAGGATCACGTGTTGTTGTTGGAATACATATGAAAAATCTATTACGTTCGTGATCCATATAGATCTCTTTCATAATAAAACGCGGCTTTTATCGTTTGCAAAAAAATGTCGATACATCGATATATCGGTTCAATTTATAAAAGAACGATCGCGTTCTAAAATTTAGTATATTTCTCATAACATACGTTAATCACATATTTATTGAAAAGTTAAATGTTATTTATCTCAATATATTAACAAATATTAATATATATCCTTATTCACAGTAAAAGTAATATATTTGTCGGTCTGAAAAAAAATATCGTTTTTTCATATCTTTTCGATAGTAAGAATTTTATATCGATATATCGGAAAATTAAATATCGCTTAAAAATATCAATATATCGAACAAATAATATCGATATTTCGATATATCGATATTTTTTCGACATCCCTAGCTTCAGTTTTGGAAACATGAATTGCTGGTAGTAACTGGCGTGGTGCCAACTTCGGGTTGAGTACACTTAACCTAATTTTTTGTTAAACTTTTTTCACATATGTCAAAATTTTGGGCTATAGTACGCTTAAGGTCACTTCTCGTTTATGGTTTCTTTATGAAAAAAAAATCACATACATATTTAGTAAGATATTATAATCTTCCACCAAAGTTTTCTTTTATTGGTGTCTTAATTTACATCAGCTTAATACAACACTTAGATTAAAGAGAACAGGATATGACATCTTATCGAAAACTCGTATACATATATGGGTACAGCAGCGATATGAGCGTACCAGCGAGTTAATGGTGAACTAAGACCGTATGTTTAACCACAAACCACCAGCTCAGACACAAGTTTTGTTCCATGACGTCATAAAATTATAATACTAATTTATAGGTTTTTCAACAAAATTTTTATTTGTGATAGATGTAATATATTCTAAAATGGTTACCTGCATATATTTTTTAAATTAATTGAAAAAATAATTTCATTAAATTCATTTCATTTTCATTGAAAGAATAAATAAAATATGTAAACATTGTTTACACAGTGTAAAACATTGTTTTTCTTATTAAATTTCAAGTTTGAAATTAAGGAACATAATAAATGACGCATCGGTTGTGAAATTCGTGTCGAATCCGTGGAGTGGAGTAGTAGCATGAAACTTTTATAAAATTGTATACTGAAATATTTCAATAGTTTATTTTATAATTGACAACATGTAACATAGGTAAAAATTATTAATAAATGTTTTTAAAAGAATAGATTTGTGTTTGTTAATTATTTGTATCCAATTCTACTTGTTTCATGGTCGGGTACAGAAATTTTCCGACGTCAATGCATTTCGTTCAAGTGTGGTTGTAAATTTTTCTTAGGTTGCGTTATATTGATATGCTCATCTGTCATCGTGTCATATCCTGTTCTCTATAATCTAAGATACAACACTAGTCTGAATTCTTCGTTCAGCGAAAATCCAAAAACTAAGAGCGTCACCTCCCATATATCCGCGGGGTCATCGAACAAGTAATTTTACAAACGCACGAACGGTAACACTAACAGTGTACGCATATATATAAATATCCGTGTAAATTGTCCACGTTATTACACTGTTAGCATGATTCCTCTGTCCATATAACTACAATATACTAATTATTTTCATTTATGGGGTGGGCGAATGTATTTTATGGGGTATTTATATCAAAAATCGGCTTTTATTCCGCGAGGCGCTCATACAAAAATTTGACATTTGTCAAAGTTCTGATACAAATCAAACAATTTTTCCTTTTACGACTGATACGGGGGGTAGTGGGGGGTCAAAATTTGTCCACCCTTTAATATGCACAGAATAGCCTAATATCTCCAAATATGTTTTTGTTTTGAAAAAAATTACTTATAAGACTATATTAGACTATTCTATATATATTAGATATATTAGACTATTCGGAGCATTTTAAGGTGTAGAAATGTTTTTGCCCCCACTACCCCTCGGGCCTTTTGTAACAGGCAGATGTGTATGATTTATACTAGAACTTTGACAAATGTCAAAATTTTTTATGAGCGTCTCGCGGAATAAAATTGAAAATTCAAGGTTTTGGAACGGAAAACCCTATTTTTCCTCACCTTAACATAAAGATAATAATCACATCTAACTAAATATGTTTTTAAAAAAAAAAAAACATCACTAGTAAAAAATTTGGTTAAGTGTACTCTACCCCCAGCTTCTACAGAATGTTTGACGTCAATAGGTCTGTTTTCAGTAAAAATCAACTCTCCCTCCAATTTCGCTACCAATAGCGTAATCTTCTTAGCATGAGCGAAACGCTGAAAATAGTAGGGGAAAGATGTAACTTGCATCAAAAATGTCAAATTTTGATATGGAGTATTAGCCGCGTTTTATTATGCACGAGATCTATATGGATCACGAACGAAATAGATTTTTCAAATGTATTCCAACAACAACACGTGATCTTGGTAGCTATCCGGATCACGTGTTGTTGTTGGAATGCATTCAAAAAATCTACTACGTTCGTGATCCATATGGATCTTGTGCATAATAAAACCCGGCTATTAACTACACATAAAAATTTTCAAAAATTTTCAAAAATTTCCATGTAAATTTACAAATATCAATAATTTATTAGTAACTAATAATGTAACAAAACGCCTATAGGCAAACAATTTTAAAATCAAATTCACAACTGTCAAATGTCAAGTGCCTGCATTTGACAGTTTTTCAACTGTGTACTGCAACAAATTTTAGCACAAAAGAGCAGTACGGAGAGGTAGTGTTCGTGGAAAAAATTCCGGGAACAGAATTAATATCAAATATTGAGTTTGATGATAGCTACCAATATGTGTTGAGTGACAATTATTATTAAGATTACAATAGGGGTATTCATTTCACTTCGTAAGTTGGTAAACGTCGTAAATCGTAAATGTCGTAAACAAAATTGACGTGAACACCCCAAACTGTTTTCTACGTAAACTTTGTAAATATCTGTCATATTTATGTCATTTGTCATTTCGAAATTACAAGTAATAAAAATTTTTGATTTTGTTAACTTAATTGCCTCAAAACAATGCCCAAAACCAGTGAAAACCGGAAAATTTCAAACCGTTTACACCGTGGAAGTTCCTTAACACCTAAAATTTGATAAGTGCATATGAGCTTACTCTTGCATTTATGTTTTTTTATTATAAATGACTTAATTACTACAAAAATATATTTAAATAAAAATAAGAAGCGGAAAATAAGACCATCTGACAGCATATACGAAATACGCCATATACGACACTCTTTATCGTCGTAAAGTTTACGAAATTTCGTATTATTTTTTGTATGGGGAGAAATACGAAATTTCGTAAACTTTACGAAATACGACGTTTACGACAAATACGAATAGTTTACGAAGTGGAAAGAAAACCCTTAATATTATCAATCAATAAATAACTATATATTATTGTTTATTTCAATTAAAAGCAACTTCGCTTTCATTACAATATCAATTTTTGGTGACAGATAAAGTGGATGTAGTACAAGGTAAGGTGGTCACACTGTAAAAAATTTTTGTAGTTTCACAAAACTGCAAAAAATTTAACTGGTTTCACTGTAGTTTACCAACAATATTAGGGCGCGTATTCGTTGCCAGCTTGGAGTGGATTTAATTGCCTTAGCTAGGGTTCACATTTGTCGATTGTCGCTTAGGGGCCATCCATAAATTACTCCACGGCTGGAGGGGGGGAAAGGGGTAGGGGGCTTGAGAATTGTGACAATCTGTTACAAGAACAGGGAGGTGTTTGCATTGACATGACGATAAGTGGGTCCCGCGATTTTTGAAATCCTCACTGCCCAACTGAGCCGCGTGCCTTTTGTTTATTCTCATTTTCCAAGAGAGACTTCAAAGGCAAATTAAGAGTTAATTGGGAAAAACAACGTTCCAAAATTTAATCTTTTTCTCAGAGTACTTGTTTAATCGCCTTTATTATCAAAACAGCGTCTTGAAAAGTTTTCGAATAATATTGAAATTATGCTCGACAGATAGATGTGAAATCCATCACTTCTGGCATTGGAAACGAGTGCCAGATTTTGTGTTAGTAGTAACACATACCATTCAGATACAGGCAGTCTGTCTCAGCCCGCCATAGAGCACACACATTACACGTGTTTCATAAAAGTTCAAATAAACATTATATTTTCAATAAACCTGGAGTTGTTATAACTATAAAAGACCCCAACATGGCGCAGTCGGTACAAGATAAAAAAGAAAAAGTAAAATTATGAAATGAGTGATAGTGACTCGAAAAAAAAATTGCCAGATTTGAGTCTGCAAGAAAACCTAACCTCTACGGAACAAAGAAATTCGAGTGGAGATCCGCCTTTGTTAGATCCAGAGACAGTGTCAACAGAAAATAGTGACAGTTTTCTTTCCATAGATTCTGAAGATAATAGAATCAAAATGGGTGACTGTGGTGCCATAGTCCTACCACCAGCTCATTTATCTTAAGAAGGAAATGTAGAAGAAAACTATTTTGAAAATTATTTGGCAGCCATGGATTTGGAAGTCATCGGTGACACACACTCACAGAAGCAGCCCGTATGTTTTAGGTGTGGTAAATCTCACAAATGGAAGGAATGTCCGGCTTACGGAACATAAGTGCAGAATGTAAGTGTAAGAACCATTTCGCAGCCATGTGTAAGAGCAAAAGTCGGAGCGTAAGAGAACTTGAACAAGATTTTGATTTTTCTATTTAGGCGGTAAATGCAAAAAATTTTGGAACGAAAGAATGGCATGAAGAAAGAAAGATTAAAGGTGCCGACAGACGATCATGGAAAAATAAATCATATTATTTGACACATTTGTATCATATCAAATATATGACATATAATATGATTAGCTGTACACACATGTTTTTGAATATATGATGTAAATTTTCTATGATGAAAATATATAACAAAGCAATTTTTACTGTACACACGACACAATTTAATATGATATATATTTCCAATGTTGTGTGTTGTTCGAAGTTGTCAAACACAAATTGTATTTCATGAAAAATATAAGTTAGTAAATTGCAAATAAAATGAGTGATGCAAATAATATAGTGTTTGAAAATTATATATAATACATAAAAGTTATAATTTATTTTCCTAATTACCAACCTCCTTTTTATTTACAAAGTAATTACCTGCTGCATACATATTATTTAGTTTTGTTACAGACAGAAAAATTGAACCTTAAAACGACTTCCTTCTAAAATTAGACTTTTCGACTTCTAAAATTTAAACTGGCGCCACTTTTCGTCAAATAATTTCATCATATTTTTCTTTTTCATCGAAAATGGAAAAGAAAATTATGACAAATTTATATGTCATATATATGATGAACACACACGATCATATAATGTGACATATTTCTATGTCATATATATGATGAAATATCATAGAAGTATGTCATACTCGTTCGTCGTGTTCTGTGTGTACAGCTTCATCATATTTTTTCGTCATGTATATGATAATAATAAGATAGATAATAATAATAGGCACCTTAATAATAAGAAAATTCTGAAAGTGTTTGAGATGAATAAAAAGAAAACACAACCACAAAACGCGTGCATTTTAATGACCATATCGACGCTGCATTTCCTTTTTGGTTTGTTTTCTTAGGTTGGTTAATGTTTGCTCAGGTGGTGAAATTTGTCCTCGGTGCAGGATTAGAGTTTCGCACCTAGTTCGCTCTCATGCGTCATTTCCTTTGTCCTCAATTCTTTCTTGTCACTCGAATGCAATATATAATCAGGACGAAATTAAGCGAAAACCAGTCTCAGGACATCTTTTCGTGCGACCACAATTATTGAACCGTTGTTTACAATTTCAAGTTCTCTAATTTCAGGATATACGATTATTTCAAGGATATTAAGTACGTCATCTCAACAAGAACGGCCTTTCAAGATCAATCTTCCGGATTAAACATTTTCAAAAGCATCCTTTCAATAAGACGTTTTCAAATTGAGGTAAATTCATACAACCTAACTTATGAGTCGGGCTGAGCTTCTAATTAACTGTTCAGTAATTGAGAAGCGGCTTGATCGTGACTCCCTTCTGAGTCGGGCTGAGCCTCTGGTTGAGTGAATCGAGAGGCAGCCTAGATCTTGACTCCTTTTTTCCATTTTCTAGCGTTCTGGTAATAGGCTCCTAGCCTATTCCAGGTGAGCCTCACAGTGACTTCCTGTCATCTGTGAGCAACAAACTTGCACTCGCTTGTCAACCAAGCAGTCCGGAATCCAGCTCCCAGCTGATTTCACTGGAGCCTCACATTGACTGCCGGTTATTTGTGAGCACAATTTTCTCAATCAATCGGCTTACAACCGATTCAATGGAGCCTTATGTTGACTTTTTGTCAATGTAAGCAAATTCTGATAATGACTTCTTGTTCTAGCGTTCTGGATATCATCTATCAGATAATTCCAGGTGAGCCTTGCAGTAATTTACTGTAAGCAACTTTTCGGGCTACCAGAAAAATCTTCAGCAGGAGTTCAACTATTCAAGCAATCGCTGCAGTCCGGAGCATATGTTGAATAAAGTAAAATCTTGTAAAATGTTAACAAATTTGTCTATTTTCTTTTAGAATCCTAACATTTTTTCTGGTCCTTCGAGCCGGATTCTGGATATCCAGGAAGACAAAAGGAGAATAACATCAAGATGAGGGTCAACCATATCCATAACCGGATAGATCAACAACGAATTTATCAGGAATTCCTTACATCTGTGAAAACCCAGGTTCTAAGCATTGAAAAGGTCAACCTTTCTCGAGACGGTCTAACCACCTGGTTAGATTAAGTGAAGACGCAATGGCGACATTTTTTCAATAACAATGCAGCTTTCAACATTGCCCTGTTGAAAATATCAAATTATGACGCAGAGAAGATTTGGAACCGGTCATACTTTATTAACAAAGTCTTTGAAAAGACTCAACAAAGTTACTTAGATGCTGTAATGGTAATCACATCTCTAGATGAAAAGCTTGCCGAACGTAGTGCAAGAAGAGCAGCTTCGTCAGCTAGGTCAGACAGTACAACGTCTGCAACAATGAGATGCGCACAATTGCCGCGATTAGAGATCCCGAAATTCAACGGAACATTGTCGAAATGGCAGTCCTTTAATGTTCACATCGTTAATCCTAAATGAAAGTTCTTTATCTCCTGCAATTAATCTCCAATATCTCCGGAATAGCCTTACTGGATCAGCTGCAGAAATCTTGGAAAACACAGAAATTGTCGACGAGAATTTTCAACCAGCCTGGGAAGCATTAGTATCACGCTTCGAAAATCCAAGATTGCTAGTTCACTCATCACTTTTAGTACTATTTTCAATAAAAAAGATGACAGGAGAATGCGGTGCGGAGCTAGAAAAGCTGTACAACATTGTTACCCAAGAAATCCGAACGCTGAAGATGCTTAAACAGCCAATTCAATATTGGGACTCAATTCTGGTTTTTGCTGTCGTCCAAAAGTTAGATCCGGAATCCATCAAGGCGTGGGAACAAGACTTAGGGTCATCACAGGAACCACCAGCATGGGCGCAACTAGAAAAGTTTATCGAGTCAAGGATCCAAACTTTGAAGGCGTTTGAACGCTCTCAGACAAGAAAACCAACGATTCAATTCCGAACTCCAGCTGCACGTGTTTTTCATGCGAGTTACTCTGTCAACACTGTTGATAAGATAAAATGCGCGGTATGTCAGCAGGGACCAATCATCAAAGGGCCTAGCAATTCGCCAATTGCTCAACTGACCTCATTTGGTTGGATTATTTCGGGCCCAGCCTCATTCAACAGTAATCACTCAAATATCAACATTCATCACTTCTCAGTAGATGATGTACTTCACCAATTATTAGAGCGATTTTGGCACCAAGAGGAAATTCCCCCCACCCCATGCAAAGCACTCACCATTGACGAAGAAGCCTGCGAAAACCACTTCAAAACCACATATTCCCGAGATGCCAATGGAAGGTATATTGTCAAACTACCTTCCAAAGGAAACAAAAATCAGCTTGGAGATTCAATGCCATCGGCGGTTCGTATGCTGAGCTGCTTGAAGAAAAATTTTAAAAGCGATACCACTTTCTATCAAGCATACGAAGACTTCCTAGATGAATATCAACGCTTAGGTCACATGATCGAAATTAACAGCCCGGGACAGACAACCTCATTTGTCCTTCCACACCATGGGGTACTTCGTGGCAACAGGTCAACAACTAAGCTGCGAGTTGTTTTCAATGGTTCGTGCAGAACATCAGGCGGCCTATCATTAAATCAACTATTGCACACGGGATCTAAGTTGCAAACTAACCTAATTGATGTCCTCATGCGCTTTCGTTTGTTTAAATATGTCTTTTCAGCAGACATTGAGAAGATGTACCGTCAAATAAAGGTACACCAGGACGATTGGAAATATCAAGCAATTCTCTGGGAGAAAGACGACCAGCTAGTGAAGTATTACTTAACAACCGTCACTTATGGACTCGCATCCGCTCCTTTCCTAGCGCTTCGGGTACTTGATCAACTAATTGAGGATGAAGGAAGTAATTTTCCACTTGCACCAGAAACGCTAAATAAAGGACGCTATGTTGATGACATATTTGGTGGAGCAAACACTCTTCTCGAGGCTCAAAAAACGGCACATCAAATTAATCAGCTGTGCATGGCGGGCCAGTTTCCTCTAAGAAAATGGATTGCTAATGACATGAAAATCCTGAATTTCATACCTCCCGACCATAAATTAGACTCGTCAATCTTAGAATTAAACAGCAATGTGGTACTTGCATTAGGGATTTCATGGAATTCAGCTATCAATAGTTTCCACTTCAGCATACCTTCGAAATCTGACGATGTGCGACCAGCCACAAAGCGATCAGTTTTATCAAAAATCGCAAAATTTTTTTATCCTTTAGGACTTCTCTCCCCGCTCTTTATTCGCTTCAAGGTATTTATGCAGGAACTATGGACGGTAAAATTGAGCTGGGACGACCTACTAGGCCCACCACAACTTAATACGTGGCAACAACTCCTCCACAGTCTGGAGGAAATAAAGAACATCGAAATTCCGCGATGGATTGGTTTCAGTCACCAGATGCAACTTGAAGTTCATGGGTTCTGCGATGCGTCACAAACTGCTATGACAGCCGTAGTATACCTTCGCATAAAATCGAAACATCAAATCTCTTCATCATTATTATGTTCAAAAAGCAAGGTAGCCCCACTGAAACGGATGACCATCCCCAGACTTGAGTTGTCAGCAGCAGTTATATTGACAAAATTAGTTGTTGACTGTAAGAAAACACTCAATTTAGAAAACATTCCATGCTTTCTGTGGACAGATTCATCAGTAGTCCATACATGGCTCAATGAATATCCATCAAAGTGGAAGGAATTTATCCACAATCGGGTTTGTACTATTCAAGAAGCTCTCCCAAAAGCACAATGGAAGCACGTTCCAGGAAAGGTGAGTCCCGCGGATTGTGCAACCAGAGGTCTTTCCGCCAAGGAGCTCAAAAATTATCACTTATGGTGGAATGGCCCATCATGGCTTATTCAAGAACCTTCAAACTGGCCTTCCCACTTAGCTCAACGCGTTGATTGCCCAGAAGTCTTGGAATCTCGGCCAAAAAATATTTATACGAGTCAAATTATTTCAAATGATATTATCACTCGTTTTTCCAATTTAAGGTCACTTATTCGCATCACTGCAATCTGCAAACGAGTCATTTGACGTATGCGTGGTCACAAAGAAGTCACAATGAAGGAACCATTAACACCAGAAGAGATGGAAGAGGCAATCAAATTTTGGGTCAAGCACACTCAGACATCACAATTCCAGCAAGAAATACAGCACCTCAAAGAGAACCAACAACTACCAAAATCGAATTAGATCATAAGACTTATGCCATTCATCGACAGTGAAGGACTCTTACGGGTCGGAGGAAGATTGAAGAACTCGCCACTACCACCGTCCACCAAACATCCATTTATCATCCCCAAGAACTCCGCACTAACCACCCTACTAATTCGAGATGCTCATGAGAAAACACTACACGCTTCAACACAATCTACTCTGAGTTACTTACGCGCAAAATATTGGATCATTGGCGGGCGAATACCGGTTCGATCCATGATCCTAAAATGTGTAAAATGCACAAGATATAGACGCAAACACGCACAGCAACTCATGGGACAACTTCCAGCGGCCAGGGTTACCCCTGCACGGGCCTTCCTGCACACAGGTGTTGACTATGCCGGACCGTTCACCCTTAAATGCTGGAAAGGTAGATGCAATAAAATGCAAAAATCATGGGTAGCCTTATTTATATGTTATACCACTTCGGCGGTTCATCTCGAAATGGTGAGTGATTATTCAACAGATGCCTTCCTAGCAGCATACCGTCGTTTCACATCCCGTTCTGGAGTCTGCGCAACGCTCAACAGTGACTGCGATACCAATTTCAAAGGGGCGAATAAAGAGCTCACCAAACTATTCTCTTCTGCGTCAAACGAGCTTAAAACACTAGCAAGAATTATCGCGAACGATGGAACCAAATGGGTATTTAACCCTCCAGCAGCACCAAATTTTGGAGGTAAATGGGAAGCCGGAGTGAAGTCCATGAAGCATCACTTGCGACGTGTCGTTGGAGAAACCCTACTAACAATTGAAGAAATGACAACTCTTTTAACACAAATAGAACCAGTACTGAACTCCAGACCGCTATGTCCGCTGTCCAATGACCCAGAAGACCTCGAAGTTCTAACTCCAGCGCATTTTATCATTGGCCACTCTATCAACATGGTTCCGGAGCCAAATTTGGAACCTCGCAAAACTGGAAGACTCTCACGCTGGCAACACTTGACACAGATGCTTCAAAGCTTTTGGCGAAAGTGGACACGAGAATATCTACAGCGATATCAAGCGGTTTATATATGGACATCTCCATCAACCCAAGTTGCTGTTGGTTCACTGGTGATTATCATGGATGATAGATATCCCCCTTCAAAATGGCCTTTAGAACGCGTAACTGAGGTTCATCCAGGGAAGGACGGGGTCATCAGAGTAGTTACAATCAAGACAAGCACAAATGCTATCACTCGCCCAATTTCCAAACTATGTATTCTACCAATTGATCAAGTAGAATCTAACTATTCGCTGGCTGGGTCAGCGAAGGCGGACGAGAATGTTTGAGATGAATAAAAAGAAAACACAACCACAAAACGCGTGCATTTTAATGACCATATCGACGCTGCACTTCCTTTTTGGTGTGTTTTCTTAGGTTGGTTAATGTTTGCTCAGGTGGTGAAATTTGTCCTCGGTGCAGGATTGGAGTTTCGCACCTAGTTCGCTCTCATGCGTCATTTTCTTTGTCCTCAATTCTTTCTTGTCACTCGAATGCAATATATAATCAGGACGAAATTAAGCGAAAAACAGTCTCAGGACATCTTTTCGTGCGACCACAATTATTGAACCGTTGTTTACAATTTCAAGTTCTCTAATTTCAGGATATACGACTATTTCAAGGATATTAAGTACGTCACCTCAACAAGAACGGCCTTTCAGGATCAATATTCCGGATTAAACTTCGTCAAAAGGATCCTTTCAATAAGACATTTTCAAATTGAGCTAAATTCATAAAACCTAACTTATGAGTCGGGCTGAGCTTCTAATTAACTGTTCAGTAATTGAGAAGCGGCTTGATCGTGACTCCCTTCTGAGTCGGGCTGAGCCTCTGGTTGAGTGAATCGAGAGGCAGCCTAGATCTTGACTCCTTTTTTCCATTTTCTAGCGTTCTGGTAATAGGCTCCTAGCCTATTCCAGGTGAGCCTCACAGTGACTTCCTGTCATCTGTGAGCAACAAACTTGCACTCGCTTGTCAACCAAGCAGTCCGGAATCCACCTCCCAGCTGATTTCACTGGAGCCTCACATTGACTGCCGGTCATTTGTGAGCACAATTTTCTCAATCAATCGGCTTACAACCGATTCAATGGAGCCTTATGTTGACTTTTTGTCAATGTAAGCAAATTCTGATAATGACTTCTTGTTCTAGCGTTCTGGATATCATCTATCAGATAATTCCAGGTGAGCCTTGCAGTAATTTACTGTAAGCAACTTTTCGGGCTACCAGAAAAATCTTCAGCAGGAGTTCAACTATTCAAGCAATCGCTGCAGTCCAGAGCATATGTTGAATAAAATAAAATCTTGTAAAATGTTAACAAATTTGTCTATTTTCTTCTAGAATCCTAACAGAAAGGTAAATTAGATACTGGTGCTAATATTAATTGCATCAGCGAAAGAGATTTAAAAAGTATTTCTCCAAATATTCAAATAAGGTCAACTCCCACAGGAGTGAAAGTGTATGGGGAGGCACGTATCTCTACAAGTGGCATTTGTACACTTTAATGTAAATTTCCAAACAGACCAGAGGAAGAGCTGGAATTTTTAGTCATGAAATGTGATCAGTACAAATTTATAATAGGTTTGCTTACACTTACAAAGTTAAATTTAATCAAAATAGTTGAATCAATAAATCTATTCAATGAAAACGAAATTATTGAAAAGTACAAAGAAGTATTTACAGGCACTGGTAAGGTTAAAGACTTTGAATACGACATCAAACATAATGATGAAAAATGTGGGTATATTGCCAAATGCAAAAAAGTTCCTGTCGCTATGTATGACAAATTAAGAGATGAATTGGCAAAGATGGAAAAACAAGGTATCATTCGAAAAGTAACAGAACCCTCAGAATGGGTAAATTTTATAGTAATAGCCAAAAAGAAAAACAATGAGAGCAGATTGTGTCTTGACCCAACAGAATTAAACAAAAAGATTAAAAGGCATCATTACGTCATACCCGGCTTTGAGAGTATTAGTTTAAGAATGTCAAATGCAAAATTTTTCAGCGTATTAGATGCTGATCGTGCCTTCTGGCAAATTCCGTTAACAAAAAAGAGTCATAATTATGTCAGTTTTAATAACCCCGTTCGGAAGGTACCAATTTTCAGTTATGCCCTATGGAATATCCTCTACAACAGAGATTTTCCAACCATTTATTGATGAAAAGATTTCGGACATAGAAGGAATAGAGAAATTGGTAGATGACACTCTGGTTTGGGGCAAAACATAAGAAGAGCATGATAAAAGATTAAAGAAAGTGCTTGAAAGAGCAGGACAATGTGGTTTAAAATTGAATCTTACAAAATGCCATTTTAATAAGAAAGAGGTTAAATATATAGGTCATATTTTCTCAGCAGAGGGCATAACACTATGCAATGGTAGAGTAAGAGCAATTCTACAAATAAATGAACCAAAGTCAAAAGCATAACTACACACATTCTTAGGTATGATAGAATATGTGGGTAGATATAAACCATGCTTATCTGAAGCAAATTCAACATTAAGCCAGTTACTAAAAATGGACGTTCTCTGGCATTGGGGTGACAATGAGAAAAAAGGCATTTACTGATTTAAAATTAATACTAGCAAACGCACCGGTTCTGAGATACTTTGATGTAAATAAAGAAAGTACGTTAGGTGTAGACGCATCTCAGAATGGACTAGGAGCTGTGCTATTACAAGAAAATTTTCCAGTTGCATACGGCAGTAAAGTCCTAACTGAGGCATAGAGAAAGTATGCTCAAATTGAAAAGGAAGCTTTAGCTATTGCGTTTGCGCTGTCAAAATTTCATGCAAAACAGTTCTAATAGAAAGTGACCACAAACTATTGGAGGCAATCTCTAAAAAGCCCATTAATGAAGGTCCTGGTAGAATCCAGCGAATCAGGTTAGGCACACAGAAATACGACACTCAGGTAAAATAGAAACCAGGAAAGGAGCTTTAACTGGCTGATGCACTGTCAAGAGCATATCTCAAAGATGAGAAACATGAACTCAACTCAGAAATTGAAGATCACGTCTTTAAGTTTGTCCAAAACTTTCCAATTACCATAGAAAGGAAAGAGTTTTCTTTAAAAAGAAACAGCCGAAGATAAACAAATGCAATTAATGAAGAAATACATTTTAGAAGGCTGGCCTGCTCAGAGAAATATGGTCCCTTTGGAAATTGAACAGTATTTTCCCTTGGCTGATGAATTAAATATACTAGATGGTTTAATTTTCAAAGGAACTAGGCTAGTTGTGCCAGGAAGTCTAAGAAAAGACATGCTCCAGAAAACACATTATAATCACTCAGGCGTAGATAAGTGTAGAAATAGAGCTAGAGAGATCATATGCTGGCCACAAATTAACAAAGAAATCGAGGACCTAATTTCAAATTGTAAGGCCTGCTCAATGTATAAAATGAATAACGTCAAAGAGCCTCTACTTAACAGAGAGGTACCCAATTTTCAATGGAAAAAGATTGGTTTGGATCTGTTTGAATTCCGAAACTGTCAGCACTTACTAGTCATTGATTATTTTAGTAAATTTGTAGAGGTAGCAAAATTAACAAACACTGATGCTGCTAATGTGATACAAAATTTTGAAGTCAATATTTGCTAGATTTGGAATTCCAACGACAGTTCACTCGAATAATGGCCCACAATTTGACAACTACAAATTTAAAGAATTTGCAAAAGAATGGAATTTTCAACATGTTACTTCAAGTCCATATTGGCCGAAATCCAATGGGATGGTGGAAAGAAATGTGCAAACAATTAAGAACATGCTCAAGAAGTTGGAAATCACTAGACAATATCCTCAGTAAGCACTATTAGAGTACAGAAACATTCCCATTTAAAGCAACATCAACTCACCAAACGAAATAATGTATGGTCGCAAAGTTAGAGGATATTAAAAGTTATACAGAAATGAAATCTTATCTTGAAATAAAAAATTCCAAGCACAAAATATATGATGACAGAGATTCACATGAATTAAGAGATATTCTCATAGGAACTAAAATTTTTGTGAGAAAACAGATGAAAGAGCCATCAAAACTAGGCATCATCATGGAAAAGTATGAAAGGCCAACGTGCTATTAAATAAAACTGGAGGATAACTCTGTAATAGAGAGAAACAGGTATCACATCCATCCATGCAAAAACTCTGTTAAGACTCCAAATGATATCGATGATGATAAAAAAGAAAATGATTGATTATAATACTTCCTCAGGCAATAAAAATAATCAAACAAATGATCTTCCCAGTACAGATCATGAAACTGTAAATAACCAACCGAAAGATCATCGAAAGACCGACGTGCAAAAAGTATAGCAACAGTTTGGTGAGATAGCAGAAGCTGTTGGGGGTCTAGGTCCTTAACAAACTGTTTGGACAGATGAAAGCAGGTACAAAATTTATGGCTCAGATGACAGCCGCCAAATAAGGTGACAGCCGAACACCGAGTTGCAGCCTTACAACCTAATTTCAACCGTGAAGCACGGAGGTTCATCAATAATGGTTCTGGGGGTGTACGAAGGTCGCTATTTAAATTTTGCGCCTTAGCAACACTAAGTGGTACCAGGCACCATCTGACATTTTTATCGTAAAGTTTAACTTTTTTGACGGTAACCAACCACACAACGCTTTTGCAACGATCGTATGAGCGCAAAAGGAGTAGGAAATCTGAATTTTTTTTATTGTCAAATATAACGAGTAAAAACAAATTTAGCTTCAAGTCTGGAAGAGATGGATTCGGGAAATAGTTTTCTAAATAATAATATAATATTATGATTTCCTAAATACGATATAGATTTGAAAAATATTTAAATGAAAAAGATATTATTAATTTTTGCATCAAATAGAAGTGTTTTTTTTATATTTGAATTTTCTTGAATTTAAAATGTAGTGATGAATTAATGACGAATGATCAAATTACATGTAAAAGGCCTTCGCGATTAAATAAAATTAAGGAAATTTTGTGAGAACAGAAACAATTTCGCCAAAATCCAGCGAAGAAATAATTTTTGGAAAAACACAGGAAATTTTTCCTACCTAAAATCGGTGCACGCATGAGTTTTCCAACGGGTGATTTTTTTTTGTCTGATCGTATTCTCCAGCAAAAGGAAAATTGAATTTCTTCTCTTTTTTTAATTTTTTTGTTTATTTTTTTATTTTTGAAAGAAAAAGTGGAAAGCGTTGTTAATAATCACCATCGACGAGAATACAAAAGAAACTGTGATTCATGATTTTGAGTCATGAACTGAGATTTTATTTTCATCATCCCGCAAGAAAAAAAGGGAAACTGAAAATTTGGAGTAATTTGGCCTAGGAGATGTTTGAAAAATAATGTATATAAGTTTGAAAACAAAAATGATGAAATGGAAGGAAAAAAGGAAGGAGTTTAAACTAATGATGTTTGCATCGGACAAAAGAATTTTCTGAAAACATGGGCGTTGTTTGAAGGAGTTATTTGGGGTGAAGCTCGATGTCTTCCCGCATCAACTGACAGTCGAAGTAAATTGTGAAAAGGAAGAAAAACGAAGCACACGTGAACTAGTATTTTGGCTGGGATAAATTTTTTTTGGTGTATAAAGGTTTGAGACGCCTGAAATTTAAAAAGAAAAGAAACATGGCAAACGGGAAATCAAAGGTCAGTTAGGGATAGTAATTTGAAATCTAAATTTAATGAAACAGTGTTATATAAGTAAATTGCTTATTTCCTATAATTTTTTTTTGTCTCAATAATCAATATTAAATTTTTTTATTACAATTCTTCCTCTTCTGGATTAATTTGTATATTATTAGCTTCTAAGTTATATAGATATGTGTTTCTTTTTGGCTTCTATAAAAATGTAAATCTCAAAAAATAGGGAGGAAAGAGAACAACCCTTCTTTCATATTGCAAAGAAAAAAAAAATTTAATAAATCTAGAATTAATATATAAGCATTAAGGATCTGTGTAAACAAAATTAATAAGACTTAATTCTTTAAGAGCAAGAGACAAAAAAAGAGGAGTAAAAGTTGTCTAAAAGTACTTTAAACTTTCAACCACGCTCAGATTATTACAACGATCGCAAATATACCTCACTTCTGAGGGAACCCTTTTGAGGGTGTATATTTAATGAATTGTTCCTGAGTACGTATGACACATATTATATATATTACCTTTACATAAATAAGAAATGTTGTCTTCCTATTAGCACATTGTGAAATAATGCTGTTCAAACTTGCATTCACATGCCATTAAATGTTTTACGCGCAATACATAAAATACGTAGACATCGTACAATGCACGTAAGTAACTTTCCCAAGCAGAAACGAAGGTAAATACATTCCAGTCTAGTATTTTTATAATTTAACATGAGAAACAACGTAAGTTGTAAGATAAGGTAAATAGTAGCGTCGAAAACACATTTGAGGTAAACCACTTAATTATATAAAAGGATGAACAGCAACCTGATGGGAAAAAACCTTGCCAATCATTTTGGCGGCTTAGAGGAAATTGGCGTACCTCGGTATGGGTAAAACTTTGTCGGAAACTAATTGAAACCTATTAGTGTTTAGTAAGTAAACAGAACGATACGCTTCGGTGAAATTAACATATAACAGATGCATCAAAGCTTATTTTCCTCAATCCTGTAAATAATATCAATTGGTGGGTATATCAGTGAGTGGTAGTCGAGCCATTCGCGATATAGTTATTAGAAAATAAGTATATATAGAAGATTAAAAAATAGAAAGAACAAACACTTTTAAAGTAATCACCTTCGAGTGTTTAAATGCACGTCTGTATTTATCGTGTCTCGGTTGACATTTGAAGAATTTTTGAAGTAAATCCATTAAGATGCCCAAAGTAGCTGGCAGACGAATCCGCAACAACTAGATTTCTGAGAGGAGAGAGCTAAGGCTTCTACCCGGCGCGACTGACCTCCCCCCACCTCTTTCTAACTTGAGATTTATTTTTGGTTCTCTTTGATTTCTTTTTTAGGATAGAAGTCCGTGGAAGGCACTCAACTTCCGTCACCTCGTTTAACATTCCTTCATTTGAATTTGCAAGGAACCTCCTGACTCACGTCTTCACGGACTTTGGGACGTGTTAATTTTTTTTCTGTAGTTTGATCCGGAGATCAGTTTCGAGCAAGATCCCACCCCAACACCGAACTAGCAAGCGATGGCATCCAAGGACACGTCCGCGTCTCGTATACTGATCCGGGCACTTTTCTGGGTTTTGGTTTTGGTGCCGTCTGCACGGCACCTGAGCTGCCCCGATCAATTCGTCCCCCTATCTACGTTTTAATGACGATTTCCAAGAATACATACCGGATCTTATGAAGGAAAAAGGGCCTAGAATGTCGTCCCTTTTGTCTTCCCTCTGCCGCATATGGACGCATCATTCCCTAGCCATCTTCACCTTTGAGATAATATGTTTACTACAGAATGGCGATGACCAAATGACCCTTCCCAAAATAATATATAACAAGTTCACTAACCCAACTGTGGTGCCGTTTATACAGAAAGTGTGAGGGACATACTTTCGCTTCCGATGGAAGCAGACGTGTTCACACTTTACGATATTGAGTCTTAGATTCCTTTTAGAGCACCATAATCATACACGATTAATGTCCTCTTGAAGCTCGAGATTATCGGCTGGACGGACAATATTCTTGAATATCTTGGTATCATCTGCAAATGCGGGAATTTCGAAGTACCTGACGACCCTATGGATGTCATTTGTAGCTGCTATAAAGAGTAGTGGGCCAATGTGATTACCTAGAGGAACACCAGATGTCGCAGTGACAGTATTGGAAACGGAGGACCTTAAAGGTCACGGTACGTCCTATTACGAAGGTATGAGCGGATCTATCTGAGGAAGAAGTCTGGGCAACCAGCAAACTTGAACTTAAATACAATCAAGTTATAAGTGATGTTGTTGAAGGCTTTTCTCATGTCAGTAAAGATTGCTCCGACAGCTTCACCACGTTCAAGAGCATTAGTGATGGATGAGGTTAAATGCACAAGGTTGGTAGCGTTTGATCTTCCTTTTAGGAAGCTATGCTGGTGTGGAGAGATAAAGGACGAGAGGAAGGAGTAAAGTTTTCGGGCAAGGATTTGTTCGAAGGTTTCAGGAATGACGGACAATGTGGTAATCGGTCTGCAACGCGATGCCTGCGGCTTGGAGCCTTTTTTACGGACCGAAATCAAGCCTGCGGCCTTCCAGCACTCTGGAAAGATTCCTGATTGGATGCAGAAGTTAAATAAATTGGTTAAACGAGGAGCAAGCAAAGTTGCTCCTCAGTGATATGGAGATAAGTGTTGGGATTTTAGAGAGGGTTTTTTCTCTTCAGTAATCGAACATCGAAAATTCCTTGGTCAGTGACCAGTTTCTTCGGGATTCTGTATCTGGTGATGATCTCCTCTACGAATGCTTGGGCCACTGTCTTCGCTTCTATGTTTGATAGTGGTACCACATCCATGAACCTGGTTAAGTCATCCTCAAAACTTAATATGTATTTATTCCCATTTGTTGTTTCAGGTAATGGTCCCACAATATCCATGTATACTTTGTCAAAAGGCAATTTCGCCGTGTCCGTTATAACCATGGGTTTCCGGTGTTCCCGAGTTTGTTTATTTACTTGGCACTTCTTACAGCGTTTAATGTAATTGGCAATGTCCTTGTTCATGCCTTTCCATACAAACTCGCGTTTTATGCGTCGACAAACAGGATGTTGTTTACTAGGGTGATGTCCGCCATTTTTTTGTCGTAGCTCTCTTTTCGGTCGTAGTGTTTTCGGGTTTCTTTGTTTTGATTTGCTCGGTGTATGTCTCCGGATCTGAGTTTATTCTTATGTACCGTCTACCGTGTCTTAGTTTGACAATTTCTCTTCTTAAAGGTTGTTGTGATGTTCCACTTCCTTCTATTGGTGGTTGTTGTATTTCTTTGACTACTATGTCTTGTGTTTGATTGTTACTTGGCATCAATATCTGTTGGGTATTATCATATGCACTTGGGCTGGGGGTCTTTTCTTCCAGTAGCGCTTCCAGTGCTAGTTCAGGTTGTGTACCTTCGCCTGTGTTAACTTCTTCGTGATTTGTTGTTACCTCGCTAATGCTGTGAAGATCCTCCTCTAGATTGTTCTGTTGTTCTCCTTCAGCTTCTGGTTTATTATCTAAAGAGAATGTGTCAATTCTTTTCACAAACCTTTTTAGTTTTATGCTGAGCGGGAGCTTCGGTGTTGATGTACCATTCATTTGTTTTACTTCTGGTATTATTTCCCTATTCCTTTGTTTGGGAGATAGGTCCGAATTGCGGCTGCGCCAAATTTATGTTGGGATTTTAGAGAGGGCTTTTTCTCTTCAGTAATCGAACATCGAAAACTAGATCGATGGGAATTTTCTTATTCCACAATTAGTTTATGTTGCTAATGAATTTATTTTTGAAACTTTCCTCAAATCTCCATCAGTGATCTTCCAGTGCGTTCGTAACTTTCCCTAACAGTCCTTTCCCAAAAATTCTATCAATAATGCCTATTTTCCTGTTACAATTATTTAATTCTTTTTACAAAATTTCTTGTTACAATTGAATATTTACTTTTAACAAATCCTCTCTCAACTATACCTACATATTCTCCTTAACAAAACCTCTCTCAAATGTCAAGCAATAATACAGAATATACACTCTCAATAAGTTACCCTTCTTTAACAATTTCTCTCTCAGAACCCATCTTATAATACAAAAGCTTCTCACAGTTCTTTGACAAATTCTCTCCCAAAATTCCATTTTTAATACAAAAACTCTCTTCTATTCCTTGACTAATTCTCTCTCGAAATTCTATTTTCAATACAAAATCTCTCTTTTATTCTTTAACTAATTCTGTCTCAAAATTCTATTTTCATTACAAAATTTCTCTTTTATTCCTTATCTGAATCTCTCTCAAAATTCTATAGTCAATACAAAATCTCTCTTTTATTCTTTAACTAATTCCCTCTCAAAATTCTATTTTAATTACAAAATTTCTCTTTTATCCTTAACTAATTTTTCTCCTAAAAGACTATTTGTGAAGCGCAATACTTCTCGCTTACTTCCTGGTTGAGTTTTTCACCTTCTTGAGTTGCCGGTAGGTCCTCCTCTCCATCTTAATCTGGTTTATATCTTGGCTGGCGGTACTCTTCTCGCTCTTCGTGGTTGCTAGTACCAGTTTTCGTTGGGCTTCTTTGAGTCGTCTCTGGAAATAGGCCTCTGATCCCGAACGGTGCTTCTTCGGTGGGTTGGGGTTACTTGGTTCTTCTTTCTTCTTAAAGGCCGCGAGTCGTTGACGTGGTCCAGCGGCTGAATCTCGGAGGGCCTCTCTGAGGGGTACAGGGGCCATTTCCGTCATCTAGTGGGAGAGTGGTGGATTTGTAATTGCCTACTGCCTACTAGGGCCGTTCAGGTCTATAGGTAGCTGACTACTAGGTCAGGTTACCTTATATTTTGGACGCGAGCACTCAGTTCTAGGACGAGGGGAGATAAATCTGGTGGGTGTTCCTTCAAACACGTCTTCCCTCGGTGGTTCGGGAGAGTCTTCAAACACGTCTTCCTTCAGGAGTACCTTGGCTGATTGCGGTTTTTCTTCTTCACTGGTCGTCTTCCTGGGGCCGGGTCTTGATCTTCACTGACTTGATGGGGCCCTTTGCCGTCTTTTTATTCTGTAGTTTTGCTGTCCTAGCAATCTTTCCTTACAGGGTTCAATACTCGGTGACCCTGAAACCAACATGTCGTAGCGTTTTTCGCAATGACCCTCAAAGACCCCGTGTCTCAGCTTTTTTACACAGCACGGTTCCTTAAGTTCAATGTGCTTTTATACCGTTCGTTTATTTCCGTTGTGTGTATCTGCACTTGACCCTGAAATCAAAATTTTCCCGCATGTTCATTCAATTTACTCATTCATGAATTCATGATGACCCTGAACCTAGAATTCGCGTAATATGCACGTTGTATGCACCTGCACGTGCCCCTGAAATCAAAATTTTTCAGCATTTTCATTCACATTCTTCTGTCGCGGTGTAGCATTTCTGCGTTGTCTTATCAGTTGTTGTGCTGGAGACATTCAGGTATTCTGCTGGGTCAGCAGTTTTGCTCCGCCGATCGTGGGAATAGTTTTTGTGCAGCGTGTCATCGAGGTGGCGGGGACAAAGGGGGGGAGGGCATGGCTGGCATACAGTTTGCATTCGTCAGTTTGCACTTGGCTGTCGTGCGGTGTGGATGTTTTTATTGTGTACTTGTTTGATTGACTTATTCGCCAGTTGCTGGGATCGATAATTATTGGTGAGTGTTTTCTTGGGATCGACAGTAATTTATTTTTGTGGCTTCTTGGTGTAATCAATAACCAATAATACGCAATAATGATATTGGTGATTATTTTTGTGATTGGTTTTTTGTGTTGTCGTCCTTCTACTTTGGGGCGTTTTTGAGTCCCAACATAAGGAAAGATGGAAGGTAGGGAAAAGAGCGGTGAAATATTGTACGTCTGGCTCAAATTGACCGTCCAGTGAGGGTTACGTCTTTTCCTCAGAGACTTAACTGCACTGGAGTACCAGGGAGGTGAGTTATAATCACTGGTTCTGGGTGCTCCCGGCTTAATTTATTTAATTGACATATTTTGCAACTTTTTATGTATTTGACTTTGTCTCTCATCATACTCTTCCAATATTACTCTTGTTTCAACCGTTTTTTGTATCCTATGTTGTCCTCCGAGCGGTGTATGGTGGCAGTTAGCTTATAAAGGTGCTATGTCTTGGGGATCAGTTAGGAGCCTTATTTCCTGTTTTGGAGGTGTTCTTCTTCATCGCCATGTTGTTCTTCTTCATCTCCATATTGTTCTTTCTCTGAAGTGCATTCTTTTCCCGTATGGGTGTGGTTCGTGGCATCTGTGATCGCTGCCTGTTCCTCGGTTTGCCCGCGAGTCATAACTAATACCTCATATGGGATTCTACTAAGAGCGTCCGCGTTGTAGCTCTTTTTCCCCTCCTTATACTTTATTTCGAACGTGTAATCCGACAGCTTATGCCGGAGCCTCAGTATCCGACTTGTTGGATCTTTTATTCTTACTGCTCCGCGTAAGGGCTTATAATCCGTGAATACGGTGAATGGTCGTACGTACAAGTAGCTTCGATAGTCTTTTACGGCCCATACTATGGCCAATAATTCTTGCTCAATAGTGGAATAGTTTTTTTGTGCGGTGTATAACATTCGGCTCGCATACGCGATTGGTTTTTCTTCATTCTCGGGCCCTTGAGCTAGTACTGCCCCAAGGGCTTCTCCACTTGAATCCGCTTATAACTTGCAGGGTTCTTTGGAATTCGGGTACCGCAGAACATGAGGTGTCGTTAGTTTTTCTTTTAGGGTTCTGAATGCCCTTTGGCATTCCGCATTCCACTTGAATTTTACGTCTTTTCTTAGGTCTTTTCTTTTCTTAATAGCCTGTTTATGGGTGCAGCTATTTTTGAGAATCCTTCAATAAACTTTCTGCAGTAATTCGTCAGGCACAGAAACGATTGCACTTGCCTTATGGTTTCAGGTACTGGGTAATATTTTGCTTCTTGTGGTAGACTAGGATCTGGTGCTACTCCGTTGGTACCGCACTTGTGTCCGAGATAGACGATTTCTCTTTTCAGAAAGTAGTACTTCTCTGGGTTTAGTTTTAAATTGTGTTCTCGCAGTCTTTCCAGGATAGCTCGCAATTTTGTGTGATGGTGCACTGAATTCCTACAGAAAGTGACAATATCGTTTAGGTACACAAAACCATGTAACCCCTGGAGCCCCGTTCGTTACTTATGCATCTCCTTCGGTTACTTCGTTTAATTTTCTATAATCTACTACCATTCCCCACTTTTTCTGACCATCAGGTCCCGGCTTTTTCGGGACTACTAGCAGAGGAGCTTCACACTGGCTCCAGCTGGGTTCAGCAATGTCATCCTTTAGCAATCTGTCTATTTCCTCAGTAATTATTCCTTTCCGCGTGTCCGGCAGCCGGTATATCTTACATTTTACTGGCACCTGGTTATCCTTGGTTCTAATTTCGTGCCTTACTGTCGTAGTGTGGATTAATTTTTGGCCTGGTAGATGGAACGTATCTTGAAACTCGTTTATAATCCCTTCTATTGATCGTTTCACGGTGCAGATTTTATTCTGTGCGTACTATTCGCAGAAGTTCTTTTATTAATATTTCCTTCCCTTTGCTACTAGTTTCCGACTCATCTGCCTGTTTCCCGTAGCATTCTTTTATTTCGTGAGGATTCTTATCACTTGGCCCTGTATTACCTTCGTTATAGCGTTATCAATTAACTGTCAAGTTGTTTATTTCGACTTCGTGATTGTTTACATTTAATATACTCATTTTAATTCTGCCATTTGTTGGCATCACCAATGCATTACAGGAGTTAAATTCCTTGTTTGATTTTTTCTTACTTAGTAACATATTCTCCTTTTATTGGTAATGGGATCTCCAGAAACTTCACTGTTCTTTGTGTTATCTGGATACTTCGGTGTTGTTTAACGGTGACTTACTCTGTTTTTTCGAGAGAGTCAGTCTTTCCACCGTCGTGGCCACTATGGACGACTCGCGGTGCGCTGAGTCATCCCTGTACAGTTTTCCGCTTCCCTTATTCTGGTTTGTACCTGCAGTTTGTCCCACCTTTCTTGCAGGAAGCATGCATCTTCCGTGTGCTGTTGGGTCAGGCAGAAATTACATTCTTGGTTACTCCTGAGCGCCGTGGTCTGATTATCTTGCTTTTGCTGAGGTTCATTTTTCTCTGGTTGCGTGATGTAATTATTTCCTTCAAAGTTTCGCGGTGTGTTCTGGTTGTAGGGCCTTTGTGCCCCGCAATTCTGGCTGTTATGACCGTTCGACCTGCATGTGGAGCAGTATGAGGTCTTCTGACGAGTTCGGCATTCTGCCATAATATGACCCAATTTGTTACGAAAATTGCATCTTATCTGTCGCCTATCTGGTCTGTTACGCGGCAGGCCATGGTTGGACGTATTTTCGTTTGGTTGAAAGTTCCTTGGTTGTCCCTGATTGAGTCGGCCTGTTGGTTATACCCTTGGTTTCCACCAGTTGTTGGTGGCGGTTTATTTGCTTGATTATAGTTATGGTTGCTTATTGGTAGTTGGTTATTGGTGCCTGATCACATTAACGATGTTTGTTCCCCTAGGGGATATTGGTGGCCTAGGGTCTGCTGCACACATTGTTCCGTCTGTTCTAATCGGGTTATTTTCCGCTCCATTACGTCCGAGGTATTTTCTACGTCTTGGAGGTGGTAAAACTTGTGGTTGGGGTTTATAATACCCATTTTAAGACAATGCAGGCCTACCTCTTCTATTTCGGCCTTCAACCCATCTCCACCATTTGTATATTGGGCACTAGCATTTTTGCAGGAATTAATAAGCTGTTTGTAGTTGGTGGACATTCAGTTGGAGGTTTATTTCTAGTGCTGCGAATATACTTTCCAATGTGTCGTTCGTTTCTGCTTGCGCCACTTCCAACGCTCTACCCCTCAATCGTGTTGGTAGCAGCCTCGTAAACAGCGCCTTATACTGCACCTCGGTGAGAGTGTCGTACCCAAGGCGCGCACTATTTATAAATTCGTTTCCCTCATTCTACTTACGTGGATTATCTTCTCCCACCAAAATTGGTACATTGTTGTAAAGCACGTTATTTGCTAAAGTTATGCTGGTCATTTTTCCATCTTCTTATTTCGTCGTACACTGTCCACTTACCGCCCGGTTATTCGTGTTCCGGTATTTGTTGGTCGCTGCTGACACTCCCAGGATCGGAATGAACTGAGGGTTTCCTAATATATTGCCTCCCATTTCTGAGTTCTACTATCTCAGGTCTTTGAGGTCTTCGAGTATCTCCGTCGTTCTTCTCTGGTTCTACATTATCCTCTGGTGGCATATGTCTATCCCCTCATTCTTCCGCTTGGATTTCCCCGTTCACGTTATTACTTTCGTTGGTGTTTTCAAGCTCCTCGTGTTCGTGGAGCTCAAATTCAGCTTTCTGCCTGTTGGGTGAATCTCTTTCGTTAGGTTTGAACATCTCGTCTTCTTCCGTGGACTTAGAAGGGAAAGTGGGTGCTTCCGGGATTCCTACTTGTTCCAATGTGAAAGAATCTATTCCTTCTATAAATAAATTAATTATTTAATGAAATTTTGAGCGCAGATTGTGCCATATATTATTGTACCCTTTGCTTGTGTTGTTTTATTATTACTATTAATATCATCATTCGTATTTTATTAGTAATATTTGTTTTTTTTCCTTATATATCCATATATGTATTTTCTTTTCGTTTTTGTTTTCAATAATTGTGTTTTCTTTTATTTAATTTTGACGTGATAACGTCTTATAAATCGATGGCCGGCTGCACAAATGAAAAATCGTGACTCATTGTCACGTTCCGCCTGAGCTGAGCGGACGAATAAGAGATTCGTACATTAGTTTGGATTCATCAGAGATTCTTGAATCCACACTAAAACGCGTATGAACGAATCTCTCATGAATCCAAACTAATACGCGTATGTACGAATAAATAAATTGTTAATACATAGCATATTGTTACTTATAATTAATCTGCATAATTTAAGGAAAAAGATTTATTGAAAAAATTTACATTTTCAATTAGCTCCTTCTTTGTATTATACAAAATAATGATAATTCAGTGATAATAATTCAATTCAATTCATAAAAGTAGGCAATTTTTCTTCAATGTTTTCTTATGACGTTATCACGTAAAATTATCGTCCGTAAACCGACTTTAGAGACAACCAATGTTTTTTTTTCTGTTTTTTGCATATAATAATATATTCAATATTCTTTTCTTTCACGAGGTAGATGCAAAAAGCGGCTGCGCCAAATGTTATGTGACAATTTTCTCTCGGTACCCTCAAGAGTTAGGGGGAAAACCTCACAATTGTTTTTCTCCCAATTACACTTCCGATCACAATTTCCATTCGAAGTAAAACCCCAATAACCTTGAAATTGCTTTATTTTCTGACAGCTAACCTTATTATTAAATACAATCAGAACTTTATGCTAAAAGAGATTCGTAGGATTCTGTTTCTACTCTAACGACATTCCGCCCCGGGTTGTATTTTACTAGCTTCTTCTCACGCCGATATCGCTCATATTTTTTAGTCTTTGAAAGTCTAAATTTCTTCTTCAATTTCTGCCGCGGTTTACATGCTTGAATGGACAAGTCCTCGTTTAGCTAAAGCTATACCATCGATAATTTGGTTGAATTTTTCCTCTAGGATCCTAATCTTCAATAATTGATCAGTTTTTAGTTGTTGGATTATAGGATGGTTTTCGTTGCCAACTATTTCTTAATGCGCTCGAATAATTTCATTTTTGTCTCATTTTATAATATTTTTCAAATAGTTAATACGAGGGTGGTCCGAAAAGTACTTAGCCTACAAAAGAAAAACGAAGACTTTGGAAAAGTAACGATTTATTTTTCAATATAGTCTCCTTTGAGTTCGATACACTCAACACAGCGATGCTCCAACTTTTTTAACCCGTCTGAAAAAAAACGTTTTCTCGAGACCTGCAAAGTAAGCTTCCGTGGCGGCGATGACCTCCTCATTCGACCCAAATTTCTGCCCGGCTAGTGTCTTTTTCAAGTTTGGAAACAAAAAGAAGTCACACGGGGCCAAATCTGGTGAATACGGTGGATGAGGCAGCTGTTCGTAGCGCAATTTGACCAGTTTTGCCATGGCAATGGCGGAGGTGTGAGCCGGTGCGTTGTCATGGTGGAAAAGCACTTTTTTCTTCGCCAAATGGAGCCGTTTTTTTGCAATTCCGCGTTGAATCCGGCCAATAATTCGGCATAATATAGTCCTGTGACCGTTTTGCCCTTCTCCAGGTAATCGATGAAGATCATGCCTCGTGAATCCCAGAAAATGGTGGCCATCACCTTTCCGGCCGATGGAACAGTCTTCGCCTTCTTCGGAGCACGTTCGCATCGTGAAGTCCACTGTTTCGACTGTTCCTTGGTCTCTGGTGTGTACCAGTGGATCCATGTTTCGTCGCCGGTCACGAAACAACGCAGAAACTCCTAGGGATTGCGCCTAAACAGCGTCAAACACTGCTCTGAAGTGGTTTCACGGTTGCGCTTGTTGTCCGGAGTGAGCAAACGCGGCACTCATCGCGCCGACAGCTTTCTCATGTCTAGTGTCTCTGCTATCTCGCGCACCTTCAATCGCCGGTCTGCCGATATGAGATCGTGGACTTTTGTCACGTTTTCCTCCGTAGGAGCCGTTTTCGGAGCACCTGGACGTGGCTCATCAAAAACCGACGTGCGACCGCGTTGAAACTCATTAAACCAATTTTTGACGGTCGCCATCGACGGGGAAGATTCACCGTACACAGCATCCAAGCGCCCCTTGATTTCGCTACGCGATTTACCTTCCAAAAACAGGAATCGAATCACCGACTGATATTGTTCTCCCTTCATTTTTATAAAATTCGCTAATACGTTCGCTTACACACACTGTCAAAACAAAATTACGAGTCCGATTCGGCTGAAATTTTGACAGTACGTAAACGTACTACAGGATAGTAAATGTCTCTTGCGACAGTGGCGCCATCGGGCTGTGAGGCTAAGTACTTGTCGGACCACCCTCGTAGATTCATTAAAAGTGGAGTTAATAGTGATTTGTTTGTTTATATTGCCTACTGAATCATCAATTTTTTCTTCTCGATCCTCTTCATTTACGGTTCCAAATAACCATTCCTGAGCTGTTCGTGTGATATTAGCTAAACCTCTCTTAGATCTGGACTGTGCTTTTCGTTCTATGGCTGATAGTTTGGCTTTGAGAGTTCACAGTATGCCACCTTTATATATGTTATATCTGCGTTACATTTTTTTGGATTTACTTTGTTTCCACTATTGTTTTTTATTATTTTAACAGGTATTATTTTTTTCGCCTCTTTCGTTTTTGTTTTGTTGTACCTATATTAGATTTAATGTACCTATATTATATATTTTTATTTTGAAAGTTATTTCTTTTACTTAAGACATATGTACTTTTACATATATGTTGAAATATGTGCAGTTGGACAAAGATCCAATTGTGGCTAAAAGGAAGGGCAAATTGTGGGTGCTGTTTAAAGCCGTGCCTAGGACAAACAAAGGGCGATGAACGATATTCGATTTGATAGAAACAAAGGAGAAAAAGAATGGGGAAAAAAGAAAAAGAAAATTTTTTATAATGCAGTTTAACGTCGTTGGTAAACGATTGGATATTTTTGTATTGCAAATACGTACCTACTTTTTGAGAATCTATTAAGCGACAATTTGTTGACATCCTTCTACGCATTCCAGAAATAAACGCCAAAAACCACTATAGGGTACCCAAATGACAAAAAAAATTATTGATCGCATGTAGCTCAGTAAGTATTGAGAGTTAAAACCCCTCCCCCCACCACCAATACAATTTCTTGCTTGTCGTGGCTCAAGGAATCGCTACTTAAAATATCTTACACCACATGAAAGACACCCTGTATATTTGAATAGGTATAAAAAATTTTGATAATGCAATTTAACGTCATGCCTGAGACAATCAAAAACCGAAAGCCTTAATGAGCAGATATAGGCAGGAACAACCACTAATGACGAAAAGAAGCTGAATGGGGACTGTCAAAGGGAGGGATTTGGTTAGAGCAGTTTTTCGTCATGCCTAGGCCTGGATGAAATACGTGCAGTTCGACAGGAAGCAAAAAAAAAACATGTATAATGCAGTTTAACGTCATGCTTGAACGTACGAGAGAGAAGGAGGAGTCAGGGTGTGAATTCAACGGATTCAACACAAAGGGAACAACTTGATCTTAGCAGTGCTTAAGACAACGATTCGTTTTTTGGACCTTCTTGAGGTGGAGGTGGTATATGATACAACGAGGATCTGGAGTTAGGGGTGGGCGGAATGTGGCTTCTCTGCTCTGCCACGTCTTGGAATTTTGGTAGGGTTCGTTGGCGTCCCTTTTAACATAAATGCACAACCCCAGGTATGAGAATAAGGGAGAAATTTTCTTATAACATAGTGTAGTGGTGAATCTGGTGGCTGTTCAAGTTCAGAAGGGATACCAATTCGTGTTCCTTCTGTTGTGAAATTTTAGTTACCAGTTCGTCCAGTTCGTCTTCGAGTTTCTGTGGGGACTCTTCCATATTAGGATCTTCAGAGGTATATAGAGTAGTAGTTTAAGGATCGGGCTTGGTCGCCAAGACTGCTGTTATGTTTCTGTGACACATGGTATGAGGAAAACTAGAGCTCTGCCTCTCGTCTTGGCCATGTACGATGAACTTGCTGGTTCTCAGATAGCAAGTACATTCAATATGAAGTAACACTGTTTGTTTCCGTTCTACTGACTGAACTGAGTAGTTACACACGACGTCTGCGATTTTGTGTGTCCTTGTGGCGTAGATCCAAGTATTGGTGCGAGAGAGAGAAATCCGATAGGAATAAAAAGTAAGATTGCATTCAGATATATCTACGCCACTTCTTATTAGGGCACTTCGCATTTACAGGGACTTGACTGCGCAATAAAATATGGAGAATGTCGCTTGAGAGAAATATTGAGAAGTGTCTGAAGATAGACAGTCGTGAAAATCGCTAAAACTCATCTAACAGAAATGTTCCCTGTTTAGGTCTATTAACAGGATTTCGGCATAGGGTTAAATATAGCAGAGAGAGTTATTGTAGATTGCAGGTAATGGAAGAATCCTGAAAAGTAGGGGTAATTTTAGCTGGACGTTTAACTTGGAGTTGATTATTGTAGCAGACATAGTGGAGAGCTTATTAATTTCCCAGATCACGTTCTGAAGAGGGTCGAATGGAAGGGATTTTGAGGGTCCATTTCCTGCCGAATGGTAGAGAGGAAATTTTTAATCTGCAATGTGCCGTGTTTTACATCTGCTTGGAATTCTATCAAGTCCGATTGAATGGATTGGTATTGGTTTATGATGAGAAGAATAAATGGGAAAAAGGAATTTATTTCGGTAGCGAATTCAATTATTATTATATTAATCTCATTCTCGGCGATGTTAGATTCGAGGGTACTTAACTTGGTGAAGATAGCGGCACGATCATCCCTCATGCCTTCCCGAGTTTAATTGGTTAAATTAAGGGTAGCTTCCAAGAAAGAGGTCTGGTTTTTCAATCAGGAATGCAAATGGAGATTATTTTGTCGCAGGGTTCGTATTTGTTCATCTTACATTTGGGCACGCTGTTAATTCAATATTCCGAGTAGGTGCTTGGATACCATTCCGACAAACTAAAAAAGAGGCATTTTCTTTCTAAAAGGTTGAAATATAACCCTTTTCTTATTTTCTATCGCTTCCTGTAAGTTATTCAGTTGTGCGATAGCAGAGAGACAGATTGATTTTAAAGGCGTTCCAGGGGTCAAGTGGACGCACAATTGTTGTAGCCTACTCGTGATTCTAAATATTAAAAGTTTTTATTCTTGGAAGGCTGCTAGGTCATAGCATTTTATTGCTCTCCATTCGCTGGTGAACAATCTCGTCCTTCCTATTTCTCCGAAGTATATTCCTAGCTACTCGCAAGAGAAAGCAGAGGGGGTAACGATTAGAACCAGTATGAGATAAACCCTTGCCCTGGGAAAGAAAGAGATTTTAAATTTGGGGAGAGGACTTAGTAGAGAAATTATTAAGGAATGAATTTTTAAAGATCGTTGTTATCTCCCCGCTTTTCCATGACGTGGAAACGTCTTTCTTCTCGTATGTACATTGGTTGCCAGTCTAACTTTCTTGTGTTACAAAACACCGCCATATTTCAATTGCTTATAGCTACGAGACTAATAACGCGATAACAACGGTTGAGGCAACATTAGATAGAGCATAATGGATAAAAATGAATAGAAATACGTACAATTGTATTCATTGTGCAGCTTTTGTTTTGCCCGTGACTCCCGTTGGCTAGTGTAAGCGCCTATACGTGATTGTTGTTAATACGCGGTGGGTAAAATTATAAATTAGTGTAGCGTGAGAATGGGTTTAGCTTGGACGTAGATTTGGGTGTCACTTCAAACAGCTTTATAAGAACTACCAGGACCTAAAGTAAAACTATAAACATATTTGCCTAAATATAAGTAAAAAAACCGAAAATCCCAGGCAAGGTCCACATAGTACATTTTCCGTGAAAACTTCGGGATAAAATTACAGTAAATGTTTTTTATTAGTATGTACGTAACCATATGATACCGTGGTTATATGGAGTGGCACGCTGACAGAAAAGGTAAATCACAAGTTTATTTTTTGCGCCGTTTTTCATTTCTTCTTTGATGCTGCCGTAGTTCTGACATTGACTCGGCACTGGACATTTTACGTTTGACGCAAGGTTTCTCTGATTTACGTTTTATTCAGTTCGGCGCATAATTATGACTCAAATGCGAAGATATCTTTTTAATTTTTTTTCGTAATTTTCAATTTAATACCGATTTTTAATTATATTTTGGCAAATATTTTTATTGTTTCACTTTAGGTACTGGTAGTTCTTTTAAACTCCTTACAATAACACCCGAACGAACATCCTAATATATTGTCGGACCATTGTAATATTGTCTGGATCATTTTTTATTTTCTAACGCGATTTGGTTAGCGATTTGATGACAGTGTCGGAGTCGTTCTTTGAGTTCATGAGCATAATTACCGTAGTTGTACCGAGTTTCAGTGGAGAACTTCAAATGGTTAGATATATTGGCTAGAAACCCGTAACGTAATTCGTGTGGCGAATTATTCGCACTTGAGTGGGGAGTAGTGTTATACCATAAAATAGTGTAGTGTGTCCCATGACAGACGATCTTTTTCAGAAAAGTTTATTTAACTAATTCAGTAGAGTTTATGTATTTATTTACAGTGAAAGCCCTCTTAACGGACATCTCCTATAAACGGACATCTCTATTTTTTTAATACAAGTAGGTTATTTCTTCAGTAGGTTGAACGGCTCTTCTTAGCAATGTTGAATGAGTATTAATTGGTTGAGGGATCTGTAATAAATTTGGAATCATTTTCACAAAACAATTAAAATATACCTTGTTTTAATATATAGTAAGTAAGAATTGCATTTTTTACTCTAGTTGCTCGTTGAACTAGAGTAATTCAAGGAAGATTAGCATTTTCACTCCAGTTGCTTGTTGAACTAGAGTGATTCTTTGAAGATACGATCTTCCAGTTTGAGTGTAACAAAAGGTTAACTTCTAAGGCGACCAAATTATTACCTGAGTCGTTGCTTAACTACTGTAATAATTGGCCGCGAAACATTCTAGTAGAAGTCAACCACAGAATAAAAGTAAGACAGCTTATGGTAAAGGCTATAGGGTGACCACCTGAGTCGCTCGTTGAACTACTGTGGTGCCTATAGCGAAACTTTCTAGTTACCACAAGCTGTAGCACAACCAACATTGAATTAGAGTCTATTACCAATTGAGCGTTAGTGTTGTAGAATGAATGAAGAATCAAATATCAGCGACTATTATCCGGAACAATCCAAAATTCTTTACCACATCAGTCTATTTGATGTTAGCCAGATTGTATCCTAAATCTCCAGAACACCCGTCAAGTTTAAGAAGTAAACACAACACAAAGGTTATTAAATCAAACGCCAAGTTAATCACAGCTTTTATTGTTACGTTTAACAGAAACAGCTAGAGCAATCGAAAAAACAACACACTGCTCAAAGACCAATTTGTTTTATAGAAAAACCCTTCACAAAGGTAACTATGACCACATTATTTTCAAAGAAAAGAAAAACTGATCAACCAGTTACTCTGCAAAGTGTTTCAAGGTAAGTAAGTTTCATTAGTTAGTTATTTAGTTACTACAAAGTGTTTTAATACAAGTTTCATTATTTTTTATAATTATTATTTTTTTTATTATTTAATTTCAATCAGATGTTTTATCCACTATTCAACGGACATATTTTTGGGTACCAAACATTTCGTACTATTTTGTTAAGGAGGTAGGCCCTCTTAGGCGGACGCCCTCTTAACCGGACGCGGACAGAACGTTGCTTCTTTATTTTATTAAAATGCCCTCATGTACGGACACGAAGTTTTTGTATAAAAAAAAAAAATGAAAAATTACTGTTAGGCAGACTGAAAATATTCCTTTCCGTAGTGCTCGTAAGTGTCAGAACTAAACTCGAAAAGGACACTCCTGGCAACGATTCTTACGCTAACAAGGTTATTCCATGATCAAGAATAGGGTGATCTGATAAACGTCATGGTCATTAAAAATCAATTACATATCCATACCGATTAATTGCATGGGTGGTCTTGGGGTCGAATGGGATATCATTCTACCACCAGTTGATCTCGAAATTGGTTTAGCGACTAATCGTTCCGCGAAACTTAAAAATTCAAAACCTTCCAGAAGTGACAAGCTCTTTGCATTTGAAGTTTATAAGTGTCATGAGGCGATTCATGGCGCGACGCGGACTCAAGTGCATTAAATACATACTTTGAAGATAGAATGTTTTTCAATCATTAACATTTTCTTATGGAACTATTCTTAGTTGTCTCAAGAAAAAAGCCTTCTTCAGCGGACATTCCTTTTATACGGACAAAATCGCGGCGACCGTCGATGTCCGCTCAAGATTGCTTTCACTGTATTTATTTATTTATTTATATAAAAAACTTTATACAAACGGAAGGAAGCAATACAAGAATAGAAAACAATAAAATAGAAAGGAAATAAGAAAGAACAGAAAGTTAAACAAAAAAAAACTAATTCATAATATTGGAAAATTAAAAAAGGAGGAAATTAGCAAATTAAGCCTTAAATGTACATATATGTATAGAGTATTATATGGAATCAAAAATAAAGAAAACTCACTCAATTTAACTATTAACTAAAGCTTATTATTAATGTGAGAAAGTGAAATGACACAAAAGAAGGGAATAAGCAAAATTAAGCCTTAAATGTATAGAGCAATAAATGCAAACAAATGAAAAACGTACTCGTTTAGCTTTCTATAGTATACTATATAGTGTACTATAGAAAGGATTATTGTGAGGAAATTTTTTCAGCGCATATCCGGAAGCCCGAACGAACGTTGCCATTGCCATGCGTGACCCACAGGAGAGGGGCAGCCACTTTATAGTCCCTTATCATCCGGGTAACGGGCTCCATCCTACCAAAGTCCGTGTGGTGGAAGCTGAGGTCGAACGAGCCATCGGAGCTAAGTAATAATATGTCCTTGGACGATACCATGCATGATAGATAAAGCAGCCATAACACGGCGTCCAGAAAGAGATTAATAATAATATGATGATAATAATGCCTTATTTATTTCTTACAGTAGATTTTACAGTAAATTCCAATTCATTTGTTTCTTAAAAGTTTTGTTAATATAAATGTAAGTTATTATTGTTTAGTTGTAAGTTGTTTTTGCTTAGTTTGCATCCTGTAAGGGTAAAATACTCCTCCAGGGATTTCCATGTGTCTCTATCTTGTGCTACTTTGATCCAGTGAGGGCCGGCTATTTCCTTTAGTTCGTCGTCCCTCCGTGTCATGGGTCTTCCTCCTTTTCGTTTGCTTTGTGGGCCTTTCAATGTAGTCGTTCTTATAGTCCATCTCTGGTCTGTAAGTGTGGCCACGTGTCCCGCCCATTTCTAATTTAGTTTTTGAGCGTGGGTTAGAGCGTTTGTTGCTTTTGTTAGTTTCCTTATATCCGCGTTTCTTATTTTGTCTTCTTTCTTTATATTTAACATGCTGGGCTCCAATCCTCTGTGGTAGGTGTTAACTTTATTTTTGACTTTGGATGTAAATTTCCTCGTCTGGCAACCATATGTTAAACAGGGTAATAGACTTGTGTTCATGACTTTCGTTTTGAAGTTGGTTGGGAAATTGGTTTTATATATTTCTTTGTATAAGTGCCAGTATTTATTCCATGTCTTTTGTATTCTTCTTTCAATTTCCAAGTCATTGCTAGTTTTATCAAAGCTGATCCTTTTACCTAGGTAGACGTAGCTTTCTGTATATTCTAGTCGATTGTTATTTATTTCTATTGTTTTTCTCCAGGAGTTTGTCATTAACATGGTTTTTGAGAAGTTCATTTCCAAGCCTACCCCAACACTCGCTACATGGAGTGCTTGAATCATTTGTTGTAGTTGGGAGGCTGTTTCTGATAGAAGCACTAGGTCATTTGCGAATCTCAGGTGGCTCAAGGACGCGCATTGTATCCAAAGTCCTTCATATCTCCAGTTCAACTAGCTAATGATAGATTCCAAGGAACCAGTGAATATTTTTGGCGATTAAGGTTCGCCTTGCCTTATTCCTCTTCTTAGGGGAAATTTGGGCCTGGAGTTTCTAGCTTAATTCTATTCGAATTATTGTTATATATTCTTTTGATAAAAATTAAATAGCTATTTTCCACTCCTGGTTCTTTTAAGCATTCCCATGTATGTGTATGTGATACCGTATAAAAAGTTTTTTGTTAGTCGATGAATTCAATATATAATGGTTTTTGGTATTCTTGGTGTTTTTCTATTATTAATTCCAGTGTGTGAATGTGGTCTGCTGTAGAGAATTCTTCCGAAAGCCCGCTTGTTCAGTAAGTTGCTTTGCCTCCAAGGAAGTACCTATTCTCTGGTTAAAAATCGAAGAGAAGAGCTTGTAGAGGACAGGAAGCAAGCTTATTGGTCTGTAGTTCCTGATATCCTTCGGGTTGCCTTTTTTATAAATAATTATGAATTCTGAGTTTGTGCTGGTGTTTCGGTATTTTGTAAGATCAAATTAAATAATTTAGCTAGTGGTGCAGCCAAAATTGTGTCGCTGTTTTTATTGCATCATTCGTTATGTTGTCTGAGCCTCTCAGTTTGCTCGATTGGTTCTATACTCTCCTCGTTCCTCGCATCTCTGTTGATCGGTTCTGTCGTAGCTTGGTTCTTATCGTTATAAAAATTTGTATAGAATTCGGTGGCTGTGTTAATAATTTCATATCTATGACATAGATCTTTGATTGTCTCTTTTAGTCCTTCTATCCAGGGTTTGTTAGCGTCGCCTCACGCTCTCAAATACCTGTAAAACTTTCTGTGGTGCTTTAGTCACTTGTTTATTATAAAACCGACACCATGCTTCCCTGGAGTTTGTCCTATCGGACATGATATAGTTTTGTCGTATTTTTCAATCTCTATGCGACGTCTTCCCATTTCTGAAATTCCTATTAGGTACATCATATTTTACATCTTTTATGGCTTCTTCCAATTCTATCAGGCTATTATAGAAGGATAGAGTTCTTACATTGTATGTTGTAGGTGCATTGTATATAGTAGGTGGTTTTTGTGTTTGTTGCTCTTGATTGATTTTGTTATCTCTGGAGGGTTTTGGATGTAGTCTTGGTGACCAGCCGGCTTGGGAGTTGTTGTTCGGGTGTTCTTTTTGTTTGTAGTTATCGTGTTTTGAATGGTTTGATTTTTGAGAGAGGTCTTGAAATTTGATGTTAATCATTTTTATTGCTAAATCCTTGTACGCTTATAGTATTCTTATGTATTAATTAATTCAGAACTCCGGGTTTCACAGCTCCCTCAGAAAAACTTGATGACCGTTGTGTGGTGGTTGCAGCAAGGCTTTTGTTCTTTTTGCTGGTTTGGGATTCATGAACTGGTTGAGAGTGTAAGTTATTTTCAGGAGATGCTGAGAGGATCCTTTTTTTATTATTTTTGGCGAAATCCGGTTTTTTTTTTAGTATGATTATCCTAACTAACTAATGTTTAGATTCTTAGTGTTATAAGAAACAAAATAAAATGGCACGCAGATACAGTCTTTGAATCTTACAACACGCTATTGGATTGGGAAAAAATTTCCAAATGCTTATGCCTACATTATGCCGACAAGAGGGACGGAGGCACTCTGGAATACCAGATGACTACTCTTGTCCAAAGAAATGAAAGCATTTCCGAATTTTACCAAAAAGTCTATTATATTCTACCTTTGATCTTGAACAAATTATCTTCAATGGAGATGAGTCAATCGATGAACGTTATGACCCATTCATATAGGGAAAAAGCACTAGACACATTTATCAGAGGACCCAAAGGACACTTACTAAGACTCCTGAGTATGCGTGGACCTATCGTTCTACCAGAAGCTCTACACCTGTGTTTTAAATTAGAAAATATTGATTACCGAATCCAACATAGCCATTGGCACATTAGAACACAAAATCCAAACCGACCACCTCCATTTCCTCCGAAAAGGATAGCCCATCATCCACAGTACGACTATAGGACCCCACAAATATTCTACACTCAGTTCCTTCACAACCCAACAGTTGTCAATATTCCATTTCACTCTCAACATCCCGTCAACAGTATTTCCAACAATCTTTGAAAAACCTTCCTTCCAACCTCCAACCAAGTCCTTCCCGAAAACCTGAACCAATGGATGTCAATCAATCAATCCGATCTGGGCAAATCAATTACTTGAGTAGACCAAATTACCAACAATTCGCTAACAAAAGATCACATTCCAATCAAGTACATGTTATAGTTTCTTTTCAGTTTTGTAATATTTTTATTTTTGTTAGTAATCAGTTGTTAATTTAATGTTGAGGGTAGGCTTTACACAAATTTTGGGTTGGCTTAATATTTATTAGTGTGCATATACTACTTACAATTCTCATTTTCATTTCCATTCATCCTGAAGCTCTATACAATCCAAACGTCAATGTGACCAATAGTTCCATCCTTTATATAAACCAAATTACTAAATATTTTCCTAATACTTTATACAAACCAAATGTCACTGTGACCAATAAACCAAATCACTAAATACTCTCCTAATACTTTATACAAACCAAATGTCACTGTGACCAATCGTTTCATCCTTTATATAAACCAAATTACTGATTATTTTATTATTTCACTTCTCAGACAGATTCGAAATTACTTTATTTCTTGACCAAATTCATTTTTCTTTTATTTCCAAATTCTCAATTTATTTTTTAACGCTAACTTATTCATTATTTAACTTATTTTATTCTTTAACCCTAATCGAATTGTAAATTCTTTTTTTTATTTTTCTTTTTATCCTTTTTAGTCCGGCGGTATTTCAAGCAGTCATTATTGAGCCGCTGGATCTTCCTGCTGAGTTGTAGTCGCTCCTCCTCACCAACAGCCAGCAGCAGGCGACTTCGAACCTCTTCTATGGCTCGCCAGATGTTGGCCTCCACCCCAGTGTGGTACATGACGGGACGCTCCTGTACCACGGCTGGTAGCACGACGACCTCCTTCTTGCCCCGATTCTTGCACCGATATTCTTCCAAGGTAATCGGCTTCGGTCCGGCCCTAGAATCGCGCAACGCACTCCTCTAGTGTTACTTTCGACGTCCCCGACACTGCGAAATAGTCGCTTTAATGACGACGCCGTGCTTGGAACTAGGTTGATGGGTTCTGGCGACCACTTTCAACTAGAGGTTCCCCCCAAAATCGATAGGTTTCTAGAACCTTATTCGATGGGATATTTCGGACTCTAGTTGATGGGTTACTAAACCACTTTGAACACGAAGTTCCTCACTGCACCGATAGGTTTCGAGAGCCTTGTTCGGTTTTGCAGCTTCGAGCTCGAGTTTGATGGGTTACTTCGACCACTTTCAAGCTCAAGCTCCCAAACCTAGAGAACCGATAGGTTTTTGGAACCCTTTTCGGTTTGGGTCACTTCCTTTTTCCTATTTGTCTACTCCCTTTAATTAGGTCTGCCTGACTTCGAGGATGAGTAAGTTGATTCCAACTTCTGGTGGTATCCCCAAGTTTTTTCCGCATTTTATCCCAGGAAACCGGGATTTCTAACCGTTGGTGCGCGGTTGCCATCAATTACGAAACGCACTTAACTTCTGGGTGGCGCCATCTACCGGTAACGGGCGGAGGTTTTGAGAACTGCGTACGTTGTTTAAGTTGTTTACGTTTCCACATGTTTCGTTTTGACATTTCAGTCTAGGTTACGACCGTGTTGTGATGGCGCGTGTTTTATGTTTGTGAGTGAGTTTCATGGGTTGTTAACATGGGTTTCAGTGATCCAATGCTCACGTAAGTATTATAAAATGATATGTTTGTTTATATTCTACATATTTGTAGGTTTATTTACATTGAAATACTTCGTGGCTATCGTGGTCATAAACGTGTTGTGTTCATGCTTGATGGTAAGTGTAGTGCGTGTTTAACTTCTGGTGTGTTATGTTTTTTAGGCAGTCTTTTCTTTTATTCACATTGCAATAGTCCGTGGTTATGTGGACTATGTGATGTGGACATCAACATCGACATCAACTTCTCGTGTTATGGTTATTCTTGGTAGTGAGTATAGTAATATGTTAAATTTCTGGTGCATTATGTTTTTTAGGTTCATATGTGTTATGAGTACTGTTAGTAACTCGTATAGTGTATTTATTATGTTCTAATCTCCCTTTCTTTTTTGGTGACGCGACGCATCACAACATACACCCGCCTGTGAAGTACCAAAGAATCAATCATGTTGAACCAAATTTGGAAGACCAATCTTTGCAGGACTATTACGAACAAATAAAGAGCGACGACACAGTACCCGATCAAACAATTGTTGATTACACTAATACTCCAGACACAATCGAACCAGATGAATACGTTCAAACCTACGACGATAACTATTCTCAGGAACCAGCCGAACATCTAGTCAAGGTTAATTTTTTAGATTAGAGAGCTCTTCGCTTTCTTATTTCTAACATAGGACGAAAAGCGGCAAAAAGTTTAAATTTCTAATAGATACTGGATCGAACAAAATTATGTTCAACCACAATATGTCAAAAATGTCATTCCAAATCAGAAGCGATTTCTAGCTAATTCTGTCGCAGGAAGCGTTAACATAACGCGCAACGGTTAAATCGATCTATTTGGACCAGATCGAAAACTGAAATTTTTTTTTCTCCCCAATCTCAAATCATCTGATAGTATCATCGGAAACGACAGTTCGAAACAATGAAAGGCCACTATTCATTCTCTCGAAGGATTCATGACAATCCACCCAAATATTAAAATACTTTTAAAACAACAAATATCTGACACAGTAAATAACATAAATTTAAGAACATCGCATTTAAACTCTCATCAGAGAGAAACTTTGAAAAATTTGTTTCAAAATTTCAAAACCTTTTTTTCCGACCCTTAAAAATTGAAAAATTGACTTACACAACTAGAGTAAGAGGAGAGATACGTATAAACTGTCCTGATCCAATCTATTCTCGATCACACCCATACCCTTCATGTTTGAAGGATGAAGTCAACAAGCAAATTAACGTGTTGCTGGAAGCAATTAACAAGTTGCTGGAAGACCATCAAGGTCACCCTACAATTCACTTGTTTGTATTGTCCCTAAACAAGAAGACACTTCTGGAGAGAAAAAATACAGATTAGTCATCGGTTATCGAAAAATGATCTCTGTTATAATCGCCGATAAGTATCCAAGTCCCGACGTAGATATCATTTTATCCAACTTAGGAGCAAATAACCTGTTCTCCGTCATAGACCTGAAAAGCGGTTTCGATCAAATTTCCTTAAAGGAATCCGACATTGAGGAAACTGCTATTAATCGCTTACCTTTTAACTCAAAAAACGCACCATTGATATTTCAAATGGCTCTCGACGATATTTCCAGAGAACATATTCGTAGAAGATGTTACGTCTACATCAACGACATTATAATCTTCGGTCAAACGGAAACCGATCATCTCAAGAATTTAGAAGCCGTTCTGAAAACCTTAGAAGCTGCGAATATGAAAATATACTTAGACAAATGCGAAATCCTAAGGGACGAAGTCGAATTTCTAGGATTTGTTATCTCGAAAAATGACATTAAGGCAAACCCAAAAAAGGTTAGGGCAATTTCTGAATACCCTTGTCCAGCAACAGTAAGGGAACTCCGTTCATTCTTAGGTCTCGCCGGTTATTATCGACGCTTCATCAAAGACTATGCGAAAATCTCGAAGCCTTTGGCTACGCTTTTAAGAGGGGAAGATGGACATGTGTCCAATCACGAATCAAAGCGAAAACTCATAACCCTCAACGAAAAAGCAATAGATTCCTTCAATAAAGTAAAGAACTCTCTCCTTTCTCAAGTAGTTCTCCTTTCATATCCTGACTTTACTAGAGAGTTCGAACTTACTACAGATGCGTCAAACTACGCTCTTGGAGCAGTATTATCACGCAACGGTATACCAATAATCAAGGGCGTAGCCAGGATTCTGTTAAGGGGGGGCAGGCTTCGAAGAAACAAGAATATATATTAGTGACTGAGTTTATTTTACGAGTTCTACACAAAACCGATTCAATACCTCAGATTCAATGGCATTCTTATTTACTTGTACCACGGCTCGGTGTACACTGAGGATACAAAGGCCGTTCAAACGGTTTTCAGTCATCGTAGACTTCAGCCACGGTTTCACACGACGCAGTGTAGAAAAGGAAGTCTCTATGTTACTTGTAGTGCGAGGTTGTGCCAAGGAAATAAGCATTGCTTTTTTTGTTGCGGGAAAGAAAATATTCGCCTCCTTTAACACTTCAGTTAATTCGGTTTGATGCGGGTTTTCTCCGATTTGAGTTTCTCACAATTCGGTGCATATTTACGCCTCATATGAGGCGATATCTTCCATATTTTTTTGATTTTCAAATCCATACCCAGTTTTGCTTCTATTTCGGAAAATATTTTCATATTTTCTCTTTAGATCCTGGTAGCTCTTTTTATGGTTTTTACAATGATACCCGAATCAACGTCTAAGCTCAACACGTTCTCACGCTTCACTCATCAATATCCTCACACAACCCTAAAAATCAACAATCACGCGTGGGCGCTTGCACAAGCCCGATGACGTCACGGGAAAACCGAGCGCCGCACGATTAATACGTACAAACATGTTCTATTCACTGTGACCTCAACCGATATTATCGCGTTATTAGTCTTGTAGTTATTATCGCATTATTAGTCTTGCGATTGGAAAATGACGGTGTTTTGTAACACAAGAATGTTAGACTGGCTACCAATATACATACTCAACGAGAAGAAAGACGTTTTCACGTCAAAAATTGTCATAATTTCGGAAAGCTAGTCAGTCTCGATTTAGAGATCAAACAAATATGTTGATATAGAAAAATAAAGTTCAGTTTTTAAAACAATCTGAGTCTTTGATTTATAATTTTCCATAATAGGTGTGCTGAACATCACACCACCGTGCGCCTACCTTGCGCCATATCATGGACGTTACGAATATCGAATATTGGAGGCCGAAAACATATTGCGGGAGATGTTTGCGCAGGGAGTTATTAAACCACCCGAAAGCCCTTGGTGCACTACCCTCGACCTACAATCTGGCTACTGGCAGGTGGACCTCAAAGAGATTGCGTGAGAGAAGACGGCCTTTAGTTGCGGATGAGGGTTGTACGAGTTTAAGGTGATGCCATTCGCTGTATGCAACGCAGCTTCGACGTTTCAACGGCTCATGGAACGATTCCTACATGACATCCTCTACGAGGTCTGTTTGGTTTATTTAGATGACCTACTGGTGGATGCAAAGACGTTCGAAGACCTATTAAGCCGAATTAAGGGGGTCTTCGAAAGACTATAAGCAACCGGTCTTAAGCTTTCCTGAACTAAATCGGAATTGTATTTGTCTTGGATACGTTGTATCTCCGGCTGGAATAAAACCGGACCCAGTGAGAATGTTGGCAGTAAGCGAATGGCCAACCCCACGGAATGAGCGCCAAATTCGGGCACTCATTGGACTTTGTGGCTACTATGGATGCTCCATTTGTGATTCAAATCAAAGACGGAGAACGTGTCATGGAATGCTACAGTAAAACGTTCAGTAGGCGGAGCAGAATTATTGCCTCAGCCGGAGGGAGCCTCTTGCTGCAGTAAAGGCCGTCAAACACTTTAATTTCCATTCCGATCACGCCTTAAATGGTTGATGAACTTTCAAGAGCCGGAAGGCCAGGTAGCCAGCTGGAAAGTGCGCCTCCAGGAATATGATATTGACGTCATCCATCGTCCTGGTGGAAAGTATTTAAAAGCGGACGAACTCTCTCGGAGACCTTTCTGCACTTCGGACTGCTGCTACTGTGGTCGCCTACAAGAGCAAGACGCCATCCGGGTAGGTCTCGTGAGCATCGAAGATAACTTCGTAAAGAATCAAAGGACGATCCTGTGCTGGGAAAGCTTTACAACCGGCTGGCACGAAATAAAAGATCGGAACGCGAAGGAGTTTGCGAAATGCCTCCTTTTCCTTTTTTGCTTTAGGTTGAAGTCCTGAAACTATGGAAAAGAGGAAGCAACAGTTCTACTGGGTTGACTGCACCCGCCACGTCGAGAACTACTGCTAAGGCTCTACTACTTGCTAGCCGCGGAATGGACCATGGCAGAAGCAGCCATCGAGACTCCAAACTCATGACGTAGAAGTCCATTTGAGCGGGTCGCTTTCGACATATTGGGCTCCCTACCAACAACGAAGAGAAGTAATCGATACATCTTGGTCCTAATGGATTACTTCACTACATGCCGGAACGGTTTAACGATCCCTAATCAGAGGGCAGAAACAGTAGCCTCTGCTAGTACAACAGTAGCTAGAACAACAAGTATTTACTCGCTTCGGAGCACCCCTCAAACTTAATTCAGACGAGGTTAGGAATTTTTTGTTGTTGTTATGTATTTTTGTTTCGTTTTGTTATGGTTCCAATTCTCAATGTTAACCAGTTCAATGGTGAAAGCAGGCTTGACACAAGTTTTAATTTATTTATTTATTTTTATTTTTTAACAATAGTAAGCTTATAAATAAACTTACTATTAGCTTAATAAACTAGACTAATCCTAATGAGATTCTCCTACATAGGAGACCAAATGTATTCCTCTTCCTTAGAAGTGGGTACATTTGGGAATAATACGCCTATTCTAACTTATCGCTATGCCGAACTGACCATTGTCTTGGCCGGCGAAGGGAGAGGCCCTTATGGAGATTGACAATCTTTCACTTAAGTTTTTTTTTTTTAAGCATCTTAGACTATTTGCTGTTTACGGTTTGTCTTGGTTAAGGTGTTTTGTGGCTTTACCTAATCTTGTCAGGATGGCACCTCTTCGTGGTGTAATATCGGTCATTTGGAATTTGATATTTTTGAATTTTTGTTATTCGTTAGCTTCTTTATACATTTAAATGGAATGCGTGTAGCCGAGGAAATCTAATAGGTTGAATAGGTGAGAATCCGTTAGCGAGGGAGGTTCCCCATTAAAGAAGTTCCAAGTTTTCCTGCATTGTTTGAGGATATGGATTAGGGTGAGAGGCTCACCACAGGTTTCACATTGAGGCTTTTCAGACCGGTCGAACCAGTGTCCGTGTGTGAGTCTTGTGGTACCTAGTCTTACCCTGGTGAGAATTCTCACTTTAATATTATTAAGGGATGGGTTTAGGATTGGTGGGTCTAAGGAGTACCAGTGTCTTTTTAAGAAAGTATCAGTCTCTTGCCATTTATTCCACCTGATTGTCAGCTCCCCTTCCATTGCTGTAGCCCGGCAGAATACTTCACTAGGAGGTATGATTGTTGTTTCCCCCCTACCTGGTCTTTTGGCTAAAGCGTCCGCTCTTTCATTTCCCTCTATAGCTGCATGTCTGGGTATCCAACCCAGTCTAATTTTGCCCTTGCTCTTGATAAGGATGTTTCTTGTATGTTTTGCCATAAAGGATATATTCCTGGTGTTAAATATGGCGTTGAGGGATCCTTGAGAATCTGTAAGAATGGTGACACAGTCCTTACAGTTTTGGGCTCGAATTGTTGCTTCAAGGATGGCATATAATTCGGCTATTGAGGCCGGTACATTCGGGTGCAGGTCGAATTTGAACAGCGGTGAGTATTGGTGTTGTTCGTATATTACCGCTGCGGCAGACGAGAAGTTTTCTTTGGTTGATGCATCCGTGTAAATTATGATTTCGTCTCTATGCTCTTCATGCCATTTCTGGAAGTTTGCCCTGATGATTTCCTGGGCAGTTTGGTTCTTGCTACCACACTGTAGCACCGAGGCCTTGCAGTTTGCTAGGGTTTGCGCAGTGTATACCTCACCCCTATGAGTGGTGTAAGTTTTGGGGTTAGGTCCACCTCTTTCTTTATATTGTTGCCACGCCATATAAAGAGCTGAATGTTTCGATGGTCTAGCCGGGTTACTGGTGATCGAGGTGAGAATCTTGTAGTGTGGTGTGATAGGGTTCACGATGTTCTTAGCCACTACGTTTATTGCTCTACTTACTCGCAAGTTGTTGAAGTCAAATCCCGCCTCTACAGCTAGAGCTTCGTTTTTAGTTGGACGCATTGCACCCATCATGATTCTTAGAACCTTTCTTATCGCTCTTTCCACAAGGGCCAATGTTGTTTTGGGCGCATTTCCATAAAGCGTGATGGCAAATCCACACGTTCCGGTTAGAAGGGTCCTTAACATGTGCCTAAGTGCGTCACTTGGAACTCGCGTGTTTCGTGCGGAGAGCATTTTTGCCAGATTTGTTAGGTTCTCCACCTTTTTACAAACCTCTTTGATGTGTATGTTCCATCTTAAGGATTTAGTGAATATCACTCCCTAGATCTTGAGTTGGGAGGCAGGTTGTAGTTTTAATATGTTTTTGGCCTCGGTCTCCATATTACACTTTTTCCTCCTGCAGATGTGGATGAGTTCTACACTTTTTGATGGAACGATGGCGCTGACTTCTCTACACCACTTTTCTGTCGCATCTCGCGCCGCTGCCAAGTTTCTTATCATATCGTCCCCTTCTGCAGTTATGAGAATATTGTCTGCGTATATAAATACCTTGACTGGGCCTGTCTTCTTAATTGTTTTGACAAGTTCTGCCATGTAAATATTAAAATGAACAGGTGATAAGGGACTGCCCTGGGGAGTCCCATTATCTATCCTGTCTGACGAAGAGATGTTTCCGTTTACCACCGTGGAGATAGTTCTGTATTTCGCAAAGTTGACGATTAGTTGAATTGATTCCAGGTTGAAACCCCATTTCCTCATCTGCTTTACGACTTGGACTATGGTGAGTCTTTCATAGGCTTTTTGGAGATCTCGAGACAGGATCATCCCGTGTTTTTTTGCCGATAGCCAACCTGCTGTTTCATGCTCCAGGTCTAGTAGGAGGGATTCCGTATCTTTACCAGGTCTGAATCCGTGAAGCTCCGAAGGTAGTCTGTCCTCTATCATCCTTCCTAACCTTTCTGCTAAGATTCCTTCCAGTATCTTTGACATGCAGGGTAGGAAAGAGATAGGTCTGAAGTCACTTACCTCTCTGCATTCTCCTGCGTTTTTTTTGGGTATTGGTTTGATGATGGAGTGTTTCCAGGCGTGTGGGTATGTTCCTTCTCGTAAAATGTTGTTGTATAATTTGAGAAGTCTCGTGGTGAATTCTACACCCGCTTCCCTAATCATCGTGTACGTGATCTGATCTCTACCTGGAGTTCTCCCTTTAAGTTTATTGATTTTTTCTGAGAGTTCTTTGTGACCGAGAGGGTATACTATGTTTCTACTAGGGTGTTGAATGCCTGTGATTTTGCCCCCCAAAATGTCCCTCTTTTCTTTCAATATTGTGATAGGGTAATGTTCGTCTTCGGAGTATTGGATGAAATTAGCATTAAAGGTGTAAGCTATCTCCTTAGAGTCGGTGATAATACTGGGTCCCTCTGCCCTTAGCATTGCTATGTAAGGTTCCGTCCTAGCCCCCTTGCAGGCCTTGAGCCTAGCCCAGGCCTGTCTCGAATCAGCTCTGCAGTCAAGGCCTTCAGAGAAGGACCTCCAGGAACTCCTTTTGGCTTCCTCTATCAGACTTTTGACTTCCGCATTGGCTCGTCGCAAAAGGTTGAATGAGGTATGGTTTGGGTGCCTTCTGTGTATTCTCAGTATGTTGTTTCTTCTTACCATAGCTTCGTGTATCTCATCATTGAACCAACAAGGTTTCCTCCTGGTGTTTCCTTGTGAGATTGGTATTGCTATCCCTGCCGCACCTTTGATGATCTTCGTTAGGTTGGCTGCTTCTCCATTTATATTATCCCTTGCTGGTCTCCAGAGGCAGAGGTTGGTAGCCGTGGTTCGAAATAAGTTCCAATCTGCTCTAGATTCGACGAATCTGGACTCTCTGCGCGAGCCGGCTATTTGAAAGTTGCTAGAGATGATTATGGGAAAGTGATCACTCCCTTCTGTTGAAGGATGTACTCGCCATTCTAAGGATTGTGCGAGGCAGGCGGACGCTATGGTCAGGTCTATAGCCGTATATGTTCCTCTTGTCGAAAGTAAGGTGGGAGAGCCGTCATTTAGGAAGACTAGGTTCTCTCTCTCCAGTGTGTCCATGATGCATCGACCTCTTCTATCAGTCATTGAGTTTCCCCAGACCGTCGAATGTGCATTGAAGTCTCCTGCAATGCACTTTCTTCCTGGTACCTGCGATACCAGTAGGTCGAGGTCTCTCTCCTGATAGGAGTGGTCATGCTCCACATACACGTTGATGAGTGAGATTCCTGGATTTCCCTGATATTCAATAGCATTCGCTGTGATTCTCGAGTTAAGAGTTATTTCCTTTTGCGGTATGCTACTCTTGATCATAGTCGTGACTCCTCCCCTTCCGCTGACCTTGCTCTTGTGGTATATGGCATAATTTCCTTGCGACCTGGGAACATTGTCCCGGAACTTTGTTTCTTGAAGGAATATGACTTCCGGGTTATATAAGAACATGAGGTACCGTAAGGAGGCGATATTGTTGTGATAACCCCTAATGTTCCATTGTAGGATGCTGAGACTCTTATTGGTATTAGACATAGTATTTATGGGAAGAGGTGATGTTGATGTGTAGGTTAGTTGGGGATGGAACTGGGACTGGTAGGGGATCTGGTGTACGTTGCGTTAAACTTGGAATCTATTCTGTTAACATATCTAGGTCACTTTCCTTACCTGAGCTTGAGTCTCTACGCAAGTTCGTTTTCTTACTTTGTGCCTTTCTCGCTAACTTGCCAGAGAGAGCTCTTGCGAAAGCTAGGCCTTGTCTAGATGTTATTTCTATATAGTTACGTTTTGGGTTAGTTTCTATTAACTGAATTATTTCTTCTCTACAGAAGTTAAATGTGTCTTGTAATTTGTCTAAATGTTTGGGATCTTGACCCGAGATCTGCTTATCGTTTCCGACGTCCAGAATAGGTGTTATTCCCGGTATAGCTAGATTTTTTAGGTAATAAGAGGTGCCATCCTTACTTTCCTCCGAATTTGTAAGTTCTAACCTACTTATATTATTGTTAAGAATTTTGGGTGCTTTGTTGCTGGTTTTCTTAGGGTTGCTTGCTGCAGGTATTGTTAGCTGTTTGGTTGAGTTTTCTAGGCTATTTACTTTGTTGATGGTCGTTGTCTTTTCAGTGGCAGTTGTGTCAAGTTTTAAGTTGGCTTAATATTTATTATTGTGCATATTCTAAGTACAATTCTCTTTTACATTTCCATTCAATTTCCTTAAACTTTATACAAATCCAACGTCCAAGCGACAAATCTACTAATTACCTTCCTAAGATTTTATATAAATCAAACGCTAATGTTACCAATCTACTAGTTATCTTCCTAATATCTGTTATAAATCAAACGTCCATGCGACCAATCTACTTATTGCCCTTTCATTTCACTACTTAGCCAGATTCAAATTTACTTTACGTTCTTATCTGATTTCATGTTTCTAAATTTTGTGTTTTTAATCCTACTTTTATTTAGTTTTCATTCCATTTGTTCCATTAAATTTAATCTAGTTTACAATTGCTTTCTTAATTCTATTTTTATTTCTTTTGCTGCGGCGGTACTTCAACCGCTCGTTATGGAGCCGCTGGATCTCCGTGCTGATCCGCAGGCGCTCCTCTTTCCCTACTGCCAGCAGCAGACGGCGACGAACCTCCTCTATGGCCCGCCTGAAGTTGGCCTCCACTCCAGTCCTATATTTCACGGGACGCTCTGCTTCTACGACCGGTGCCGCGACGACTTGCTGCTTGCCCCGATTCCTGGCTCGGTACTCCTCCAGGGTAATCGGCCTCGGTCCGGCCCTGGAATCACGCAACGCCTCCTCTAAACTTGTTCGCGACGTCCCCGACACTATGAAGTAGCCACTTTAATGACGCCGTACTTGAAACTAGGTTGATGGGTTCTGGTGAGCACTTTCAACACGAAGTTCCTTACTGCACCGATAGGTTTCGAGAACCTTGTTCGGTTTTGCAGCTTCGAGCTCGAGTTTGATGGGTTACTGTGACCACTTTCAAGCTCGAGCTCCCAACGCAGAGAACCGATAGGTTTCTAGAACATTGTTCGGTTTGACAAATTCGAACTTGAGTTTGATGGGTTACTATGACCACTTTCAAACTCAAGCTCCCAGCGAACCGATAGGCTTCTAGAACCTTGTTCGGTTTGGATTACTCACTTCTCCTTGTATGTCTACTCCCGTGAATGGTCTGCCTGACTTTTAAGGTTTTGAAGTTGATCCAACTACTGGTGATATCCCCAATTTTTCTCCGCTTTTTATTCCAAGCAACCGGGATTTTTGACCGTTGGAGCGAGGTTGCCGTCAATTACGAAACGCACTTAACTTCTGCCGGTGACGGGCGGAGGTTTTAAGAACAACGTAAGTTGATGGAGTTGTTTACGTTTCCCCATGTTTCGTTTTGACGTTTCAGTCTAGGTTAAGAACGTGTTGTGATGTCGCGTGTTTTATGTTCGGTAGTGAATTTCATGTTGTTGACATAGGTTTCCGGGATCCAATGCTCACGTAAGTGTTATGAAATAGTAGGTTTGTTTACATTTTACATATTGGTAGGTTTATTTACGTTGTTCCACCGTGTTGTGTTTACTCTTGATGGTAAGTATAGTGCATGTTTAACTTTTGGTGTTTTATGCTTTTTAGGCAGTTTTCTATGCTTTATGCTTTATGTTTTATTCCCTATGAAATACTCCGTGTGCACTATCCGTGTGGACTATGTTGCTCGCTGTGTGGACTATGTTGTGTAAACATAAACACCGACATCGACTTCTCGCGTGACATGTTCGAGTGAGTATGTTAAATTTCTGGTGCATTATGTTTTTTAGGTTCATATGTGTTGCGGGTATGGTTAGTGACTCGCATTATTTATTTGTTATGTTCTAACCTCCCTTCTTTTTAGGTGACGCGACGCATCACTAAGTCCTCCCCAGGGTGAGTGGCAGTTTCTGTGATAAAGGTGGGTCACTATGATCCTCTGAGATTGTGATTATGAATATTAACCGGTTAGAGGGTTCGCGAGATTTGAGTGGTTCATGATAAGGATAGTTTTAGCTCATACTCTCGGCGTTGTGGCTCTCGTGTTCCATGATTTTTTCTTTATTCCTCCTTACAATTTACATTAACTTAATCTTGGTTTTAATTCTAGTTGATTTTGTTTTTTGCTTTCTGCCTCCTACGTCTCGGGTCCTTTTGGTGTTGACTGAATTTGTCCAGCTTCTCCATGGCTGGCGGCTCTTCTATCTCCGGTTTGTCCAATATAAGTTGTTGAAATAGTTGGTCTGCTTATTTCAGGATGGATTCGAATTGAATTTGTTGGTACAACTGGTCTGCTTCTTGCAGGATGTTATCCCACTCGGCTTTTGTTAGTCCCAAATTATCCACGTTCTGGTCCATTGTAGATCTGCGATTAGGCATAGGGTTATTATTAATACGTGTCGGATAGAGTGCTGTTGGGGCTATCGTGTCGGGGCCGTAGGTTTTAGTTTTAATTAAAAAGCTTCAATCGGTTGTTATGTACGAGGCGTTTGCGCTTGCCTATCATTATGGTGCTATTTACCGGACTGTTTATAGCTACCACTTTGTACGGTCCTACCCAATGCTGTGACAATTTATTTTTTCGAGCCCCGTTCCGTAGCAATACCTGGTCCCCGAGGTGTATTTTTAAAGGGTTAGTCTTTTGGTCGTAGTACTCTTTGGACTGGATCTGACTCTCTTCCAAATTTCTTCGTGCGGTTTGATATGCTCTCTGGAGTTTGTTTCTTAGTTGCAGGAAATAGTTCTCGTGATCGTATACTGGTTGGGGAGCTTTCTTCAAATTGTTGGGAAGAGGGGCGGAGAAGCCGTTGTACTGTTTACCTATTAGTCATTAAAACTGAAAATATACCTAAAGTCGTGCGTCAATTTGGACTGCACGAAGTAATGGCTTTCGCCGAAGCGTGAGCCGCAATTTCTGCAAAGAGAAAGTCCTTTTTGGGAAAGAGTGCCAGGTGTAAGTAGTTCTTGCTCTCTAGCCGTCCATTTTCTTTCTGCCTCACAAATAAAATCTTAGCCTATTTATAATAGTAAATTATGCTTACTTAAAATTAATTTTGCTTAACACTAATTGCTTAACCTAGGTAAGTGTCATGACATATAATTATGTTAGTCATCGATTATTTAAGTTACAAAATTAAATAATTAATTAAATATTAAATTTCAGTGCATACACTGTCTCTAATTTCATACTTACCAATTCACAATTCGCTGATGACTCAATTCATCGAATTGTGAGTTGGTACGTTGAACTCGTTGCAGAGTCAACGTTGTTTATTTTATGTTAATACGTGTATACGCATCGTGCGTTCACACTACACCTTCGGGGCTTTTGTGTCGAAACTTATACTTATGTATTTAAGTTGAGACATGTGGTGCTTAGATTAATTGACGTATAGTTTTAATTGGTTATTGTGGAATTCTGTATGTTTGCCATCGATATCCACAATTGTATTGACTCCGTTACTTTTGACCACAATATATGGTCCTTTGTACGGCCTTTGTGCCTTCTTTCTACTATCTATTCGTATTAATACCTTATCTCCTACCTTTAATGCTAATGGATTTATATTTTTATTCTTGATTACTCTACTTGCTTTTACTTTTTCTATAATACCTTTAGCTCTATCCAGGGCTCTTTTCATTCTTAACTTAAATTCATTAACGTAATTATCTAAGTTGTATACCCTTTCTGCTGGGTTTATTTCTTGTGTTGGTAAGTAAGGGAGTTTTCCAAAAGCTAACTCATAAAGAGTATAACCGGTATCGACATTAGGCGAAGTATTGTAAGCAAATGTATAATAGGGTAACCATATGTCCCACTCATCTTCATTAGTAAATGATAACATATATTCGTTTAAAACTCTATGATTCCTTTCCACCATACCGAGGGTTTCATGGTGATAAGGAGCTGAAAATATTTGTTTAATTTTTAAAGTAGTGCATATATTTCGCATTAAATCATTTGTGAATTCAGTTCCTCTATCCGATTTGAGTATTTTAAATTGGCCAAATTTCATTATAAGTTCTTTTACTAAAGTTTCAGCTACTGTTTTCGCATCTTTAGATTCTATGGGTGCAGCTATTATAAATTTCGAAAATTCACATTGCATAGTCAAAATATATTGAAAATGATTTGAAATTCGCAAAGGTCCTACTGTATCTATTTGTATAACCTCAAATGTAGTAGTAGGTGTATCGGTACATATCATTCTTTCTTTAGTATGTCTGATTTGTTTTGATAACTGACAGGTTTTGCATGCATTAATTATTTTCTTAGTCATGGTACTCATTCCCTTCCAACAGTATCTCTGTTTCAATTTTAGAATCGTTTTTCGGATACCTAGATGACCTCCATGTGGTGATTCATGATATTCGATTATCAAATCTTTTTGTTTGCTTATATCTTTTACTGGCTTCGGTGGCATGTATATTAATATGTTAAGATTTGCGCATTTCTTCTTATTTAATTTATTATACAATTTCTTGAGATCTTCCTTGTGTACACAATCAAATAAATCATCATTATTGGCCAATGCTAGCTCATTTATCTTCCAATAATGGGTTACTTCTAACAGCTTCTCCATGATAAATTCAAATTTATTAGGATTTTCGCTGAGGTAACTAACTGCTGGTTTCTTCTCATCTAGAACTGGTTCACTGAGAGAATTATCACTACAACAGTCCACAATTACTTCTTTATTCGTTCGAACTATATTGATATAAAGATCCCAATTGCTAGTTTTGTCACGTATATCATTACTCATGAGTTTTTTTTGACGTGATAACGTCATATAAATCGATGGCCGGCTGCACAAATGAAAAATCGTGACTCATTGTCACGTTCCGCCTGAGCTGAGCGGACGAATGAGAGATTCGTACATTAGTTTGGACTCATGAAAGATTCTTGAATCCACACTAATGCGCGTATGAACGAATCTCTCATGAATCCCGTCTCATACGCGTATAGTTTGGATTCATGAGAGATTCGTTCATACGCGTATTAGTGTGGATTCAAGAATCTCTCATGAATCCAAACTAATACGTGTATGAGATTGGATTCATGAGAGAGTCGTTCATACGCGCATCAGTGTGGATTCAAGAATCTCTCATGATTCCAAACTAATACGCGTATGAGATTGGATTCATGAGAGATTCGTTCATACGCATAATAGTGTGGATTCAAGAATCTCTCATGAATCCAAACTAACACGCGTATGTACGAATCTCTCATTTGTCCATACGCGCATTAGTGTGGATTCAAGAATCTCTTATGAATCCAAACTAATACTCGTATGAGATTGGATTCATGAGAGATTCGTTCATACGCATATTAGTGTGGATTCAAGAATCCCTCTTGAATCCAAACTAATACGCGTATGTACGAATAAATAAATTGTTAATACATAGCATATTGTTACTTATAATTAATCTGCATAATTTAAGTAAAAAAATTTATTGAAAAAATTAACATTTTCAATTAGCTCCTTCTTTGTATTATACAAAATAATGATAATTCAGTGAAAATAATTCTATTCAATTCATAAAAGTAGGCAATTTTTCATCAATGCTTTCTTATGACGTTATCACGTAAAATTATCGTCCGTAAACCGACTTTACAGACAACCAATGTTTTTAACTGTCCGCGGTATATTAAATTTTAATTTATTGACATTACTAACGTCAGATAAGGATGTACAATCCCAAATATGAAGTTGATCAGGCTTCTTTGGAGAGTTGTCATCTTGCATTTTGGCATTATTGTTATCGTTGTTTTGTTGTTTTGTCATGCACCTTGTTATAGCCAGAGTCTTTTTTATTGTCTCAACCCTTTCTAATGGGATCATACTTTTTAAAATATCTGAGTTTAGCTCAATGCGAGACAAGGCATCTGCATTGGTATTAATTTTTCCTTTTTTGTATTATATCTCAAAATCGTAATCTGCCAAGTCTAACCGTATTCTTGTTAGTTTTGAGGATGGATTCTTGTGGGTAAATAGTGAAACTAAAGGTCTGTGGTCTGTGACCACGATGAATTTTCTGCCATACAAGTATGGTCTGAAGAAGTTAATACCCCAATGTATTGCTAACAGTTCCTTTTCAATTATGGGTTTGTTCAATTCATGTTTGTTGAGTGATTTGCTTGCATAGGATATGGGCAAGTCAGAACCTATTTCTCCTTGCGATAAAACTGCTCCTAAAGCATAGCTTGAAGCATCAGTGGTCAATATGAATGGTTTTTCAAAATTTGGATATTGGAGAACAGGTGGTTTCAATAACTTATTTTTTAATTCATCAAAAGCTTCTTGACAAGAGTTGTTTCAAAGAAATTGCACATGCTTTTTTAATAATTGATTCAGGTGTTTTGCAATTTCTGCAAAGTTTTGAATGAAACGCCGGTAATAGTTGCAAAACGCTACAAATCTGCGTACTTCATCCGTGTTCTTGGGAATTGGATACTCCTTTATAACCTTGTATTTTTCTGGGTCAGTTTTCACGCCATCTTTAGTAATTAAATGGCCTAGATATACGACTTCTGTTTCCAGAAATTGGCATTTACCTGGGTTGAGTTTCAGGTTGTACTGCCTTAGCCGTTCGAATACTTTCCGCATGTTTTGATTGTGGTGGCTTATACTACATCCAAAAATAATAATGTCATCTACATAGAGAAATGCCTCAAAATTGAGTCCGCATAACGCAATAGTCAACATACGTTGAAAACTATTTGAAGAGATTTTAAGACCGAAAGGTAATCTAGTAAATTGGTAATGACCGTTATTATCAGTGCTATCATTATCAAAATGCTGTTAGTGGCCTTGAACTTTCGTCTAATTCTATTTGATGAAATGAACTAGTCATATCCAGGGTTGAAAAATATTTCGCCCTGCCTATTTTATCTAGAACATCCTCCAGTCGTGATAAAGGAAACTTGTCATTAACAATTTTGGTGTTTAACCTTCTAAAATCTACTACTAAACGCCACTTTTTATTGCCATCGCCGCTCTTTTTTGGTACTATTAAGAGTGGAGAATTGTAAGGACTACGAGAGGGTTCTATGATGTTGTCCTTCAATAATTTTTGGACTTGCTTTTGTATTTCTTCGTTTTGTGAATGCGGAAGCCTGTAATTCTTAATATACACAGGTGTTTTATCTGTGAGTTCCAAACTCTGTCGATAGAAATTGTTCACAGACAATTTATCTGTTTCTATGTGGAAAATGTCTTGAAACTCTTCTATAATGTTTAAAAGACTAGTACGAGCCGAAGGATCTGAAGATGAAATATCAATAAGATCAAGAATTTCTTTGAATCTCTTTTTCGTTTTGTCGCTTTTAACTTTTTCCCCCAAACTAACGACTTTATAATCTGCCAAGGGTTCAATGATTAAATTATCATCAATGTCATCGAGCGTGATATCAGAGTCGGTTGAATTCAAAATCTTAACATGCCGTACACCCCGTGCTGGTATAATGGTGTTGGCAATGAATACACCTTTCCGTATTTGTTTACCTAGTATGACATGATCTCTGTTGATTTTGATATTTATTGGTACTATAACTTCTGATCTTGATGGTATTTTTACTAGTTTCACTTCATCTGGTCTGAATTCCATTGGTAAAATAATTTCGGATTGATTGACGAGGAAAGATACCGTGTAGGTCTCATAATCGATTTTGCACATAAATCGATGTAAAACATCTCGTCCAATTATTCCGTCTGTATAAATTGGAAAATCATTATTAACTATGAAAAATTTGTGTTTGAAAGAAATCTCGGTTCCAATATAGAGGTTTAAATTTACAGAACCACGTGAATTTATTACTTCGTTCGTAATGCCTGTTAACCTGCAACTATCTTCCAAGGAAAAAGACTCGTCTTCTTCAATAATACCCTTTTTACATAGTGATACATCTGCCCCTGTATCAACTAAAAATCTAAGATGCTGTCTCGTATTTTTGCAATATAATGTGATATAATTTACACAGTTATCCGAAATTTTATAAATTTTTGATCCGGTCGGATCAGTTACTCCGAGCCGGATATTTCCGAGTTTTCCTGATCCTGAACAAGATTAACATTATATCGCTTGTTATTATTTTGGTTTCTTCCGTTATTACGTGTATTGTTCCGATTATTGTTATTACTATTTCTATTATTATTATTTGTATTATAACCACTATTACTGTTTCTGTTGTTCATATTATTCCCGGAGTTATTGTTTCTACGGTTATTGTTCCTGTAGTTGTTATTGTTCCAGTTATTGTTATTATTGTTATTGTTATTATTCCTATAAGTGTTACCTCTATAGTTCCCATTTCTGTTGTTACCATTCCCATTATTATTTCTAGTATTGTAGTTATAATTCCTATTGTTATTACGCTGATTAAATTGTCTATTCCTATCATTTTCCCTATAATAAAATACGCTGTTTGGTGCCTGTGTCTCACTTTTTTCTAACTCAAGGCTAATTTCTATAGCATCTGCCAGAGTATTTGGCCTTGCTGCAAAAACTGTACCTTTAAGTTGCTCATTCAAACCATTTTTAAATACCGACAGTGCATATGTGTCGTTAATCTTTGTAATAGTTTCTATTTGAGTTGCTGTAGCACCTGTACCCAAATCAGCTATCTGTAAGGAACTTAGTTCGCATATTAGTTCTAAAATTTTGTCTTTGTAGACTTTTATGCTCATTCTCTTTTGCATAAGGCTGCTCAAGGCTGTATGGATTTGTGGTATGGTGTTAGTGGTCTTAAATCTTAAACGTAATCTGGCAGATAAATCTTCAAATGTTGTAGGAACTCCCGTACTACCAATTATTAATTGAACATTAGTTGTTAGCTTAACATTATATACAAAATCTAGAAGAGCTGTTTTACCGTTTGCATTTAAACTTTTATGCAATATTTCTATTAACTTTATAAATGAATTTAATTCGTTTTGTTTTCCTTCAAAAACCGGAATAACTTTCATGGCAGTTTGTAAATCAAAATCCGCCATCTTTGAGTCTTCTAATACTCTAGCAAGTTGAGCTTCTAACAATTTTACTGTCTCTTGATATATCTTCGCGAAATGTTGTTTTATTTCTAAAATATCGCTATCGTCACTTACATTGCACAAAGTTGAAAATTTCGTTCGAATTTTATCTAATTGCTCCTGTTTGCCTTTTATAGCAACCAGTGTGTAAACTTTTTGTCCTTTCTTTTTTAAATTCTTTAATATATCTTCAACTTCTTTCACTAGCTCTTGTAGTTCTTGCGTAACTAAACGAATGTTTTATATCTTCTATATTTGCATTATTTATTAAATTATGTAAGAAAATTAATATTTTAATTATTCTTAAATATTATACGTTAATAGTCCTAACTAATTGCTTCTTTACATATTTTTCATTGTAACCCTTATAAAAATAGGCTATTATAAAAATCCCTATAAGTACCGCTGCTGTAGTTAATGATTGGGAGTATTCCTCGACAAAGGTCTCCTGAACATTCGTTTGGCAATTCCCCATCACTCTAGTTGCCTTAATTTCTTGAACAGATTCTTCTGCTCCTCTCCTGACGTAATTGCGATGAGCCGGTGAAGTTCCTTTCTTTGTTGTCGCAACTTTACTTGTTTTCCTCCACGTCTCTTCCTCTTAATTGGTGGTGTTACTACTGTATCGGTCGGCTTCCTTTTGTTATGTCGTGCGCGATATTCTTCAATTGTTAACTTCTTAGGACCTATGTGTCGAAGTTCTTCAATAGGAGTTGGTTTGTATTCTGGGGTGGCCGTTTCTTCTCCCTGTGGGATATATTCTGTTATTGTTGTGACGTCCTTCTCGAGTTCTGCAAATTCCTGTTCAAATTGGCTGCATAATTTGTTGAAACGGTCGTTGAGCAGGTCTTGCCAATCAGAAGATGCCATTTGGTCCGCAAGTCTGCAGGATCGCCATGTAATGTTTACCTATTAGTCATTAAAACTGAAAATATACCTAAAGTCGTGCGTCAATTTGGACTGCACGAAATAATGGCTTTCGCCGAAGCGTGAGCCGCAATTTCTGCAAAGAGAAAGTCCTTTTAGGAAAGAGTGCCAGGTGCAAGTAGTTCTTGCTCTCTAGCCGTCTATTTTCTTTCTGCCTCACAAATAAAATCTTAGCCTATTTATAATAGTAAATTATGCTTACTTAAAATTAATTTTGCTTAACACTAATTGCTTAACCTAGGTAAGTGTCATGACATATAATTATGTTAGTCATCGATTATTTAAGTTACAAAATTAAATAATTAATTAAATATTAAATTTCAGTGCATACACTCTCTCTAATTTCATACTTACCAATTCACAATTCGCTGATGACTCAATTCATCGAATTGTGAGTTGGTACGTTGAACTCGTTGCAGAGTCAACGTTGTTTATTTTATGTTAATACGTGTATACGCATCGTGCGTTCACACTACATCGTATAAGCAATCCATAGGCGTTAATTTTGTGGTTGTGTGCATACTATTATTCCTAACGAACATTGCTGCTCGCAGATGCTCATCCCAGTTTGTTTGGTTGTCGTCTACAAAATTCCTTGGATATTCTATTAAAGGCCTATGTGATCTTTCCAATGCTCCGTTGGATTGAGGGTGGTATGGTGTTGTTTCGATCTTCCGTATCTTAAATAACTTGCACACTTCCCTGAACATTTCGAAAGTGAAGTTGGCTCCTTCGTCGGTAATTAATTTTGTTGGTATTCTGTAACGACTTATTATTTCCTCCACAAAAGTCTGTGCCACAGTTTTCGCCTCCATATTTTGGAGTGGTATTACGTCCATGAAGCGAGTCAAATCGTCTTCGAAACTTAGGATATACTTGTTCCCGCGTGGTGTTTCTGGAAGTGGACCCACAATGTCCATATAAACCTTGTCAAATGGTTGTTTAGCTGTATCCGTTATGACCATCGGTTCCTTATGTTCTCTGCTTAACTTATTCAGCTGGCATCTCTTGCATTTTCGTATATGTTTTTTGATATCTCTCAGCATTCCCTTCCAGTAGAACTCTCTCTTCAGGCGGTGATATGTTTTGAATACTCCTTGATGGCCTCCTAGGGGTGCATCATGACAGTCGCGTAGTATGATTTCTATCTCCTGAGGGTCCGTAAAAATTCTTATATGTGTTTTCTCTCGTTCAGGTACATTGCTTGGTGATGCATGTTCGGGACTTTCACTTGTGGTTGAACCTTTTGCTTCTGTTTCTTCCAATTTTTCATTTTGTTCCCTCGTTTGTTTTCGCGTGGTTACTAGCACGTCATAGGGGATCCTACTTAAGGCGTCTGCATTGTTATTTTTGCGTCCCTCTTTGTATTCTATCTCGAACGTGTAGTCCGATAGTTTGTGCCATAAGCGTAGAATCCTACTTGTGGGATCCTTGATTTTTATAGCTCCTCTTAGTGGTTTGTGGTCGGTAAATACTTTGAATGGTCGTCCATACAGGTAACATCTAAAGTTCGTAACTGCCCATACTATGGCCAAGAGTTCCCGTTCTATTGTAGAATAATTTCTTTCTGCAATTTCTTTCAATGTCCTACTAGCATAGGCTATGGGTTTCTCTTCACTGGGTTGACCTTGTGCTAGTACGGCGCCAAGTGCTTCTCCGCTCGCATCTGTGTATAGCTTGAATGGTTCTTTAAAGTTTGGGTATCTAAGTACCGGTGGACTTATCAATTTCTGTTTGAGAGTGTTGAAAGCGTTTACACAACTTTCATCCCATTTGAACTTCACATCTTTCTTTAGGAGATTATTGATTGGAGCCGCTATTTTGGAGAAGTCCGATATGAATTTCCTGTAGTAGTTGGCTAGTCCTAAGAAGGACTGTACTTGGCGCACCGTTTTAGGCGTCGGGAAATTTTTTACGCTATCCACCAAGCTCGGATCTGGTTCTACTCCTTGCGTCGTGCATTTATATCCAAGGTATATAATTTCTTTTTTGAGGAAATTGCACTTCTCTACGTTTAGCTTCAAGTTATGGTTTCTCAATCGTTGTAATATGGTTCGTAGTTTTGTTTGATGATCCTTTAGGTTTCTGCCGTATATTACTATATCATCCAGGTATACGAAACACTGTAGACCCTGTAGTCCTGTCAGCACATGATTCATGAAACGCTGGAACGTTGCTGGTGCTCCCTTTAACCCAAAAGGCATACGCTTAAAGGCGTAGTGTCCGTAAGGGGTACTGAACGCAGTCTTATCCCGATCTTCTGGTTTCATTGCGATTTGGTGGTATCCGCTGGCAAGATCGAGTACTGAGAAATACCGAGAATTTCCCAGCTGATCCAGGATATCTTCAATTCTGGGTAGTGGATAAGCATCCCCCTCGGTTACTTCATTTAGTTTCCTGTAATCGACCACTATTCGCCATCGCTTCTGTCCATCAGGTCCCGGTTTCTTTGGGACTACTAGCAATGGTGCGTTCCATTCGCTACAGCTTGGTTCTACTATGTCTTCCTCGAGTAATCTTTGTATTTCTTCCGTTATTATCTCTCCTTGCGTCTCCGGCAGGCGGTACATCTTGCACTTGATAGGTTGTTTCCCTGGTTGTATCCGTATTTCATGCTGCACTGTTGCTGTGTGCCCCAGTTTCTCTCCCGGTAAATGAAAAACGTCTTGGAATTCTTCAATAATTTTATGCATTTCCCTCCTCTCTTCGATGTTCAAATTGGTTTCTAAGCTTATTAGTTTTTTTATCTGAGTTTCTCTTTTTCCTGGTTTCCATTCCTCGGTGCTAATACAATTGACGAGTTTTTCCTCAGAGTTATTAGTATCGTTGTTGCTTGGTGCTGTCGTTTCTTCGTATTTGCTCAATTTTACTGTCACATTGTTCACTTCTACTTTATAATTGTTTATATTTAGTACGCTCAGTTTTATTTTCCCATTTGTTGACCTCACGAGCGCGTTACTAATATATACACCCGGTTTTATCTCCTCTCCTTCGGTTACATACTGTCCTTCTTTGTCCGTGATCATTTCCACACATTTCACTGACCTTCCCGGTATTATGATGTTCCTGGGTTCTGTGGTTATAAATTCCTCCTTTGAGCAACTTTTTTCGCAGCTCTCTTCATTTTCCCCATACGTGCGAGTATGGAATGGAAAACATTGCAAATTACTTTCTTCGCAGCTTTCCTCGTTCTCCCCATACGTGCGAGTATGGGATGGAAAACATTTTAAATTACTCCCCCCGGTGCGCATCCCACTCTCGTAGTTTTCATGCCTTGTACCTGTCTCGAAGGGTTTTCCAAGATCTTTCAACACTTCCGCTGTAGGCATTACTTCCCCTGTGTTATCACATGTATTCGGACTGCTTTGCCTGACGTTGGTAATGTTCCCTGGTTTCTCCGTTTGTCGAGATTCCTCTGGCTGCTTGGCGTAATCTTTTTCCAGTATTGCAGGTTTCGTATCACCCCCCATAGTAGTTCTACTTTGGAATTCTCGGGTGTTTTCCTCCCTGGCATGACTACGCTCATGATTTGTTTTACCAGCTGCTATGACGTCCACAAAATGAACGTCGTTTGTACTTCGGTTTTGGTTTTCTTCGAATTTGATAACCGTTCTTTGCCCATTACTTGTGGACAAGAACACGAGCTTCTTCTCGGGGCCCTAGATGATGCAATGCCTGGACAGAAAGTCGTTGCCCACCAGTGGTTGACAGTGTCGATAATATGGAACTTGCATGGATATATCTTATCTAATTTTATGTGTCCTGATAATCTCTTCTCTTTTTATGTCTTTTTCCATTGATTCATTAATTTCTTCCTCTTTTATAAGACTTATTTCGGCTCCTGTGTCCACTATGAACTTATTTCTGCTTCTTCTCGTAATATTTAGGGGTAAACTTACTATAGGGACGTCTGGACATGTTTCACACCGCTTTTCTTTTTCTTTTAGCGACGACTCGCGGTGTGCCCGGTCGTCTCCTCGCAGTTTTCCGTTTGTAGGTTTGCTGTTTTTTTTTCTAGCTGCAACCGTTCCCATCTCTCTCTTAAATAACACCGGTCCTCCATATGTCCACTTTCCAGACAGAAATTGCATTTTCCGTCCGCTGTGTTCCCGATGGTATGATTCACTTGACGACCTCTGTATGTGTTTGAAGCTGAATTTTGTTGATTTCTGCCGTGCGCGTTACAGTTTTGAATCGTGTGGCCATACGTCTTACAGCTTGGGCAGAATGGCGTCATTTGCTTCGTACGACATTCGGCTATCACGTGTCCTGGTCTTCCACAGAAATGACATCTTATCTGCCGTTTATACTGTTTCTCCTGGGGTGTATTGGTGTTGTAGTTTCTTGGTGTCTCTTGGTACCCATCATAGTTTCTCGCGGCCTGGTATTGTGGTTGTTGCTGATTTTGTCCAAACGTTCGGGGTTCTCTTTTCACTTGATTGTAAAACTGGTTTCTAGGTTGGTCCATCGTGTGTAGTCCTGGGATTACGGGATGCTGACTAGCTAGGTGCTGATTCATACATTGCTCAGTCTGCTCCAGCCTTGCTATTTTTCTTCCTAAGGCTTCTAAGTTGTTTTCGCAATCTTGGAGCAGGTAGAACTTGTAGTTAGAGTTTGTTATCCCTAACTTAAAGCAATGCAGTCCTACTTCCTCGATTTCGATTTTTAAACCTTCACCCCCGTTGGCGTATTGTTGTTCTGCTGCGTTCTTGCAAGCATTTATGAGTGTTTTCACCCTATTGAAGTATCCCATTAGTGTTTCCATGGGTAATTGCTGCACGTTCCTTAATTGAGTGTTTAGAGTTATGTAGGAGGTATTCTGGATTAAGTTCGACCTAAGAGTGTTGAATATATCCTCCAGTGTATCGTTTACTCCAGCTTGTGCAACTTCTAGGGCTCTTCCTCTTAATCGTGTTGGTAATAGTCTTATAAAGAGCGCCTTATCTTGCGCTTCAGTGAGGGTCTCGTATCCCAGGCGCGCGCAACTAATAAATTCATTTACTTCATTTTATTTTCGGGGGCTGTCTTCCCCCATTAGTATCGGTACGTTGTTGTGTAACACGTTGTTTACTAAAGTTATGTTGGCCATCTTCTTGTTTTCAATTCCTTTTGTTTCCTCAATTTCTTTTTTCTCGATCTCTGTTCGTGTGTTTATTGTTGGCTGTGGTTTGTTGTTGGCGTGGTCGTCTTTTCCTTGGTCCGAGTTCGTCTTACAATATTTTCTCCCGTGTCTCAGCTGCACTATGTCTGTTTCTGGCTCTTCTGGTGTTTGTTGTATATCTCCTGTTTCTGTATTTCCTTCTATCTGATTTTCTATTCCCGGTTCTGTTATCTGATAAGTTTCCTGGTTGCTTGACATCAATACGTAAGTTTTGTTATTTGTTTCTTCCTCGTTGCCCTTCTTTTCGTTAGATTCTTCCCCTGTGTGTGTTTCCTCAGGGCTTGTAGAGAATTCCGGTTCCGGATTATCAAGTGAGAAGTAGTCTAGAAACCTCGAAAATCTAGTTATAGATGATTTCAGAGACGGTTTCGGGGTTGACTGGGCCATATACTGTGTTTTTCGTTTGTTTTATCATTTTGTTATGACTAATTTTTGCTAACTAAGTATTTTTTCCTTGAATATTTTTAATTTCTTCTCCTATTTATATTTCTTTTTTCTGATATATATATATATATTTTTTTTTTTTTTGTTTTTTTATGTATCTTTTTGGTTTTTTTTTTTTGTTTTATGTTTTTATGTATTTTTGTGTTGAGTATTATTCTTTTATTGTATCCTTTTTTTAATTTCGTATATCCTTGTTTTTTGTTTTTTTCTTTTTTCAGCTTGAAACAATTTTAATACAAATATTCCTTAATAAATAACTTATACAAACAATCCGTTTTTATGTCTTATATTCTACAGCGTACCTTCAACATTTGCCTTATTTAAATTTAATTTGATTAATTTTCCTCAATATTATTTTCTGTGCATTTTGGTTCTTTAGTGCGGCTGCGCCAGTTTTATTATGTATTTTTTATTCGTTTTGTTATGGTTCCAATTCTCAATGTTAACCAGTTCAATGTTGAAAGCAGGCTTGACACAAGTTTTAAGTTGGCTTAATATTTATTATTGTGCATATTCTAATTACAATTCTCTTTTACATTTTCATTCATTTTCCTTAAACTTTATACAAATCCAACGTCCAAGCGACAAATCTACTAATTACCTTCCTAAGATTTTATATAAATCAAACCGCTGATCCGCAGGCGCTCCTCTTTCCCTACTGCCAGCAGCAAACGACGACGAGCCTCCTCTATGTCCCGCCTGAAGTTGGCCTCCACTCCAGTCCTATATTTCACGGGACGCTCTGCTTCTACGACCGGTGGCGCGACGACTTGCTGCTTGCCCCGATTCCTGGCTCGGTACTCCTCCAGGGTAATCGGCCTCGGTCCGGCCCTGGAATCACGCAACGCCTCCTCTAAACTTGTTCGCGACGTCCCCGACACTATGAAGTAGCCACTTTAATGACGCCGTACTTGAAACTAGGTTGATGGGTTCTGGTGACCACTTTCAACACGAAGTTCCTTACTGCACCGATAGGTTTCGAGAACCTTGTTCGGTTTTGCAGCTTCGAGCTCGAGTTTGATGGGTTACTGTGACCACTTTCAAGCTCGAGCTCCCAACGCAGAGAACCGATAGGTTTCTAGAACATTGTTCGGTTTGACAAATTCGAACTTGAGTTTGATGGGTTACTATGACCACTTTCAAACTCAAGCTCCCAGCGAACCGATAGGCTTCTAGAACCTTGTTCGGTTTGGATTACTCACTTCTCCTTGTATGTCTACTCCCGTGAATGGTCTGCCTGACTTTCAAGGTTTTGAAGTTGATCCAACTACTGGTGATATCCCCAATTTTTCTCCGCTTTTTATTCCAAGCAACCGGGATTTTTGACCGTTGGAGCGAGGTTGCCGTCAATTACGAAACGCACTTAACTTTTGCATGGCGCCATCTACCGGTGACGGGCGGAGGTTTTTAGAACTACGTAAGTTGATGGAGTTGTTTACGTTTCCCCATGTTTCGTTTTGACGTTTCAGTCTAGGTTAAGAACGTGTTGTGATGTCGCGTGTTTTATGTTCGGTAGTGAATTTCATGTTGTTGACATAGGTTTCCGGGATCCAATGCTCACGTAAGTGTTATGAAATAGTAGGTTTGTTTACATTTTACATATTCGTAGGTTTATTTACGTTGTTCCACCGTGTTGTGTTTACGCTTGATGGTAAGTATAGTGCATGTTTAACTTTTGGTGTTTTATGCTTTTAAGGCAGTTTTCTATGCTTTATGTTTTATTCCCTATGAAATACTCCGTGTGCACTATCCGTGTGGACTATGTTGCTCGCTGTTTGGACTATGTTGTGTAAACATAACCACCGACATCGACTTCTCGCGTGACATGTTCGAGTGAGTATGTTAAATTTCTGGTGCATTATGTTTTTTAGGTTCATATGTGTTGCGGGTATGGTTAGTGACTCGCATTATTTATTTGTTATGTTCTAACCTCCCTTCTTTTTAGGTGACGCGACGCATCACAGCATTGTCAGTCTTCCTCGAAGCGATGGGCCTCTCTGGCATTGGCAAGACGCATACCAACTCTCTCGATTACCCGTCGAAGTTTGTGGATGAACATCAGGAGCATTAGGATATCCGTTTGTCTACCCTTACTTCTGATGTAATATCGGACAGCAGTGCACGAGTCCACGAAACACACTCCAGCAATGCTTCTCGTCGGCGGAGAGTTGAGGATGCCCACTGGATTGTCCTATTGCTGCCACACAGGAACCCATTTCCAAACCAATCTGTACCCAAGGGAACTCATCAACCGGCTGCATATCATCCATGTTTAGGCGAATACGAATACGTCGAATCTACCGACGGGAAGCGCGGTCTGGCTTTACATTATTAATTTGTTTATTTCCTTATTCATGTTCATCTTAATACAAGTTCAGATTAACAATATTATTGAAAATGAAGTAAATAGATAGAGAGAGATACAAAACATAGGGATGGATTAACAACTGTGACATATATATATATAAGAAAACAGAAAAAAAATTACGTTAAATAGTATAAATAAAATAAATAAATAACACTAACGGCACTATTGCGTACTTTCGGATCAGGAAAAGAGATAGCAGACACTATCCTTTTAATCGGAGCTAATTCCTATTCCTAAGCAATCCTCCTCCAGGGAGCCCTCATCTCTAGAGAACTCAAACATTTGCGGAATAGGCGAAACTGCTTCTGGAACCGATATCTCCGCTCAGGTTCGCGTTTCGATCACGACTTATTCACTGCCTCGTACAACGAGTTTGCCTCCCTTGCCAACTTCTGCTATAACAAGCATCTCTCTATGGTCAAAAATTGTGTCATTTCCAACCCCCGCTACTTTTTCTCGTTTGTCAACTCAAAGCGGAAATGTAAAGGGGATTGCTACCTTCCATTCCTTTCCTTCCAAGGCTCATCGAGCGATGACTCCCTAACTATTGCAAATTTCTTCGCCAACTATTTCTCGTCTACCTTTTCTGACGATCCTTTTGTTCCTGATACCGATTACTTCTCCTCACTTAACCATGTCTTGTTTTCTCCCACCCTTCCCTGATCTTCATATATCGGAGGATGATGTCTTCGCTGAGCTCCAGTCCCTTAAAGACGACTTCTCGCCTGGCCCTGACGGAATACCTCCTGTTATACTTAAATCGTGCGCAGCTCTTCTTGCCGGACCGTTGTCGGGTCTTTTTAATTCATCCATTCAGTCGGGTATATTCCCTGACTGTTGGAAGACGGGATTCCTGATCCCAGTCCACAAGAAGGGTTCCAAGCAGGAGGTCCCGAACTACAGGCCTATTGCAAAGCTTTCGTCTATTCCAAAAATCTTCGCCCGATACTTGAATACGCCTCCCAAGTCTGGTCTCCTTACCTCAAAACCCATATCGCGAGAATTGAAGCTATCCAGAAGCGTTTTCTTCGCTACGCTCTCCGTCACCTTCCTTGGTCCAATCCCATCCACCTTCCAACGTATACGGATCGCCTTAAGCTCCTTGCTCTCCAGTCCCTCTCGCAACGCCGAGTCCTGGCTGACTTATCCTTTATACATGGTGTCGTCCAGGGGCACATTGTCGCCCCGGACATCCTTAACCAACTAGCTCCAAGAACCTGTGGTAGTAGCCTAAGATCATTTGAACCATATTCCCTTAGCTTTCACCGCACGGAACTTGGCAGGATGGAACCAGTTACACGTATGCTTAGGGAATATAACCAGGTAGCTCCGCTCCTCTTAGCTGAGGGTGGCACGCTCGAACCATCTTTCGTACCTACGCCTTTGAAAGGTCTGCGTGACGGAGGTGTACTTGCCTGTGTCGGTTTTCCCTGTCTCGGTAGAACACCTTCTTTCTATTCTAGCTCTAACTGGTATTTTTCATTGTTTCTTTTTATGATTATGTATATTGTCTTCTTGTGTGAACTTGTATTAAGTTTGACAAATAAATAAATAAATAAATAATTGCATCGGCGCAGACCTGAAATGCCTTACGGGAATGACTCTTACCACACGCGTCGCCACACACGTGCAGGAGAGGGGCAGCTCGATTTTATGCCCTAATCATGCTTGTGATGGGCTCCATTCTACAAAAGTCCGTATAATGGAAACTAAGGATAAATGTGTCGCCCGATCCTAAATTTTTTCCATTGTGCTGAAGAACAATTTGATCGCGGATGTTGTGAACAACAAAGTCGGGAACAACCACAATCTCGTAACTGATAACCAATCAAATGATCAATCAATAAAAACAACAAATACACTAAATTAGCAACCACGTTGTCTACTCATCAATGCACAATCAAATGATCAATCAATAAAAACAACATATACACTAAATTAGCAACCACGTTGCCTACTCACCGATGCACAATCAAATGATCAATCAATAAAAACAACAAATACACTAAATTAGCAATCACGATGACTACGCACCGATGCACGATCAAACGATTAATCTATTAGTGATCACGTTGGCTAACTAAACCGTATACACTGATCGAAGAACGGAAGTACACTAGCGAGAGCCAGCCAAAACGTCAGCAACAGGCGCGTTGCCAATCGCTGAGTCGGCAGACGCCTGAATGCAGGTGATAAAGCAGACGCCATATGATACTGCCTCCGCGTGGGAAAAATTCGCTGGGAGAATATAACTGAAGGAAGAATGCGCACGGTAAACGGAAAAAATTGTCGTCTGAATGGATCGCCTCGCACGTGGAAAACAAAAGGTAATTGCAAATATGTCCATGCATACAATTTCAGGGTCAACACGCGCGACTATTGAACCTAGATCAAGCCGAAGAGTATTGAACTCCGTTCAGAAAATGCTAAGATAGCACAAAGGAAACGGAAATAAAAACGGAGTTCAGACCCAGAGAAAGACAGTTGGTACCAGTCACCCGACCAGAAAGGTTCCCAAGAATGTAAATACCATCAACTAACGAGGAGGAGAGACCTGCCAGATATCTATACCGGATCAAAGTGTCATCAATCAAACACCATCGAGGAAGAAATACCCGGCATTCAGGAGGCAAAACATTCCAGCCATAGGATGACATCTTACCATTCCCTCCCCCACAAAGGTAACCTGAACTAGTAGTCACCTACCTATAGACCTGAACGGCCCTAGTAGGCAGCAGGCAATTACAAATCCACCCCCTCTCCCATTAGATGACGGAAAAGGCCCCCGTACCCTTTAGAGAAGCACTCCGAGATCCAACCGCTGGGCCACGACCAATCACTATTGACGAGTACCGTCAACGTCTCGCGGCCCTCAAGAGGAAAGAATCCACGTAACCCCAACCCACCGACGAAGCAGCGTTCGGGCTCAGAGGCCTATTTCCGGAGACGACTCCAAGAAGCCCAACGAAAACTGGTATAAGCGACCACGGAGAGCGAGAAGAGGACCGCCAGCCAAGGTATAAACCATATCAAGATGGAGAGGAGGACCTACCGGCAACTCAAGAAGGCGAAAAACTCAGCCAAGAAGTGAGGGACAAATGTTGCGTACCAAAAATAGTCTTTTGAGAGTAAATTAGTTAAGACTTAAAGGAAAATTTTGTATGATCGGAGAACTTTGAGGGAGAGTTAATTAAGAAGTAGCAGAGTAATTGTGTGATGGAAAGAAAACTTTGAGGGTAAATCAGTTAAGAAATAAAAGGAGAATTTTGTACTGAGAAGAGAATTTTGAGGATTAAAAGAGAAATTTTGTTTGACAATAGAATTGTGAGACAAACTAGTAAAGAATTAAGAGAGAAAGTTTGTATGGGAAGAAGGTTTTGAGGGAATTAGCTAAGCATTGAAAGAGGAATTGTGTAATGGGAATAGACATTTGAGAGTAAATTAGTAATGCAAAGAGAACTAGAGTAATTGTGTGATGGAAAGAAAACTTTGAGAGTTAATCAGTTAAGAAATAAGAGGAGAATTTTGTACTGCGAAAAGAATTTTGAGGATTAAAAGAGAAATTTTGTTTGACAATAGAATTGTGAGATAGACTAGTAAAGAATTAAAACAGAAAGTTTGTATGGGAAGAAGGTTTTGAGAGAACAAGCTAAGCATTGAAAGAGGAATTGTGTAATGGAAATAGACTTTTGAGAGTAAATTAATGATGGAGAGAGAACTTGGAGAGAAAACTTGTTTTGTAATGAAAAAAGAAATTGCTGAGGGAAAATTAATTGAGGAATAGAACAGACACTTTATAATGTAAAACGGAGTAAGGAGAGAGGTTGGTGAAATTGAATTAACTTGGTAATTGAAAACATTATAAGAAGAACAAGTAATTGATTTGTAAAAAATTGTATTTGCAAGAATTTGAAAGAGATGTTAAATAGGTAAATAAGCATAGACGTTAGTTCAGGGAAGAATTTAAAATAAATAGATCCCCGGCAAACACGAGAGGAGTGTATTCAATCCCTTGGGAAAAACACCCCACACGGATGTACGGAGCAACGATTTTTCCCATGATGATGCCATGTATTAACGAAAAAACAGCCGTTACCAATTGAAGAAGAAGATGTAGGCGGACAACATAGGGAGGAAGGTGGAAAGGATCGGACGAGGGAAGGTGGTTCAGGGCAAAACGGAGAAAGCTTCTTTGGACGACCTCGACGCGCTCGATATGAACTTTTTGGTTAGGTTTCGTCTTGGGGGACATATTTTTATAAAAGACTTATCACGCTTTATCACGAGATTTAGATGTTCTTGAAAGGAGAGCTTTGAATCAAGGAGCACACCAAGATCAAGAGTAGAGTTTTCCAACCCAACCGCAGTGCCATTAATATAAAAAGTGTGTGGCCCGTAGCGACGCTTCCGGTGGAAGGAAATGTGTTCAAATTTGGAGGTGTTGAGATTCAGATTACTTTTGGAGCACCATGTTGTAAGACGATTAGGGTCCTGTTGCTGCTCGAGATAGTAAGATGGGGAAACGATATACATGAATAGCTTGGCGTCGTCACCATAGGAGAGGATAACGCAGTTTTGAATGACTCTGTGGATATAATTAGTAGCTACAACGAAGAGAAGCGCCCCAAGGAGACTACCGGGAGGAACTCGGCTTGTTGCGGCAATGGATTTGGAGAGAGTGGTTCCGAAGAGAACACGGTAATTACAATTGCATGAGCAGGAACTAATCTAACTAAGCAAGATATCTTTGGCAACCAGCCAATTTGAGTTTTAGTAAGATTGAGGGTTGTGGGATACTAACAAAAACGCTCGTAATCTTTAAATTTTCTTATATTGAATTTGAATACTGAGGGACGTCCATTAATCACGTGATGTTTTATAGCAATTTTCCCAATTTTCTCCCTCCCCCTCCCTTGGTAGCAAAATTTGACAGATTACTAATTTTTACTGCAATAGTACGGGAACAAACCTATAGTTGACTTGTTTGTACACGAAGTAACAGTTTTTGAACATTTTCAAAGAGTGATTTCTCATTCTAATGTTAAACATTTGAATTCAGAATTGCTTTGTTGGCATTTACTTCAATTGTTCCCTTCATGATCCGTTCTGTTCGTGTTAATGATCTCACAATTTTCGCCACCTAAAAAGTTAGTTTTTTAAAGTTTAAATTTGAATTTTCCATTTAAATTTCCTTATATTGAATTTGTATAGTGGTGAATAGTGTTTCTGGTGAAACATAGTTGACGTATTTTTACACGATGCAAGAGTTTTTAAACAATTTCAAAAAGCGATTTGTTATTCTACTTATAATCATTTGAATTCGGAATTACTTTCTTGGTATTTGTCATTGAATTAATAGACCAGGAATGGCCCATAGACAGAAAAGTCGAAGCAAAATTTTCAAATTTTGTTTAACAGTGTTAGTACGCTTATATGTAGTTGTAATTTCAAAGGCGTAGCGAAAAGCAAAGGGGCATTATTTTAACAATGAGCGCGGACTTTTTATGTGTGATATAATAATACAAAATTTTTGTAAACATATTAAATTTCATCCGCAAAGTAATGAACACTTGTGGTTTTACTGATAAAAATCATTAACTTGTGAATTTCAATAAGTAAATATCTAAGAACCGTCAAATTTTGCTACCAGGATCATTCAATAGCTTTCAGTAAAAACGTAAAATTTTGATGTGGACTATAAACTAAACATACAAAATTTAAAAATATGTTCACAAAAATCAATAATTTATTAGTCACTAATAATTTAACAAAATACCTATAAATAAACAAATTTGAAGTCAAATTAACATATGTTAAGGTTAAATACAAACATTAATTTGACGGTTTTCAGATCTTTTCCGAAGCGAACCATTTTTACTGAACAATCTGAACCAAAACAGTAAGATTTTCGAGAACGGGAACAAACCTATTAATTTAAACTTACCCCTCGAAGAACTACTTCACTGATTTCCTATTCCACGAGGAGTAAACTTTATATTGTATTTTCTATCCCTATATCATGAATTTGAATATATTTGTGGTACGAATACTCGACACCTAAGCCAATAAGAAGCGTCAATTCCATAATTAAATACCAACACGCATACGACACTTATATGGCTATTAATTAAAATGGTAATTTGCATAGCTGTACCACAGAAATACTATTGATTTGACTAGCTGTACCACAACAATACAAAGAAAACTGAAAACAAATGGGAAATACTCACCAATACACTCAACGATGAGGCACTCACACTAGAATTTTCCCAATAGGTGAGAAAATTTGACTAGCTGTACCACGCTTTACATTAGTGTTTGAGTGATAACGCACACTTTTGTTCTTTCAAAGAGTGCGTCACTCACATATTCTATATGAATACGTTAGGGCCATTCCTGGTGTATTTATTCAACGGTATTTGTTTAAATTGTTCCGTTAAAGTTTAGTAGTGTACGTGCCACCTACAACTAATATACCAAATATAACCTGCTCACACAACAGTGTCAATCACCTGACGTCAGCACCTGCGCCAACAGAGAACGTGCCAGGCTCGAATTTTCTTTTTCTTTGATAAGTTACAACAATAATTGCCAACACTTCTGAAACTTACGTTTCTACCAGGTACTTCCCACATTTGAATTTATTCTTATTGATTAGTAACTAAAATAATTGCCATCACATTTTAAACCATGCGTGTGCGAAACCATGCTACATCTAAATCTAATTCATTGGAACTTCACTGGAATCGTTAAAATGAGTTTCCAATATATCAGACAGGCACTGCGAATTGGTTTGCTTGTCTAAATTTTGACATCAGGAATTTGAAGTTGTAGAAATTCAATTGCAATTGTTAAGATATTCTTATATGTTTAAAAGTAAAATGAAATTGCTATGTATGCAATTATTTATATTACTAGCTGTACCCGCCCGCTTTGCTGGGCATTACGTAATACTGCATGTTGTTGTATGCTGTATATGTTGATACCATATATATTTTATGTTTTTCTTCAGTTATAGATATTTGATTCTTAGCAGTTATCTTTTGATTGTCACATAAGTTCAAAAAAATATTTGGCTATATCAGATATGTTTTTATCAACGTTTGGCTACAAACTTTCGCCGTAAAATGGATTATAAATTGAAAGTATGAATAGTGGTCAATAAGAGAATGAGAAATAAACTTAAAACAACTAACCAAGCACTCTTTCAAAAAGAGCCAATTTTGAAAATATTACTATACCTTACAACACTTATTAACCTTAAAGGTGCGTTTCCATAGCCAGCTTGGAGTGGAGTGTGTTGAAGTTGACTCTGGCACTTGTTTCCAATGCCAGAGTGGATTGGTTTCACATCCACCTGGCGAGCATGATTTGAGTCGTTTTAAATTATCAAAATTGAAACATTTTTCCACGTAAAATAATCATATTTGAATTATCATACCTTTAATACATTAAAATGTATTAGGACTGCATACTTTTTCCCATTTTCAACTAATTTTAAAACAAAACATATGGAAATTCGTCGCATATTTGGAACGATCTCGTCGCAGCCATCTGTTGGAATCGTTCCGAAAAACATCGTATTGCCACTCCAGCGTGAAAATAGAAATAGATTCTATTTTCAATCCACGCTGGGCCCAGATTGCACGAAAGGCACATATAGCGGAGTGCGTGTGTGCGACACGAGCGAAACATGTCAGCCACTCCACTCCACTCCAAGCTGGCATTGGAAACGCGCCTTAAAGTTACAAAAAAATCTATATATAGTCATTATAAGAAATCGAAATTTGTCCTATGTTCGGCGACAACAATGAAACAAATACGGATTTAAGGACTGCCGCTTGAAACGCAAACACAACTGCTTAACTTTTTACTTAAACTTCGATTAGTACCGACTACTTATCTAAATTATCTTAGCTTATATAAATTTTTTATTGCACAGTAATATTTGAGGGATTAACCCGATCCGATCGGCCACATCAACAAAATTCCCACGTTAGTCGTGTAAATTTGTTTTCGGCGAATTTGTTGAAAAATATTGCTTTCTTCTACTTAGAAAATAAGTTAACTTTTAATCACAGACAAAATAATTTACCAGATGTCGCGATCCCATGTGACTCTTTACACAATTTTTCCCAACATAACACACGCAATAGCAGACAAAAGATGCATGGGCCGTATGCACCTTTGACCGGCTTTAACGTTTGGAGGACAGGAAGTGCGCGAATTTTTCTTCTAGTTGATGTTTGATTGTCAAATAGGGAATGAGTGATCACAATAATAGGATTTGCACAAAACAAGCACAAACAACAATCGTTCATACGCGCACTATTGGAGAGTAAAACAGACTCTCGTACATGTAAATAAACTCAAAAATTCCTGTTTTCTGTGCAGAAAACGGAAATTTTTGTATGTAATAGTACTTTTTATATACTTGAAGAAAAAATATATAAACCCAATTTCCAATATATAAAAAATTGCCAATTTTTTTCGAAAAACGCTAGATTTTGCATTTGCAAATTTTAATCTGAATATAAGAACTACTATTTGGACACACCTTTAAAACTCAATCCAGAGCAAAAAAAGTATCGAAAAAAGTTAGGAAATTTTAAAATAATGGGGGTAGGTCATACATATGAACCCCGTAGGAAGCTTCGTTCAGCCGCCAGGAGCAACAAATCGTTAAAAATTCTAAATCTGAATATTATCAATTTTCATATCTTTTGAATGCACATCTTAAAAATCTCAATTTAGAGAAAAATGACATATGTTAGGAAGGTAGGAAATGTGAAAATAGAGGGGGTTGAACATACATATGAACCCCGTATGACACTTCGTTTAGCCGCTACGGGCAAAAAACCGTTAAAAATTCAAATTTTTACCGGAAAAGAACCCCTGAAACCGAGAGAAAATTGGTCAACTTGTAATTCCCGGAAATAATGATGTCCAACGATCCGAAATTCAAAAAAAATATTTACCATTTTCCACTGATTTGTACAAATCCACCAGGAACGGTTTGAAGGAACCAAAATTGTATTCAACAACCCGAGCAAAATTTATAGAAAACAATTAAAGCCGGCTCAACGGAAACACAGAGTGTCAAATGATAGAGAATTTTTGAGAGAGAGCTTTTGTTCCGATTTGCAAAAGCGAAAAGTAAAGAAAAGAAAGTTATTAATGTTAACTTCTTTAAAATACTTTTACTTAAATTTCTCATGTTTACAAATTCAAAAGACTTCAAAAGAACAGCAACAAAATTAAGACTCCTTGGAATTAGTTTAGCATGCTCGAAAAATCAGTAAATGAAAAAGTACTAGAATTAGCCAATTCAGAAAACTAGTGCAGTCCAGTTAGATCGTCTCGCGTACGCTTTTAAGTCTTCGATTTTTAAACATAATTCTTCACTTAACTCTACTTTCTTTAACTTCTTTTATAATTTCTTTATGTTGTGTACTGTGGGCTTCAATGCCAAACTCCAATAATTGTGTTACTAATTAATTAAAAAACAATTTATTCTTCATATAAAATATTTAATTTAACAATTTCACAACACTTATAACTAATTAATAGTTCTGGTTATTTATTTATTAATTACACACAAAATAATGATTTATCAAAAGTTCAAGTTAATCTTTATTAATTCAAAAATTAAACAAATGATTATTAATTTAATACGTCTGCCATTTAGTCTTACTCAATTGTAACTGACTCTTTTAAAAAAAGGTAAATATAAATTTCAAATAATTGGCTACTGAGTTCAATAAAAATACAACTCAAACAAGTAGAACTTATTATTATTAATTAAAAAACTATCATAATTAATTATTTATAAAAGTTGGCTCATATGATGGTGGCACATCCGCCACAGCACCTCCTTGCCTGTCCAAAAGACGAATATTCAGGATGAAAATGCTATTTTCTTTCTAGAAGCGAAATGTTAGCTGTTGCAAATCTACATTCAAAAAAGAGTCAGCCAGATTAAACTCAGAAATAATTGATACGCTGGTTGAACTGTTTTGGTATTTGAATCATTCCTGTTAAAAACGTGCGAACAATTTTTCAGTTCCTTAACTTGCTAGTTCCGTGACGTTTTGGTGTTACTGGTCATAGAGAATGAAAATGCTGTTTGAAATTCGAAACCCAAGTTTAAAGTTAGAGAAGTAAAACCATAAGTATTGATGAAGGTTCCATTAGCTGCACTCAAACTGAAAGTAGCTTGTTTGAGAGGTCCTAAATCTGGTCCAGTATCGATTAAAAATTCTTTAATAGAATTCCTATCATACATGGAAAGACGTCTGCATAAGTTGTCAATGGTCGTCGAAGTTGACAACAATCTTAGTTTCCCTTGTTTCCATTAAAATTGCAAGGGTCTCTACATTTTGTAGCGTTGGTTCCATAAGACCAATGATACCAGCATAGACCTGTTTTAACTCTTTAACCGGAGTAAGGAACGGGGAGTGCTTTTGGTAAAAGTTCACCCGCACCTGAATTAATTTATTAGGAACTTAGTTCGCTGAACATTTGAAACTGAAGTTAATTTAAACATTTAAAACTGAATGTTCCCTTTTTTTTTTTATTTATTTATTTATTAGAAACTTAGTTCGCTAAACATTTGTTACTGAAGTTAACTTAAACACTTGAAACTGAGGTTAACTTAAACATTTAAAACTGAATGTTCCTTTTTTTATTATTTATTTATTAATTTATTAGAAACTTAGTTCGCTAAACATTTGTTACTGAAGTTAACTTAAACACTTGAAACTGAAGTTAACTTAAACATTTAAAACTGAATGTTCCTTTTTTTAATATTTATTTATTAATTTATTAGAAACTTAGTTCGCTAAACCTTTAAAACTGAATGTTCTTTTTTTTTTATTTTTATTTATTAATTTATTAGAAACATAGTTCGTTAAACATTTAAAACTGAGGTTAACTTAAACGTTTGAAACTGAAGTTTACTTAAACATTTAAAACTGAATGTTCCCCTTTTTTTTTTTTTATTTATTAATTTATTAGAAACTTAGTTCGTTAAACATTTAAAACTGAGGTTAACTTAAACGTTTGAAACTAAGGTTTACTTAAACATTTAAAACTGAATGTTCCTTTTTTTTTCATTTATTTATTAATTTATTAGAAACTTAGTTCGTTAAACCTTTAAAACTGAATGTTCCTTTTTTTTATTTATTTATTAATTTATTAGAAACATAGTTCGTTAAACATTTAAAACTGAGGTTAACTTAAACGTTTGAAACTGAAGTTTACTTAAACATTTAAAACTGAATGTCCCCTTTTTTTTTTTTTTTTATTTATTAATTTATTAGAAACTTAGTTCGTTAAACATTGAAAACTGAGGTTAACTTAAACGTTTGAAACTAAGGTTTACTTAAACATTTAAAACTGAATGTTCCTTTTTTTTTTCATTTATTTATTAACTTATTAGAAACTTAGTTCGTTAAACCTTTAAAACTGAATGTTCCTTTTTTTATTTATTTATTAATTTATTAGAAACATAGTTCGTTAAACATTGAAAACTGAGGTTAACTTAAACGTTTGAAACTAAGGTTTACTTAAACATTTAAAACTGAATGTTCCTTTTTTTATTTCATTTATTTATTAACTTATTAGAAACTTAGTTCGTTAAACATTTAAAACTGAATGTTCCCTTTTTTTTTTATTTATTTATTAATTTATTAGAAGTTATATTAAACGGAATTTAATTGGGACCCGCGTGGTCGAGTCTGTCCAAAACGACCCACCACCGACCAGTGCACACTCGCGACTGAGCCCCTGTGTGATCTTTTCGGTCCCTTATCAGCGGGCGAAAACCGCTGACCGCGCATTTCTGACATGTCGCGCATGGCGACCAAGAATGCCCGCGATCAGCAATCTTCGCTTCTCGCTTTTCTCAACGCGATCGGATTTCTATTTGTGCACCGAAATCCGATCGCGCTGGGCAACAATGTTACGATGGTGGCGAAAAATGATGTGGCGACGACACCGGAGCCCAGAGCGCTGCGTCAGCTGGGAGACAATGTTGCAAATTGTATTGCACATGTGCAACACTGTCTGCGCGTGTGCTGACACCGCGTTTCGGGCCGGCGAACGGGCGGTCCCTTGTTAACTACAACGGGGGAGGGAAAAGGGGTTTTTTTTTTCTTTTTCGAAAGCAGATGCATACATGTGTGACTTGGTCTTGGCCCAGTCACAACATTCCACCCCCCTTGGGAAAACAAAATTTTTTTTTTTTTTGGAAAAAAAAAATTTTGTTTGTTTCTCCTTTTTGTTTTGTTTGTTTTTCAATTAATGTCTAACTTATCTAACGCCTAACTAGCTTATCTAACACATCTTGGTGTCTTACAATCTCTTTCATTTGATGTTTTAACTCTCTATCTTGAGTTAGGAAACGGGGAGTGCTTTAAATAGAAGTTCACCCGCTCCCCTTTTTTTTGATAATGATGATTAAACAAAAACAAATATTTTCTTTTACAAGGATATGCTTATCTATTCTAGGCTTTTCTTACACAGTATATGGTTTTAACCATTATGACACGACATTTGTGTCTTTACAAATTCTTTTAATTTGAGTTAGGGACGGGGAGTGCTTTAAATAGAAGTTCACCCGCTCCCTTTTTTTTTTGATAATGATGATTAAACAAAAACAAATATTTTCTTTTACAAGGATATGCTTATCTATTCTAGGCTTTTCTTACACAGTATATGGTTTTAACCATTATGACACGACATTTGTGTCCTTACAAATTCTTTTAATTTGAGTTAGGGACGGGGAGTGCTTTAAATAGAAGTTCACCCGCTCCCTTTTTTTTTTGATAATGATGATTAAACAAAAACAAATATTTTCTTTTACAAGGATATGCTTATCTATTCTAGGCTTTTCTTACACAGTATATGGTTTTAACCATTATGACACGACATTTGTGTCTTTACAATTTTGTAACATTTTTCATTTTCTTATTTCTAATGACTTAAGGTATCTTAACCTAGTACAAAATTGTCCCTTTTGGGGTGATCCTCTTTTATTTGTCTTATTTGATTTTAATATGGGTTATTTAATTTATTTAGTATACCTTGATTTTATTGGTTCCGGGTTTGTATAACAGTGTAAAGGATAGAGGCAATCCGTGGATGTAGGTGAATTATCTCCTTCAAATGAGAGAATTTGGGTGTAAGTGGGATTCTGAAGCCCTACTACCTGCCGAGACATGAACAAGTTTAATGTATTCGAAGACAAACGTCAGAAAAATATAACTTTAGAGACGGGAAAGGAAATGGTTTTTCAAAGGATACGAAAAATGGCAACCAAGCAATAATAGTTTACGAAATATTGAACTCCCGCTGGTATTGCCGAATGTATGTTTCCTTGGGCTAATAATGAAAGGAATCATGCGAAAAAAATGCAAAAGGATTAAAGAGATTAACACTGAAATAATTTAGTACAGCCGAAGAGTTTTTGGTTAGGGCAGTTTTACGTCGTGCCTAGGACGACGGTTGCTAGTCCGCGAAAGGAGATGTTAGCGGCATTCGAAAATGGTAATATTTGGAAGTCTCGGAAAATCAGAAATAACTAAAAGAAAACGAAATGGGATAGTGGGTAATAGTTAAATGTTTATACTTTATGTTCTCCAATTTGGCTCTTAGTCCTTCTGGGGGGAGGGGTGATACGGAAATTCGTTGACTGGGGTAATGCTATGTTTACATTAGATTGTCTCCTTCTTACACAAACGGAGATTAGGAAGTATGCAACCATCACTGCAATTATTAAATAAAGGATAGTGTAATGATGCACATGGTGTAGGTTCAGTTCTTGGAGGGGCTTAGATTCTTCGTCCTTTAGGTTACTTATAGACTCGGAGAGAGCTCGTATCTCGTCACGGGTTAGCGGATTAATTTTAGGGATTAGGAACGTTTTATTTTGAGCGGAGCCATTATTAACTGGGTCCGTCAACAATAAGGCTGTAAGGTTGAAGGACGGTAATAGGTTGCCGTTAATTTCTACGCTTTCAACATTTTGGGCGTGGAGAATGAATTTGTTGTTTTTCACGTAGCAACCTGGTTGTAGGGACATTATTCCCTTCCCGTTCAACAACTGGGTGAAAATGTCGTCCTTGCATATTATGTTAGTTACTATGGGTGTCTTTATTGAATACAGCCAAATATTCGGCTGAGACAGGGAGGCCCAATAAGAATCCTTTTCTGAACACACTACGCTACATTGTGATATGATAGGGTCTAGTTTGATAAGGCTGATCTCGCAGTTATGGGGTTCAATCCCTGAATAGAGAACTGGAGCGGATATTTTGCAATAGAATTGGGTTTGGTCCGTTGTACGGCAATTGTCTAGTACCTCCTTAGATATTCCAAGGTGATGTTCCCGGGCTAAGTCTAAAAGGATCAAATTAAATGAGGGCTGTATATAACAGAGGGAGTTATTAACAACGGTAGGTAAAGGAACCGTTTTGACGATTTGGCATGTTTCCCTGTAAGGTAGAGGTAGTTTCATTTCTTAGATAATTTTGTTGTTGATGATCCTAGCGGCAAGTGTACTAAGTTTATAGACTTGAATTAACGCGTTTTCATCCTTTTCGATGGGGAGAGACAGGTGATTGTACATTTCGGATTTAACTTCCGCTAGAAGTTCCTCGATTTGGGATGGAGATATTAAAGAAGGATGGAACTTCCCTTGTTGTGAGTCAGTTACAAGATCCAAAAGTTCCTTTTGTACTTCCTGATATTGGGTCAGCATAATGCTTAGAAGAGAGATTAGGGAGTCCAATTCGGTTAATTCCTCAACACGTGCCATATGTAGTTCTTGTTCTTTCAACCAGTTATGGAGTTGTTCTAATTTTTCATACACGTCTTTGAATTGGTTGGCCACGAAGTCCTGGGTTTTATTGAACATTAGTAAGTTAGCTTCTACTACGGTAGTCTGATTGTGCATGAGGGACAGTAACCGTTTCTGGTTTTTGTCTAAAGTTTCGATCTGGGAGTCATATCTTATAGCGTCGTCCTCTTCGAGGGTACCAAAAAGGGTTTTAGAGATTTTTCCGACAATGTTAAGGAGGGCTCTCGGTTTTCTAGAGTGTGTTAGCAATAGTTCGTTCCTGCTTTCTATCTGGTTTTTAAGATAAACTAATTGTGTTATCGTGTTATTACAAGTATGGGTCTTAGGTGCTCCTTTTTGTACCTTGTTACATATTTCTTGGGCCTTGAAAATTAATGTTCTTACGTTGGCGAATTCAGCATGGAAACTGGTCAGGTTGTAGAATATGATGATTTTCCATTCGTTGGAATAAAGTTTAGCCCTACCGCATTCTTCGAAGTATATTCCGGCATTGGACTCTAGGGGCGTCGTCTTGAATCCTGGGCTCGCGGCGTACGCAGCCGACGCTACCAACGCAAACAGTGAGAAAATGGTACTCCTGGAAGGGTAATTGAAAATGGTAAGCTGTGTTTCCCGAAGGCGTCAGTTAGGTTTTTGACTATCGAGTAAGATAAGACAAGAATATCGGTGGGAAAAACAAAGGAAGGAGAAAAGGAAACAGGATAATAGGAGACCTGCATATGGAGAAAAAAAAAAATCGAGTGGAGCGGAAACCTTTTCGCGACATAGAGTGGCTTCGCTTTGGGCCTATAGGGGTACTAACCCGGGGCGGATGCCGTTGGCGTATAGCTAGCGCGCTACATAAAATTATCTTATGGCTATAATATTTTTGTTTCAGACACCGTCTTAGGGATGAAGTGACGTGAAGAGAATTAAAATAACACGTTAGTGAGTTAGTGAAATTACAATAGAAGAATAGAAGCGTATTGACAAGTGAAAGATGAGTAATAAGTAAGAGATTCTGACAACAGTACTCAACACATAGCATGAGGAGAGCGAATAATAAGGGAAAGGATAAGTACGAAATAATACCTTAGCTAGGTGCAACTTGTTGCAGTTGCAGTTCTAGTATTCGACCTAATCGTTAAGAAGCCATCCACGAGTCAACATTACCACCGGACAGGGGAAAAAAAAAAAAAAAAAAAAGGGGTTTGGACAGTAAGGGGAGGGGTCAACTTGGTACGATAGAGGATAAAAAAGGGGTCTTGCAGATCAATTACTACAAGTCAAATCGAGTTCGCAATGATTAGCGGATGGATCCTCTAGCAAGGATAAACGTGGAGAAAAAGGTATGGTAAGTTTGTGGGTGCAGTTTAATGTGCAGTTTAATGTACATGTAATATGTCGCGAAGTTTAATGTCTTAACCAGGACGATAGAGGATAAAAACGGTCTGGCAGATCAATTACTACAAGTTAAATCAAGTTCACAATGATTAGCGGATGGTTTGAAGAATATCAATAAAGTGACTAATATAGCGAGTATAAGCGCTCTCAAGCACAACCAAAACTGAAAACATGGAAAAATTGACCAGGGGGGTTTTGTTAAATCTAGCAAGGATAAACGTGGAGAAGAAGGTATGGTAAGTTTGTGGGTGCAGTTTAATGTCTTACCCAGGACGATAGAGGATAAAAACGGTCTGGCAGATCAATTACTACAAGTTAAATCAAGTTCACAATGATTAGCGGATGGTTTGAAGAATATCAATAAAGTGACTAATATAGCGAGTATAAGCGATCTCAAGCACAACCAAAACTGAAAACATGGAAAAATTGACCAGGGGGGGTTTTGTTAAGTCTAGCAAGGATAAACGTGGAGAAGAAAAAGAAAGGTATGGTAAATTTATGGGTGCAGTTTAACGTCTTACCCAGGACGAGAGAAGATATTAAGACCCCAGAATCTATAAAATAGCCCGTGGGAACACCAACGGGATTCGGTCGAATGAAATAGGAAGAGAATAGAAGGAAAAACGACTCTTAATAAGGATGTAGTTTAACGTCTTACCCAGGACGATAGTCTTACTCGTTGTATGGTTTAAGGTCGTTGTTGTGTACCCGTTTTTCTTTATTTTTGTACATTATTGTGGAATTTTCGTTAGAATTTATTTTTGTAATAGTGTAAGGTCCATGCCATAGTGGTGAAAATTTGTTATCCTTGGTTTTTGCCGCGAGTAGGACTTTATCTCCTATATTGAAACATTTTTCTTTGGTTCCCTTGTCGTAGTAGGTTTTCGACTTGAGCTTTTGCTTCAGCATGGTTTCTCTTGCGATTTTATGACTAAATTGCAATCGTGCCCTTAGTTCGTTTGCGTAGTTTTCATAGTTATAACAGAGTGTAGGCGTATTTTTGAGGTTATTTGGTATCTCTGCCGGAAAACCGTAAAGTAGTTCGTGGGGGGTGAAGTTGGTGCTAGAATGGGGTGTGGTGTTATATACAAACATTGCATAGGGAATCCACGTGTCCCATGTTTGTGTATCTTTCTCTACGTAGGATCTAAGGTACTCGACCAACGTTCTGTGGCTACGTTCTAGGGCTCCGTTTGTTTGCGGGTGATAAGGTGTAGTTGTTAACCTTTTAATCTTTAGGAGTTTTGAAACCTCACGGAACATCCCTGCAATGAGGTTCGCTCCTTGGTCGGTGAGTATACTTTCCGGAATTCCATGTCTACATATGATATTGGTTGCAAAGGCCTCAGCTAAAGTGCTGGAATCGGTAGTACTAATAGCAATAGCTTCTGAGAATTTAGTCAAGTCGTCTTGGAAGGTAAGTATGTATTTATTACCTGAGTAAGAAACTGGGAGAGGTCCCACTACGTCGAGGTAAATTCTCTCAAAGGGTTTGGAGCAAGGGTTGGATATTTTCATTGGGATTTTAATATTCCTTGACGCCTTGTTTTTCTGACAGTAGTCGCATGATTTGATAAATTTGGAAGTGTCAGTTGCTAAACTCTTCCAATAATATTGTCTTTTTATTCTTTTTATAGTCCTCGATACCCCTTGGTGTCCACCGGTAGGTAATATATGGAAGTCTTTTAATACCTGGTTTATCTCGGACGTGGAGTCCAGAACTCTGACTGAGTCAAAATAGAGGTTTACCGTTATTTCATTCGGGCGGAATGTTTCTCGAATAGTAGTCTTGAGAGTCAACTGGGTCTGTAAGATAGTAAAGGGGACGGAGATATGGACTTCTTTTGATTTGAGAGACACGATATACGCGTTAATTTTTGTGAGGGATTCCTTTAACCTCTCTTGATCTTGAGTGGTTCGAGTGGGGAGGTTGAGTTTGAATATGTGGTGTTCAATGTTCCGGGTGCACACGAAGGTATGATGGGTATTGAGGGTAAGGTTTTCTTCTTTTATATTGAGTTTTTCTTCTAACCTCCTTCCTAGGTAGCTTTCGTGGAGGGGTAGTAGGAAGAATTTGGGGGATTTATTTAGCAGAAGGAGAGAGTCATTCTTCTCTATTATAGTTGTTTCGTTTTTTGATGAGCGTTCTTCGGTCGATACCTTTTTAATGGTAGAATTTGATGGTGGTTTTTCTACCGAGGGGCTTTGATTTTTCGCTTGGTTTCTGGTGACGACATTCACATTGCATTTGACGTTTTCTTGGGGTATTTCTTCTTGGACATCGGGTATGGCGCGACTGAGAGCATCCGCATTGGTGTTCAACTTACCAGCTTTATATATCACCTCGTAATCGAATTCTTCCAATCGGATACGCCATCTCATTAGCCTGGACGAAGGATTTTTCAGGTTCATCAACCATACCAAAGGCTTATGGTCTGTAACCACGGTGAACTTCCGACCATAGACATAAGGTCTGAACTGTTCGACGGCGTAGACAATGGCTAATAGCTCCTTTTCGATAGTAGAGTAACGAGTTTCAGCGTCGTTCAATACTCTACTAGCGAAAGCTATTGGTTGGTCTCCGAGATCGGTATTCTGTGATAGGACCGCTCCTATGGCCAGATTGCTAGCATCTGCGGTGACGTAGAACTCTTGAGAAAAATCAGGATATGCCAGGATAGGGGCCCTGATCAGACAATCCTTGAGTTCACAGAATGCGTCGTCGCATATAGCGTTGAATTCGAAGGGTACGTCCTTCTTTAGAAGTCTGGTTAACGGTTTGGCTATTTTAGCAAAATTAGGAATGAATCGTCTGTAGTATCCGACGAAACCTAAGAAGGCTCGAATGTCTTTTGCTCTCTTGGGCCTGGGATACGTTTGTACGCTTTTAATTTTAGAAGGGTCGGGCTTAACTCCCCTTTCAGTAATCAAGTGTCCTAAATACATTATTTCCTTCCGTAGAAAGTGGCATTTTTCAGCTTGTAGTTTCAAATTATTTTCTTTTAATCTCTCGAATACTGCCCTTAATCTGGTGTTATGTTCCCCAAGATTGTATCCATGGACAACTATATCGTCCATATAGATGAAGCAGTGTATGCCCTGTAGTCCAGAGAGCACGTTATTCATTGCTCTTTGGAAGGTGGCGGGAGCGCCTTTTAACCCGAAGGGCATACGGTTATATTCATAGTGCCCGAACTGGGTGCTAAAAGCAGTCTTCTCTCTATCTTTTGGGTCCATTTCGATTTGGTGGAAACCGTTGGCCAAGTCCAGAGTAGTGAAGTATTTGGACTTCCCTAGTTGATCCAGTATCTCAGTGATGTGCGGCAAGGGATAGGCATCTCCTACTGTGGCCTCGTTTAATTTGCGAAAATCTACCACCACTCGCCATTTCTTATTACCGTTCTCGTCAGGCTTTTTCGGGACTAACAGGAGTGGAGAGTTCCAAGGACTGCATGATGGTCTGATGATATCATTCCCTAACATTTCTTGGATCTGCCTATCCACTTCCCTTTTATTGGCCTCGGGCAGCCTGTAAGGTCTGGTGTAAATGGGGGGTTGGTTATTTTTTACTTCAATTTTGTGAGTTGCCGCGTTAGTATAGGTTAGATAATCCCCTTCGAGGAAAAATAATTCATTAAATTCTTTACAAATCTCTTGGATACTCTTGGTTTCCTCTGAGTTACAGTGGTCCAACTTGACAAGATTATGCAGCCTTTTTATTCTGCCTTTCAAGGGATCCTTACCATAATCAGTGGTTACTACGTCGAAGTCATCTAGATTCCGATAATCTAGGTGAATGTCATTTCTCCGAAGAGTTATATCGTTTTCATTATTGTTCAAAAGGAGTACCTTAACCGAACCATTGATTGGTTTTGCAATAATGTTGCCCAATATGATTCCTGGTTGGATTTCCTTTTTGAATGTAACTATTTCGGCGTCGGATGGTGCTGGTACTTGTATAACAGTTTCAGCCCGGACCGGGATAGTTACGTAATCGTCCTCTTTCTTTTCATTGCAAGGTAAAGGGTTTGAATCGTGAGATTCCTCTGAGATTTGTTGTGTATAAGGGGTTCCTTTCTGAACGTAGGGAATTAGTACGTTTTTCGGTGTTAATGAGTTTTTCAGGACGCATTCGCGGTAATTTTTGGAGATATAGTTGCAGAGCTTAGTGGCCATCAAGGTAAGAGTTCTTGTGCCATAACTTATGATGGCGCCTGTTTTTAGGAGGAAGTCGTGGCCTAATAGGCCGTCATAGGCCAGAGAACACTGGTCGATTATTTGAAAGGAATGATCTATCCTCCTGGTTTTGGATAGATTCAGAATTCCTGTAATAGAACCTTTGGTAGGGGTGGATTTGGAAAAAAGGGTGTTGACGTTATAGATAATTTGGTTGTTGATCTCGCAATCTGATCTTAGGGAATTGGCCTTTATTAAACTTATTTCCGCGCCGGTATCAATTATGAATTCAATGTTTGAGTCCTTGCATAAATCGAGGGGTAGGACAACAGTGAGCATCCCTGACTTAACGTCGAGGGGTAGAGTTACTGGTTGTTGCTGGGAGAACGAAACGCCTGTTTGGGATTTGTGTCGGCTCGGGAATTCATCCGCGAAGGGTTGCCGACTGCTAGCCTTCGCTCTCGATAGTTTACCGTATGCTGGTCGTTTGAGTGATTTCTATTGGTCGTCCGGTTTTGAAGGTTAGAATGGGGGTGGAAGGAAGTGGTTTGACGGGGGTTAGAGATGTGAGAAGGTTGAGATGAACGAGGGGTGTTACTGGAATTACGGACCCTACAATCAGAGATTTGGTGTCCCGTCCGTTTGCAGTATCTACAATAGGGAGCAGGTTGTTCTCCACCGCTAAAAGTCATGTAATTGTTCGATGGTTTGTGGGGAAAGTTAGGAAGGGGCATTGGTTGAAGTTTCTGGGGGCATTGGGGAGCTAAGTGTCCTACGGTACCGCATTTGTAACAAGTAGGTTGCTGCCCCATCACTACCGGTCTATTTGGGGGAGTAGAGATTCTTGGAAACTCGTACCTTTGGGGTGTGTTCGGAGGTGCTCTCACCTCTATTCTGGTGGCGTGTTCCAATATATAACTAGTGACGGAACTAAGCCTTTTGTCTTGATAGACCTTGGCCAGCATTTGAAGTTGATTGTTGGATAATCCGTCCTCAAATGCTCTTATCGCTAGGGTTTCGTTGTCATTGAGAAGTGAGCGCAGAAGGATCTCGTCCCTAGTATATGCCCTGGTGGCCTCATTTAAGAGAGAGAGATTTGAAATGATTCTTTGGACAAAATCTTTAACGGTTTCTCCGGACTTTTGTCTCATTTGGTTTAACTGGGTTTGGAGGTTGAAGCGCGAAAGTCTGGGTTCGAATTTACTACGCAGAGCGGTTTTCAAGTCGGGCCAAGAAAGGATCTGATTGTACTTTAGGACGTCATAGGCAGTACCCGATAATTTGCTCTTTATGACTCCTAGGAATAATTTGTGCTCGTCCTCATTGCGAATGGTGTCGAATATATCATCGGCGCAGGACAAAAATTTGTGCAATTCCTTGGAATTGCCATTAAACTCAGGGATCAAATTTTGGGCATTAGAAAGAGAGAGCGAGTGAAGAGGATGTGAATCTATTTTATTTTCAGGAATGGATCCTCTTTGAATTGGCGGTCCTTCGCAGAAACCTTCCTCCGACTGCTCCATCAGGAGGTCTATAGCGGCGTAGTACCTGGTTTCCGTACGTTTGTATAGTTGAGAAGAGAAATATTCCGAATCTTCTCCTTCCGAACTATAATTTTTAATAATCTCGAAGTGGGTTTCTTTGAATGGTTCCCAATATTGGTCGAGATTAGAGATTTTCCGATTAAGAACAGATTTCCTAAGACCAGCTAGGTCCTGGTTTTCTACCTCATCGGCCAGACTCAACAACAACTTGCTCCTTTCCTTTTGGACTCTTACTAACTTCACGTGCGTCGTTAGGGACGAATCGCCGGCATCGTCTGATTGCTCGCGAGGGGCAGTTGGAAATTTCTTAGGTCCCATTTTGGTTTCAGAGGCTTTGACGATTTGACAATCGGGGGTTTGGAGTAGTGGTGATGGGAGAGGTAGGAGAGTTTCGGGGTTGGCGACGACGACCTCTTCAAGTTCGTCGCCCTGATCCGGGTTAGAGGGATCTGACTCTAATACTTCTAACTGCTGCAGTTTTCTTTGGATAGATTCCTGAGTGGCATCGACCCAGTCCTTTGCAGTGTCAAAGCACCTTTGTTTAATATAGTCGTGAGACTGATCGACCTTTGCACGACTTTTAATCTTTTCGTCCGTGTCACGAAAATTTTCCCAAAGAGAGGAAAGGATTTTTAATTTACCACTCAAAACTCTAGTAGATTTTGTATCTCTTACTGAGTCGTGTATTTTCCTAATATCCTCGATCAATAATAATTGGGAGGCATATTCCTTTTCGGTCATTCTAGAAAATACTCGGACGGTCTCAAAGGCTTGCAATAGTCTTTGAAGGGAGCCCCAAAAGAAAAGGTCTTAATCGTAAATATGAAAACTTCGAACGTTAAAAGAGTTAAGGTAAAAGAGGGTTTGTCCAGCTATGGAAAAGAAAGTAAGAAAAGAGAGAAAGAGAGAAAAAAAAATAAAGGAGGTCTTTTAAGGAGACGATCAATTGTTCCCCGTAAGTTTAGCGATATGTCCTGCTAAGAAATACCGGTGAAAGGATAACGCATGCTCCATACTTGATATAGAAAGGTTCAATCGAAAGTAACTAATGGAGAGAAAAGAAAGGAAAACAACTTCTTGGACCTAATATCGGCTCCAAACGTCCCGGACAATGTTTGGTACTTGAAGAGAGAGGAAAAAAAAATTCAGTTCCATGAAAAATTCGGTTCCATGGAAAAATTTGAAGGCGAAAACAATGAGCGATTATAGAAATTGTTATATATATAAATATAGGTAAATGCTAAGAATCTCATTTCGGTCCAATTTGAAATATAAGGGTATATGATTTTATATTGCTGACGCAATTACCGGTAAGAAAATGACAACATTAGTGTTGATACTCGTCCTCCGCTATATCTTGTTCAAATACTGATTTCTAATATTTTTTTTTTCAAATTTGGTAGACTTCCCTAAGAATATATATATATAGTTTTTTTTTTCAAATTTTTAGTTCCCTTATGTGCAAGCGAATATATATTTAAGTTTGTGGTAGTTTTGAGGAGGGGAAGGAGACGAGATAGAAGAAACGAAAAAAAAAAAATTTAAGCCAAGGAATAAGGGAGGATCATCCCAATTACAAAAATGTTACAAATTACTTATATATAACAGCCGTATTCTACTTTACACATTATGTATAGTCCATGGACTATCAAACCTTGTCAAATCCTGGAATGTATATAGCAAGTTAACTTCTCAATTTCAATTAATAAAAAAAAATTGATTTCCCGGAGACTCAATGCTCCTACAAGGTTTTCCAGTTTTTCCCAATGTGTAAAATAAAATATTTAATAGAATATTTAATTCATATTCAGTTTAACTCTCTTTTTTTTTTTTTTTAAAACAACTAATTTAAACTAAAGGCGAAGGACTCACGATTCCATTTCGTCTTGGGGAGTTTGTGGTTTGCCTCCTGAATTTTATTTTATGGTGTGGACGCGCCGGTCCCTATAGTTGCGGGCAAGGTTGGAGCCCCGTACGAATCTTGTTGGGGTTAGTTCATGCTCGCCTGGAGCATGCAACCCTTTTCACTTCACTTTCACTAATTTGGTATATTTTACCCAAAAAAAAAATATTTTTTTTATGTTTTTTTTTTTTTTTTTTTTTTTTTACTTTATTATTTATTATTTGTTTTTGGGATCTAGCGGCAAGATCCCACCGCTGCCACCAAATGTTTTAACTCTTTAACCGGAGTAAGGAACGGGGAGTGCTTTTGGTAAAAGTTCACCCGCACCTGAATTAATTTATTAGGAACTTAGTTCGCTGAACATTTGAAACTGAAGTTAATTTAAACATTTAAAACTGAATGTTCCTTTTTTTTTTTTATTTATTTATTTATTAGAAACTTAGTTCGCTAAACATTTGTTACTGAAGTTAACTTAAACACTTGAAACTGAGGTTAACTTAAACATTTAAAACTGAATGTTCCTTTTTTTATTATTTATTTATTAATTTATTAGAAACTTAGTTCGCTAAACATTTGTTACTGAAGTTAACTTAAACACTTGAAACTGAAGTTAACTTAAACATTGAAAACTGAATGTTCCTTTTTTTAATATTTATTTATTAATTTATTAGAAACTTAGTTCGCTAAACCTTTAAAACTGAATGTTCCTTTTTTTTATTTTTATTTATTAATTTATTAGAAACTTAGTTCGCTAAACATTTGTTACTGAAGTTAACTTAAACACTTGAAACTGAAGTTAACTTAAACATTTAAAACTGAATGTTCCTTTTTTTAATATTTATTTATTAATTTATTAGAAACTTAGTTCGCTAAACCTTTAAAACTGAATGTTCCTTTTTTTTTATTTTTATTTATTAATTTATTAGAAACATAGTTCGTTAAACATTTAAAACTGAGGTTAACTTAAACGTTTGAAACTGAAGTTTACTTAAACATTTAAAACTGAATGTTCCCCTTTTTTTTTTTTTATTTATTAATTTATTAGAAACTTAGTTCGTTAAACATTTAAAACTGAGGTTAACTTAAACGTTTGAAACTAAGGTTTACTTAAACATTTAAAACTGAATGTTCCTTTTTTTTTTCATTTATTTATTAATTTATTAGAAACTTAGTTCGTTAAACCTTTAAAACTGAATGTTCCTTTTTTTTTTTATTTATTAATTTATTAGAAACATAGTTCGTTAAACATTTAAAACTGAGGTTAACTTAAACGTTTGAAACTGAAGTTTACTTAAACATTTAAAACTGAATGTCCCCTTTTTTTTTTTTATTTATTTATTAATTTATTAGAAACTTAGTTCGTTAAACATTGAAAACTGAGGTTAACTTAAACGTTTGAAACTAAGGTTTACTTAAACATTTAAAACTGAATGTTCCTTTTTTTTTTCATTTATTTATTAACTTATTAGAAACTTAGTTCGTTAAACCTTTAAAACTGAATGTTCCTTTTTTTATTTATTTATTAATTTATTAGAAACATAGTTCGTTAAACATTGAAAACTGAGGTTAACTTAAACGTTTGAAACTAAGGTTTACTTAAACATTTAAAACTGAATGTTCCTTTTTTTATTTCATTTATTTATTAACTTATTAGAAACTTAGTTCGTTAAACATTTAAAACTGAATGTTCCCTTTTTTTTTTTATTTATTTATTAATTTATTAGAAGTTATATTAAACGGAATTTAATTGGGACCCGCGTGGTCGAGTCTGTCCAAAACGACCCACCACCGACCACTGCACACTCGCGACTGAGCCCCTGTGTGATCTTTTCGGTCCCTTATCAGCGGGCGAAAACCGCTGACCGCGCATTTCTGACATGTCGCGCATGGCGACCAAGAATGCCCGCGATCAGCAATCTTCGCTTCTCGCTTTTCTCAACGCGATCGGATTTCTATTTGTGCACCGAAATCCGATCGCGCTGGGCAACAATGTTACGATGGTGGCGAAAAATGATGTGGCGACGACACCGGAGCCCAGAGCGCTGCGTCAGCTGGGAGACAATGTTGCAAATTGTATTGCACATGTGCAACACTGTCTGCGCGTGTGCTGACACCGCGTTTCGGGCCGGCGAACGGGCGGTCCCTTGTTAACTACAACGGGGGAGGGAAAAGGGGTTTTTTTTTCTTTTTCGAAAGCAGATGCATACATGTGTGACTTGGTCTTGGCCCAGTCACAACAGACCAGGTGGTGGTTTAAAGTTAAGTCTTGATTAAACTTAGGTCTTGATCTTGATGGTGAACGGGATTTATTCCTCTTGGAAGAATTGCGTCTTCTATCACGAGCTCTCCAAGTTTAAATATTATTTCCTTCAAATGTTTGTTTGTTTTTAAGTTCTTGAAGGTCTTATATAGAACTCATTTTAAGATTTAATTGGGCTCATTATTTAGTCATTATTTAGTCTCATTAATAGTCATATGAATCTCATTATTTTGTTTATTTGTAGCAGTATTTAATTGATGAATTAGAGCTGGTTGCAGCTTGGTTGAATCAAAAATGGAATTTGAAGATCTGCTAAGGTTTCTAAATCCAGATTCTTATGTGTAGCAAGGATAACTTGAACTAAGGCTGAAAGACGAGACATCCGCAATGTTTTGATAAAATCTTCAGTTACAGAGGATCCACTTAGAGTAGGGTGTCCCAGAAAAATCAAAGTTCTATTATTTTTACGCATATCCTCTAATTTTATTCGAATACTCTTTTTTGAATTTGGTTTATTTTTCTCTGATCTTTCAATGCTTTGGTGTGCACTTAAGGTTAAGGTGGATTCAACACAGACAGACAATTATTTTTTCAATCTCTTAATACTTAATTTATTAATCTCAAAGTTGCTATCTTTGTTAGAATTTGCATTGAATCATTGCATTGAATTTCTATACTATCATTTTGCTCAAGAGATTTGAAGATCAAACGTAAGTGGGTTATGTCCTCAGTTGCACCTGAGTCAGCAAGGAATCGGATAAAATTATCATCACAGGTTAAGTTAGAGGTTAATTCTACAGGACTGTTAGATTTAACAAACATACTTGAGGCATTGGAATCCTTGTCAGCAGTTCCATTCTTTTTCTTTTTGTGTTCAGTCTTAGAGTGATGATTCTTGCCTTTTCCATCTTTATCACCACTGAACCTTTTTCTTTTGCTGACGTGTTAATTATTTTCATCGCCTCTTCGTTTGTTAGTATAGGTACCACCATCACCTTTAGGATATCTAGCGTATGTTCTATCAAATTTGTGCTCCTTACCTTTGAATCTCTTATTGGCGATGCCGCCGTCGGTGTAGGGGCACTTTGGCGCTATATGTCCCTCATACCTCCGACATCTGTAGCACATAGGCCTTTTTGTTGCAGTCCTCAGCCTTGTGTCCTTTATTGCCACAGTTGCGGCAAAATTGCGCTGACTTTTTAGGACCAGCCGAGTGAGCTGCAGGGCGTGATGGTGCTCCAGCCTGCTCTAGCATCCTCCCTTCTTCTCTAGCTGGTTCCTGTTGTGTAATATAATCTTTAATTTGATTTATATTTAGCAGCGCCCCACTTAAATTGTTATGTAAAAATTGTGTTTGCCTGATGTCAGGTAATGCTTTAGCAACTGCATCAAACATGGCATCGCTAACTTCTACTTCCGAAAGCGCCGGTACTTCAGGTAAGTTATTATAAGTTCTGACAATGCTGTCAAATCTATCCCAAAAATCAGAACTTGACTCTCTAGCAGGTTGGTATCTAATGTTGTACAAGCGTTTTCGGAGTACGGAGGGTGTAATTGTCGTCTCATTGAGTTTAATTTCCTTAATCTTTTCCAACAACTTAACAGGATCACGTTCGTAAGAAACCTTAGAATAGTAACGCAAGTCAATCTTGTTTATTATTATATCTCTAACCCGAATTTTATCTTTTTCCATGTCTTATCGCGATTTATCTCCAGTTTGAAATCTAGTATCTATCACGTATATTAAATCACGAACAGTGAGCTCCGAGGTTAGAATCCAGAAAAGTCCCGTAAGAGAGTTGAGGTGTTAATTTGTAATCTCTCTCGTGATTACATTCTAGCTGGATCTTTTCTGGAATGTCCAACTTCTTCTTACTCAGAGCGTTTTGAATTCTCAATGAGATCTCATCACCCACGATATTCGAAACAGCAGAAGTTTCACTTAACACAGTCTGCACCTGTGCACTAGCCTGAGAATTCAGCACAGGTGTAGCTGCACTCCCCTGTTGACCAGGAGTCCGTGTTCGCAATGCCACTATTAGTTCGACGAGTTGCCCCTCCATCTTATCCAGCCTATCCCCAACAGCCGCATCTACCTGAGTGATGCGGTTTGAGGTGTAGTTCGCCCTCTGCTGTTGATAATCTAACCTCTTTTCAAGATCTGAGGAATCAAAAGAATATCTATCATTGTTAGAGTGTCCATTTCCAGCTTTTAAAGTTCTAGCACTAGTTATTGGGTAATTAAAAAAGTCTCCGCGGTTTTTTTGTATATTTTAGAACAAAATTTTTCTTTATTGAAACTTAATTTCAATCAAGTACATATTGACCATTATTATCTACGACCTTTTGCCATTTTTCGGCTAGCTTCATACTTCCATCAGTGTAGAACTTCTGTGGTTTATCGGCGAAAAACTTGGCCAAGTGATCTTCAGCGGTTAATTGTTGACAGTAGTGCTCAGAATTGATCGTTTCGCCAGGTTGTAGCAGCTCATAATGAACAATTCCCTTCCAATCCCATCATACACTCAGCATCACCTTGTTTGCCGTCAATCCAGGTTTCGATGTAGTTGGTGAAGGGTCACCGGCTTTTGACCATGATCTTTTTCGTTTTATATTTTCGTATTTAACCCATTTTTCATCGCCCGTGATGATTTGCTTCAAAAATGGTTCGATTTCATTGCGTTTCAGTAGCGTTTCACTGATGGTAATTCGGTCAATCAAATTTTTTTGCGTTAATTCATGTGGCACCCAAACATCGAGCTTTTTTTTGTAGCCAGCCTTTTTTAAATGATTCCAAACTGTCACGTGAGTGATGCCTAATGCCTCCGCTATGTCCTGACAGCTTGCATGCCGATCTTGCTCCACCAGTTGCAGAATTTCATCGGCTTTTTCAGTAACTGGCCGACCAGAGCGAGGAGCATCTTTGACATCAAAATTTCCGGAACGAAATCGAGTAAACCACTCCTGGGTCCGGCGTACACTTACAGCATTCTCACCGTAAACTACACAAATTTTTCGGCACGTTTTTGCAGCGCTCTAACCTTTTTTATAATAAAAAAGCATCACGTAGCGTATTTCTTCGGAAATTTTACTCATTTTCAAATAATAATAACTTTTCACACGAATGGAGAATTACAGAACTGTCTCCGCAAAAAATGTTGCTTGAAATGTCACCTTTCAAACACATGTTAGTTTGACACAATCGATTAGTGTTGCCCGTCAGTATGAGTATGAACACCATCTAGTGACAATAAACGGCGGAGACTTTTTTAATTACCTGATATTTTGGGTGTGGAGGTACCTTTAACTCTAGCCCTCATTTCATCCATGGTTTGTGATCCTTCACAAATTTCAATTTCCCTGGTATCATTGCCTCTTTTCGCTTTAGCCTCGCCTGCTTCGATTGCCTTCATTACAACTCGATGTGTCTCCTCCGACATAGAGCTAACATCGATTGAGTGTCTAGCGCCTGCTACTGTGGCGAGAGCGATCCCCTCACCCTCACGCATAAGAGAGACCTGTTCTTCCTCTCCGATGTTAAATTGCTCCATTATTGAGAGCATAAAGGCTTGAAGGCTTCTCCGATCTATGAGGTTATAAAAATGTTTATAGGCAAGCGTTCAATTAAAACGGAATCTAATTTTAATTTTTATTCATTATTGTCATGGTCTTATTTTACTACTAGCCCTTTTTTTTCTTTCGACTCACAGGAGTGAGAGACATAACGAGTGCATGTGCTTTTCTAAGAATTATTATTTTCACCTTCAAACCTTCTTTGTTTGTCTAATTTCACTTTTTCTTTCCTTCACTATTTTAAGACCACGACACTTATTTGCATTTATTTTAATGGTACTCACGCCTTGACACCATAAGAGTTGTCGAGAGTTTCGACATTTCCATCCTATACTTTCTAAAAACAAATAAAAATCAATCGTGGTTAAAGCAGGTTCAATTGTTGCTTCGACGTGATTCTCTCCGTATGCCAACGTACACAATTGCACACACAAAGAAAACCAAAGTTTTCTGTCTTCAGCTGTCTCCAACCTAAAAAACCCGGCACACCGCACAAAGAAAGAAAAAAACTTATCTAACCCGTTCCGAGAAAATTTAATTTTAAGTTATATAGCGCAGTCGAAGCGTGCTCTGTCCATAACCTTTTGAATTTGGTTTATTTTTCTCTGATCTTTCAATGCTTTGGTGTGCACTAAAGGTTAAGGTGGATTCAACACAGACAGACAATAAATAGACACAGCACTTACAACTATAATATTAATAAAAAAAAATAATATATATATATATGTATATATATTAAAGTATATCATTGAATATACAATTGAATCAAATATGTAACGAACTAAGGCGCAGTTACCAAACGTGTGCCCTCTCCTCCGATGTTGTCTTCACGCATCTGAAAGAAAAATCACAAATGAGTGACTATACTTCGGTTACGATACCACTTCACCCAAAATACATAGACTAGGTTATTGCCAGTAGGGTTACTCAAAATTACCAAATCGGAATTAAACAAAACTATATACAGGCAAGGGTGATCCAACAAGCCTTTATTTACTTGTATTACGATCGGATACGTCAGTTTGGGAGACCCACAAACAGACATGAAAAATAAGAATTGGAACGAAAAAGGCCATCACCAGCTTAAACACATGGAGGAACACCATCCATTGTTAACCCATTCCTTTCCATGGAGGAGAACCATCCATCTCAGCCGATCGCAACACAAGTATACAACTGTTTATACATATCTGAAAACTTCTGGCAACCACCCGATCACATGTAGTATAATATATGAAACACATAACAAAACCAAATATAATTCCAACTCAGTGATTTGACTCACCTAAATTAACGTAAAATGCACAAAACACACACTAATTTAATCATTACACCGAAAACGTACTACGTGCACCGGGATCGCAACACAAACTGAAACAGTGATCCACAAATGTCACCACGCATGCCTTTCAGGTTTCAATTAGACTAAAGGGATTTAGACTGCGTCATAACTGACGCTCTCAGAATTATTGCTCAATCCAATTGGAAATTTATTCTTCCCAAAGTATATTGACCAAAATATGTTAGAGTAAATTTGTTAGTGTAAAAAAAACAGAAATTCCCCGACTTACTTACATTAATTCTTACACAACTTACTTAATTTATTTAATCTCAAAGTACAGTAAGTAAGCCAACGGGCGGATTTTTATTTTCTATTCTGATCAAACGTCAAATACAATATATTAAAACAAAATTCGAGCTTATATTTTTTCTTATTATCTATCAAATAGAGGATGTATCCTTGCACTCAAGAGATCTCAAAGTAACCATTTTAAGTCCCGGACAGAGTCAGAGAGCTGGCAACCGGAAATGGAGGGGCAAAGCTAGAGAAGGGAGAGCCGAGATAAGGCAGGGTCCGCGCGTCGCGTGCAAAAGAGAGAGAGAACAATCAAAAACGGGACTTTGCGTCTACCGCGCACATTAACAATAAAATAGCACAGAGTTATTTCATATCTCAACACTCTTAAGACAATAGTAAATAATGTTTGATGTATTTTGAACCATGGCAAACCGTGCCGACTTGGATCTTAACATGTCAGTGCTTGCAAAGTACGGCACGCGGGTATTAACGTATTTATATACTTGTTATTGCTTGTTTATTTTATTAGTAAACGCATCGCTTTCGTTCTGTCAACATGTCGGTGGAGTACCGCAGTTCTAAAAAGGAGACATTCTTAATAGGGAACGTAACACATCAAATTACTGATTCAAAACTTCCCTCTAATGGACAAGTACTGGTAGTTTTGTACTATAATATTCGTGAAGTGAATCAAAGTGTCAATCAAAGCGCAAATTTTACTATTCGTGAGTGCATTATTTATTGGGAAAAGGCCCATATTCCGACAAGATCTCTATCCAACTGTGTTAAAAAAATAGTTGCGTTATACCAAGTTTGGAGAGATTTGCAAAAAAAATGCAACCAAAACACAAGATGTGATTGAGCAGCGTCGGCAGGAGTTTCCTAAAAACTTAGACAATTTGTTTGACTTTGCACACGCGGAAGCTCTTCAATTAATAAATATAGATGAAGATAGGATTTTCTTGCAGCGCAAAAGAGAACCAGGTCGACCTGGTCATATAGCCGGAATTGACAAAAAACAAACACAAAGAGAAGAAAAGGCGCATCTCAGAAATGTTGAGGAGCAAAAACGACGTGCTAAATACGTTTCATCCTTAGCTCCTTCGTCATCATCGTATGACCCACTACAAGAAAGTATGTCGTCTGATTTTGAATTAATGGATTTACGAGAAAATTTGCCAAACCTAACCGCTGTGCCAAATTTGCATTACTCTACAGGAGTCGAACAGGCCCAGGCACATTAGAATGCTATTATTGACTGGACTCTTGAGGATGAAGTGCAGATTCGCTCTTGTGATACGACTGCTTCAAATACTGGTCGAATTAATAGTGCTTGTGAACTTCTCGAACAGAAAGTGGATAGGGAAATGATTATTTTTACTAGCCGCCATCACGTCTACGAACTAGCATTTAAAGCCGTGTTTGAGGCAAAAATCCGCCAAGTTATTACAAGCCCAGACATTGCAATGTTTAAAAAATTACGAGAAAACTGTAAGAATGTGGATCCCGAGAGAATACAGAGCTGTAGCGAAAAGCTATCCTGTCTGAATGTTTCACAGACAGATAGACTTATCGAATTTTACCAAATTGAATTAACTAAGGAAATTACTAGGGATGACAATCGGGAGTTAATCGAGCTTTCAATAATATTTCTTGGCGGCGATACAGAAAAAAAACCGAAAGGCCCAGTCAAGGTCCGCGCCGTAGATTTTCCGTGAAAACTTGGGGATAAAATTATAATAAGTGTTTCTTATTAGCATGTACTTAAGTCAATGTCTCTCATACAATGGTTATATACATAGAGTAATTCGGTGACAGAACAGATAAATCACAAATTTATTTTTTCGCGCCTTTTTTCATTTCTTCTTTAATGCTGCCGTAGCTCTGACATTTACTCGACACTGGACACTTTAGGCTTTTTTGAATTCGATTTGATGCAAGCTCTCTTTGTTTTGCGTCTTATTCAATTTTTTACTTATACTTCAGCGAATATTTTTATTGTTTCAATTCAGGTCCTGGTAGCTCTTCTCAAACTCCTTACAATGACACCCGAACGCTTATTAAAAGCAATCACGAGTAAATGAACTAGCCTGATGACGTTACGCGCAAAACCGATGCTGCGCGATAAACACGTACAGAAGTTCTCTATCCGTTGTGACCTCCACAGTTGTTATCGCATCATTAGCCTCGTAACTATTGGCGATTGAAATCTGACGGTATATTGTACCGCAAGTAAGTTTGAATGGCAATCAGTGTACTTAACGAGCGAAGAGACGTTTTAACGATAAAAAAAAAATTGTCATACTAATATGTACTTTAATCATCAAACTATTAATTACAATGGTTATGGAGAGTAGTACGGTTACAGAATAGATAAATCACAAGTTTATTTTTTTCCGCCGTTTTTTTATTTCTTCCTAGATACCAACGTAGCTCTCACATTTGCTCGGCACTGAACATTTTTGGTTTTTTATATTCGGTTTGATCCGGGTTTTCTCCGGTTTGAGTTTTTTACAATTCGGTGCATATTTACATCTTTTCAATTTCATACCGATTTTTGATTTAATTTCGGAACATATTTTAGTTTTTTTTCTTTCGGTCCTGGCAGCTCCTTAATGCTTTTTACAAACATATCCGAGTCAACGTCTTAGCTTAACGGTTTCTATCGCTACACTCATTTATATCCTCACACAACGCTCATGAACAACAGTCACGCGTGGGCGCTTGCAATAGCTCCATGACGTCACGGGAAAAACAAGTGCCACACAATAAATACGTACAAATATGTTCTATCCACTGTGACCTCAACCGTTGTTATGGCATTATTAGTCTCGTAGTTATTAGCAATTGAAAAATGACGGTGTTTTGTAACACGAGAATGTTAGACTGGCTATCAATGTACATACTCATTGAGAAGAAATACGTTTTCACGTCAAAAAGAAAAGGTAGGAAATAAACGTTTGTTTCTTTGTACGGCAGTTCCAGATATATTTTATTTACACTATATATGTATTTCCCACAACTTTGTAAGTTAAACGCCATATGATCCACGGTCCATATGGTTTGTTGAATCGTATCCCCGTCTGTCTGAGAGATGGTAAATGCAGCAAAAGCTTTTCTGATGACTTTTACAATGCAACTGAGGCCAATGTTAGATGCGTCTTGTTAATGGTATAACAACTGACTTTCGTGGCCACTCGGTTTACAACCGTTATGTTGTTCCTTTAAATTTACATATTTTAGCGAAATTCGATTGCTACTTAAATGTAGAAAATCTTGGCACAGTTAAGAGCCTAAAATATATGTACAAATATGTGTATAAGGGATACGACTGTGCCAACTGGAGTTGAGGCCAAAGTTCATATAGATGAAGTCGATAGCTTTTTGTCCGGTCACTATGTTGGATCTACGGAAACTAATTGGCGCATAAATGAGTATTCAATGCATTACCAGTCACATAACATATTATAGTTCGACTTGAATGTCACTTGCCTCACCGGCAATGTTCTAAAAATCACGAAAAATCTTCGTACAGAAACAGATAAAGAAAGATAAAGAAAAGAAACGGAAAAAAATCAAAGAAGAAATAGTACAGCTTTTGCTAGATTATTTTATGTTATATGTTCAGCTGCTTAATTTGAGACTCCTTTTGCTTCATGTTCGGGGTCCCATAAGGATTTGGGTACTATTGGGAACATTATTTACTGTACATTTTCTGCTGCTGCATATGCACGACATATCGCATGAAATGATGGAGAGTGGCATGAATATTTATTAGAAGTAAGAGAGCGTTAGTCCTCTCAGCAGTTAAGAGAATTATTTTTCATGTCCTATTTGTGATATGAGCTTTCCTACAAATGCTTTAGATTTGTGGAATGAATTCAAAATTTTCATGTGTGAAGACTTTTTAAGAAATTCTTCAGAAAATGATTCATATAACCATTCTTTATTAGCCATAGAGGAAATTATGTTCAGTAATAATTTGTCATGAGAACAGCTAGACCTTCGAATACCTCAATCTTCATCAGCTATTGTAAGTACAGTACTGTATCTGTAATACAGATTAGGAAAGAGAACAAACAATTTTTGACGAAATGTTCCAAAGTGCAGCGGATCCGCTTTTGATTTAGTTTTACAGTAAATATTAAATTATTACCAGTATTACGGTTGCAGAATTTTTCGTCTTTCAGTTCATGTTCTTTATAAATTCTAATCTTTTGAAATCCTATGTATTGCGTGTGGTTTCAGTAGTATTCCTCTCTTTTAATTTAAAGTCGAACTTTCCACAACGTTTTAAAAATACCTTTGCCGATTTTAGAGATTTCCGTGTGATGAACCTCGTTGCATAATGAAAGATCCTAAAAAGAAAGGATATTAACAAAAATAAGGCAAAATACTTACTCATCATCTGTATGGCAGCCACTCGTCACTGAAACGTCACATGTCACGATCGAAACTAATACACGAATATGAATAGCCACTAGTACAAATCAGTACTAAACGTACTAGAAATTCGTTAAACTAGTCATCGTTAGAGGGCAGCAGCAGATCGAACGATCAACGTGACCGAATGTCGAGTGGAACGACCGAATTGACCATCTTAAATGGAATGTGCGGAAATGCACTTTGCGGGAAAAACAAAATGGAATGTGGGGAAATGCATTCTCAGGAAACGCAAAGTGTGAAATTTGAAAATTGGGAAATTGGGACAACAATAACTTCATGGAAAAATTGACAGAGTGGGAATTGCAGCGTAAGAAAAAAATAGGAATAAATAGACAGGAAAAATTAGAGAAAAGGCAGTCGATTGGAGTCTAAGGGAAGCAGATACTAGGAGGACGCTATAGCAGACGACACCAGTACAGTACACCGCCGGTTCACCGCTAGCCACAAGAAGCCGTTAGACTTGACGTTCCCCCAGAAATCAGACGAACAAACAAACAAGTGAGTATGCCTAAACATAACAAAAAGTGAGTGGATGAGGACTTCTGTCTCTCCACCAAAGTCCCGAACACGGTTTTCACGAGCCTTTTCGGGCATAAATCCAAACCCAGTTGACGGGGCGAATGCTCTATAGGAATGAGCCCCCTGGAAAACCTGCAGGAGGCATTAAAGAGACCGCACGTCGGACCCCGGCCAATTACTATAGAAACATACAGGGCGAGGCAACGGAAACCTTCACCACTATAACCAGACGCACCAGACAGGAAAAGTTGTCACGAGAAAGAAGACCGGGAGAGAGGCACATTTTAGGGAGGTGCTAGAAGAAATCAAGCGAAGGTTGTGGATGGCCGTGGGGCATCAGGAACGCGCGAAAATTTATCAGGAACTTCAGCGGGTTTATAATGAACGGAAGAGATACCGCCGCGAGAAGAAGCTGAACCGCCTCGACGCAGACAGGAGGGTGACTAATGGGGAATCTAGCAATTAAGTAGAATAAGAGCATTGTATTTGTATTAGGGTTATACGGATTGTAAGAGAAGAATAGAAATATAAGTAATAAAGGTATTTCATTCAATTCCGATTGATCTATGCTTACCCGTTAGGGAAATAGTGTTCAGAAGTGAAGCTCTAGTTGATTAAGAATCCCCGTTGTGAGGTTTCCACCTGAATGTGTTTGGAAGCAGCGGGAAAATCTTCACATCCGTACTAAAGATCTCTAAATAGTAGGCAAGCACAGTTCATAACGTCTGCATTTATCATTCTCACAGATGAAATTTCAATGCACCCGCTTAATGCTCTCAAATGAAGTGACCATTTTTTGAACGATTCATTCGGTATTCAAATAAAATTTTCGGAGATGAGGCTATTTTACTCTGTGGAGGTTTTTGACGAATATTCCATGTTATATCTCACGGTACACGTGTACCACTTATTGAGAATTGCCTTATTTCATGGTTGGAATTTTCAATATTCCACGAAATAACTTTTACCAAAAATATGCGAGCTTTAGCTCATGAGATTGAATTCGTTGAATTCGTAAAATCTCTTGCTAATGGAACCTTACCCTTATTTCCAGATTACAGCCAAGATGTTATTGAAATTCCTTCCCATTTAGTTATCAGCATCTTCGTGATTGCAGATACTTATGGCAATGTATCTGACACCATAAAGTTTAACGATATTCCCAATTCGGTTATATTAGCACCCAAATATGAAGACTGCACTTGCAGGAATTTGCAGAAATGCAGAAACTTTTAACAGTCTGTCCGGAAAGGAACGAATATATTCGAGTTCTCATAAAATCTTGAGTGATGATTATAGAGAGCAAAATAATTTTCCAGTAGAATTTTTATACTCAGTTGATGTAACTGGGTTCCCGAAACCAAATTGCAAGTTGCATACTTTTACTTATTCGTAATTTGAGTACAGGACATGACTTGCTTGGTCAATGGCACACCTATGCGTTTAGTTCCAATGCAAAAAAGTTGTTTGGATTGTGAGATTTTAGCAGGAGTTTTTCGAAACACTCGTATTTTGACACCAAAAATACGCCTCATTTACACAAGTACACTTCTGCCTTATTCCTTTCAAAAAATCTCAATTTCCCGTCATTTGGCTTTTGCGATGACAGTTAATAAATGCCAGGGGCAAACACTTCAAAATGTAGGAATCTTACTCAAACAACCTGTATTTTCTCACCGTCATTTGTGTGTTGTAGCCAGTAGAGTAAGATCGCTTGATCGATTGCGTGTCTATATTTCTGATATACAAGACCAAGGTCATTTGGCAGGAGATGAAAGAATTTTAACAAAAAGTATTTTTTATGTATTTTTAGGAAAATTTTAAGATCTTTTAAGATCTGCAACTGCACTCCGAAGGTTTTCGATAATTTTAGATAGGGCCTCATTCAATATAGATGTACTTTGACGTGCAAATAGAGCTGAAATGATTGCTACTGTAGTCTGAACTAAATCACCTGTTTACTTACAATGCTACTGTATATGGAGACCCGTGCGCGAGCTATTCCAGAGTGCGTAACGAATGAGGGGGGTTGGTGAGCATAGCGAGTGGGACGCGCCCCCCTAGTATATATAAACACTAGAGCAACGGTGTAACTTGAACAAAAAGGCGAAGAATTTAGTGTTCAAAAAGGCGTCTAGCAAGGCGATCCAATCTCGCCCAAAGTTTTGACGGCAGTGCTAGAAAATATACTTAGACACCTTGACTGGGAAAATTTGGAATTACCATTAACGTATCAAATTTGGATCACGTAAGATATTGAAGATATTGATATTAATATCTTTGAAAATATTGTGATATTCGCAGAGAAGCCAGATATAGAGCAAATATCGAAATAGGAAAAGAATTAATCGAGTATGTAGATGAATATATAAGTTAACAACATAAATCAAACACGCGCATCCAACACGTGCGTTGAAATTATGCGCAATCAAATAATTCCAGAATTTTGGAATTATGGAACATGAATCCTTTCAATCCACGAGCTTCCGTTCAAGCGAGCTTGGGAACCTTTTCAAGTCGACAAATTCCCACGGGCAAAATGATAATGTCATTAAAATTTAATTTTGAAATATTCACTTTTTGGAAACAAATTCTTAGTCGTGATTTAGATTTTAACAAGAAAATATGTTAAAAATAAACAAGAAGAATAAAGTTCAGTATTTAAAAAGACCAATCTGAATCTTTAATATATTAACTGGCACTCGAGCAGGGACTCTGGGTGTAAATTTAAGTTATCAAAGTGTTAAAACAAATCACAGTGTTCGCCAAATTAATCAAAGTGTTAAAAACAATCAATGATTTCATAGATCAAATTTTGAGGAAAATAAGTAATATTTGTTTTCGTTAAGTGCAAAATATATTTTAATAATATTCGAGTTTCGAAAAATAATTGAAACTAACTTTGGTGAAAATTATTTAACAGTGGTTTTGTTAAATTAAAGTGATTTTATCGAAAAAAAACTGCTAAAAGATAAAAATGATAAAGGAATAATTACAGAAATAAGTGAGATAAAAATAATAATAATTGAAAACTAACAAGTGAAAAACAAAAAAGTGACTTCAACAAAAAATTTTCTGATAAAGTGAAAAAATTTAACTGACTTGAGGTTAGCAAAAATTTAACAAAAGCCAAGACGATTTTATTGAAAATCGAGAAAGCTATAGTAAGTTTATTGTAATAAATTTTGAAAGAGAACACTGTGACTTTGAAAACCTTACTTAAGACTAGTACGATAAAATAATTGCAAACTTCCCTCAATACAAGGAACGCAGGAAAAGAGGCCCCGAAGTGGACCACACAAGGACAAAACAGAGCTTTGAAATATGATAGAAGAAGCATTCTGGATCACCGGAGCAGGCAATAAGAAGTTTATTGAAAGCAGCCGCCTACGTCGTTGAAGGAAGGTCCTACCAAAGTCCCAAGGACAAAGGATCCACCATCCAACGTGCAACAAAAATAACAGGTGGCAACCACACATCTACTAATTGTACTGTAAGTTAATTCCTATTATCTTTTTAAAGAAAAACATAATAAAATTGATTAAATTTCAAAAGCGTGTAAGCCTGCAAATCCTGCCGAAAAACTAAATAACGATCAATCGTGTCAATAATAATTAATACGAATAATAATTAGTTGTGAAAGAAAAATCAATTTAGCGAAAGTTTTTTAAATCTATTTCTATAATTTTTACGTGGTTTTATCCTATTCTTACAAAACTTAGTCCAAAATGACGCCAGACAATATAATAAAACCCAGTGTATTTTCCAATAACAGTGCTGCAGGCAGTGGTAACATCTAGCACATTTGACCTCACTTAACATAACCGAATCATAAAAGAAATCGTTACAAATGAAAACCAACAAAATCGCAGCAGATTTCCATATTATTCCTACTCAAAATACTAATGAGACAGACCAAACTATTGACCCACAACACATTCAGAATCTCGACCAAATGGACTAAATACCAGATGTAGCAAAAAGTTCGAGGGAATTTTCCGGTCAACCAGAAGAATTTTCTATAAACTTACGAACCTTTAAAAGTCACTCCCCAATATTATGGGATTCTTAGTGATATAAGAAACAAAATAAGAGGGCCCGCAGATACAGCCCTCGAATCCTACAACACGCCATTGGATTGGGAAAAAAGTTCAAGATGTTTACCTCCTAATTATGCCGACAAGAGGGTCTTAGGCACTCTGGAATACCAGATGAGAACTCTTGTCCAAAGAAATGAAACCAACTTTACCAAAAGTTCTTTTATCACCTATCTGCGATTGTAAACAAATTACCTTCAACGGAGATGAGTCAAGAATCGATGAACGTCATGACCCATTCATATGTAAAAGCACTAGACACAGTTGTAAGAGTACTCAAATTAGCCTTACCAAGACTCCTGAGTATGCGTGGATCTTTCGATCTACCAGAAGCCCTACACTTGTGTCTAAAAGTACAAAATGTTGATTATTGAATCCAACATAGCCGTTGGCACATTAGAACACAAAAGCCACATCAACCACCTCCACTTCCACCGAAGAGGAAACCCCTCATCCACAGCATTAGGACTCTTCAAAACTTCTACCCTCACTTGCTTCACAACCCAGCGGTTGTTAAAATCCCATGTCACTGTCAAAATCCCCGTCAACAGTATTTCCAACAATCTCTTAAAAAACCACCTTCCAAACTCCATCTAGACCACAGAGAAGTCCTTTCCCTAAACCTGAATCAATGGATGTCGATCAATCAATCCGATCTCGGCAAATAAATTACATGAATAGTCCAAATTACCAACAATTCGCTAACAAAAGGCCACTTTCCAATCAAGTACGTCCGCCTGCGATGTACCAAAGAATCAATCATGTTCAACAAAATTTGGAAGACCAATCTTTGCAGGACTATTACGAACAAACAAAAACGACACAATACACGACCAGACAATTGTTGATTACACTTATACTCAAGACACAATCGAACCAGACGGATACGTTCAAACCTACGACCATAAGTATCCTCAGGAACCAGCCTAACATACAGACGAGGTTAATTTTTTAGATAAGGGAGCTCTTCGCTTCCTTATTTCGAACATAGAACGAAGAGCGGTAAAAAGTTTAAATTTTTAATAGATACTGGATCAAACACAAATTATGTTCAACCACAATATGTCAAAAATCCCATTCCAAATCAGAAACCATAGCTAATTCTGTTGCGGGAAGCGTTGAAATAACACACCAGGATTTAATTGATCTGTTCGGACATGACCGAAAACCAAAAGTTTTTCTTCTCCACAATCTCAAATCATTTCATGGTATCATCGGAAATGACAGTTTAAAACAATTAAAAGCTACTATTCATACTCTGGAAGGATTCATGACAATCCACCCAAATATTAAAATTCCCTTAAAACAACAAATTTCTGACAAGGTAAATAACATAAATGTTGTCTCACTGCTGGCCCTGTGAGAATGGTCGCCACGATTATATTCTCCCGCAACTCTTTTATAAGCAGCCTTGTGCCATTACACATGTTAGGAGGGTTCAAGTTTCTTAATAGCATGATAGGAATGCCAACTTTTAACATAAGGTCGTGAGGAGGTAACCCAGAAGGGCTCAAAGAATTTAAAAATTCCTGAGGGTAGTGCACTGTATCCTCAATATTACACACCGTGTCAATGAACTTAAAGTGTTTGACTTGACCGGGAATTTTCTCTTAAATCAGTTTATTTATCTCATTCACTGTATCGTTTCTGGGTGACACTTTTGCCCTATGACAAAGCCAATGATAATCTCTTTCCAATAAATTTTCAAGGCCGGGATATATTGCGTCTATCAGATGTTCTAATCTATGTAACATGTGACCTAATCTATCGGCAAGTTTAATGTCATCGCTAGTTCTGTTTGTGGCAGGAAAGCTAATTTTCCTTCTCCAAGATTCAGTAGTTGATGCGAAAAGGCGTTGTCGTAGTTGTCGCTCAAATGGGCTCTCATGTTTGTTCGTAAATTGAGAGTTTCAACGGAACTCCATAAGTATGACGATTTAAAGCATGCCCTGATGACACCTGTAATGTACCACATGATGCAGCGCAGCAATGAGCGAAACAGACTAAACTTTCCCATTCGGACCGAAGAAAAAGAAAAGGTTTCAATCCCCTGAGGCACAGAAAAGGTTTTATTTCCCTGGTCATCCCATTCCATTTCATTGCCGTTCCATTCCCACGCTGACCACTGCTTGGATCCGCCTCCAGTTTCCCACGCTGTCCATCGACCGATCGTCTGGAGACACTCCCACCTACAATGCGATCTGCAAACCAATGCAGATCGATCTGACCTCGTTAGGTGTTGCCTCATCGAAAGAATTCCGATGAGAAAGTTTGAGGTGACGACTTTTTTAGTGCTGCGGTAGCACTGCAAAATAGGTATAAGAACCCCGCAAAATTCAGATAGTTAGTCAGTAAGTAACTTACAGCTGTAACCGTAGTGACGTAAATAAAATTAGTTCAACAGAATAATAATTTCCATCATTCCCAGTACTTTACCTCTCCTTCCATTCCAACGAGATCTGCTTGATCTGAGCGGAACCCTGCGGAACAATCCCAAGGGTTTTTCAAACAAATTAAGGAAGAATTTTACATGGCGACCGTGACACATTACTCATACGAGTAATATAGCGAACTGGAGAAATTAAACAACAAATGAAGCAGAAGAAACCAGAGCAGACGAACAAGGAGCAGTTAGTGTTGTTTCCGGCAAACTACCGGATTCCAGCAGGGATAGTGAAGCAAGGGGCAGAGATACAAAGACCTACGTTCGAAGATGCGCGTTGCGGGCCTAAACCATTGGACATAAGGAGATTTTATAAAAATAATAATAATAAAAATAAAATCAAGGAAAAAAAAAAAAAAAACTAGAGGTGGAAAAAGGCATCAAATCATAAAGAATGTTAAACAACTAAGAGACATTTTAGAAAATTGTAGATCAGAGGAGAAAAAAAATAGATTTAACTTACTTTTGAACAAAGCCAAGAATGATTTGAATAGACTAAATAAAAAGAAGAAAATAAATTAAAATATAAATAGAAAATTTGTAATATTGTTTGAATCTTGTTGGAATTTAGGATATTACTTACTTCCCAATTACGATCCTGGTTAACCAATACAGAATGGGAAACAAAAACACTAAGACATCCAATAATGGAGAAATAGTTAACAATGTGACGGTGCAAGACATAGTAAGGACCGACAACCCGCAAATTTTCTTTGTGCTATGCGCAATACTGATAGTGCTTATTTTGAATATGGTCTATAAGATATACATGAATCACCGAAGAGGTCTTCGAAAGCGTTACTTAAGTTCGCCAGCTAGAATAGCTATAGTAGATAGCAAGGCATGAGTCAAATGGAGGGTTTAGAAGCAATAAAAGCACAACTAGAAGCTATATTAATAAATTTTAAGAAAAAAGGGTCTGCAGTGTATACTATTAAAACGTTAATAGAGAAGGAAAATACAGTAGAAGAATTACTCACAAAAGCAGAAGCATTGAAACCTACGGAAACTACTCTTGGTATAGCACAAGACCTGGAGAAAATATATGTAACAATAAGAGATTTAGGAAAAGAAATTGAAGAATTCATAAAGATTCAAACGGACCTTCGTACGGTAAATACCAGCAGCAGCATGTCGTTCGATATTAAGACGGCAACCTCTTTGATACCACATTACAGTGGCAAGGAGGATGAAACGGAATCCTTCCTCGATGCGGTTAGTCTACTGGATGAACTGACAGAGACGGCGCATAAACAAATAATGGTTAAATTTATAAGGACTCGAATAACAGGTCGAGCAAAACTGGCTATAACTGAAGATCTAACGACAGTGGAAGCGATTAAGCGAAAAATTCGTCAAAAATTTTCGGTGAAATACTCATCGGACGCATTACTGGCACAACTGAAGGCAACTCAACAGGGAAATAAAAGGCTTGTTGATTATATTAGTCAAATTGTAGATTTAGCAAATCAACTCACGAAAGCCTTCATGTCAGAGAACGTAGCAAGTGGTGAATCGGCCGAGAATCTTGCCGAGAAATTCGCAAAACAAGCGCTGGTAGAAAATGTTTCGAATCCTGAAACATCTATCATACTAAAGGCGGCAAGCTACACGAAGCTTTCCGAAATTGCAGCTAAGGCAATTGCCATAGACAAGCCGGTAAAAGCCAATGTGTTACATTTTAATGCACAAAAAAGGCAAAATAAACCAAAGTTTCAGAATAACGGCGGAAGTTGGAGTAGGCCGGGTAACTGGCGGCAAAGACAAAACAATTTCAATAATCAAAATACGGGCACACAAAATAGAAATAGAGATAACTATGTGCCCTCAGGTGGTGGATGGCAGGCAAATAATAGATTCAATAATCAACGCAACGGACACGACAATAGCAACCGACGGAATTTTAGTGGCAACAGAGGGCAGAATAATCAAAGGATACACTACTATAATTCGGGGGAAGACCAAGCCCCTCAGCAAGAGGCCGACCCCAGTCAGTTGGGGGGACAGGAACAAATGGGAGAATATACAACATAAGTTTAAATCTGGCAAACTTCATAGTTGCTGACGTCGAGATGTGTGACAAGAAGTGTACTCTTCTTGTAGACACTGGTGCAGATGTATCCTTATTTAAAAGACACTTAATTAAACCAACCCAAATGTATTACCCCAAAAATAAATGTACACTACGAGGAAAAGCGGACACTACTCAGCTTTCTATGGGTTCTACAGAAACTAACTTGATATTTCATGGTGACACCGCGATCAAACATACGTTCCATGTAAGATTCTTCCTTAATTGTTTGAAAAACACTTGGGATTGTTCCGCAGGGTTCCGCTCATATCAAGCAGATCCCATTGGAATGGAAGGAGAGGTAAAATACTGGGAATGATGGAAATAATTATTCTGTTGACGTGTTCCTTTTGTTATTACAGGCAGTGTTTGCCGAAAATAGTCCGCAAAAACAAAAGTAACACCACCCATAGCAGCATCTGAGTTTCTGAGGTCTTTCAGCGTTCGGTTCACTGCTTCAATATGAGCTCTATGACTCATGGTACATTCGTCCCATATAATTAAAGATGTCTCTTGTAAAAGTTTCCCGAGCGGTCCATTTTTACGTATTGAGCATACTGACTGTTGTTCCAATGATACTGTCAGTGCTAGCTTAAAGGTATAGTGTGCTGTTTTGCCATCATTTAATAGAGTTGTGGCAATCCCTGAAGAAGCAACGGCTAGCCCAGTGTTTTCGGATTGTCTTACTTTTACCAACACCAAATTTGTGAGGGACGTTTTCCCAGTACCTCCTGGGGCGTCGAGAAAAAATATTTTACCCCTGTTGTTTAGCACACTGTCAATCATTGCATCAAAAGCTTCTCTTTGGTCTCTAACTAATTTTGGTAAATTTTCATTTATAAAAACTGACAACTCATTGATGTCGTACGAACGTGTCAGTATTACATCCGATGCATGGTTATGTGACCGAATTGGAGAAGGTAAACCAAAATCACTTAGGGTTTTCTCATTTAGTTCTAAGAGTTTATGTTCCATATGTTACAGACCTTCACTGTAGATGTCATCATTATAGGGTAAAGTGAAGTCCTGATATTGCTGTCGTATTCTATATCTTATGTCGTCACATAAATCGTCTTTGAAGTTTTCCCACAGTTTGAGTGGTTCAGATGGGTAACAAAATAATAATATCACCTCAAACAACTCCCTCAGCTTCAAAGGACATTGAGAGGTCGATGCTTCTCTCAAAGTGTTTTCCCATTGGTTATCGTTTTCTAACAAACTCCTCTCACGGCAAGCAGCTTGGTATGTTTCTTTGACAACTGCGTTCACAGTTTTTAAGTACCGGAATGAGGTGGGACCACGTACGTGGTGAAGCAAAACTCTAAGATAGAAACACTCTGACTGAGAAGGAAGGACACTGTATACTCTTCCCAAAACCGGATCTTTCTTAATTCCGGGATGCCGAGCGACATCTTCTCCACGTTTTCTTCGAGAAAATTTGTTTCGAGCCCAAGTATAATAGTGGGGAACTTCGTGATAAAATACTGTTTTTGCGAAGTTGTCGGAAGTGCACAAATCAAGGTATGCAGATAGAGTTGTTTTTGGTGGATTTTCCACTATTCTTTGCACATTGTCCGGGGAAAAGTATACTCTTCGGCCGTTTTCTAAATGTACGGCTAACTGCACTACAGTAGGGTGTCTGTCATGTATAGGAAATTCCAACAATTTCCATACCGCTTCCGACGTACTTATGTACCGTCCGTTTAAATAATTTTCGACTTCATCATGAGCATTTCTTACACCAAACGTTGCCTGACCGACCCTTTGTTTATATAGTTACAAATGTATTTTATAGCTTGAACAGAATGACAGTATTCCACGTTTATTCGTCAGGGAATTGGAGAGTACGGGATGATCCATCTGTTGTCTATAGTAACATTCCTTCCACGAATACTCATAGTAGCTATCTCAACGTCTCGGCGTCGATAAACAGGATACCCATCTTCCCCGGTTTGGATATCAGTGACAAAACGGCGTGGATATTTTTTTGAGCTTTTGCCATTTTTCATACACGGTGATGTTGGATTTTGTTCCCCACATGACCCGTGAACCATGTTCTTGGGCACAATGTCAAACAACGCCGGATCATTATCTTTGTCGGGTAGCTCAGCAACTATAATCTTGCCAATTTCGTCAGGTTGTATTTTATTTTCTAGCCAAAACAATATGTGACAGTGTGGTAAGCCCCATTTTTGCCATTCGACACTGGCCATATGACATTTGACTTTTCCGTAAATTTCTTCTGTTGTAAATAGTTTAATAAATTTGTTCATTTTTAAATGAAAGACCCTTGCTATAATGTCATGTCGGTCGGAAGCTCATTGTCCAGGAAAAAGCTCTTCCGTTATTTCTTCGCACTTGGTGTTGCAAGTGATGGTAACAGATAAGTCAGGCCTTCCGTCATTTCGCACGTATGTCATAGCCTATTTACAGAATGTCATATTTGCAGCATTTACAGAAGCATCCCTATTTAAAGCACCTCTTAAATGTATATAATCGTCAGCTCTTAACTTTTGTTGGTTTCGGGATATAAAATTCAATCTTTCCGATATCATTTTGGCCAGCATGTCAACGCAGTATTGACTGAAGAAATCTCGATAATGATGTAAAGTATTGAAACTGTTATCTTGAACCATTAGTCCGTAAGCATAGAACTGCATATAGGAAACTGTTTTGTTTTGTGCTGAACCTTGTTGCTGTATAGTCAGATAATAGCCATCTTCTCCTTTCACAAACATCAAAGGATACTGCAGGGGATCGTAAGCGCGATGCAATTCGGACATTCTTCTTAGCTGGCCATCTTTACAATGCAGAATTATATCTCTGGGTCCTTTGTCTGCTTCTACTAACAGGACGGGAACTTCGTTTGTTGTAGGGGAATTGTATCTTCCTCGATGTTGATTTTGTGGTGTGCGATCGTCGTGAATTACTAATTTTACGTTATCCGAGCAAGCGTTGTTTTCTAAATTGTGGTTGAAACTGCGTATGTATTCGTTATGGCTATTTAATACGGTCTGTAACTCATTGATCAAATGGGTTTTTAACGTGGGGCCCATGTTTGATCGCAAGGAAAGTTGATCCGCATCAGAAATGAAATATATCTGTGAAAATTTCAAGCTATGACCGGCTGTAGGAAGAAGACCACCAATTGAATGATAAATTTGACCCTCTATCTTAAAAGTAGGCGTAAGGTTTCCTTCGCCAATTTCTTTGGCACCGAACGACGTCATTTGACATAGTGTATTATATTTACGTATATTTTTAAAAAACGCGTAGAATACGGATGATCACTTGTCAAGAGACTTTTTACAGGTTGTGGTGGCTCTTCAATATCAGGGAGGATCACTTTACCTGCAGCACAACACATACCATTTGGTTCATTGCTAAATTTTTTTTCAGCAACACTTAGGACAGGTTTTACTCATTGCTTCAATTGTTACTGCGCTCTGCTTAGCATAATCGATGTTGGGATCATAATTGAAAGCTGATCTATTACTGTGAGCTTTACTTTGATTGCGTATTCTAGAAGTTTGTTGTCTCTGTGCCGCAGTAGTAAGCCTCTGCGAACGTTCGGTGCTAGACTCCCTATCACGTATTTCCGACATATTCTGCCTTCGGTTAGCCAGTCCCTGAGACCTTTCGGTGCTAGTCTCCCTAGCACGCCTTGCATAGGTAATTGCTCTTTGGCTGGCAAGCCGCCGCGAATGTTCGATGCTACACTCCCTATCACGTATTTCTGACAGATTCTGTCTATGGTCAGCCAGTCGCTGAGACTTTTCGATGCTAGACTCTCTAGCACAAACTTGCAATCTGTTTTAACTTTCACTCGCAAGGTGGTGTGCATGCCCAGAGGAAGTCTTTCTCATTCGGCGTACTATAGCCGCTCTTGTCTGGGATGTAATTTTTAGATAGTTGTGATTTTCTTTTAGGCATAATGACGTTATTTATTCAGATCAATCCGATTGTTTGAAACAATCATACAGTAGTTCTCAAAGAATCAAAGAATTGCTTATAAGGATGAAACCACATAAAGTAAAACGCTCATTGGACTTTACCGGTACTGCATGGGAATTGATTGCATGTAAATTAATAATGTATTGGAAAACAATAATCTGCAAGTCATAATAAATCAACTGTAGAATGAAAGAATTAATAATTTAGCAAATATTGTAAAAGAACTGAAAAATGCTATTAAACACGAAGGTAAAATAATAGATCAATTTCTAACAAATCTTATATATATAAATAGATATCTCTTTGAAAATGTTTGTCGCGGCTAAACTCGGAATTTACTAAATCGATTTCAATAAAACTTGGCACGAAGATTACTGTCTAGTAGGAGAGTGTTTGTGTGAAATTTTCAAAAAATTGGTTTTAAACTTTTGGAAATATTTAAGATTTAAAGTTTTCACGGTTTCAATTTCAAGAGAAAGTCGGCGTTAGTGCTCAAGCTTAAGATCAATAAATGAATAGAGATCGTGCAATTATCGCATCGTTAGCGGTTACCCCCTTTCTCTTAAATATAAGACGTGTTTGAGAGAACATATCGGCATTTTGTTGATTGCACGATCTCTCTTCATTTATTTTTCTTAAGAAGCAAAGTACACTTTCTCTTGATATGAAATTCATCCATGCATTCATACTAGAGATGGATGCGACTTCATGTCATGTGGGAAATGAGTGGGAAATGAGGATTGATTGGTTTCGAGTGGGAAATGAGGATTGATTTATTTTTGGATCTTCTTATGCCCATCTCGAATACGAAAACGTCAACCTTCACTTGCAGTGATCCGTTACTTTTCGCTTTTGCAAATCGGAACAAAAGCTCTCTCTCAAGAATCCTCTATCATTTGACAATCTGTATTTCCGTAGATCCGGTTTTAATTGTTTTCTCAAAGTTTTGCTCGGATTATTCAATACAATTTTGGTTCATTCAACCAGTAGCAGGTGGATTTGTTCAAATTAGTGGAAAATGGTAAATATGTTTTTTTTTAATTTCAGATCGTAGGACATCATAGTTTCCGGGAATTCCAAGTTGACCAATTTTATTCTGGTTTTAAGGGTTCTTTTCTGGCAAAAATTTGAATTTTGAACGGTTTTTTGCCCGTACCGGGTTAACGAAGAGTACAAATGGGTTCATATGTATGACCGACCACCACTATTTTGACATTCCCTACCTTTCTTGCATTTGTTATTGTTCTCTAAATTAAGGTTTAAAAGGTGTGCATTCAAAAGATTGAAGAATTGATAAAATTCAGATTTTGAATATTTAACGTTATCTTGCTCCTGGCGGCTGAACGAAGCTTCTCACGGGGTTCGTACGTATGACCTACCCCCATGATTTTAAAATTTCCTAATTTCCTTTTTTCGATACACCTCTTTTCTCTGAATTGATTTTTGAAAGATTTGTTCAAATCGAAGTTGAGATATATGATAATATTCAGATTAAAATTCGTAAGTGCAAAATCTCGTGTTTTTCGGAAAAATTTTGCAAATATTTATGCATTGGAAATTCAATTTGTATATTTTTTCCTCACATAAATAAAAAATACTATTGAATACAAAAATTTCTGTTTTCTGCACAGAAAACGAAAATTTTTGAGTTTACATGCGTGTATGGGAGTAAGTTTTACTCTCCAATGGAACACGTATGAACGATTTTTGTTTGTGTTTGCAAATTTCAGAACATCAAAATTGTGTGCATTGTGTGAATATGTACATTGTGTTCCATCCGCGGAATTTTGTTACAGCTCCTTTCCTATTTTTGTGATCACTCATTCCCTTTTTGACAATCAAACATCAACTGGAAAAAAATTCGCGCACTGTCTGTTTTCAAACCATTAAAGGTGCATACGGCCCATACATCTTTCGTCTGCTGTTAGGTGTGTGATGTTGGAAAAAATTGTGTACACAGTCGCATGGGATCGCGACATCTGGTAAATTATTTTGTATGTGATTGAACCGTAACTTTTTTGTAAGTAGAAGAAAGCAATATTTTTCAACAAATGCGCCGAAAATAAATTTACAGGGCTGACGTGGGCGTTTTGTTGGTGTGGCCGATCGGATCGTGTTAACCCCTCAAATATTACTGTGAAAAATTTACATTCAGAAAATGTATATAAGCTAAGATCATTGAGATAAGTAGTCGGTACTAATCGAAGCTTAAGTAAAAATTTAGCCAATTGTGTTTGCGTTTCAACCACAATCTTTAAATCCTTATTTGTTTCATTGTTGTTACCAAACATAGGACAAATTTCGATTTCTTATAACTACTATATATCAATTTTCTTGTAACTTTAAGGTTAATAAGTGTTGTAAGGTATAGTAACATTTTCAAAGTTGGCTCCTTTTGAAAAAGTGCTTGGTTAGTTGTTTTAAGTTTATTTCTCATTCTTTTATTGAGCACTTTTCATACTTTTAATTTATTATCCATTTAACGGCGAAAATTTGTAGGCAAACGTTAATAAAAACAGTTTTGAAATAGCTAAAAATTTTTTCCAAGTTTTTGAACTTATGTTACAATTAGAAGGTAACTGCTAAGAATCAAAAATCTTACAGTATACAGTATACAAAAAATATGCAGTATTACGTAATGCCCAGCAAAGCGGGCGGGTACAGCTAGTATTCAATATAAAATTAAAATTGTAGAAGAAGAATTAACAAATATTAATTTTGCCATACACTGGGTTAAATCCGGTATAATTATAAGTTTGATTTTGTCGCATTCAAATATAACGGTAGCCATAGACAAGTTAAGTAAAGAAAATTTACCATTTCTACCATTGAAGAAACCCTTAGTTTTCCGAATGTTAAATTTATAAGTAATAGTTCATGATAATTGTATGTTCTTGCTAGGACGTTTAGTTTAGCCGCTACGGGCAAAGAACCGTTGAGAATTAAAATTTTTACCGGAAAAGGCCACTAAAAACCGGAAGAAAATTGATTAATTTCTGGTTCCCGGAAACTATAATGTCCTGTGACCTGAAGTTCATAAATTTACCTACCATTTTGCATAAATCTGTTTAATTTCACTGGCTACGGGTTGAATAAACCCAAAAAGTCATTCAACCCGAGCAAAGGGATTGTTGTTGTTGTTTCGTCTCCACGATCGATGTTCATCAGTGGAATTCAAACAGCTGACTTCCATTGAAGGGAATCTAATCGGAATCAAAATCAAGTCGTATGGCAATCGAAGGTCGCATGGGAAAGGCTTAACCACACCCACGCACCATCATCCCGTAGATAAACTAGGATGATTACGTGTGGCTGAGGAATGTCAAGAAAATACGGGATGGTTGATCGAGAACACAACTTTTGATCGAGGAATCAATCAAGATTGTGCGCTCGATTGACACGCCCGAGGATCGATTGGCCGAACAAAAGAACGGAGTCGGACTATCGATCCTCTACTTCATGAGTGACGCCCCTTTGGTTCTTTTGTTCATAGGATTTGTGTCTTTTGTTTTGTAGGATCCCAAATTTGCCCTTCGAAACTCGTTGTATAATGTAATAATGAATTTGAGGTTGTTGAACCCAAAAATTTTGCAACGAGCTCTGAAGGAAATGCAATTTTTGGACCAAAATGGAAAATTCAAAAACACAAATGCAGAGATTAGTTAAATTTGCAACAAGGAAAGCGATTTTGGAACACGGGAAAGTACGGTACTTTCTTCGATCTTTCAACCCTGGACGATGGGTTGAATGACTGAAAAAAGAACCAAGAATATACTGAAATTAATTGATGATGTTTAAAGAACCAATTGGAGAAAATGTGGAGATATTGTGAACAAACAGTGCCAAATTAACGAAGTGAAAAAGAAAAGAGAATTAATTTAGAGAGTGAAAGAGCGCGGGTGGGAACGTTTTAGGCTTAATAATAAGGTGAACTATTAAAATAAGAACAGTAACTTCCGTTACAGATGTATTTAAAGAGGTGCAGGTCAAAAAACCAAAAGAAGTTGACTGATCGTACGAACTGATAAACTGAAATTAATTGGTTGTGGAAGAAATGTGGAGCTGTTGTGAACAAATAGTGCCAAATTAACGAATTGAAAAAGAAAAGAGAATTAATCTAGAGAGTTAAGGAGCGCGATTGGAGAAGAAAATATTGTGACGTTGCGAACTAGTAGACCAATAGTGCGAACTTGTAATATAAAAAGAAAGAAAATTAAACTAAACAATTAAAGGATTGGAAGCGTTTTTGGACTTAATATCGGTAGTGAACCAAAAGATTTGTAGCAAAGTAAGCCAACATAGTGAAGATTGCAACAACAGCGGTCGACATTGCGGCGGAGGAGACAAGAAGGCTTAAGGGAACCGGAGTATTTTAGATAAGTACTAGTTAATAAGTCAATAAACATGTGAAATACACATAGTATAGTATGGTAATAGTAACACATTTAGGAATATTAGTAGGGTGCAGGTAAAAGGTATAATTTCAGTAAAAACCATGTGAATCAAGTTGGCACTTCCAAATAAACCAAAAGAAAAAAAAATTGTTAAATGAGAGCAATTCTTCCTCATACGACTCCATTCCACATTGATGACTATCGTGACGCGTCGCGGGGTTTCTCATTTTCACCGTGACAGACGCGTTGGGTAACTCGTCCTCCTTCGCGGGCATTAGGCCAGGTGAGTTACCCAACCTCCGGAGGCGCCGGAGGCCTATGTCGTAACCAATTTTTGCACGTGACTTAGTTTTCAACCTAACAAAAAACAAACTTCGGACAATTCCCATTTAGCTGGGACTTTGATTTGGATGTCACTGTAGAGAGCTTGAAAAGTGCAGCCATGAGCTAAGGTGAAATCGATATTACTTTGAACATTGAAAAAAAAATAAAGAAAATTAAGAATCCCATACGTGTCGTATTTATGCACCGAATTGTACAAATCTCAAACCAGAAAATTAATTCGAAAATTTCAAATTTCCAACAGCGAGTTGGCAAGAGCTCCTGAAAAGAGCTTTCAAAAACATGTGCCAAGTCGTTGTGTGAAGAAAGGAAATCAGAATAGTTGCCTGTGTTCTGGGTACTTCGTTTGATAGACCACAGATTGTAATCTAGATGTTCAGTTTGATCGGCCACAGATGGTAATCTAGATCAGTGCGGAAGTTTTTTGATTTACAACATCGCATTACTAGTCTCATAGTTATTATCATTCGAAATGTGACAATATTTGATAACACCAAACATTCTTGTGTTATCAAAAACTGTCACATTTCAAATGATAATAACTATGAGACTAATAATGCGATGTTGTTAACGTACACTGGCTATTAACGTACACACTTAATGAGAGGAAAGACGTTTTCACGTCAAAATAGTTCACCTATGATTCAATTCAGTGTTACCAACCCTACTGTTTTAACAGTAGATTTGCTGTTTTCACATTGATGCCTCTGTTTTCTGTTTCATTACTAATTTTTACTGTTTTTCAATTAGCGTTCAGCGTTAAGTGATAATCACTTAAATGTAAAGTCATGAAGCATAACGCAATGACACTAGATGACAGTATCTACTCTTGGTATTCGAGGGAATTTTCCGACCACAGTCTATGTAATTGACAGTCATATTATGTACGGGAATCCCAGTGTAAGGATGACAGCTACAGGCTAAAGGCACATGAACAAAAATATGTATGATTTAAAAAGAAAAATGAGTCTGAAAATACTGAAGATGAGGCAATTAAGGATGAAAATAATTTTAACTTTGATTTTTGGTTTTTATTATGTTGTAATTAATATTATAATATAAACTATAACTAATAAAAGTTGGTAATTGTTTCTATTATATGAGGAAAGTATGATATCTGCCTTTTTCACTTTACCTACTGTTTTCTCCTGTTTTTTATTGGTAAGCTGCTGTTTTTTAGTTTTTTGGAGTTGGCAACACTGATTCAATTCGATGACCGATGTCTTCTAGAGAGAGTTTCTGTTAAAGATATGAACTACGGCCGCGGGAGAGAATTTCTGTACACGAATGCTTCCGACTGCCTATGTTCCTGTGCGATTTGACTTAAAGTGAAATTGATTTGAAATTAATGCGACTTGACTTTGATATATTTTCGGCACACTGAATGTGTTCCCGCGTCATGAACAACCCTTGAGCCTTGAATTTCTCGTCGCATTGACCGGTCATTTGGTTGGCCCGATAAGACGTTACCTTGCAGCGAAAATCATTTGATCGACGCGACATGAATATTTTCTTAACTCAAATTATTTAATTTCAATATGAGCTTATTTCTTACGTAAAAACAATTTTCGTTAGGATGTACATTGGTCTTTGTCTAACATTCTCATGTTACAAAACACCGTCATAATTCAATCGGGTATAACTATAAGATTTATAATGCGATAAGAACGATAAAGGTAACAATCGATAGAGCATATTTGTACGTATTTACTGCTCAGCGAAATTGCGTATTATGCCTGTGACATCATCGGGCTTGTGTAAGTGAATACGCGTGATTGTTGTTAATTACCGTTGTGCTAAGATATTCATAAGTGTAGCATGAGAACGCGTTTAGCTAGGGCTTTAATTTGGTTGTCGCTGTATACAGCTTGAAAAGTGCAACTAGGAACTAAGGTGAAACTAAAAAATATTTGCCGAAATATGAGAAAAAATCGATATTAATTTTAGCATTAAAAATAAGAAAGAAATCGTCCCATACGTAATGTATATAAGCATCGAATTGTACAGATCTCAAAACGGAGAAAGGTAGCATCATAACGAATTTGAGGAACATAAAATGTCCAATGCCGAGCAAATGTCAGAGCTACGGCAGCATCGAAGATGAAATGAAAAAACGGCGCAAAACAGTAAACTTGTGACTTTTCTATTCTGTAGCCGTACTACTGTTATGAACCAATCTATATAACTTTTGTATTGAATAGACTGATAATTAAGGTACACATTGCTGTGATTTATTTCAATCAGATTTACTTTTCACAACATAGGATCAAGGAGTGCTTGGACTCACTCGACCACCTTTTGCTGTGTTAAACAAAAGTCGTGGCATGGTTCAAAATTTTATTTATGTTTCACTAGGTATTGATTCATAATTTTCCTTTTTTTACAATTTCTCAAGTGTCTATTTAAAATCTTGGAATTTAGCTTCACATGTATTTGTTCCTCTGTTTTTGTTCTGATTCTTAAGTCTGATGTTTCATTTTTACAACGTTTTTAAGAAACATTCACATATAAATTCATTGTTTTAATTTTTACAATTTTTAATGATATATATTTTAAATTCTCTACGTAATCGTAATAGTTTATAAGTGTTTGAGTTTTACATGCTCAATTTTACAATATTGTAAAACTTCACTTTTAAATTCAATGTTTTAACGTTTGAAAATTGACATTTTATTTCAATACATAATCACTTTAATTTATAAGTGCTTAATTTGTGTATGTTTAATTTCTATGCTGGTTCAAAATATACATATAGTTTCAAAGTGTTAAGGCTTAAAAGTTCACATTTTAATTCACTACATAAGCATTTTACGTGCTTAATTTTTACATGTGTAATTTCTATGGTATTTCAAAAATTCACATTTAAATTCAAAGTTTTTATGTTAAAAAATTCACATTTTTAATTCACTATAAGATCATTTTAATTTTTAAGTGCTTATATTTTACATGTGCAATTTCTCTGATGGTTCATAAATTCACATTTAAATTCAGTTTAAATGCCTAAAAATTTTCATTTATATCCAATACATAATTAATTTAAATTATATGAACTAAATTTGTACATGTTTAATTTCTATGAAGGTTCAAAAATACACATTTAAATTCAAAGTTTTAATGTTTAAAAATTCACATATAAGTTCAATGTATATTCATTTAAATTTTTAAGTGCTTAATTTTTACATTCATAATTTCTACAATTTTTCAAAGAAATTCACATTTAAATTCAAAGTTTTAATGTTTAAAAATTCAAATTTTTATTCACTACATGATCATATTAATTTTTAAGTGCTCATTTTTTACATGTTTAATTTCTATGATGGTTCAAAAATACACATTTAAATTCAAAGTTTTAATTCTTAAAAATTCACATTTATATCCAATACATTATCATTTTAATTAATAAGGGCTTAATTTTTACATGTTCTATTTCTATGATTGTTCAAAAATACACATTTAAATTCAATGTTTTAATCATTTAATTTTTAAGTGCTTAAATATTAACTGCTTAATTTCCACGATGTTTAACAATATTCACATTTAAATGCAAAAATTTAATGTTTAAAAATTCATATTTTAATCCAATACAAAATCATTTTAAATTTTAATTGTTTATTTTTTTCATGTTTCTTTTCTATGATGTTTCAAAAATTCACATTGAAATTCAAAGTTTTAAAAATTCGCAATTTTTGAGTGGCTAAATTTTACAGGTTTAATTTCTATGATGGTTCAAAAATACGCATTTCCATTCAAAGTTTCAATGTTTAAAAATTTACATTTTAATTCATTATATAATGGTTTTAATTCTTAAGCGTTTAATTTAACACGGCTAGCATGATGTCCTCTTCAAGCAAAAACCTCTCGAGCAAAAATCCGTCGTTCGTTCCCAGGGAATCAATGGAGTTGGCAGAATGGTATCTCCGGTCATATAAATTCTCGATAGGACCATGTGGAAATCCTGTACTGCCACTGGCATATGACAGAGTGTGATTCAATTGGAAATTTTCATTTTTTCGAAAATTTCCGTGTTATGAAATTTTATTATTTTATCAGTTCAATGAGAACCGTTGAGCGAGTCGGAAGCGCGTTGAGTGTTTTTCGCAAATTGTTTTCTTCATTCAAATTGAATTTGATTTTTAAGTGAATTTTTAACTCGAACTTGAACGGTGAAACGTTGTGTTGAAAAACGTTAACGGACCAAATGAACCATTGCTATCGGACAGTGTCAAACTAAATTAAACCAAATTAAGGAAAATAAAAATTAACTAGGACACAAGTTAAGAAATCGTAATTAGATTTGGCCCGAATGGGCCTAAATCGGACACCGAAAAAGGACGCGCCACCACCCACTCCTAATAAACCTGTGATTCAACCAAGTGTATTGGAACATGCTCTAACATCAGCACGTATGGAAACGGAGCATCTCCTGGGAGTCCCAAATTCATCCACAATGAATAACCACAATAATGAAGGGCCAAATTCATCCACAATGAATAACCTACCAACGTTGGGACAAAATCGCCCTGTAAACGAACCCCTCGAAACAAAACCAAATACTGGTTCTGTGTTGACCCAATACGGCATGGACACGTACATTACTGTGACCGCCAAACGCAAACGAAGCCCGACCTCCTCTGCCTCGTCGGCAAAAAGGCCTCAAGAAACTTCCACCAGCAATAGGTTTGCCCTGCTGAGCGATGAAAACATTAGTGCTGAGCGACAAACCGATTCGACAACTAAAACCAGCGAACCTAAGCCACCACCTATTTACATTCGTGGAGTCGAATCTAAAAGATTGATAAGCGATATCCTATTGTTTGCTGACAATAAATCTTTCCACGTTACAAACCTACGACGTGGAAACATAACGGAAATCAATTTGCAAACATACACTCCATCTGTCTACCGCCAGATAATCGGGTGGATGGATAAAACAAACATATCTTACTACACGTACCGTTGCAAGGAAGGAAAAGGACTAATAGTTGTGATCAAGGGCATAGAAGCCGGAGTCGACACTACAGAAATTCAAGAGGAACTGGAAGACTCCGGGTTCCATGTCAAAACAATTTTCAACATGGTCAATCGAGACAAAGTCCTTCAACCGTTATACAAAGTTGAACTGCGATGCACAAACCCACCAAAAAAAGGGGAGGTACATCCTATTTACAATCTCAAATATTTACTTTATCGCTCAATAAAAGTGGAAGAACCCAGACCAAGGAAAGGTCCCGTCCAGGGTCACAACTGTCAGGAATTTTACCACACAAAAGGTTACTGCAAACTGGCAGCAATATGTGTCATTTTCGGGGGACGCCACGACACGAAAAATTGTACCATCGAAAAAGGAAACAAGGATAAGGTAAAGTGCAGCAACTGTGGCGAAAAACACACAACTAACTATAGAGGTTGCCCAGTATACATCGAACTGCGGAAATCTCGCGAAAACAAAAGGAAACCCATACAAAAACCAATACCAGTGCCCTCTTTTGATACCCAACCAACTCCAGCACAGTCTAGCAAGCCAACACAGTCCAGCAAACCTAGCACTTCTTTTAGAGAAGCGTTGTCGAATCAACACAAGGAACTCCCAAGTGATCTATCCGGAAGTTTAGAGAAAACGCTGGGAACTTTCATGCAAATGATGATGCAACAATTGACTACTCTGAAAAATATCCTCCAAGAACTGGTCTGCAACCAAAACACCCTTATCAACCAACTCAAACGTTCAAGATAAATTACTTGAAAATTTGTCACTGGAATGCCGGAATCAACCAACATAAACAAGAAATGGAACTGTTCCTTCAAACACATGACATAGATATCCTACTAGTGTCAGAAACACATTTAACTGACAAATACAACTTCAGAATCAGTGGATATTCATTCTACGACACGAAACACCCGCTCGGAAATGGCCACGCGGGGACAGCAGTACTCATTAAAGAAAAAATTCCGCACTATCCGTTTTACAAACATAGGGAGCTCCACCTACAAGCAACCTCTATATGCATTGAGATTGGATATCTCAAACTAACTGCTGCATCCGTCTATTGCCCACCTAATCACAAAATCAATGCAGATGACTTCAGCCGGTTTTTTAAACAATTGGGCCACCACTTCATTGCGGCGGGTGACTTCAACGCCAAACACCAGTACTGGGGCTCAAGGTTAACAACATCCAGAGGATCACAACTAATGAAAGCGATCGTCGGATACGACATTGCTTCTTGTGGCCAACCAACATATTGGCCATCCGATAGACGAAAGATACCCGACCTCATCGACTTTGCCGTCACCAAAAACATTAACAGAAATAGAATACGATCCTCCCTCCTTCTTGATCTGTCCTCCGACCATGCACCGGTATTACTGGAATACTGTATAGAAGATGAAATACTGCAACAACCTTCTCTACCACAACTAACCACAAACCGAACCAACTGGATCAACTACAAAAAGTATATTACTGAACACCTGGGGCACTACACGCCACATATCTCTCAGAAGGACATCGACTTAGACATTGAAAACTTCACCCAGATAATGGTCAACGCAGCACACTTGGCAACACCACCCCCTGCTCCTTCCGGAAGACGTAATCGTCGCAAATTAATCATATCCAGCGAGATTATAGCCGCTATTCATGAAAAACGTAAACTGCGAAGGCAGTGGCAACAACACCGATCGCCCTCTTCCAAAAGGGAATTCTTAGAAGCACGCAAGAGACTTAAAGGCCTTGTATACAACAAAAGTCAATCTAGCCTTCACGAATTCCTAGAGAGACTTACACCGACCTCTGAAACAAATTACTCCTTATGGCGAGCCACAAAGAACATGAAGCGACCACAAACACATGATCCTCCGATAAGTAAAGTAAACGGAGACTGGGCGAGAAGTGCCGAAGAAAAAAGTAAGGAGTTCGCTGACCACCTAGAAACCGTTTTCCAATCGAATCCAGGTAGCAGCAGGTTACCCCAAGACGCCCCTCAAAGTACTCTAGTCGTGAAACTATCAAAAATCAAATACCAGGTTGTGACACACGTTATAGAGAAGGATGTTAAGGAAAAAAAATCCCCAGGACACGACCTGATAACTGGGAAAATGGTGAAAGAGTTACCAGAAGCAGCAGTACGACGACTGACCCGTATCTTCAATTCAATACTCAGGCTAGGTCTTTTTCCAACAACCTGGAAATTATGTGTGATAACGGTGATTCCAAAACCAGGAAAGGAGCCAACTAACGTAGGTTCCTATAGACCTATCAGCCAGCTACCGATCCTCTCTAAACTCTTCGAGAAAGTGACTCTGAAGATAATTCTACCCCAAATAAGGAGCACGTACCGCTGCACCAATTTGGTTTCAAGGCAGAACATAGTACAGTTGAGCTAGTTCACCGTGTAACCGCGCACATTCGCGAAGCCTTTGAAAGACGGAACTATTGCTCCGCCGTTTTCTTAGACGTTGCCCAGGCATTCGATAAGTTGTGGCACGACGGTCTTTTAATCAAAATCCAACAAAAAACGCCACAACTGCATCAACTCATCAAATCGTACCTAGATGGTCGACCCTTCAGAGTACGCTACAAAAATGCAGTCTCATCAGAGCGACCCATCAACGCGGGTGTGCCACAAGGAAGTGTATTTGGACCAATCCTTTACCTGATATTTACAGCCGACATTCCAACATCCACAAATGTCCTAACGTCAAAATTTGCTGACGATACGGCAGTGATCTGCACACATAAAAATCACGTGTAGCAACAGCTGATCTCCAAGCACACCTACACACCTTAGAGGATTGGTTTAAAATGTGGCGCATCAAAATTTACGAACCGAAAAGCGTCCACGTAACATTCACCCTGAATAAGAAAACATGCCCTCAAGTTCATTTAAACGGCGTCACAATTCCACAGAAGGACGATGTAAAATACCTAGGATTCCACCTCGACCGACGATTAACGTGGACTAAGCGAATCCAGTCAAAGAGAGACCAAATGAAAATTATGAGTAGAACCATGTACTGGCTAATCGGCAAACATTCCAAATTAAAACTTGAGTATAAAATCCAGTTGTACAAATCACTAATTAAACCCATTTGGAGTTACGGCTGCCAACTTTGGCAATCCGCAAGCAACAGCAATATCGACAAAATTCAGCGTCAGCAATCCATGATACTTAGGAGGATCGTAGGCGCTCCCTGGTACATACGGAACGATAACATCCACAGAGATGTGAATGTTAACAGAGTTAAAGAGGAACTGGAACTTATTAGAAATCGCTACAGAAGGAGGATTGAACAGCATTCTAATCCAGTCGAGAGACCTGAAAAACGTAAGATCAACGTCCCGACTAGTGAGGAAAACATTGACATTATAAAGTTGGTCTAAAATTTGCAAACCGTGTGTGTACCTGCCCCCGCAGTACATAAAAAAGTTATTTAGTTTTAAGAATTGAATCCTTATTGTTATTTTCTCTTATAGAGAAAGATCCAATAAAAAAAAAAAAAAAAAAAAATACGAAACACTTGTTATAATTTCGTCTGTACGCTCGTTAAGTACACTGACTGCCAGTCAAACTTTTTTGAAAAAATACCGTCAGATTTCAATCGCTAATGACTACGAGGCTAATAATGTGATAGCAACCATTGGGGTCACAGTGCATAGACCCTATTTGGACGTATTTATTGTGCATCGTTTGTTTTGCCCAAGACGTCATCGAAATAGTGTAGGCGTCTACGCGTGATTGTGTTTAGTTAGCGCTGGGTAAAATTATTTATTAGTGTAGAGTGAGAATGCGTTTAGCTAGGACGTAGATTTTGGTGGCTCTGTAAAGAGCTTGACAAGAACAACCGGTAAACGAATACAATCGAATGCCATTTGGTCTGAAAAAAGCTCCCACTACATTCCGAAGAACCATGAATAATATCTTGGATTACAAGGAATTGACTGCTTCACTTACATGGAAGACAAAGTCATTTATGGCTTTAATTTATCCCAACTGTGTTCCAGCGATGACGCGACTTCATGTTAAAGTTGCAAGCAGGAAATGCCATTTTCTTCGGTAAGAGATTATGTATCTGGGACACTTGATCACTGAAAACGATGTCAAACTAGATTGAGGAAAGACAAAAGCAGTCAAAACATGTCCGAAACCTAAGACGGTGAAGGCTATCAGAGCCTTACTGGGGTTTATCGGATATTATTACCGATTTGTTTCTCACCTCTCTACTATCGATTAGCCCTTGAACAATCTCTTAAAGAAAGACGTACTCAACGTTTCACAAACTTAAAAGAAAAATTACTCACCTCCTGTTGTGACTGAGCCTAAAGGCAGTCACACATACGTACATTTCCGTGGCTCCTCATGCCCCTCTCACTCCTCCCCGTATTATTAATTACACGCGAACGTCAAATTTGAAAAAAAAACGAAAGAGAAGAGAATAACGCTAACGCAGCTTTTTCAATCATGCAACATGATCAGGTTTCGTCTCCACGCGCAGCATTTTCGAACATGCAACAATGTTGCATGATCAGGTTCCGTCTCCACGCGGAACTAAGAAATTCTTTTCTTAGAAATTTGAGCGCGGACAGAACAAAGACAAAGCGAAAACCGCTGATCGCGCACATTCTTGGTCGCCATGCGCGACATTCTAAAAGATGCGCTATCAGCGATTTTCGCCGCTGATAAAGGAGGGAGAAACCAACGCGGCGGCAGTCAGTAGTCAGTTGGGAGTTGGAGTGGAAGGTGGTCGGTAGTTCATAGTGAAAGGCAGTCGGTAGTTTATAGAAAATTTAGGAAGAAAATTAAAATTTCAAAAATCATAAAAGTTTAAAAATCATAAAAGTTAAAGAATTCAAAAATCTTAAAAGTTTAAAAATCCTAAAAGTTAAAGAATTCAAATATCTTAAAAGTTTAAAAACCATAAAAGTTAAAGAATTCAAATATCTTAAAAGTTTAAAAACCATAAAAGTTAAAGAACTCAAAAATCTTATAAGTTTAAAAATCATAAAAGATAAAGAATTCAAAAATCTTAAAAGTTTAAAAATCATAAAAGTTATCTTAAAAGTTTAAAAATCATAAAAGTTAAAGAATTCAAAAATCTTAAAAGTTTAAAAACCATAAAAGTTAAAGAACTCAAAAATCTTATAAGTTTAAAAATCATGAAAGTTAAAGAATTCAAAAATCTTAAAAGTTTAAAAATCATAAAAGTTATCTTAAAAGTTTAAAAAATCATAAAAGTTAAAGAATTCAAAAATCTTAAAAGTTTGAAAACCATAAAAGTTAAAGAATTCAAAAATCTTAAAAGTTTAAAAATCATAAAAGTTAAAGAATTCAAAAATCTTAAAAGTTTAAAAAATCATAAAAGTTAAAGAATTCAAAAATCATAAATGTTTAAAAATCGTAAAAGTTATCTTAAAAGTTTAAAAATCATAAAAGTTAAAGAATTCAAAAATCATAAAAGTTTAAAAATCATAAAAGTGAAATAAAAAATTCTAAAATCATAAAAGTTTACAAAAAAAAGGGGTCAGGAATAAAAATTAAGTAAAGAGTGAAAATAATAGAACCTAAGGAAAAACGTGAAGAAACATACAGTGAAAAATAAGTTTAATTTTTTTCGTGAAGTAGTCACGAAATTTGTAAGGATAATTATTAAGTGATTCTTAAATAAAGAAAAAAAACAGAAAACAAATATAGTTTCCTTGGACCTTGGAAGATAAGAAAGGATATGGTGCGGGTGAACTTCTATTAAAAGCACTCCCCGTTTCCTATCACTTGTAAGAGTGATAAAACATTTGGTGGCAGCGGTGGGATCTTGCCGCTAAATTCCAAAAATAAATAATAAATAATAAATAATAAAGTAAAAAAAAAAAATAAAAAAAAAAATTTAATGTTGCTAAAATATACCAAATTAGTGAAAGTGTAGTGAAAAGGGTCGCATGCTCCAGGCGAGTATGAACTAACCCCAACGTGACTACTTTTGGGGCTCCTACCCTGCCCACAACTATAGGGACCGACGAGTCCACACCGAAAACAAAAAAAAAACAGGAAGAGGAGAACAACAAGTGCAAGGACTGACATGGAATCGTGAGTTTACCCTTCATACGAAACTTATATTAAGGAAATAAATAATAATAAATTAACAAACTATTATTTTACTTTGCACATTGCCAACCCCCGAGCCATGATTGAAATTCGATAACTTTGGGAATTCAATAAACAAAATTAATTCGCTTAATTAAACTCCAAGATTTCCCCTACCCAAGGTAAGAGTCTTGGATAGTTTATTAGGCAAGGGAATGGTCATGTCTACATTCCAGAACCCTGACTAGCCTCTATGGTTTATTAACCTTACGCAATATGGAAAGTCAAATATAGTAGGCTTATACTAATATATTTATTTATTATTAAACTTAATACAAGCTAGCATTATAAAATAACAAAAGTTAAGGATGTAAAAAAGAAAAAAAAAATTAAGAAAGCGACTTTATGGGATGGTAGTAGTGTCCAGTCGGGTCAGGAAAGACAGGAGCGGGAGGTTGCAATTAGGACATGTGATCGACCAAGGAGCGAAACACAGACCGTGCGTGGGTGTGGCCTCCCGCTGCTTGGAGAAGGGGGATGGCCCTTTTATACACCCTTAGCATTCGCGTAATAGGCTCCATCCTACCAAAGTCTGTGTGGTGGTAGTTGATGAGGAAAGATTCTTGAGCTCGGAGAGATCGTACGTAAGGGCGGCAAACGAACTGGCTGCGGATGTCTGGAGCAACAATATGTCCCAGGGCTATGCCATGGGCGAACGACAAATCGGCCATAGCACGGCGTCCCGAGAGAGATTGCAGGTTGATTAGCTTAAGACGATCCGCATAAGGAGGAAGATGGAAAGGATCGGACCAAGGAAGACGGCGGAGGGCGAAACGAAGAAATCGCTTTTGAATGACCTCAATTCTGCCAATAAGGTGGTTATGGTAAGGGGACCAGACTTGCGAGGCGTATTCGAGTATGGGTCGGACAAGGGACGTGAAAAGGACTTTGAAAACGTAGGGGTCAGAGAATTCCCTAGACCATCTTGAAATGAACCCCAACATGACACCCGCTCTCCGGATTATGTGGTTAACGTGGTCATGGAAGGAAAGTTTGGAGTCAAGATGGACCCCCAGATCAAAACCACAGTCAACAGACCTCACCGGGGAGTCGTTAATTGTCAACATGTAGGGAGCATAGTTACGTTTGTGGGAGAAACAAACATTCTCACACTTGGAAACATTAAGCACAAGGTTACTTTTAGAACACCACAGAGATAGCCGGTTGAGATCAAGCTGTAGGTCGATCTTGTCAGAAGGATTGACAATGTTTTTGTACAGCTTGGTATCATCTGCATAGGAAAGGAGTGAGGAGGTTTGGATAACGCTGGACAAGTCATTTGTAGCGGTGATGAATAGAAGGGGGCCGATATGGCTGCCCTGGGGGACGCCAGAGGTAGCCGTTATGCATTTGGAGTGGGATGACCGGAAGCGAACACGGTATGTTCTGTGATCCAGGTAGGAATCAATCCACCTGAGGAAGGATTGAGGGCAGCCAACCAGCTTAAGCTTTAATAAAATAAGGTTGTGGGGGATACTGTCGAAGGCCTTACTCATGTCGGTGAATATAGCCTCGACGACTTCACCACGTTCTAGGGAATTTAGGATGAAGGAGACGAACTGCACAAGGTTAGTTGTGGTGGATCTACCTTTGAGGAAGCCGTGCTGATTAGGAGAGATGGAGGCGGTAAGGAAGGGGTACAGCTTGGTAACTAGAATCTTCTCAAAGATTTTAGGGATGGTGGAAAGTTTGGCGATAGGCCTGTAATTAGTAGCATCAATCTTAGAACCTTTCTTGTGGACCGGGACTAGAAATCCGGTTTTCCAACAGTCAGGAAAAACACCGGACTGGAGAGAAAGATTGAAGAGAGGAGATAAAGGTCCAGCAATAAGAGACGCACATCTTTTCAGATCAATGGGTGGAACTCCATCAGGGCCGGGGGAAAAGTCATTCTTGAGACGTAATAGCTCTGAGAGGACCTCCACCTCTGAAATATGGAGATCAGGAAAGTTAAGAGGGGGCGAGGTAAGGGAGGGCTTCAGTGAAGTGAAGTATTCCACGTCAGGCTCAAAATGACCATCCGTAAAGTTGGAGGAGAAGAAGTCAGCGAAGAGATTCGCAATGGTTAGGGGATCATCACTCCCCGAGCCGAGGTAAGAGATCGTTGGGGGGTAGTTATCACCTTTGCGTGATAATATATATAAACCATGTCAAATAGCTGTAAGGGATGATCCTCCTATATTCCTCGGTTAAAATCAAATCTTTTTACAATTATCAATTGTCTTTCCTTAATTCTTAATTCATTAATTCCGCGTCATGTACAGCAAACCAAACAAGTTCTATCATGAAAAATTATTAGCACAAGACATCAGTTAAAGCAGCTACAATCACATAATTGTATTATATTCCCTCACATCAATCACCCATACCCATACCCAATTTGGTAAATTATTGTTAAATCCGTTACCCCTTTTTGTGTACCGTCCCAAGTACCAAACATTGGCGGGACGTTTGGTGCCGATATTGAGTCCAAGAAGTCGTTTTCCTTTCTTTTCTCTCCCTTAGTTACTTTCGCTTGAACCTTTTTATATCAAGTATTTATTTATTTATTTATTTAGATATAACTTAATACAAGTTAATACATATTAAGACAAACGGAAGCAAACAATACAAGAATGGAAAAGAAAATAAAGAAAGAAAAGAAGAAGAAAAGAAAAAAAAAATAAACAAAATATATGAATTAAAATAAAATAAAGTGTGATAAACGCAATAAGAATACGGAAAACTTACTCGACTTAACTAAATTGAGACAAATTAATAGTATGAGGAAGTAAAATGACACAAAAGTGCTTTAAATGTTTTAAGTGTAATTAATGGGAGGAGATTTCATCAGCGCACATCCGGAAAACCGAACGAACGTTGCCATTGCCATGCATGACCCGCAGGAGGGGGGCAGCCCGGTTATAAACCCATATCATGCGGGTAACGGGCTCCATCCTACCAAAGTCCGTGTGATGGAAGCTGAGGAAGAACGAACCGTCGGACCTGAGGTTTCTGCCGCTAGAGCGCAGGACAACCTGATCGTGAATATATGGAGCGAAAATATGTCCCTGGACAATACCGTGCATGAAAGATAAATCAGCCATAACAGGGCGTCCAGCGAGGGATTGCAGGTTAATAAGTTTAAGCCGGTCGGGATATGGGGGAAGGCGAGTGGGATCGGACCAAGGGAGTAGATTAAGAGCAAACCGGAGGAAGCGCTTCTGAACAGCCTCGACTCGCCTGATATGGACCTGGTGATATGGCGACCAGACTTGGGATGCATATTCCAGTATCGGACGAACGAGGGCGGTAAAGAGGGTTTTACGTGTGTAAGGGTCAGCGAATTCCTTAGACCACCTTGAAACGAAGCCCAACATAACACCAGCTTTTCTTATTACGAAATATATGTGCTCCTGAAATGAGAGCTGCGAATCAAGGTGAACTCCCAGATCTAAGACGCAGTTCGCTAACCTAACTGTGGAGCCATTTATTAAGAAAGTGTGAGGAACATAATTCCGCTTCCGAATTATGAGTATGCATTATCCTTTCGCCGGTATTTCTTAGCGGAACATATCGCTAAACTTACGGGGAACAACTGATCGCCTCCTTAAAAGACCTCCTTTATTTTTTTTTTGCTTTCTCTTTTCTTTCTTTCTTTTCCATAGCTGGACAAACCCTCTTTTACCTTAACTCTTTTAACGTCCGAAGTTTTCATATTTACGATTAAGACCTTTTCTTTTGGGGCTCCCTTCAAAGACTATTGCAAGCCTTTGAGACCGTCCGGGAAATTCTAGAATGACCGAAAAGTAATATGCCTCCCAATTATTATTGATCGAGGATATTAGGAAAATACACGACTCAGTAAGGGATACAAAATCTACTAGAGTTTTGAGTAGTAAATTAAAAATCCTTTCCTCTCTTTGGGGAAATTTTCGTGACACGGACGAGAAGATTAAAAGTCGTACAAAGGTCGATCAGTCTCACGACTATATTAAACAAAGGTGCTTTGACACTGCAAAGGACTGGGTCGATGCCACTCAGGAATCTATCCAAAGAAAACTGCAGCAGTTAGAAGTATTAAAGTCAGATCCCTCTAACCCGGATCAGGGCGACGAACTTGAAGAGGTCGTCGTCGCCAACCCCGAAACCCTTCTACCTCTCCCATCACCACTACTCTAAACTCCTGATTGTCAAATCGTCAAAGCCTCTGAAATCAAAATGAGACCTAAGAAAACTCCAACTGCCCCTCGCGAGCAATCAGACGATACCGGCGATTCGTCCCTAACGACGAACGTGAAGTTAGTAAGAGTCCAAAAGGAAAGGAGCAAGTTGCTGTTGAGTCTGGCCGATGAGGTAGAAAACCAGGACTTAGCTGGTCTTAGAAAATCTGTTCTTAATCGGAAAATCTCTAATCTCGACCAATATTGGGAACCATTCAAAGAAACCCACTTCGAGATTATTAAAAATTATAGTTCGGAAGGAGAAGATTCGGAATATTTCTCTTCTCAACTATACAAACGTACGGAAACCAGGTACTACGCCGCTATAGACCTCCTGATGGAGCAGTCGGAGGAAGGCTTCTGTGAAGGACCGCCAATTCAAAGAGGATCCATTCCTGAAAATAAAATAGATTCACATCCTCTTCACACGCTCTCTCTTTCTAATGCCCAAAATTTGATCCCTGAGTTTAATGGCAATTCCAAGGAATTGCACAAATTTTTGTCCTGCGCCGATGATATATTCGACACCATTCGCAATGAGGACGAGCACAAATTATTCCTAGGGGTCATAAAGAGCAAATTATCGGGTACTGCCTATGACGTCCTAAAGTATAATCAGATCCTTTCTTGGCCCGACTTGAAAACCGCTCTTCGTAGTAAATTCGAACCAAGACTTTCGCGCTTCAACCTCCAAACCCAGTTAAACCAAATGAGACAAAAGTCCGGAGAAACCGTTAAAGATTTTGTCCAAAGAATCATTTCAAATCTCTCTCTCTTAAATGAGGCCACCAGGGCATATACTAGGGACGAGATCCTTCTGCGCTCTCTTCTCAATGATAACGAAACCCTAGCGATAAGAGCATTTGAGGATGGATTATCCAACAATCAACTTCAAATGCTGGCCAAGGTCTATCAAGACAAAAGGCTTAGTTCCGTCACTAGTTATATATTGGAACACGCCACCAGAATAGAGGTGAGAGCACCTCCGAACACACCCCAAAGGTACGAGTTTCCAAGAACATCTACTCCCCCAAATAGACCGGTAGTGATGAGGCAACAACCCACTTGTTACAAATGCGGTACCCTAGGACACTTAGCTCCCCAATGTCCCCAGAAAATTCAACCAATGCCCCTTCCTAACTTTCCCCACAAACCATCGAACAATTACATGATTTTTAGCGGTGGAGAACAACCTGCTCCCTATTGCAGATACTGCAAACGGACAGGACACCACATCTCTGATTGTAGGGTCCGTAATTCCAATAACACCCCTCGTTCATCTCAACCCTCTCACATCTCTAACCCCCGTCAAACCACTTTCTCCGAACCCCATTCTAACCTTCAAAACCGGACGACCAATAGAAATCACTCAAACAACCAGCATACGGTAAACTATCGAGAGCGGAGGCTAGCAGTCGGCAACGCTTCGCGGACGATCTCCCGAGCCGACACAAATCCCAAACAGGCGTTTCGTTCTCCCAGCAACAACCAGTAACTCTACCTCTCGACGTTAAGTCAGGGATGCTCACTGTTGTCCTACCCCTCAACTTATGCAAGGACGCAAACATTGAATTCATAATTGATACCGGCGCGGAAATAAGTTTAATCAAGGCCAATTCCCTAAGATCAGACTGCGAGATCAACAACCATATTATCTATAACGTCAACACCCTTTTTTCCAAATCCACCCCTACCAAAGGTTCTATTACAGGAATTCTGAATCTACCCAAAACCAGGAGGATAGATCATTCCTTTCAAATAATCGACCAGTGTTCTCTGGCCTATGACGGCCTACTAGGCCACGACTTCCTCCTAAAAACAGGCGCCATCATAAAATATGGCACAAGAACTCTTACCTTGATGGCCACTAAGCCCTGTAACTATCTCTCCGAAAACTACCGCGAATGCGTCCTGAAAAACTCATTAACACCGAAAAACGTACTAATTCCCTACATTCAGAAAGGAACTCCTAATACACAACAAATCTCAGAGGAATCTCACGATTCAAGTCCTTTACCTTGCAATGAAAAGAGAGAGGATGATTACGTAACTATCCCGGCACGGGCTGAAACTGTTATACAAGTACCGGCACCATCCGACGCCGAAATAGTTACATTCAAAAGGGAAATCCAACCAGGAATCATATTGGGCAACATTAATGCAAAACCAATTAATGGTTCGGTTAAGGTACTCCTTTTGAACAATAATGAAAATGATATAACTCTTCGGAGAAATGACATTGACCTAGATTATCGGAATCTAGATGACTTCGACGTAGTAACCACTGATTATGGTAAGGATCCCTTGAAAGGCAGAATAAAAAGGCTGCATAATCTTGTCAAGTTGGACCACTGTAACTCAGAGGAAACCAAAGGTATCCAAGAGATTTGTAAAGAATTTAACGAATTATTTTTCCTCGAAGGGGATTATCTAACCTATACTAACGCGGCAACTCACAAAATTGAAGTAAAGAATAACCAACCCCCCATTTACACCAGACCTTACAGGCTGTAATGTTTATATTATTAGTAGAGACTTAAATGCTCACCATATTGAAGTGCTCGTGTGAAGCACCGACCAATAATGCGTGAACTGGTAAGGATAACGAAGAGCACCAATCAGTGCTCTGTGATTATCTAAATTAAACAACTCTCCTGTTCAATGTTAAGACAATAACTGGTTTATTCGATCATGCTTAGGCTATTTATAATGGTTTTTCTAGATTGAACTTAAGTTTAATAACCTCATGGGAATTAAGTTCCCATGAGAACCAATATTGATGAAGAAATGATTACATTTACTTCTTAGTATCGATTCTTCATATGTCCCCTATGTTGTGCAACTATGCTAGGTAAGTGCATCAGGTAAGTACATAATCTAAATTTCTGTGCTAATACTTATGCTAGTGATTGTCTTTACTAATTTGTTATAATGTATGATCTTTAAGTCTTTACTAGTTTGTTATAATTTATAATCTTTGTGTCTTCACTAATTTGTTATAATGTGTTATGCTAATGCGTTATAATGTATAATGTTATAATGTTCCTATGCTAAATTTGATCGTACTAAAGGGTCTTTGCTAAATTTTAACAGGGTGATTATTCCATTACTAAAAAGGGTGATCCTTACATCCCCACCGTTTAAGAAAAAATTTTTAGAATTTATTTTGGGTTTTAAAAATTTTTTTTTGTTAAAGATTTGCTCTAAATACTGACATTAATCATTAATTATGCATTTAATTTTTGTCCCGTGATTTTCTCTCGCTTCTTTGCTGCTTGCCATTATTTTGTTCGATGGTTCCTCTGGTTCTGGCATCTCTTGTTGTGGAGAATCGACCCCTCCTTCTTTCGCCACGTGATTTACGTCTCTCGCTTTGCCAAATCATCATTCGAATTTCGTCGCCGGCTCTAAATGCATCTTCTATTTCTTCTTGACTGCGAATTCGCTCTTCTTCCGGTTCATCCAGCCTTAGTTGAACAATTTTGCTGTTTCTTCAAAGATTTCATCCCAGTTGACTTCTTTCTGGGTTGTACTCTGACAATGATAATAATATATTATATGTTACTACAATAATGATGATTACATTTGTTATACGAGACTTAAGTATGTTTTTATTTACTATCTTATCGCTATTTTTTTTTTTTTTTTTTTTTTAACCAATTGCTTTTAACCTATTTTTGTGCACATATTTAATCTTATCTTCTATCCTTAATTTTACATTTACATCATCTATGTCCAATACTTCAAAAGGACCATTGTATTGCTTATCTAATTTTTTCTTATTTTAATTTTTTAACAGTACTCTGTCTCTTATTTTTATTTTTAGTGGCTTAGCTGATTTGTCAAAAATAATATTTTCTTCTTATTTTTGCATCATTTAATATTACTTTAATTCTTTCATGAGCTTTCTGTAAACGAAATTTTAGTTCCTGTACATAATCATCATAGTTATATATCGGAGATTCATTCATAACTATGTCACTAGGAAAAGTAACCAATCGTCCAAATACTAATTCATACGGTGTATATCCTGTATCAGAGTGAGGTGTCGTATTATAACAAAATACATAATATGGTATCCACTCATCCCATTCACTATTTTGTACAAAAGAAGTTAAATATTCATTGAGTACTCTATGATTTCTCTCAATAGATCCCAGAGTTTCATGATGATAAGGTGTTGAATTAATTTGGCGTATTTGAAGCAAACTACATAAATTTTTGAATAACTCATTAACAAATTCTGATCCTAAATCAGATTTTAAAATTTTGAAAGTTCCAAATTTTAAAATGAATTTTTCTAATAATGCCTTGGCTATTGTTAGTGCTTCTTTGTTCTCTATGGGTATTGCTTCTATGTACTTAGTCAGTTCACATTGGATTGTTAATATGTACCTAAACTCTTTGGATATTTTCAAAGGACCTACTGTATCTATAGAAATTATTTCAAAACTCGTGGAAGGTGTATCTGTTATGACCATCTTTTCTTTCGTCTGTTTGGTGATTTTATTTTTTGAACAGGTTTGACATTTGCTGACGTAATTCTTAACCATTTTATTTAAATTTTTCCAAATATATCTTTGTTTTATTTTATTTATTGTTCTTTTGATACCACAGTGCCCCCCATAGGGTGAGTCATGAAACTCTTTTATTATTTTAGTCTTCATTTCATCATCTATTATTCTATGAGGAGATTTGTACAAAATTATTTTCAAATTTGTTTGCCCTCTATCTGCTTTTATTTTTGATTGCAATCCATTAAATATTTCTTTAAATTCATTTATATCTATATCCTTGAATATAATGTCTTCTTTCGCTAGCGCTAGCTTTTGAATATTTTTCTTTCTAGCCACGAATATTAGCGTCTCCAAGATTAAACCTAAGTTATAACATGGATTATTGCTAATTTCGATAACTACTGCTTTGTTTTCTATAATAACTCGAGGCAAACTTCCTATATTTTCGCGCGCTTCAAATCTCAACTTTTTTACTCCTCTAGTCTCAGAAATAGAAGTACATTCCCAAGCATAGAGTTGATCAGGCTCTACACTACAAGAGTTACTATTTCTTTTCGGTGGAGTTTCCTTCTTTTTTATCATTGCTCTTGTCATGACTTTTATATCTGTGGGTATCATGTCTTTTAAAATATCTGAATCTAGCTTTATTCGTGACAAAGCATCAGCATTAGTATTCATTTTTCCTTGTTTGTAAAGAATTTCAAAATCATAGTCCATTAAGTCCACTCGTATACGTGTTAACTTTGAGGATGGGTTTTTATGGGTAAACAAACTTACTAAGGGTCTATGGTCTGTTACTACTATAAATTTCTTACCGTAAAGGTATGGTCTAAAAAAATTTATCGCCCAGTGTATCGCCAAAAGTTCTTTTTCTATAATTGGTTTCTTAATCTCATGCTTATTTAAACTCCTACTGGCATAAGAGATGGGTAAATCTTTCCCAATTTCACCTTGGGATAAAACAGCACCAAGTGCGAACTGCGATGCATCTGTGGTTACTACAAATTTCTCTTCAAAGTTTGGGTATTGTAGTATGGGAGCATTAATTAATTTTGATTTCAGATTTATGAATGATTCCTGACACTTATCAGACCAGACGAAGGGAGTATCTTTCTTAGCTAAATTATTGATTGGTCTAGCTATTTCAGCGAAGTTATGAATGAAACGTCTGTAATAGTTACAGAAAGCTATGAATCTCTTTGCTTCTTCCGCTGTTGTAGGTTGTGGATAATTTAGTACTGTGTCATATTTTTTGGGATCTGTTCTGATTCCATCTTGGGTTATAAGATGTCCTAAATAAGTGACTTCTGTACGTAAAAAGTTGCATTTTTGTGGATTCAGTTTGAGATTATATTTCCGAAGCCTCTCAAATGTTTTAATTAAACTCAAATTGTGGTGTTGTAAACTACAACCAAAGATGATAATATCATCCACATATAAAAATGCTTCTGAGTCTAAACCAGCTAATGCTATTGACAGCATTCTCTGAAAACTATTAGTAGAAATTTTTAAACCAAATGGCAAACGTTTAAATTGATAATGTCCACTACTCGTTGAAAAAGCTGTTAAGGGTCTCGAATTAGGGTGTAATGGAATCTGATGAAAAGAACTTGTGAGATCGAGGGTTGAATAGTATTTTGCTCTCCCTAGCCTATCAAGAATGTCATCTAACCTGGTCAAAGGAAATTTATCATCCATGATTTTTTTGTTTAATTGTCTGAAATCTACAACTAGTCGCCATTTTTTAGTCTCACCATCTGACTTTTTTGGCACTATCAAAAGTGGTGAATTATATGGGCTTACCGAAGGTTCTATGATATCCTCATCAATTAATTTTTTGACTTCTTTATTTATATCTTCCACCTGAGAATGTGGCAGTCTGTAATTTTTTATATAAACCGGGCTTTTATCTATTACTGGAATTTTCTGTTCATAAAAATTATTATAACTAAGAGTATCTCCTTGAAGATAAAATATGTCTGCGAATTTCTTGCAAATGTTTAGTATGGATTTTCTTGCAGAATTATCAAGACCACTAATATTTAGCTCATTCATAAGCCTTTCACTTCTATGAGCATCAGTACTTGAAGTTTTAAAGTTTAAGACGTGATAGTTTTCCAAAGGTTCTATCTTTGGTATAAAATTGTTTAGTACTATATCATGATCCAGAGTGTTAAGTATTTTAACATGTGCCACACCTTTAGCAGGTACTAAGCTGTTGGCTACGAAAACACCTTCCTGTATTTGTTCGTTAAGAACGATGCCATCTTTCGCAATATTAACATTTACTGCCTGAATAACTTGCATTCTTGCTGGAACAACTATTTGTTCAATTTTTGGCATTCTTCGATGCATTGGAAGTGTAACATCCCCATCTTCTAGTAATGATGTTATCGTGAAAGATTCATCATCTAATTTACAGGAAGTCTTAATTAAAAAGTCTCTACCCAATATGCCATCTGTTAAGATTGGAAATGCTTCCTCAACCACATGAAATTTTTGATAAATATCTTGACCTGATATATTTAGTTTCGAATTAATAGTACCTAAGGAGTATGATTTTGAATTTGTTACACCTGATATTTCACATATACTTTCAGTCGATATATTATTTAAATTATTTAACTTATTTATTTTTATAATTGATATATCAGCACCTGTGTCTATTAAAAATGAAAGTGATACTTAGGATACATCCGTTTTTAAATATATGAAGATGGTCAAATGGCTATCTAGAGTGAATACTCTTGCTGTTCTTGAAATAAATTGTTTATCCCCGTCTCCGATTCGGGGTTTTCTGCGTTTCCCGATTCAGTGCGCTCAACATCTTCTGACGTAACCACATTAACCCTTTTATTATAATTCGTATTTCTATTATTTGTGTTATTTCTCGATCTTACATTGTTGTAAGATGACTGCTGGGGTCGTCTATTATTGTTGGGTCTATTAAAATTAAAATTCCGTCGTTGGGAAAAATTTAGGTTTCTAGTAGAATTCTGGTAGTTGTTCATATTATTATTTCTACGGAAATTATTATGTCCACGATTTTTGTTATAATGGAAGACGCTTGCTTGATGATTGGGACGATCCAATTCAGAAGCTACTTGAATTGCATCTTGTAATTTGGTGGGTCTGGCTGCAAAGACAGTTGATTTTATCGGTTCATTGAGACCATTCTTAAATGCATTTAATGCAATTTGTTCGTTTAATGTCGAGATTATGTCTCGGTGCGATTCACCTTGTTCAGAAATTTGCAGCATATTTAATTGGGACATTAAATTTTCTATCTTTTGAGCATAATCAGAAATGGTTTTGTTTCCTTGAAATATTTTTGCCAATTCTGACAGTATTGACAGTGAAGTTTTGTTTGGCTTAAATACTTTTTGTAAAACATCTTGTAAAGTTCTCAAATTAGTTGGAGCAGAATATGTTATAAGTTTATTTTTGACATTGTCTGCTAGTCTTGTTTTTAAGACGAATTTTATGAGCTTGGCTTTCTCAGTGTCATCTTTGAGTGTGTCATGTAGAAATTCTATTATATTCAGGAAATTGCCCAGTTCTCTTATTTCACCTTTAAATTCTGGTATTACCTTAATGGCTGTGGTTATGTCAAATGACGCCATTTTTGCAATTTCTGTATCAGAATTACTTGTTCCCAAATAAATTGAAGCTTTATTATCAATAATTTCATTTACCTGCGCATAAATTTTATCAAAATTTGTTTTTAAGGTTAGCTATACTAAGTCTTTATCTGCTTTCAAAAATTCTAAATATCCCGTTTTAAATTCCTCTCTTATCTTTTTTATGCATATTTGCTTTTCCAATAAGTACTGTGAACTATAGGATCTATTGGGAGTTTTCTTAAAATTGTCTAAAATTTTCTTTAAATCTTGAGAAAGGGTTTGCAAGCCTGACGCCATTATTATGCATTCTGCATAACCTGCTTAGAAACAGTTTTTGATAGATATTTTTTTAAGTAATACGAAAGCGCATGAAATCCTAAGATCAAGAAAAGAATTAAAAGCACTAGTTGGAAATCACTAAGATTCCTTTCTTGGAAAATATTAGAGGAAGCAGCATTATTATTGTTGATAATGAATTCTTCTTTCAAATCTTTACGTTTGCTATTGAATGCACCCATTATAACCTAATAAGCAATACAATTTACAATTTATAGTTTATTAATCAATGCAATGGTCAATTTTAAAATGTTTCAGCTAGCTTTTAAGCAATGTTTAAGATTCTTCTTTAAAATTTTCAAATTGTTAATTTTTAATAATAGTTTAGTTTTAAAGGGGCCAGACGTGATTGCTGCCAATTTGTGAAGTTCTACCAGTTGACGTCGAATCTGGCGCTGTATTCCCCCTCGCTTCTTTTTTGGTTTTTCTCCTTTAATTTTATGATCTTTGACGGGATACCGTGGCCTGGGTCCATTTAGTGGGTTCTTGAGCTCCTCTTCTAAAGTCGGTTTCTTCCTTCCTTGATAATTTATTCTTTTTAAATCAATCTTTACAATAATTCGCCCATCTTTGGTTATCAGAGACGTTGAACCGTTTGAAGACTCCTAGATAAGTGGGCAGGGTCGCCATGTAATGTTTATATTATTAGTAGAGACTTAAATGCTCACCATATTGAAGTGCTCGTGTGAAGCACCGACCAATAATGCGTGAACTGGTAAAGATAACGAAGAGCACCAATCAGTGCTCTGTGATTATCTAAATTAAACAACTCTCCTGTTCAATGTTAAGACAATAACTGGTTTATTCGATCATGCTTAGGCTATTTATAATGGTTTTTCTAGATTGAACTTAAGTTTAATAACCTCATGGGAATTAAGTTCCCATGAGAACCAAAATTGATGAAGAAATGATTACATTTAGTTCTTAGTATCGATTCTTCATATGTCCCCTATGTTGTGCAACTATGCTAGGTAAGTGCATCAGGTAAGTACATAATCTCAATTTCTGTGCTAATACTTATGCTAGTGATTGTCTTTACTAATTTGTTATAATGTATGATCTTTGTGTCTTTACTAATTTGTTATAATTTATAATCTTTGTGTCTTCACTAATTTGTTATAATGTGTTATGCTAATGTGTTATAATGTATAATGTTATAATGTTCTTATGCTAAATTTGATCGTACTAAAGGGTCTTTGCTAAATTTTAACAGGGTGATTATTCCATTACTAAAAAGGGTGATCCTTACACCCTTGATCCTTAAAGGGTGAAAACGCGTTAATTCAAGTCTATAAACTTAGTACACTTGCCGCTAGGATCATCAACAACAAAATTATCTAAGAAATGAAACTACCTCTACCTTACAGGGAAACATGCCAAATCGTCAAAACGGTTCCTTTACCTACCGTTGTTAATAACTCCCTCTGTTATATACAGCCCTCATTTAATTTGATCCTTTTAGACTTAGCCCGGGAACATCACCTTGGAATATCTAAGGAGGTACTAGACAATTGCCGTACAACGGACCAAACCCAATTCTATTGCAAAATATCCGCTCCAGTTCTCTATTCAGGGATTGAACCCCATAACTGCGAGATCAGCCTTATCAAACTAGACCCTATCATATCACAATGTAACGTAGTGTGTTCAGAAAAGGATTCTTATTGGGCCTCCCTGTCTCAGCCGAATATTTGGCTGTATTCAATAAAGACACCCATAGTAACTAACATAATATGCAAGGACGACATTTTCACCCAGTTGTTGAACGGGAAGGGAATAATGTCCCTACAACCAGGTTGCTACGTGAAAAACAACAAATTCATTCTCCACGCCCAAAATGTTGAAAGCGTAGAAATTAACGGCAACCTATTACCGTCCTTCAACCTTACAGCCTTATTGTTGACGGACCCAGTTAATAATGGCTCAGCTCAAAATAAAACGTTCCTAATCCCTAAAATTAATCCGTTAACCCGTGACGAGATACGAGCTCTCTCCGAGTCTGTAAGTAACCTAAGGGACGAAGAATCTAAGCCCCTCCAAGAACTGAACCTACACCATGTGCATCATTACACTATCCTTTATTTAATAATTGCGGTGATGGTCGCATACTTCCTAATCTCCGTTTGTGTAAGAAGGAGACAATCTAATGTAAACGTATCACCCCTCCCCCCAGAAGGACTAAGAGCCAAATTGGAGAACATAAAGTATAAACATTTAACTATTACCCACTATCACATTTCGTTTTTTTTAGTTACTTCTGATTTTCAGAGACTTCCAAATATTACCATTTTCGAATGCCGCTAACATCTTCTTTCGCGGACTATCAACCGTCGTCCTAGGCACGACGTAAGACTGCCCTAACCAAAAACTCTTCGGCTACACTTAATTATTTCAATGTTAATCTCTTCAATCGTTTTGCATTTTTTGCATGATTCCGTTCATTATTAGCCTAAGGTAACATATATTCGGCAATACCAGCGGGAGTTCAATATTTCGTAAATTATTATTGCTTGGTTGCCATTTTCCGTATCCTTTGAAAAACCATTTCCGTTCTCGTCTCTAAAGTTATATTTTTCTGACGTTTATCTTCGAATACATTAAACATGTTTATGTCTCGGCAGGTAGTAGGGCTTCAAAATCCCACTTACACCCTAATTCTCTTATTGGAAGGAGAGAATTCACCTACCTCCACGGATTGCCTTTATCCTTTACCCTGTTATACAAACCCGGAACCAATAAAATCAATGTATACTAAATTAATTAAATAACTCCTATTAAAATCAAATAAGACAAATAAAAGAGGATCACCACAAAAAGGGACAGTTTCGTATTAGGTTAAGATACCTTAAGACATTAGAAATAAGAAAAAGAAAAATGTTACAAAAAATTGTAAAGACACAAATGTCGTGTCATAATGGTTAAAACCATATATTGTGTAAGAAACGCCTAGAATTGATAAGCATATCCTTGTAAAAGAAAATATTTTTTTTGTATAATCATTATTATCAAAAAAAAAGGGAGCGGATGAACTTCTATTTAAAGCACTCCCCGTCCCTAACTCAAATTAAAAGAAATTGTAAAGACACAAATGTCGTGTCATAATGGTTAAAACCATATATTGTGTAAGAAAAGCCTAGAACAGATAAGCATATCCTTGTAAAAGAAAATATTTTTTTTGTATAATCATTATTATCAAATAAAAAGGGAGCGGGTGAACTTCTATTTAAAGCACTCCCCGTCCCTAACTCAAATTAAAAGAAATTGTAAAGACACAAATGTCGTGTCATAATGGTTAAAACCATATATTGTGTAAGAAAAGCCTAGAATAGATAAGCATATCATTGTAAAAGAAAATATTTTTTTTTTATCACTATTATCAAAAAGAAGGGAGCGGGTGAACTTCTACTCAAAGCACTCCCCGTCCCTAACTCTAATTAAAAGAAATTGTTAAGGCACATATATTGTGTTATAAAAGACTAGATAGGCACGTTTTTATAAGAGAAAATCTGTTAAAACACATAGGTTATGTTATGTTAAAAGAGTCTAAAATAGCTACAAGCCTTTTTATATATAATAGAACGTGTACAAACACAAAATCTAACTGTGTTTAGAGTATAGTAAAATAAATACGAAATTGTAAAAACAAAATTTTTTCTTTTCCTTTTTCAAAAAAAAAATGTTGTTTTCCCAAGGGGGATGGAATGTTGTGACTGAGCCTAAAGGCAGTCGCACATACGTACATTTCCGTGGCTCTCCATGCCCCTCTCACTCCCGTGAGATTCCCGTATTATTAATTACACGCGAACGTCAAATTTGAAAAATCAGGTTTCGTCTCCACGCACAACTAAGAAATTCTTTTCTTAGAAATTTGAGCGCGGACAGAACAAAGACAAAGCGAAAACCGCTGATCGCGCACATTCTTGGTAGCCATGCGCGACATTCTAAAAAGTTCGCTATCAGCGATTTTCGCCGCTGATAAAGGAGGGAGAAACCAACGCGGCGGCAGTCAGTAGTCAGTTGGGAGTTGGAGTGGAAAGTGGTCGGTAGTTCATAGTGAAAGGCAGTCGGTAGTTTATAGAAAATTTAGGAAAAAAATTAAAATTTCAAAAATCATAAAAGTTTAAAAATCATAAAAGTTAAAGAATTCAAAAATCTTAAAAGTTTAAAAATCCTAAAAGTTAAAGAATTCAACTATCTTAAGAGTTTAAAAACCATAAAAGTTAAAGAATTCAAATATCTTAAAAGTTTAAAAACCATAAAAGTTAAAGAACTCAAAAATCTTATAAGTTTAAAAATCATGAAAGTTAAAGAATTCAAAAATCTTAAAAGTTTAAAAATCATAAAAGTTATCTTAAAAGTTTAAAAAATCATAAAAGTTAAAGAATTCAAAAATCTTAAAAGTTTGAAAACCATAAAAGTTAAAGAATTCAAAAATCTTAAAAGTTTAAAAATCATAAAAGTTAAAGAATTCAAAAATCTTAAAAGTTTAAAAAATCATAAAAGTTAAAGAATTCAAAAATCATAAATGTTTAAAAATCGTAAAAGTTATCTTAAAAGTTTAAAAATCATAAAAGTTAAAGAATTCAAAAATCATAAAAGTTTAAAAATCATAAAAGTGAAAAAAAAAATTCTAAAATCATAAAAGTTTACAAAAAAAAGGGGTTAGGAATAAAAATTAAGTAAAGAGTGAAAATAATAGAACCTAAGGAAAAACGTGAAGAAACATACAGTGAAAAATAAGTTTAATTTTTTTTCGTGAAGTAGTCACGAAATTTGTAAGGATAATTATTAAGTGATTCTTAAATAAAGAAAAAAAAACAGAAAACAAATATAGTTTCCTTGGACCTTGGAAGATAAGAAAGGATATGGTGCGGGTGAACTTCTATTAAAAGCACTCCCCGTTTCCTATCACTTGTAAGAGTGATAAAACACTCCCCCATTTTGGAATATCCCGAATTTTCGTGACAATTTCTCGTCACGGCTGATGCCAGTAATTTAGTTCTACGTGCTGTTCTCTCGCAACAGGACAAAGATGGAAATCACCCCATAGCATACTCGAGTCCTGCTCATAACGGTGCCGAAACTAGGTACTCGACAGTAGAGAAGATGTTAGTTGCTATGTATGCCGTGGAGCAATTTTAACCATACGTACAATATGGAAGCAAGTTTACTATTATCACTGATCATCACCCTCTGGTTTGGCTAATGAACCTAAAGGAACACTCGTGAAGATTGATGCAATAGAGAATCCCCGTAGAAGAGTATGATTACATACAAAACATCCAACAAAGCAGGGAAATTTAATACAAACGCCCATGTCTTAGGTAGAGTTACAGCGGAACCACAAGATAATACTCCCGAGAATGATGAATCCGGGAAAGAAATTGACTCCAAAAATATTACCTCCTTACATGCGATTACAAGCAGTCACGCCAAGGCCACTGAAAGCCTAAGCCACAATGTAAAAAATGAAGCTCAAATAATCAAACTGACGACTCTCTATTACTGCCCAAACTTGCCACTACCGAATTCTTTGTCTTGCCCTGAACACTAATCATGAACGAAGTTTAGCCGCCATATAAAGTATCGATAGAAGCGAAATCTATTTCTCCCACGAAACAAAATTATATACTTACAGGAATTTGATATTATTGACAAAAGAGTAAATCTCCCTCTTCGTACTCTTCAAGAAAAGGAGGGTCTTAAAACAACACTTTCAAATTTGTATAACTTGCCGTGGAAAGCAATTTTAAGACTAAGCATATGGTACAATTATTCCGAAACTGGAACTACAGACCCTAATGACACTGAAAGACCGAATCCGTAATGCGACTAAAATAAGCACAGTACTTCATACCAAAACAATTAGGTACCGAGACGACCCTTAGGAAAGGGAGCAAATAATAAGACACTTCCACTTGCTAGCCACGGGGGGTCATCAAGGTGTATCAAATTCCACGCCGTAGATTTTCCGTTAAAACTTGGGTATATAATTATAATAAGTGTTTCTTCTTAGTATGTACATAAATAAATGTTTCTCAAACAATGATTATATAGAGTAATACGGTGACAGAAAAGATAAGTCACAAGTTTATTTTTCGCGCCTTTTTTCAATTCTTCTTTAATGCTGTCGTAGCTCTGACATTTACTCGGCATTGAACACTTTAGGTTTTTCGTGAATTCGTTTTGATGCGGGCTCTCTTTGATTTGCGTTTTACTCGATTCGGCCCATATTTACGACTCATATGAGACGATATCTTTAATTATTTTTAATTTTTTGATATAATACCGATTTTTACTTATACTTCAGCGAATATTTTTATTGTTTCACCTAAGGTCCTGATAGTTCTTTTCAAACTCCTTACAATGACACCCGAACGAACGTCCTGCAGGATCGCGTTCTCACGCTACACTGATTAATACTTTTACGCAACGCTTATTAACAACAATCATATGTACCTACGATGCACTAGCCCGACGACGTCACGCGCAAAACAAATGCTGCACGATAATCACGTAAGGGCACGCTCTGCCCATTGTGACCTCAGCCGTTGTTACCGCATTATTAGCCTCGTAACTATTAGCGATTGAAATCTGACGGTATATTGTAACGCAAGAAATTTTGACTGGCTGTCAGTGTACTTAACGAGCGAAAAGAAGTTCTTACGTCAAACTATTACATAATTAAACTTGAAATTATTAAAATTGAAATAGTCGGGCGGTTTTTTATTTTGTAAAAAAATTAGTTCTTCATCTTCCTCTGACTCCGAAATAGTTTCGGTAGGAAAAAAGCGTGGAGTTAGAAACTCTGAGAAATATAGACATAACATTATTAAAAAAGCAAAATTAAAAGGTTTGCCTTATATTAATTAAAGCGGAAAAAGTGTTCCTGAGCGTCAGACTGGATTAAGTTGTAGGTGCTTTTTTTTCGTTTTACACCCGTTTATCAGCATTAAAAAGAATCATGTTTTTGCTGCCGTTTAAAGTATTTTCAACATATATCGGTGGAAGACAAGGATAATATTATTAACAGAGTCAATTAGTTTGAAACCAAAGATGAGCAGGACATATATTTGCAAGGAATGCTAGAAGCGTCCACCCCAGAACGTAAACAAAAAGTTAATGATAATGCAACAGGTACAAGTAAACCGAAAAGTCACTCGTTCAAGTATTTCACATTAATAAGCGGTGACAAAAAAAATTGTTTGTGAGGAAGCTTTTGTAAGTTTCCATGGAATAACGAAAAAAATATTCAGACGATTGGCAGACTTATATAAGCAAAATAAAACACCCCATGAGCTTCGAGGCACATCTGCTGGCTCAAGAAGCAATGTAATTTCCGGAGAATGCTGTAAGTTGATCCATGATTTTATTGATTCCATTCCTGAGAAGGAAGTACATTACTTTACCAACATTGTAAAGAGGTTTTTGTAATCTTCTCTAAACGTGCGAAAACTCCATGAAAAGTTCTCATCATCACACCGAGGGATAACCCCTACAATAAATTACCAATCTTTTAGGCAGTACTTAAATAATCTTTTTGATTTATCTTTCGGTAGACCACAAGTAGATGTCTGTTCCAAGTGTGAAGAACTAAAAGTAAAATTAAAAGATCCACATGTAAATGATGCTGTCAAAAGAGTGGTGGCTGCAGAGTTCATTGTACACAAGCGCCGGGCCTCCAAATTTAAAGCAAAAGTCAAGGAAATCAGAGAAAAGTGTAGGGCGTCTGATGGAGTAATGGCACTTTCCTTCGGTTATATGCAAAATTTACCATAAAGAAACTTTTTTTTTATAGGCAACTGTGGGTATTTGAATTGTGCATACACAATTTCAAAACCAACAAGGGAACATTTTATTCTTATCACGAAGGTCAAGCCCTCAAAGGTCCCAATGAAGTTTCCTCGTTATTTTTGATTATGTTCAAAAATATGTGCCTGAAACAGTAACAGAACTACATCTTTTTTGTGACGGCTGCTCTGGTCAAAACAAGAATAACAGTTTTTCAATTTTTAATGTCGCTCTCAACTACAAAAAATATGAAAATACACATATATTTTCCGCAACGTGGACACTCCTATAATGATTGTGACCGAAATTTTGCGACAGTGAAAAGAATAATAAGAAGGGAAGATCGGATGTTCCCTTACGAACAATATATAACCCTTGTACAAAAATCCATCGCATCAGGAATATTCAATGTGATTCAATCCAATCCGGAAGATATTATTGACTTCAAAATATGGTCGCAGCTAAATTTCAAAAATAAGCCCCTCTCTATTCGCAGCTATGGCAAACAAATTGGTAAGGACCAAAAAGTGACTTTCCACGTTTTATTGTTTTGTGAATTTGCTTTTCATCCAGACAATCCAGGCGAAGTTATTGCAAAGCAATATATTGATAACAATGTATCTGAGGAAAAGTTCAGCGTATCCAAAGTAGAAGGAATGTGCGAAAAGATACCAACTGAGTATCCAGCTTATGCAAATAAAGTGCCCATTAACAATCTAAAGATTGCGGATCCGCAAAAGGTTAAGCAATACATACCAGCTGAATTCCAAAAATTCTATCAAGAAATTTATAACTACCCAACCGCAACATCACCAGTGTCTCCAGAAGAAGATTGTTAAATGTTGCAATGTTTTTTTTATGTACAATTAAGAAAAAATGAAGATATATTATTATTTCAACCCAAAAATATAAGATTGCTGTGCCAAATCAATGAGTTTTTTTTTACTTTAACAGAGAGTAAATTTCGAAAAGGGCACATCTAACATACACAAATAAGTCAAAAAAAACGTCAAAACCTTCAAAAGCTCTCTATATAACTTATTTAATTTATATGACAGTTCAAACACTAAATATATTTTTTTTGATACCTGTAAAATTTTAAAAATGTCAGATGTGCCCTTTTCAAAATTGCTTAATCAATAATAAGTGCCTCTTATTAGTATGTACGTAAATCAGTGTCTCTTATACAATGGTTATACAGAGTAATACGGTGACAGAAAAGACTAATCACAAGCTTATTTTTTCGCGCCTTTTTTCATTTCTCCTTTAATGCTTTAGCTTTGACATTTACTCGGCACTGGATACTTTAGGTTTTTTTGATTTCGATTTGATGCAAACTCTCTTGTTTTATTCAATTCGGCCCATATTTACGACTCATATGAGCCGATATTTTTAATTTGTTTTTCAATTTTCAATTTAATACTGATTTTTATTTATACTTCAGCGAATATTTTTATTGTTTCAATTCAGGCCCTGATAGTTCTTCTCAAGCTCCTTACAATGACACTCGAACGAACATCCTACATAATTGCGTTCTCAAGCTACACTGATTTATAATTTTGCGCAACGCTTATTAACAACAATCATGCGTAAGTGAACTACCGATAAGTAGTTAAGTGCCGATAACGTTACGCGAAAAACCGATGCTGCACGATTAGCACGTAGAGAAATTCTCTAACCATTGTGATCTCAACAGTTGTTATCGCATCATTAGCCTCGTAGCTATTGGCAATTAAATTCTGACGGTATATTGTCCCGCAAGAAAGTTTGACTGGCTTTCAGTGTACTTAACGTTTTAACGACAAAAAAATTAAAACGAAGTTTGCGTACTAATATCTACTTTAATTATCAAACTATTAATTTAAATGGTTATGAAGAGTAGTACGGTTACAGAATAGATAAATCGCAAGTTTATTTTTTCCACCGTTTTTTAATTTCTTCATAGATACCGCCGCAGCTCTCACATTCACTCGGCACTGAACATTTTTGCTTTTTAATATTCGGTTTGATGCGGGTTTTCTTCGATTTGAGTTTTTTACAATTCGGTGCATATTTACGCCTCGTATGAAACGATATCTTCCATATATTTTCGATTTTCAAATTCACACCGATTTTTGCTTATATTTCGGAGAATATTTTGATTGTTTCTCTTCAGGTCCTAGTAGGTCTTTTCATGTTTTTTACAATGATACCCCAATCAACGTCTTAGCTTAACGTGTTCTTTTGCTACACTCATAAATATGCTCACACAACGCTAGAAAACAACAATTACGCGTGGATGACTGCACTAGCCCGATTACGTCACGGGAAAAATAGGCGTTACACAATAAGTACGTACAAATATTTTCTATTCACTGTGATCTCAACCGTTGTTATCGTGTTATTAGTACCGTAGTTGTTAGTGATTGAAAAATGACGGTGTTTTGTAACACAAGTATGTTAGACTGGCTACCAATGTACATGCTCAACGAGAAGAAAGACAAAAATATTGTTTTGTACTTGTCATAAATATGCGCGGAATTGAGTGAAACGCAAATCAAAGAAAGCTGGCATCAAAACGAATTTTACAAACCTAAAATTCCCAGTGCCGATTAAGTGTCACGGCTACGGCAGCATCGAAGAAGAAATGAAAAAACGGCGTGAAATAATAAACTTGTGATCTATCTATTCTGTCACCGTACTACTCTATACAACCATTGTAATGAAGAGAATTTTTTAAGTACCTATTAATGAGAAACACTTATTATCATTTTATCTCGAAGTTTTCACGGAAAATCTCCAGTGCGGACCTTGACTACACCTTTCGGTTTTTTTTTAAAACTTTACACAAACACTTTTCTACCGGACAGTAATCTTCGTGCCAAATTTTATTAAAATCGACTCACTAGATTCCGAGTTTGGCCGCGACAAACATTTTCAAAAAGATATCTTTTTATATACATATATAAGATAAAAATGTAGTCGAATTTAATTATTGGATCTTTGTCTCTTTGCCAGTTTTTTTGTTCGTTTGTGTGCGCATCACGTTATGCTGCGTTTTCGCCGAAGTAAATCTACTAGATTTAGCGACTTGAGAAGATTTACTCCTCAATCTTGCTTGAATGTACAATATTTACCATGCATTTGCTAAATATTCTCGCGAATAGATTTTTTCTAAATAATTTGCCTCAGTTGCACCAGCTAGTGCTGAACATTTTTGTAATTTTTCTCTCTTTCCACGTATCTGAAATGAATTCAATTCTTCGTCGTGCGCGTTGTTTCATTTCATTACTTAGCGCGATTTTTGATTTTGAAAATTTATTTTAGTTTCAATAAAATACCTTACCACTAACGATGCCACCGGGGAGTGCGTAATTCCTCAATTCTGAGCTATGCTGGTGATACGAAAATCTTTAAAAATATACGCTATCCATCCGACGCCCCCTTCTCCAATAAGTTTGAACCGCTTTGTTGAATGGTGCCACAAAGGCAATATTATGCTAAACATTTCCAGGTGTGCGCATGTCTGTTTCCCTTGGAAGCGCCACTTTTTGGCGCACACCTTTAAGTTCAATGACTCAGTTATTCGCGTGATGGGACTTGTCCATGAATTCGGTGTCCACCTGGACTCGAAACTCTCTTTCATGAACCACATCGATTATGTGGTTCGCACAGCCAGACGTATCGTTGGATTTATACTTATTAGGTGGGCTAGGAAGTTTGCTGACCTCTTTATCTGTAAATCTCTCTATACTTCGTCCGTTCGTCCACTACTCGAATATGCTTCCCAGGTTTGGTCACCCTACCATAAAGTACACTCTGGACGGATCGAAGTGTGGCAAAAGCGCTTCCTGCAGAGTACCCTTAGACACCTCCTGTGGTCTGATCCCTCCCACATTCCCCCGTACATGGACCGACTACGCCTTATTGGATTGCAAACACTCTCTCACTCTCACACTCTCTTGTCGCCGGGCGATTGCAGACCTCTCCTTTGTACATGATGTCATCCAGGGGAACATACGCGCGCCGTAGGTCTTGAACCAGACTGCGTTGCGGCATGGCGGTTGGAAACTCAGATACAACAATATGTTTGAAATTAGCTGTCACCACACTGACTACGACAGGATGGAGCCGGTAACTCTCACATACAAGCAGCTCAGGGAGTCAGCTGTTTCGAATTCTTATCCGTGGTTACCCTGATTTGACGAATGTCTCCTTAGTTAAAAACGTTTTTTTTCTTTACTTTTTTGCTTCTTGAATTTATTTAGTTCTGATGTTTTGCTATTAACCATGTAACCATGCTTACTATGAAATTTGTTTTTGTTTTGGCTTTTGACTCCAGGAGGTTCCTCTAATTTTACTTTCTTATTTCTCCCCTATTACTCCTTGCACTTACTCTAGTTAGACTTAATTAGTTAAGAAATATTCTCTCAGTTATTAACTTGTATTGAGTTGAATAAATAAAATGAAATGAAATAAAAAGGAATCATAAAAGGCATGGTTGAGCGTGGACCATTGTCCAAAAATATTGTGTAAGTGATTTTTTAACAAAACAGAACAACAAACCAAGGCAATTTCCCGAAAATTAAATCATTAATTAATTCAATTTAACTGGGAATTGTCTCCTTCGCAAAACGAAAGGCAAATCAGGATTTACCGGTGCCAAATCTATCATTGAAATAAATACTATATCCTTTTCAGCGCTTCCTGTAAGCACTTCTGCAATCACTAAATTTGGTTTCAGTTCTTTAACCGCCAATTTTGTTCCATTACATAGACCGCGCTTAGTGTTCAGATTTCTTAATAAGATCACAATACTTCCAATGCATAGCTTAAGCTTATGAAGCGGCATACCAGACGGTTGAAGTAAATTAAGAAATTCTACGGTGTAATTTTGTTTATCCTCATCATTTGCATTTGTCAATTGAGTCAGAACTAAAATAAGTACAGCAACCTCCTATGAAAAGCATCAAAACTTCTTCATTTAGTTTATCGACATCTGAGTTCTTTGGGCATAAAACTCCAATTTTAGAATAGCTATCGACTTCATTAGGAGATAAAATTTCTGTTATGAATGAATCTTTGCATATAAGATTCAGAGGAATTTCTATTATGTCAGAAGATAATCCATATTCGTTTGTTAATGTACCATCACCTAGCTTGATCAACCAATGGCTATATTCTAGATGATTGGATCCTACATTATTTTATAGCTTTACTATTCTAAATGTTCCCCACAAACTTCAAAATTTTATGCTTTGTTCGACAATTGCTGCTTGATTTTCATGAACTATAATTGAAAGTGTCTGTCTAAAATTTCCTCCAAAACGTATGGGTTTACCTCGAAAGAGGCGATCATTCCCCATTACACCCTTAAATAATTTATCAACAGCTCTCAGGGCAACCCCTGAGGCCATGGTTGATTCATCCCATATTATATGTTTGCATTTTCGTATTAACTCGGCGTATTTGGATGTCACAAAGTAACTATGTACTGATTTTCACTGAGCTTGAGAGTTTTTCGTTCCCGCGCGGAACAGAAAATAGGGAAAATTGTGAGAAAACTACTCGCAGAAACACTTTCCATATTCACCTATCCACGCGGGAACCCAAAACCCAAATTTCCGTTACACGCGAGATTTCTCTGGTGAATGAGACTTACTTCCAGAAAGCAGAGAGAAATTCATTCTTTGAAAATGAATTTTTTCTGCTTTCAGAGCGTGAATCCCATTCCCTTTTTGTGGCTTCACGACCATTAGGATTTATATATTAAGATTACAGTAAATTCGGAAATGACTTCTTTCATATTATACGCGATGGTATGTTTAAGCGCGGACGGGCGTGATGTGCCGCCGAGTAGTCAAAGGTTGATTTGAGAATGCAGAATAGTAAACTGCCTACTATGTGACGGGGTTTTTTGCAGATCGGAGTTTAACATCAAAGTTGCGGAAGGAGAAGGTTTTTATATTACTTGTAACTATTACTAGACTGTAATAAATTGCTATCTACTTTTACATCATTTCGTTGGTATACCATTATATATAGAAGTACACTATTTTAATTTATTGCCGTCAGCCATAACAGTTGTGCGTAGTCTGATCTTTTAGTTGACTCTACTACATTATTTTACAGATGTCGCTTACATGCCCTAGCTTACAGTTTCTAATATCAGTATATGATATACCTCCCCCATAAGATAAAACATATAATTTTTAATTACATTGTTTCAATTAAGCGCTCTGGCTTTTTTATGACTCTTTTATGTCTTTCATTTAAATTTAAAGCAATAGGAGGTATATTATTACCTTTATGAGGCAATCCACTAACTTTTTCCTCACGCAATACAATTTCTATTTCACTCTCATTGTTATTTTCAATTACAGGTTCATCGAAAGATGCATTTGATTCCAAACATTTGCTATCATTTTTTGAGAAAATACTGTCGTCAATTTTAGGATTATTATTACAAACATTTATCTTGTCATTAGAAATTTGATTTTATGGCAATATTTTTTCATTATTTTGTGCTTCTAACAATGTTTTATCGAAAAAAATACTAGCTTTTCTAATGTGATCTGTGTATCTTTTCCATGTTAACTTGTCCATGATAGTTTCACAAAGATAATTTCTAGTACCTAAACAATCAGTAATAATTGCTTTTGTCTGAAATCAATTGACCACCATTATCAGATATTAATATCTTTGGTAAGCCATAATGGGCAAAAAAGTCACTCAATTCACATTAAGTATTTTCTGTTTTAATATTTCTCATAAAATGAACTTCAGGCCACTTTGAGAACGCATCCATCAATATAAAATACATTTTACTTTTAAACGGACCCAAAAAATCAACATGTACTTTCTCAAGCACTTCTTTACATTGTTCAAACTTAACAAGCAAAGCTTAGTTTGGATTATTTGCAAACGTATTACAAGCATCACGGTTGACTACTGTTCGATCTCATAATCTTATTGTATTCAGCCACCAAAAATATTGACGAACTATAGACTTCATTTTACTAGATCCCATGTGGGTTATGTATTTCATGTAATAAATCTACATGAAATTTCAAGGGAATAGCATAATAACAAATCTTGATCAATATGAGTTACATATGCGATCTAATAAAATAAGGCTGTAAATATTTTCCACCTTATCCGGCCAACCATTCTTACAGTTATCATACACTTTGCTTAAATTGTTTTTACGAATTTCAATTCATATTTTCTAAGCATCAATAGGAAGCTTATCTTCAATTAAAAAAATTAAAGTAATCAAACTCTGGTTCATCAATCTCTACGTAATTTACAGGGAACCTTGACAAAAACTCGGCTCCACTCTTTTCCTTGCCTTTAACGTACTGTAAAGTATAATCAAACCCAGTTAAAAAATAAGCATATCGTTGCATCGCTCCCGCAGTCATTTGTGGGATGCCTTTTTGTTCACCCAGTATAGCCAACAACGGCTTATGGTCTGTCTTTAAGTAAAAACGCGCATCTTTCAAATATTAAAAAAATCTTTTTACGCCCCAATAAACAGCAAGGGCTTTCTTTCTAATCACTGAATAATTCTTTTCGCTTTTCGTCAAGGTACGAGATTCAAAACAAATAAGTTCTGCACTACCATCTGGACCCATGTGAGAGAGAACGGCACCAAGGCTTATATTTGACGCATCGCAAGCCAGCTTAATTGGTAATATATGATTGAAATGTAGCAAATTTCTATCACAAACAACTTAGTTTTTTATCTCATCCCAAGAAGATTCACATTCACTCGTCCATTCAAAACCCTTATACTCTTCATAAATCAGACTCAACATGGTTGCTAAATTAGGCATAAATTTGGAATACAAATTGACCATACAGCCTAAAGATTGTACTTCTTGTACATTCGTTAGTCTAGGTGCATTAACTATTGACTCTAGTTTTGACGGACTTTTATGCAAACCATGTTTGTCAATTGTATGACCAAGGTATTATACTTGAGGTTTTATAAACGTACAATTATTCTTATTAAAGTTTAACCCGACTTTTTCAGCTCGTCGAAACACTAACTCTGAATATTGTAAATGTTCTTGTCTATTACGCTCGGTAACTATAATGTCATCAAAATAATTCTTAGTGTGAGGTATGCCACTTATAACTTCTTCAATAGCTGGCTAAAAAATCGAACAAACGGGTTTCGTACCAAAAGGTAATCTTTTAATCGCATAACTGCCTTTGTGTGTGTTCCATGCGGAAAGTAATCTCGTATTGGTATCAACCCCTGGTTGATTATATCCTGTTTTCAAATCTAAAACACTATATTCTTCGCCGCCCATGAGAGCAGTAAACAGTTCCTCAATTTTTGGGTTCGGTAATTGTATTCATCCAAGTACTTATTTACTGTAAATTTATAATTAGCACAGACTCGTATATCACCATTTGGTTTGAGTCCATGCACTAATAGTAATACTATTATATCAGGCGGTTACCATCATCCTAATGAAAGGATGGTAATTTACACTAAATTATTAAAAACAGCATCGAGGATAGATTGATTCAAATATGATTTCATTCTTGATCCAAATATTGAAATAGAAACTTTAATTAATGACATCGAGTATTGTATTATCTTAAAAGTTTAACATGTGTATATATCATTGGATTTGGCTGGATTCATTAAAGAAAGCAAAAGTAGTACGTGTATACAAAAATTGAAAAAAAAAACTGAAATAAATAATTATAGGCCCATATCTTTGATCTCAAATATAGCCAAAATGTTTGAAAGAATTCTACATTTCCGACTAATAAATTTCTTAACAAATACTAATAGGATAAATAAACTATGATTTGGTTTTCTTAAAAATAAAAGTACGGTACACGAACCTGAGAAAGTTTTTGACTCTATCTACAATGGCACAAATCTATATATAAACAGGCGACACGTTTTATTGTTATCCTTTTTACAGGAAACCAGGTGGACTTACCAGGATAAAATTTATACCATTCGAAAGATTAGATCTTCCTCTTTGTGCATCACTTAATTTTTTTTTCTTAAATTTAAGTATAAATTAGTTTAATTTTAAATTGAAATTAAAAAACTCAATGAGACAGTATGTGTGAATTGAGCACACGTATAGCGTAGATGATGCTTTTGGAAAGAATGTATGCGTGTGATAGTTTTGCTTTTTGCCTGGAAATATGCAACCATATGTGATTTTTTGGTTTGTGTCCCTAATAAATGGCAATTACTAAATTAGTCGAAAATCAAACCAAATGGATCAATCTTTTCCTGGGGACGCAAACCAAAAGAATGGACATATAATTGCATTCCTCTACGAAAAAATCCAAACATAGAACATACTTCTTCAACATTATCATTGCCATAGACCAACCGTTCGACTGAATAACCTACCATTTATGCCAAATACGTGCATTCTTTCCACTCAAACCCAATATCTATGCCAATGATAACGTGAGGGGCAAATGTAGCCATATCACAGACCATAGTCATATGTTCATTCTTTTGCTTTTTGCCTGGAAGAAGGCAATCTTTGGCTAATAAAATTGTATTCTTCCAGTTAAAAGCCAAAACAATGAACATATGGCCACAGACAAAAATATGGATGCATTACCACAGACAAAGTTATAGCCATCGTTTACTTATACCATTATTTTTTGCTAATTTGATAAAAATATATATATGCATTTTTATCATATTTTCTAACTTTTGTACCCACATTTAAAAACATCATTATTAGAAATATGATATATGGCCAAAAGTTGGGAAATGAAAAAATGATGGGAGTTGGTCATACCCCCTAGAATGCTTGATTTAGCCAATTCGAGCAAAAAACTGTTAAAAATTTCAAATCTGAAATTATATCATATTTCCAAACTTTTGTCTGCACGCCTTAAAAACAGCAATTTAGAGAAAACAGAAAAGGTAGAAAATTAAAGTTTTTTCGTTTGTACGGAAGTTCCAGATATATTTTATTTACAATATATATGTATTTCCCACAACTTCATGATTTATTGAATCCATATGGTTTATTGAATCGTAACCCCGTCTGTATGAGAGATGGTAAATGCAGCAAAAGCTTTTCAAATGACTTCTAAAATACAACTCATGCCAATGTTAGATGCATCGTGTTAATGGTATAACAGTTGACTTTGGTGGCCACTCTGTTGACAACCGTTGTGCTGTTCCTTAAAACCCATATCTTTTAGCGAAATTTGATCACTACTTAAAGTTCTTGGCACAGTGAAGAGCCTAAAATATATGTACAAATATGTTTATGAGGGATACGAATTTGTCTCATTACAGTTTGGAAGAGTTTGAGATGGAGTTGAGGGCAAAGTTTATATAGATGAAATCGATTGCTTTTTGTCCGGTCACTATCTTGGATCTACGGAAGCCAATTGGCGCATAAATGAGTATCCAATGCATTACTATAAACTGTAATTTATATTGTAGTTCGACTTGAATGTCACTTGCCTCACCAGCAAAGTAAAGTCTTTAGTGAAGGAAATGTTCAGCAAGGTTTCTATATGCAGAGACGCCGATACATTATATTTGGGTAGATAAAGAAAAGAAATGGAAAAAACGTCAAAGAAGAAGTGGTAGAGCTATTGTTAGACTATTTTTTGTTGTATGTTGAGCTGTTTCTTTTGATACTAATTTTGCTTCATGTTCGAGGTCCCATAAGAATTTGGGTACTGTTGGGAACATTATTTACTCCACATTTTCAGCTGCTGCACATGCGCGACGTGTCGCGTGGAATGATGGAGAGTGGCGTGAATATTTATTAGAAGTAAAAAAGTTGAAGTCCTCTCAGCGGTTACGAGAGTTATTTGCTATATCCTATTTGTGGTATGAACGTTCCTACAAATGCTTTAGATTTGTGAAATGAATTTAAAATGTTCATGTGTGAAGACTTTTCAAGAAATTCTTCAGAAAATGATTCATATAACCGTGCTTTATTAGCTAGTGAGGAAATTTTGTTCAATAAACGATTCATTCGGTACTTCAACTAAACTTTTCGGAGGTAAGACTATTTTACTCTGTGGATTTTCGGCGAATTGTGCCAGTTATATCTCACGGTACACGTGTACCACTTATTGAGAATTGCTTTACTTTATTGTCCGAATTTTCAAAATTCAACAAAATAACTTTTACCCAAAACATGAGAGCTTTACCTCATGAGATTGAATTCGTTGAATTTCTTACATCTCTTGCTATTGGAACATTACCCACATTTCCAGATTACAGCCAAGATGTTATTGAAATTACTTTCCATTTAATTAGCAGCAACTTCGTGACTGCAGATACTTATGGCAATGTATCTGAAACCATAAAGTCTAACGACATCCTCAATTCGGATTTATTAGTTCCCAAATACGAAAACTGCACTTGCATCGATGCAGAAATTTTTTACAGTCTGCCGGGAGAGGAACGAGTATATTTGAGTTCCGATAAAATCTTGAGTGATGATTATAGAGAGCAAAATAATTTTGCAGTAGAATTTTTACACTCCCACAAATTTATTTTCACAACCAAATTGCATATTTTTTTTATTCGTAATTTGAGCACAGGACATGAGTTGCTTGGTCAATGGCACACCTATTCGTTTAGTTCAAGTGCGAAAAAATTGTTTGGATTGTGAGATTTTAGCAGGAGTTTTTCGAAACACACGTATGTTGGCACCACAAATACACCTTAATTATACAGGCACACTTCTGTCTTTTTCCTTTCAAAAAAACTCAATTTCCCGTCATTATGGCTTTTGCGATGACAATTAATAAACAAACATTCCAAAAAATAGGAATCTTTCTCAAACTACCTGTATTTTCTCACCGTCAATTGTATGTTGTAGGCAGTAAAGTTAGATCGTTTGATAGATTGCGTATCTATTTGTATTTCTGAAACACAAGGCCAAGGTCATTTGGCAGAAATGAAAGAATTTTTACCAAAAGTATTTTGTACGAGAAAATTTTAAGATCTTTTAAGATCCGCAACCGCACCGGCAAGGTTTTTGATAATTATAGATAGGGCCTCATTCAATATAAATGCACTTTGACGTGCAAAATGAGCTGAAATGATTGCTTCTACGGTCTGAAATAAATCACCTCTTTACTTACAATGCTATTGTATATATAGCGCCATGCGCGAGCTATTAGAGTGAGCGTAGCGAACGGCGGGGGCTTGCGAGCGTAGCGAGCACGGGGTGCCCCCCTAGTAATAACAAAGCTGTTTCAGTCACTTTCATTGATTTGACTGAAGCTTTTGATACTGTGGATCATCATTTAGTATTTAAAAAATTATATAGTAATGAATCGGACACCACTGTTGGGGTTCCGCAGGGTTCTGTTTTGGGCCCACTCTTATTTATCTTTAATATATAAAAAGATATCTTTTTGAAAATGTTTGTCGCGGCTAAACTCGGAATCTGCCGAGTCGATGTCAATAAAATTTGGCATGAAGATTACTGTCCGGTAGATGAATGTTTGTGAAACTTTTGGAAATATTTAAGATTTAAGTTTTTCTCGTTTTACTTTTCAAGAGAAAATCGACTTTAGCGCTTAAGCTTAAGATCAATAAATGAAGAGAGATCGTGCATTATCGGTTACTCCCTCTCTCTTAAATATGAGACGTATTCGAGAGAACATTTCAGCATTTTGTTGATTGCACGATCTCTCTTCATTGATTTTTTTTAAGAAGCAAAGTACACTTTCTCTTGATATGAAATCCATTCATGAATTCATACTAGAGATAGATGCGACTTCATGTCATGTGGTTTTCGATTAGGAAATGGGGATTGATTTATTTTTGGATCTACCTATGCCCATCTCGAATACGAAAACGTCAACCTTTACTTGCGTATTAGGGAGCCTTTACTTTTCGCTTTTGCAAATCGGAACAAAAGCTCTCTATCAAGAATTCTCTATGATTTGACACTCTGTATTTCCGTAGAGCCGGTTTTAATTGTTTTCTACAAATTTTACTGTTTTCTACAAATTTTACTCGGGTTATTGAATACAATTTTGGTTCATTAAACCCGTAGCAGATAGATTTGATCAAATTGGTGGAAAATGGTAAATATTTTTCTGAATTTCAAATCGTAGGACATCATAGTTTCCGGGAATCCCAAGTTGACTAATTTTCTTCCGGTTTGAAAGGTTCTTTTCCGGTGAAAATTTGAATTTTTAACGGTTTTTTGCCCGTAGTGGCTAAACGAAGCGTCCTACGGGATGCATATGTATGACCAACCCCCACTGTTTTGACATTTCCTACCTTCCTCTCATACATCATTTTTCCCTAAATTGAGGTTTTAAAGGTGTGCATTCAAAAGATCGGAAAATTGATAAAATTCAGATGTTGAATTCTTAACGATTTTTTGTTCCTAGCGGCTAAACGAAGCGTCCTACGGAGTTCATACGTATGACCGACCCCCATTTTTTATAAATTTCCTAACTTCGAATCCAAAGTTGACCAATTTTCTTCCGGTTTGAAGGGTTCTTTTCCGGCTAAAATTGGATTTTTATACGGTTTTTTGCCCGTAGAAGCTGAACGAAGCGTCCTACGGGGTTCATATGTATCACCCACACTGTTTTGACATTTCCTACCTTCCTTTCATACATCATTTTTCTCTCCATTAAGGTTTTAAAGGTATGCATTCAAAAGATCGGAAAATTGATAAAATGCAGATTTTGAGTTTTTAACAATTTTTTTTTCCTAGCGGTTAAACGAAGCGTCCTACTGGATGCATATGTATGACCAACCCCCACTGTGTTGTGATGCGTCGCGTCACCTAAAAAGAAGGGAGGTTAGAACATAACAAATAAACTATGCGAGTCACTAACCATACCCGCAACACATATGAACCTAAAAAACACAATGCACCAGAAATTTAACATACTCACTCGAACATGTCACGCGAGAAGTCAATGTCGGTGTTTATGTTTACACAACATAGTCCACACAGCGAGCAACATAGTCCACACAGATAGTGCACACGGAGTATTTCATAGGGAATAAAACATAAAGCATAAAGCATAGAAAACTGCCTAAAAAGCATAAAACACCAAAAGTTAAACATGCACTATACTTACCATCAAGGGTAAACACAACACGGTGGAACAACGTAAATAAACCTACGAATATGTAAAATGTAAACAAACCTACTATTTCATAACACTTACGTGAGCATTGGATCCCGGAAACCTATGTCAACAACATGAAATTCACTACCGAACATAAAACACGCGACATCACAACACGTTCTTAACCTAGACTGAAACGTCAAAACGAAACATGGGGAAACGTAAACAACTCAATCAACTTACGTTGTTCTAAAAACCTCCGCCCGTCACCGGTAGATGGCGCCATGCAGAAGTTAAGTGCGTTTCGTAATTGACGGCAACCTCGCTCCAACGGTCAAAAAAACCGGTTGCTTGGAATAAAAAGCGGAGAAAAATTGGGGATATCACCAGTAGTTGGATCAACTTCAAAACCTTAAAAGTCAGGCAGACCATTCACGGGAGTAGACATACAAGGAGAAGTAAGTGATCCAAACCGAACAAGGTTCTAGAAGCCTATCGGTTCGCTGGGAGCTTGAGTTTGAAAGTGGTCATAGTAACCCATCAAACTCAAGTTCGAATTTGTCAAACCGAACAAGGTTCTAGAAACCTATCGGTTTTCTGCGTTGGGAGCTCGAGCTTGAAAGTGGTCACAGTAACCCATCAAACTCGAGCTCGAAGCTGCAAAACCGAACAAGGTTCTCGAAACCTATCGGTGCAGTAAGGAACTTCGTGTTGAAAGTGGTCACCAGAACCCATCAACCTAGTTCCAAGTACGGCATCATTAAAGTGGCTACTTCATAGTGTCGGGGACGTCGCGAACGACTTTAGAGGAGGCGCTGCGCGATTCCAGGGCCGGACCGAGGCCGATTACCCTAGAGGAATACCGAGCCAGGAATCGGGGCAAGCAGCAAGTCGCCGCGCCACCGGTCGTAGAAGCAGAGCGTCCCGTGAAATATAGGACTGGAGTGGAGGCCAACTTCAGGCGGGCCATAGAGGAGGCTCGTCGTCGTCTGCTGCTGGCAGTAGGGAAAGAGGAGCGCCTGCGGATCAGCAAGGAGATCCAGCGGCTCCATAACGAGCGGTTGAAGTACCGCCGCAGCAAGAGAAGTAATAATAGAATTAAGAAAGCAATTGTAAACTAGATTAAATGGAATTGAATAAATGGAATGAAAACTGAATAAAATTAGGATTAAAAACACAAAATTTAGAAACATGAAATCAGACAAGAAAGTAAAGTAAATTTGAATCTGGCTAAGTAGTGAAATGAAAAGGTAATAAGTAGATTGGTCGCATGGACGTTTGATTTATAACAAATATTTGGAAGATAACTAGTAGATTGGTAACATTAGCGTTTGATTTATATAAAATCTTAGGAAGGTAATTAGTAGATTTGTCGCTTGGACGTTGGATTTGTATAAAGTTTAAGGAAAATGAATGAAAATGTAAAAGAGAATTGTAATTAGAATATGCACAATAATAAATATTAAGCCAACTTAAAACTTGTGTCAAGCCTGCTTTCAACATTGAACTGGTTAACATTGAGAATTGGAACCATAACAAAACGAATAAAAAATACATAACAACTGTTTTGACATTTCCTACCTTCCTTTTATACATCATTTTTCTCTAAATTGAGGTTTTAAGGGTGTGCATTCAGAAGATCGGAGAATTGATAAAATTCAGATTTTGAATTTTTAACAATTTTTTGTTCCTAGCGGCTAAACGAAGCGTCCTACGGAGTTCGGGATGCATACGTATGACCGACCCCCATTTTTTTTAAATTTCCTCAATTTTTCAATACATCTTTTTTCTCTGAATTAAGTTTTTAAAAGTGTTTCCAAACAAAAGTTATGATATATGATAAAATTCAGATTAAAATTCGTAAACGAAAAATCTCGCGTTTTTCGGAAAAATTTTGTAATTTTTTATATATTGGAAACTCAATTTGTATATTTTTTCTTTAAATCAATACAAAATTCTATTGCACAGAAAACAGAAATTTTTGAGTAAATTTTACTCTCCAATGGTACACATTTTTGTTTGTGTTTGTTTTGTGCAAATTTCAGAACATCAAAATTGTGTGCATTGTGTGTACATGTACATTGTGTTCCATCCGCGAAATTTTGTTTCAGCCCCCTTTCCTATTATTGTGATCACTCATTCCCTATTTGACAATCAAACATCAACATCAATTCGCGCACTGTCTGTTCTTTAAACGTTAAAGACGGTCAAAAGCGCATACGGCCCATGGATCTTTTGTCTGCTGTTCCGTGTGTGATGTTGGAAAAAAATGGGTAGAGAGTCACATGGGATCGCGACATCTGGTAAATTATTTTGTCTGTGATTAAACCTTAACTTTTTTTGTAGGTAGAAGAAAGAAATAATTTTCAACAAATTCGCCGAAAATAAATTTACACTGCTAACGTGGGCGTATTGTTGATGTGGCCGATCGGATCGGATTAACCTCTCAAATATTACGGTGCCATAAAAAATTTACATTCGGTACTAATCGAAGTTTAAGTAAAAAGTTAACCAGTTGTGTTTGAGTTTCAACCGGCAATCTATAAATCCTTATTTGTTTCATTGTTGTCACCGAACATAGGATAAATTTCGATTTCTTATAACTACTATATTTCAATGTTTTTGTAACTTTAAAATTAAAAGGTGCTGTAAGGTTTAGTAATAATTCCAAAATTGGCTCTTTTGGAAAGAGTGCTTGAATAGTTGTTTTAAGTTTATTTCTCATTTTCTTATTAAGCACTATTCATACTTTCAATTTATTATTTATTTTACGGCGAAAATTTGTAGCCAAACGTTAATAAAAATATGGTTGAAAAAGTCAAATATGTTTTGGAAGTTTCTGAACTTATGTTACAATCAAAAGATAACTGCTAAGAATCAAAAATTTATAACTAAAGAAAAACAAAACATATATAGTATCAGCATATACAGTATACCAAAAATATGCAGTATTACGTAATGCCCAGCAAAGCGGGCGGGTACAGCTAGTTATGTATATTTATGATATTGTTACCATTTCCACGGTACGCCTTTGGAGGGTCGACAACAGGATCGACTCCCGGAGCTATAACGTCAGGGCTAGGGGGGAAGATTCTGCCATATTCACTACTCTTTCGATTTTAATTAATTTCTCTTTATTTAATTTAAAGTTATCTCGATTGAATTTCAATCTAATAACATCTAATAACAATGCAGTTATTTATTTAATTAAATTTAACTCTAATTTAAATCTCAAAACCAACCTTCTAATATAAAAAATATCCGACTCTTCATACGTAATTTTCAAGAACGGCTGATTCGCATTCCTTTCAAACACCAAAACGCAACGGGTCCAACGGTTACCCAATGGGTCCACCGGTTACTGTTTGGAGAGATGCATTATGGTTCGGATTGTGCAATGTAAAATTGCAATTGGGTAACATTACTTCCTCCTTTGAGGCTCGAGTCACCGGCCGAGCGCATTAACTTTGTTCTTCTGGTCGCCGCCTGTAGGGTGCTAAGAAATTGCGGTAAACTACTCTGGTGGCTGGCGAACGAGGCTTCGCTATTTTGTACAGAACCTCACCTAGTTTATCCTTAACGTGATATGGTCCTTTCCAATTTCGTTGTAGTTTTGGGCACCGTCCTTTCATTCGTCGGGGCCAGTAAAACTAGACTTAAAGGTTTATTTGTAGCGCTCGGGTCATATCGTTCTTTCATCGCGCGACTCCTTTGAATTGAGTGCTTGCGATGATTTGATGAATTTGACGTAAATTTTGTTTCAGCGTCTCACCACGAAGTCGACTTGTAACCACAATTCTGTTCCGAGCAACAACATGGCTGAAGATTGGGCACGATCATTCATTTGAGTCCGCCAACAATTAGTGATGCCATTTGTTAGGAACCGACCAAAAAAAAATAAAAATAATATTTTTAATGTTCAAATTCGTTTTATTTTAGAGAAAATCGCTAAATAAATACCTGTATAACCTCACATTTTGAGTTTTTGTTTACAGGTGATGACGTAAGCCTGATTGTTTTGGTTGCGTTAGGTGCGCCATCTAGATTTAATTTTTACGTTTAGGCGCGACGTCTAGATTTCATTTCTACAATAAACAATGAACTTGATGTAGTGTTTTCTTTTGCAGCATTTGTTGCCGCGAAACTTAAATCGGAATCGGTTATATACAAAAATCAAAGTTAAATACAAAAATCTTCGCAATGAAAGCGTTATTTAATTATTTAATTAATACCTTACATTTTTTACTCAAAAAGAAACAGCTCCCCCATTTTCCTAAATTTTGTAGGGGAGGAGCGGAAGATTAGCAATAATAGATCAACATCTAGCTAAAGCCGTTGATAAACTTTATAAATCAAGAAAATTAAATATGAGATAACAAGGTCTTTAAATAGTTTGCCGCAATATCTTCAATCGTTTCTGGAAATTGTTAAAGATATAAAAAAAAACGTTGAAATCAAGTTAAAAACAACAGCAGCAAAGGAATTAGCTCGTGGTACACAGACAGAGTGCACAGAGTCTTACACAGAGTACATAGTGTGAATGAAAGAGAAAAAGTTAAAATTCAAGGTAAGAAAGGTACATTAATACCATTGACTAATGTGTGTGTGTGAATTTTTCAATGACCTACCATTTCTAGATGCTCTTTAAGCCATTAAGGAGAGGGAATCAATTCAATATTGGCAAATTGCGAGAAGGAATAAGAACATTAACATTTATAAAAATGAACTAAATGATAAAAAATGGAAAAGCAACATTCTCATTCAAAAGAAAATGTAGTTCTTAGGTATTTTTGTAAATTGTTTTTCAAAGATTATCGTAACCATGTTGTTCAACTTTCAGTGCAATAAAAGTACAGCGAGAGTGAAGAACGAAAAGCACAATTGTAGGAAGATGATGCAATTGCTAAAAATGAATAGGATACTTGTCTTGCTAAGAATTTAGCATTGGACAAACAATTGCGTGATAAGAAGTAAGAAGCTAAGCTCGTTTTCGCAAAACAGTAGTTTTCAACAGTAGTAATTCACATTTTTCCCCTTAATGAAGTAGACTTCCCAATTACTTACATACGTGGATTAAGAAATATGATAATGATGTGGAGGAAAAGCTTTGGAAACCTAAAAATTATCAGATTAATCAATTCAAAAAACAAAAATTTTGGATGACTTCATGCCTGAGTTTGAGCGACAGGAATATAATATTTTAATGTAATAACTCTGAAGGAAGCAGAGGAGAAGCAAACTCAACAGGAACGAATGGTGATATTCATGATGAACAGGGCTGCAAAAATAATTCAAATAACATGGCGGAGGTATTTACAGAAAAAGAAAAAAAAGGGGCAAGGCAGGTAGAAGAAAGAAAGCAAAAAAGTAGTAAAAAAAATTGTAAATATAATTTGAAGTTGCATTTAACTACAATTCCAACTTTTAAGACTCATCAAAATGAATAGCTTTGTATTGCTTGATGATACTGTTAGTTACTGTTAGTGTTTTCGATTTAAAATTAAAACTACTTAGAGCAACATACTTCACTGATTTTAATTTTTCTTTTCCGTTTACTGTATATACATATTGTGTATATATTTTATATATTGTGTATATTTGTGTATGAAAACTTGATCTCTTTGTCTTTGGATGTGTAAACTCATAAATTATATCTGAAATGAAAAATTAATACTAACTATAATTTTTGTGCTAATGATTTTTCCACCTGCTCAATAATGTCTCCACTTATATTCCTTGCTCTGTCATAAAAATCGCTAGCAATAAAATCATTAGTCCGTGTGTTTTCTGGAGTCCAAAAAATATTTTCAATTCCGCGTATCTAGACTGCTTTCTAGGATTATTCTTACAATCTCGACTTCTCGAACGTGAATACGAACGTTTGTTTGTTGATTGTGGTCCTTTTGTTGGAGGCGGAAGAGCCCTAGATATATGGAAAAAATTTAAAGGTTACGTTTTGTCGTTTTGATTTTGCTTAAAAGGTGTGACTCGATACACGAATCATTCGTACTTACTGAGTTCCGAAAATAAATAAGTATAAACTAAAATATTTAGTATTATTAATTGATTACTATCTTTTATATAGATGCGAGCTGACGATTATATTTCTATGATGTTTCATCATATAATGACGAAAAAATATAATGAAGCTGTACACGCGGAATATGACGAAAAAATATGACATATTGCTATGATGTTTAATCATATATTGTATATAACATAGAAACATCTCATATTATATGATCGTGTGAACAGTTTATCAGTTCAGAATATGACGTAAAAATATTTTTCGATTTTCGATGGAAAAGAAAAATATGATGAAAAGAAGCGCCACCTTTATTTTTTAACTGTTCCTTTTGGGAACGGTGACGAAACTATATAATATTTATGCAGCAGGTAATTTCTTTGCAAATAAAAAGAGTGTTATTAGGAAAATGATGATCTGAAATTTAAGTTTATTAAAAAAAAAACAATATTATTTTATATAATATAATATAAACCTTGTATTCTGCTCCCCACGATAAAGGAATAGGCCCACAATGGTGAAATAGTCCCTGAATGCATCCTCAGATGGCCGGTGACGAAAGCAGCAAATAATTGGACCATATTGGTATGCTCCAAACAAAGATTATGTGAACATCAGGGCTCAAAATGGGGAGCATAAAAAAATAAGGGAACAGAATCAAGAACTTTAAACTAGAATCAGAAGCTTTAAATCTTGGCAAAATTTAATAGTTTCCTTCTCGTTCACGAAAACCTGTGCTATGGTCAAAATACAAATGTCCTCTAGTGAGGGAAGGAGATGAGGATGTAAATTTTTTTTGGACATGTTGAAATTGAAATTGAATAGAACTTAGGGTGAATGGCAAAAGAGATCAGAAGCGAAGTTGGAAAAGGAAAAATTTAAATAAAAAAGGGACAGAAAAGATGCAGAAACGTTCTAAAACTAGAGTGGAAAATGACAGCAGTGAGATGAAAAAAAGAAAGATTACAAAAAGAAAGATTATAAAAAAGATATAGTAAAAATTATCTGCTCTAAGAAAGAAGAAATTTATAAAATTGGGAAATTAGATCCTTGCAATGAAAATTTAAGACTTATGAATATAAAAAATAGGTTTAAATATTAGATAAGGTCAGAAAAGATGTCAAGAAAAAAATATATGATTGCAATTAAGTACAAAAACATAGTAATGATAATAAAAGGTTGTGAAATATTATGAGCCCAAAAATTGGGTAAGAATACTAAGAGATAAAAGAAAAAAACCGAAAGGCCCAGTTAAGGTCCGCGCCGTAGATGTTCCGTGAAAGCTTGGGGATAAAATTATAATAAGGGTTTTTTTATTAGTATGTACTTAAATCAATATCTCTAATAAAATGGTCATATAGAGTAATACGGTAACACAGAAGATAAATCACAAGTTTATTTTTTCGCGCCTTTTTTCATTTCTCCTTTAATGCTGCTGTAGCTTTGACATTTACTTGGCACTGGACACTTTAGGCTTTTTTTTTATTCGATTTGATGCAAGCTCTCTTTGATTTGTGTTTTATTCAATTCGGCCCATATTTACGACTCATACGAGCCGATATTTTTAATTTTGTTGTAAATTTTCAATTTAATACCGATTTAATACTTATACTTAAGCGAATATTTTTCACTTTTGGTCCTGGTAGTGCTCCTCAAACTCCTTACAAATACACCCGAATGGATGTTCTAGATGATCGCGTTCTCACGCTACACTGATTTATAATTTTGCGCAAGGCTTATAAACAACAATTATGCGTTAGTGAACTAGCCCGATGACGTCACGCGTAAAACGAATGCTGCACGATAAACTTGTACAGGAATTCTCTATCCACTGTCACCTCAACAGTTGTTATAGCATTATTAATATTATTATTATTAATATCGTAGTTATTGACGATTGAATTCTGACGGTATATTAAACCCCAGGAAATTTTGAAAGGCTATCAGTGTACTTAACGAGCAATAAGACGTTTTAACGTCAAAAAGTAAACAGCAAAATTTTCGTACTAATATGTTCTTTAATTATCAAACTATTAATTACAATGGCTATGGAGAGTAGTACGGTTACAGGATAGATCAATCACAAGCTTATTTTTTACCACCGTTTTTTTATTTCTTCTTCGATGCCGCCGTAGTTCTCACACGTGCTCGGCACTTATCATTTTTGGTTTTTCCGATTTGACGTTTTAGTAATTCGGTGCATATTTACGCCTCATATGAGACGATATCTTCCACATTTTTTCAATTTTAAAATTCATACCCATTTTTGCTTCTATTTTCGAAAATATTTTCATAATTTCTGTTTAGGTTCTGATAGATCATTTTATGCTTTTTACAACGATACCCAAATCAATGTCCTAGCTTAACGCGTTCTCACGCTACACTCAAATATCCTCAAACAACACCTAAACAACAACAATCACGCGTGGGCGCTTGAACTAGCCCGATGACGTTACGGGAAAACCAGGCGACGCACAATAAATACGTACAAATATGTTCTATCCACTGTGACCTCAACTGCCATAACTCAACAACAGTAGCGATTGAAAAATGACGGTGTTTTGTAACACAAGAATGTTAGACTGGCTACCAATGTACATTCTCAACGAGAAGAAAGCCGTTTTTACGTCAAAACAGATTATATTACAAGTGATACTGGCACTCAAATTTAATTTTGGTACAAAATCTACATTACAAATTATTGAAAATTATAAACAAATATAATTGTGTTAACAGCGAATATCATCTAAACGTGAAACAACTATTTTGTTTTGAAGCGGTTGTATATCGCTACTAGCTGAACCCACCCGCTTTGTTGGGCATCACGTAATTCTGCATATATTTTGTATACTGTATATGTTAATACAGTACCTAAAGGATTGTGGTACCTTTTAAAACGCTTCCTAATTTATTCCTTCTCATTCAGTAGTTTTATTAGGGCATTTGGAGACCATATGTATATGTACCGGGCGATAATTTGGTATTCTCGACAGTATTGTTCGTGATGTTTTTGAGATGCTTGTATAAAACTTCTACCATAGCATTGACGTCGCGGCATTCAGCAAAGCATATCTTCCAGTCAATTTGGTTTAATCTATCGTTCATTACCATATAATTTGCTCTCCGGAAGTTGAGTTTAGTAGTGTTTTGAAAGTTTAGTAAATTTGATGTCGTGTCGTTTATACAATACAATTACTAACGATGGATGATGGGAGTCTACCGTTGACAAGGGGCTGATACATTCACGAAAGGTTACACCATGAAAGTTACTCAGCACCAGGTCTAGGAATTTACCAAGGTTTCGAACATGATTCAGCTGATTGAAATTATTGAGTGACAGGCAGTCAATAAATGAGTAACCCAGTGGATAGTCATAGTTGCTGGCAAATAGAGCGGTGGGTTGGCTGCAGGATGTGTTAGATTTCCACTGGATGAAACCGAGATTAAAGTCACCAACTATTAATGTTTGCTCTCCGGAAGAGTCGATTACAAAGGTTATTTTATCAAGAAATACGTCAAGGGTCTGTTGCTGAAGAGGGCGTGGTAGGTAAACTGCACAGAGGTTCTTTCCTTAAACTAACTATAGTTTTAGCCACAAGTTCTCCGAGTTGGTTTCCCAGTGATACATGCGGACAGAGCCGATAAGCTTTAACACAGCTACGAGTACACCTCCTTCTTTTTTTGTACTCAGTGCAGTTGAAACCCTGTCTCTCTGATATATATTGTACCTTGCGTCGAGAATCTCGCCATCGTTGATATTATCATCTAGACAAGTTTCAGTTCCGATGATTATGTCATAATTGCTGTTTAGCCCGTTAACCATTATATTGTGCAATTTAGTTTTCATTCCCCTGAAGTTTTGATAATAAACATTGATAGTGGATGCTTAAAAGAAGGTAAAATATGCAGCTTCTTTTGCGGTTAGGGACTTAGAGCTGAGTGAGACAGCTTCCAGATTTCGGACTTGTCTGGCTGGTGTTCCATTGACCTTACGAATTGGATGCATTCATCACGCACCCAAACGTACTTATAGCCTTTTTCACGAACGGCCTTCCTAGTTGCTGCATGCAATTCCTTATTAACAGGTGATAGGTGCTCGGATACGAAAATTGGCTTTTCCGGACCGCTAAATCCCATAAGATATATGTTCAGCTTATTGTCGGGATGTACCTTACTGTAACTCATTGTAGACGCTAGAATTTCATCACGGATCATAGTCTTGCGCTTGAAACTACTTTTCATAATAGCAAAACTGTTCTTACCAGCTTCTCAGATTTAGTCTCCGGCACGCCGTTAATTCCAACCCTTTGTTGGCGAGTGAATTGTTCGACAAGATTAAGTCTCACGGACTTGTCCGCCATGGTATTTTTGAACGCCTCGTTTTTCTTAAGTATTAGCTTGTTACTGTCCTTGTACTCTTCAACTTCCTTTTTCATTTTGTCGAACTCATCACTCATAAATTTTACTGAGGCATCCAGTCTCCGAAGGAGTGCCAAGGCTTCTTTGAAGTCACTTAATTCGTTTGCGATGCACGATTTTATGGAGACTGATATCTCAGCTGACATAACACCTCGTATCGCGGCGCGGATAGTTCAAGTAACTCAGCGGCGGAGGGGTTTGCATAACTGGTCCCTGGAGAGCTATCCTCACGTGGTCGTTTCTGGTTGAGAGATCCCGTTGGCATATCAGTGGGAACCGCCTTAGGCGGAGTACAGTACAATTAGTAATTTATAAGAATCTGCACAATATTTCGAAATTTAATTTTCTGCTCCGCTGCTACATAACGCGTTTGTTGCTCCAAACTGAAACTTTGTTCAAAACTCTTTTAGTCTGGTTTTATTGTTCACTTTTCAAATTTCGTTCGTTGCTCCTAACTGAAATTTGTTCAAACTGAACTGGTCTTCGACGGATCAGCGAAAACAACCAGCAACCTGTCGCTGAATAATGTTTTAACAGTCGCGCCAGCCATCAAAGGCGATGACTTCACAATCGTACAGCGCTTCCGATGTCCTCGATACGTTTTAACCGCAGACTTCGAAAAAATGATCCGCCAAATCCAAGTCGATCCAGCTGACCAAAAATATCAGTTGATATGGTGGAGGCATAGTACTGAGAAACCTTTGAAGTGCTATTAGCGTTGCACTGCCACTTATGGTACTGATCCAGCTTCGTATCTCGCTACGCGCACTTTGCATATGCTGCCCGACATTGTGAAGAATCAATATCCACTAGCTTCTCACTCCCTCAAGTAATTCTTCTATGTGGAGAATATTTTATCTGGTTCAGATCATTTGCCCACTTGTTTACTAAAGCAAACCGAACTGGTGGTACCCCTTAAAACTGCAGGCATTAAACTTCGTAAGTGGTGCGCAAATCATTCTCACTTACTCAAGGGCATTGGAGCTGAGGATCCAGCAACTGAGTAAGATTTCAGTAGCCAGTCCAAAGACAGCATCAAAACAATCGGGTTAACCTGGCAACCCAAATTCGATTCTTCCGCCATTCGAAGCACCTTAATCTCTACGCAAATGCTCTAGAAGCGAACCACGTCTTCAAATATCGTACACACATTGGACCCACTAGGCATACTGGCGCCAGTGGTCATAATAGCTAAACTGTTTTCGCATAAACTGTGGGAGTTAAAACTCGATTGGGATGCCGCACTCACTCAAGAATTCCACACCAAGTGGAACCACTTTAGAGATGGTTTGAGCGCACTTAATCACATAACTTTCCCCAGACATGTTTTTGCTCACAAAATCACATTCCAGATACAATTACATATCTTCGCTGACGCCTCAGAGAAGGCATATGGTGCTGCCGCTTATATCCGTTCCATAGGTCAAGACAACGTTGTCATCGTGCGGTTACTATATGTCAAGTCCAAGGTTGCACCAATTAGCAAATCACACTACCTCGGCTCGAATTATGCGCTGCCAAACTGGCCATTCTACTCAAACAACGGATTAAAAATTATTTGCAACCGAATAACAATCAAATACTCCTTTGGACCGATTCAACAATAGTCCTAGGTTGGATCGAGGCCGAGTCATCAAACTTCCACACCTTCGTTGCCAATCGCATCTCGGCCACACAGCGAGCTACCATCCCTAAACAATGGAGACACGTACCATCTTTGGATAATCCGCAGCCTCATTAACAAGAGGCGTCCCCTCTGGAAAATTAGCCAACCATGCTCTGTGGTTTTATGATCCAATGTACCTTAATGGTAGAGAAGACGCATGGCCCAATCTTTATCCAAACCCAGACGAATGCATTCTGGAGCAACGGACTAAGGTCTAATCAAAATGTTTCGGAGCGAGAAAGGTGAAGGAATTCCTACTCGCAATGAATCATCAGAACTCCTTCAGACGTCTACAGCGCATAATTGCATATGTTCTTCGCATATCCTCAGGCTCTACTCGCCATCGCACGACAACAGTTCTGGCCACTCTGTGGCAAGAACATAGCACGCGCCGTCGTGCAACTCTGCGTTCATTGTGCCAAGGCCAAGCCGAAATTATTGTCACTACTTATGGGGAATTTTCCACCTGAATGCGTTTAACCTGCTCGACCATTCATCAATTTCGTAGTTGACTTTTGCGGACCGGTATACGTCCATTACAATATCGGGGGTAAATAGGCACAAAGGGCATACATCACAGTTTTCTGCTGCTTCGCCACAAAAGCCGTGCATTTGGAATTAATTATTGATCTATCAGCTGACGGCTTTCTTGGTGCTTTACGTCGTTTCATAGCACGATGGAGACATTACCGGAGAATCTATTGGTACAACGCCACAAATTTCGTCGGTGTTCGAAACCAATTGCAGGAGCTCAACAATGTCTTCAACGAGAGTGCTTCAAAGGATAGAATACTCAAGGTCAGGTGCTCAAGTGCAGGTCTCGATTAATTGACTTTCATTTCATCCCTCCTCGAGCTCCACATTTCGGTGGGCTTTGGGAAGCTGCCGTCAAATCTGCCAAGGAACTAATGCAGCATAGCCTTGCTTCACCTTCGTTAACGTACGAAGAAATGGAGACAGTCGTTTTGGAAGTAGAAGCTACATTGAATTCTCGTCCCATCACGCTGATGTGTGACAACGCCAATGATCTAGCCGCTCTCACACCACCTCATTTCTTGACCTTGGGCAGAGCAAACATTATTTACAGTGATTGGAATATCATAACATATTATGACATGCAGTCATTTTGGATGGAGTTCGAACTTCAGAAACGTTTAGTGCATCTTTATGTAAGTTATCGTCTACCATGCCCAATCCGGAATCTAATCGCAAATAAGCCAAGCAAATTAACAGTGTAGTGGACGAGTTCAGTCAGACAAATCTACTTTTAAGAAGTCTTGCATCAGCTCGAAAAACACGAGGACTGCTCCACATCTTTGGCAACGCGGCAAGCTTCATGTTTGATGTCCTCAATTCTACATACGCTGAAGAAATGTCCATGACCATTGACTCTACAAAGAACAAAGAAGGACATTTAGCAAATCTATTGCGTAACCAAACTTCGATTCTAGATGCTACCGTCAATATTATGAAAGAGGATCACCAGGCTATCGACATGGAGTTGCGGACAAGTGAATCTCATTTAAATGATTTATCTACACTGATAAACGCAATACATAGCGACGCACAACAAGTATCTCGATCTCGGTCTTTCATTCTATTGTCGCTACAAGCCACACTGCTCGCCACTAACTTCCAAAGAACTCACGGCCTGATTTTGGACGCCCGTGTCAATGTACATCGAGGAAGAGTCAGCAGACATCTCTAATCGCCAGAACAGCTAAAAACCGCTCTAAAAACTATTCGGGCGAATCAATTGGGATGATATACTCCACTTTTGCAATCTCATTACACTTGAAGGAAGAATGATGGACAAGCATTTCATTTTCAAGCTCAGAGTTCCCTTAATTTCGGTTGAAGATTTCGACCTCTTTCGAGTGGTTCCAGTTCCAGTCAAAATGAGCGACAGTTTCATGCCATTAGGCCGTTGTTTCTCTATTTGATGGTCAACCAACATCGGGACCACATATCCGCTAACGGAAGGTCAGCTTTGGATCTGCACTACGATGAGAGGAAGGCATTTATGCAGCCAACAACACCCGTTGTACAAGATTAGATCGTCCGTCTCTGCGTGTAAAATCAGCCTGTTAAACCAGTTAACTCCACACGCTCATTGCCAGTTAGTGAGGGTAGACGCTCATGCCAGTTGGACTCAACTGAACACATCAAACCAATGGATCTTCTCGCTGCACCCATCGAGCCCTTCACCGACCTCATTCAACATCGGGATCACAAATTCCCTACGTCACTGCCTCAATAATAAATAATTTGTTTCCGCAGTGTACTACTCACCTGTTAAATGCCATATTTCTGTCCGTGGCAGTGAATTCCTATCGCACCTATTTATGAATGCATCCGAACATACCGTTGAGATCCCATCATCAAATTACCATCGCACTTCCACTTACCTTCGAATGCAGGATGGTTTTTCCGACAGCTCTTATCAGCTAATTATGCATTTCTTTTGGTTTTTCTGACAATTTTAGTTGACAATTAAAAATTAAGTATTCCAGCATGATTCTCACGTGAAATTATTATCTAAGGAACAAATTATCTAACGTAAGCATTTATTTTGTATGTAAACGAGTCGATTTTTAATAAACAGTTCAGTCTTTAATCAGAATTCAGCCTGTATACTTCGCATCCTAATCAATCGTGTATCGGTCTAAGACCCTTGCTCGCCTCAACACAAGTTTCGGTGTAACACGTTGATTTTATCTCATCAACCTTACCCTTTTGAAAAGGACTCCGAAAAGATTAGTTAGAGGTGATACATCTTAACTAGGTGCATCAAGGCACAGACAAGGGGACTACGGAAAGACGTCGGTAGATTAGAAAGATTGGAGCGACGCTTGTGACCAATCTTTTAAATGACTCAAAGAATTACTAGTTTGGCCTCCGCTATTGGTTTATCTCGATTTTTCAAAAACTATCCACCTCACTACAGACGCGAGCATGGATGCCGTAGGAGTCGAACTATCGCAAGGGGAAAAAGGTAAAGGATAGACCAATAGCCTACGCAAGTCGCACGTTAAACAAAGCGGAGTGAAATTACTCTTCTATTGAGAGAGTACTGTTGGCTACAGTATGGACGGTGAAGAATTTCAAATGTTACCTCTACCGGAGACATTTCACCGTCTACACAGACCACAAACCTCTTAAGGGTATGTTTAATATGCAATATATCTCCTCTAAACTTGCGCGATTCCATCGAAGGTTATCGGAATACGACTATACTATTGAGTATGTACCAGGTAAGGTAGCACCCACGCCGACGCACTCAGTCGTATTTCCACTAACAAGGTATTCGCCATGACAAGAGCTCAAGCGAAAAATAATGATGAACAACAAGCGGCAACCCATGCCAAGATAGAAAACAAAAACCAAGGAACAGACAACACAGAAGAAGAAAGGGGAGACCTGCCCGAGGACATCAGCTCGAGGTAACAAAACAAACTGTCAGCGAAAAAAGCGACAAGCAAAATTTCATAAGAGCGTATAGCGATTCACCTTTAGGTGACCGTCGGGGTGTACTTAAAACATATCTAAGACTTCGACCAGTGGAAGAATATGTACCAGGACATAAAGGAGTTCATTAAGAAATGCCCAAAATGTCAGGTGACAAAAAGGAGAAAAGCAACGCTTATGCCAATGGTCATAACTAATACGGCCTCCAAGCTTTTTGAGAAGGTTTATCATGACATTGTGTATCCGTTACCACAGAGGGAATAAGTAAATACTAACTTTTGAAGATGACCTGATAAATTCATGGACTGTTGTGTAAGATTCCTTCTTGAATGTTTGGGAAAACACGAGGGATTGTTCCGCAGGGTTCCGCTCTGATCAAGCAGATCCCGTTGGAATGGAAAGAGAGGTATATTACTGGGAATTAAGGAAATAATTGTTCGGTTAAAATAAGTTTATTTAATTCACTAAGCTTAGAGCTGTAAGTTTCTTACTGACTAACTATCAGAATTTTGCGGGGTTCTTATACTTATTTTGCAGTGCTACCGCAGCACTAAAGTGTCGTCACCTCAAACTTTCCCATCGGAATTCTTTCGATGAGGCAACACCTAACGAGGTCAGATCGATCTGCATTGGTTTGCAGATCGCATTGTAGGTGGGAATGTCTCCAGACGATCGGTCAATGGACAGCGTGGAAAACTGGAGGCGGAGCCAAACAGCGGTCAGCGTGGGAATGGAACGGGAATGAAATGGAATGGGATGACCAGGGAAAGAAAACCTTTTCTGTGCCTCAGGGGATTAAAACCTTTTCTTTTTCTTCGGTCCGAATGGGAAAGTTTAGTTTGCTTCGCTCATTGCTGCGCTGCATCATGTGGTACATTACACCTTCCCCCTTTCGGAAGAGAGGTTTTTCTTGTTTTATTGAGAACAAGGAAAATCTCTCTTCTGTACATCATTAACTTAGAATCTACCTTATATTAACATTTCATTATTAACATTTTCATATATTCAACCTAATACTACTTGATCTACGCTGGTTATATTTGTCAAAAGTTATTAGGAATTATTATATTTCCTTAATCTGTACGGTAATTAGTTTATTGTTTGAATCTCTTATAACACAATTTGGTTCAGATATCTCGATTACTTCATATGGTCCTTCAAATAGTGGATCCATTTTCCTTCTATTTTGTATTTTTATAAAAACTCGTTCCCCTCTCTTTAAGCGTAATGTGTTACGATCTTGATTTTCTGTATTTATTCTTCTGGCCTTAGATTCTTGTAAATATTGTCTTGCTTTTATTACACTGGATTGTAGTCTATATTTTAGTTCTTTTGCATAGAGGTCATGATTATACATTGGATCAGGACGTTTCTTTGGTATTTCCGTAAGTACCGAGGGAGTTTTACCGAATATGAGTTCAAATGGTGTATACCCATGCACGGTGTTTGGAGTTGTATTGTAACAATACGCGTAATAAGGGGTCCAAGTGTCCCAATCGTCGTGATTTTCGTTCACAAAACATCTGAGATATTCGTTCAGGGATTTGTGATTCCGCTCTAAAGCCCCTATTGTTTCTGGATGTGCCGCAGTTGCAAACAGTTGGTTGATATGTAGGTACCCACATATTTCTTTAAATACCTGATTTTTATACTCCGTTCCCAAATCAGACTTAATGTAGCTCATTGGACCATATTTGAGAATGAACTCATTCACCACAGCTTTTGCTACGGTATTTGCTTCTTTGTCTTTTATGGGTATGACTACCACATACTTGCTTAGATCGCATTGTAATGTTATCGCGTATCTATTATTGCTAGCAGTTTTGGTGAAAGGTCCTACCGTGTCTATCGATACTACCTCAAATACCTTAACCGGCGTGGTTGTTAGCTGCATAGGTTCTTTAGTCTCGATCTGATGTTTGTTCCTTGAGCATTTTTCGCAATTATTTACGTGTTTCGCTATTGATTTTTTCATATTTCTCCAAAGATATATAGTTTTTAGTTTCTTATACATTCGGGCCTGTCCTAGGTGTCCTCCTGTGGGTGTATTATGATATTGATTCAAAATGTCGACAATTTTTTCTTCATCTGCTATATGTATGAGCGGCTTGTACAATTTTATTGAAACGTTTCTTAGACTGCGATTGCATATATCCTTGAATATAGCAACGCTTACGTAATTAAAAATTTCACTTTCTGTAGAAAGTTTCAGAGTCTCGGTCTGAACTTCGTAATAAATTTCTTCATCCAACCTTCGGATTTCACGCTCTAATGCGGATTCCATGGATTCATTTATATTTCTTCTAAATAACCGCTTTATTAGTACTGACTTGCTATCCTGTATTAGGATGTTTAGTTCATTCGTGGCGCAGCTGTTCGCCGTGAACTTTAATTCTACCACATTTTTTAATGATTCGGACGGAGATACCTCTACCACTCGCAGTTGATCAGGCTGTTGTGATTCTGTATCCGACTTTTCTGAGTGTCTGGTTGGTTCTTTCGATTTTGACGTCATCGCCCTTGTTTTAACTTGTAGAACACTGACGTTCTTTAAATCCTCTATATCGATTCTAGATAATGCATCTGGTCCACTGTTTTGCTTCCCTTTCACAAATTCTACCGTGAAATCGTATTCCTCGATATCAAGCCTCATGCGTGTTAGCTTGGATGATGGGTTCTCCATTGCAAATAGATAAGTGAGCGGCCGGTGGTCTGATCGTACTACAAATTTTCGACCATAGATGTAAGGTCTGAAATGATTTATCGCCCAATGAATAGCTGCTAATTCCTTTTCGATAACGGACTTATTTTTTTCCCCAGGTGTTAAAGTTCTGCTTGCAAAAGCTATAGGGAGGTCCTTATCCTCGAATTTTTGGGATAATATAGCTCCACAGGCCTCATTTGATGCATCCGTCGAAATTATAAACTGTTTTCCGAAGTCGGGGTATTGGAGAATTGTAGGCGACATTAGCGTCGCTTTCAGTTTATCGAATGCCTCTTGCTGCAGCTCTGTCCATTCAAATGCCGCCATTTTCCGCAACAATTTGTTAAGTGGTAGGGCAATGTTCGCAAAGTTGGGAACAAATCTTCTATAATAGTTGCAAAATGCAACGAATCGTCAAGTATCGTCAGCTGATTTGAGTGTGGGATAGTTCTTAATGGCTTCATATTTTGAAGCGTCAGGCTTAATTCCTTCAGCTGACACCTGATGTCCCAGAAAAGTTACCTCTGTCTGGAAAAATTTGCACTTTTCAGGATTTAGTTTAAGATTTTTGTCTTTCAGTCTCTCGAAAACGCTTTTAAGGTTTTTAAGGTGATGCCTGAGTGAACATCCAACGACGATTATATCATCAATATAGAGAAATGCAATGTCCGGAGGCAAACCTGCTAGCGCTATGTTCATCATTCTCTGGAAACTATTTGGACTAATTTTTAAGCCGAAGGGCAATCTACAATACTGGTAATGGCCTGAATTCGTTGAAAATGCTGTATACTTTCGTGAGTCTTTCTCTATTGGAATTTGATGAAAACCCGACATAAGATCAAGGGTTGAAAAGAATTTGGCTCGCCCCATTTGATCTAAAATTTCCTCAATCCTTGGTAAGGGAAATTTATCTCCAATTACCTTTTTGTTAAGGTTTCTAAAATCTACTACCAGCCTCCATTTTTTTACATCTTTGGACTTCTTTGGCACTAGCAGAATTGGTGAATTGTATTGCGACACTGAATTTTCGATGATTCCGTCGTTTAACATTTTCTGTACTTGATTATTGATTTCTTCCTTATGAGTTTCAGGAAGTCTATAATTTTTTATGTAGACGGGTATATTGTCCGAAATTTGTATTGATTGCTCATAGAAATTGTTCACTGCCAATGGCTCATCATCCTGGGCGAAAACATCTTCGTACTCGGAACATAAGTCTTCCAATTGTTTCCTTGCAAACTCTGGGGTATTCGAGAAGTCAATTTTTGATATTAGTTTATTTGCCCGTTCAGCCTTTGTTTTACACCTTAACACTCTATATTCCGATAGTAGACTTAGCTTTAATTTACTTACATCGACTTTCACTGTATGGTCTGTTGTATTCAATATTCTGACAATAGGATTAGCTGCTGAAATTATTGATGCTGCTGTATAGACTTTTGGACATATTTCTTGGTTATGTATTACCCAATCATCCTTATGCTGGCTCTGTAATTTAAAGACACGCATAACTTCACACCTAGCTGGTATCAACAAGGCGTCCTTTTCTGGACTGTTCTGAATTGGAATTTCTAAAACTTTATCCGGTAGATATAACGTTAACAGCCACGGATCGTAGTTTATCTGGGCCTTATATTTTACTAAAAAATCTATGCCTAGTATGGCGTCTGCTTCGAACGATACGCTATTATCAACAACATGGAACGTATGTTTGATCGCGGTGTCACCATGAAATATCAAGTTAGTTTCTGTAGAACCCATAGAAAGCTGAGTAGTGTCCGCTATTCCTCGTAGTGTACATTTATTTTTGGGGTAATACATTTGGGTTGGTTTAATTAAGGGTCTTTTAAATAAGGATACATCCGCACCGGTGTCTACAAGAAGAGTACATTTCTTGTCACACATCTCGACGTCAGCAACTATGAAGTTTGCCAGATTTAAACTTATGTTGTATATTCTCCCATTTGTTCCTGTCTCCCCAACTGACTTGGGTCGGCCTCTTGTTGAGGGGCTTGGTCTTCCCCCGAATTATAGTAGTGTATCCTTTGATTATTCTGCTCTCTGTTGCCACTAAAATTCCGTCGGTTGCTATTGTTGTGTCCGTTGCGTTGATTATTGAATCTATTATTTGCCTGCCATCCACCACCTGAGGGCACATAGTTATCTCTATTTCTATTTTGTGTGCCCGTATTTTGATTATTGAAATTGTTTTGTCTTTGCCGCCAGTTACTCTGCCTACTCCAACTTCCGCCGTTATTCTGAAACTTTGGTTTATTTTGCCTTTCCTGTGCATTAAAATGTAACACATTGGCTTTTACCGGCTTGTCTATGGCAATTGCCTTAGCTGCAATTTCGGAAAGATTCGTGTAGCTTGTCGCCTTTAGTATGATAGATGTTTCAGGATTCGAAACATTTTCTACCAGCGCTTGTTTTGCGAATTTTTCGGCAAGATTCTCGGCCGATTCACCACTTGCTACGTTCTCTGAAATGAAGGCTTTCGTGAGTTGATTTGCTAAATCTTCAATTTGACTAATATAATGAACAAGCCTTTTTTTTCCCTGTTGAGTTGCCTTCAGTTGTGCCAGTAATGCGTCCGATGAGTATTTCACCGAAAATTTTTGACGAATTTTTCGCTTAATCGCTTCGACCTGTTATTCGAGTCTTTATAAATTTAACCATTATTTGTTTATGCGCCGTCTCTGTAAGTTCATCGAGTAGACTAACCGCATCGAGGAAGGATTCCGTTTCATCCTCCTTGCCACTGTAATGTGGTATCAAAACTGTTGCCGTCTTAATATCGAACGACATGCTGCTGCTGGTATTTACCGTACGAAGGTTCTTTTGAATCTTTATGAATTCTTCAATTTCTTTTCCTCAATCTCTTATTGTTACATATATTTTCTCCAGGTCTTGTGCTATACCAAGAGTAGTTTCCGTAGGTTTCAATGCTTCTGCTTTTGTGAGTAATTCTTCTACTGTATTTTCCTTCTCTATTAATGTTTTAATAGTATATACTGCAGACCCTTTTTTCTTAAAATTTATTAATATAGCTTCTAGTTGTGCTTTAATTGCTTCTAAACTCTCCATTTGACTCATGCCTTGCTATCTACTATAGCTATTCTAGCTGGCGAACTTAAGTAACGCTTTCGAAGACTCCTTCGGTGATTCATGTATATCTTATAGACCATATTCAAAATGAGCACTATCAGTATTGCGCATAGCACAAAGAAAATTTGCGGGTTGTCGGTCCTTACTATGTCTTGCACCGTCACATTGTTAACTATTTCTCCATTATTGGATGTCTTAGTGTTTTTGTTTCCCATTCTGTATTGGTTAACCAAGATCGTAATTGTCAAGTAAGTAGTATCCTAAATTCCAACAAGATTCAAACAATATTACAAATTTTCTATTTATATTTTAATTTATTTTCTTCTTTTTATTTAGTCTATTCAAATCATTCTTGGCTTTATTCAAAAGTAAGTTAAATCTATTTTTTTCCTCCTAGGATCTACAATTTTCTAAAATATCTCTTAGTTGTTTAACATTCTTTTTGATTTGATGCCTTTTTCCACCTCTAATTTTTTTTTTATTTATTTTCTTGATTTTATTTTTATTTTTATAAAATCTCTTTATGTCCAGTGGTCTAGGCCCGCAACGCGCATCTTCGAACGTAGGTCTTTGTATCTCTGCCCCTTGCTTCACTATCCCTGCTGGAATCCGGTAATTTGCCGGAAACAACACTAACTGCTCCTTGTTCGTCTGCTCTGGTTTCTTCTGCTTCATTTGTTGTTTAATTTCTCCAGTTCGCTATATTACTCGTATGAGTAATTTGTCACGGTCGCCATGTAAGATTCCTTCTTGATTGTTTGGGAAAACACGAGGGATTGTTCCGCAGGGTTCCGCTCTGATCAAGCAGATCCCGTTGGAATGGAAAGAGAGGTATATTACTGGGAATTAAGTAAATAATTGTTCTGGTTCTTATACTTATTTTGCAGTGCTACCGCAGCACTAAAGTGTCGTCACCTCAAACTTTCCCATCGGAATTCTTTCGATGAGGCAACACCTAACGAGGTCAGATCGATCTGCATTGGTTTGCAGATCGCATTGTAGGTGGGAATGTCTCCAGACGATCGGTCAATGGACAGCGTGGGAATGGAACGGGAATGAAATGGAATGGGATGACCAGGGAAAGAAAACCTTTTCTGTGCCTCAGGGTATTAAAACCTTTTCTTTTTCTTCGGTCCGAATGGGAAAGTTTAGTTTGCTTCGCTCATTGCTGCGCTGCATCATGTGGTACATTACAGTTGCCCACTACCAAATTGTGAGGCATCCACAGTTGCTAGAGTTATCTTCGATGAGATCGTCAGTCGATATAGAATTCCGAAGCGATTCATAAAGGACAGAGGAGCGAACTTCACAAGCGAACTTTTCAAGAAGGTTTGTAAGTTTCTTAGAGTCAAGAAAATTCAAACCACTGCATTTCACCCAAAACCGAATGGATCGTTCCGTTGGTAGAATATTTAAAAATGTTGTGCGTAAAGTAAATGGGATAATTGGTTACGACAAGCTACTTTTGTCTATAATATCACACCACACCCGGGTAAAACGTTAACCCCTAGCGATTGTTTTTCCGGTTTCACAGCGTAGTTACCATCTCCGTTAAAACAAAAAGCTATGCCAATCTCTAACCATGAGAACTACCATGAGATTGAGCGTAAACGTTTTCATCAAAGTAAAAACAAGTCAAAAGAGTATTATGACATAAGATCAAATTCCGTAATTTTCCAAGTTGGAGATAAGGTACTTTAGAAAACGAAAGTAAAACCAACAAATTCTGTGCTTCCTGGTGAGGACCATTCACAAAGGCAAAAAAAAACAGCGAGTTCACAACAATTCGTTAATAAATACACGGAATAAACATCTTTTATTCATTTCCTCCTATCAGTTCCGTTACGAATAAATAAAAACCCTTCTTCTGCCTTTATTCATTTACACTTTGTTTCCACTCGCAGACATCCATATTTAACAAAATGTGTACCGTGCTAAACAGCTGGAGCATATATTTCATACATGGTCTGATACAAATATCAATAGCGGATGAACTATTTGAAATAACATTAAATAAAACCGGAATATTCTTTGAGAAACGGAATTCAATATTTTTTTGGATATAGCTGTCGTAGCTCAGACATTTACTCGGCGCTGGACATTTCAAATGTTTTTTAATTTGTTTCGATGTAAGCTTTCTCCGATTTGCGTTTTATTCAATTCGGCGCATATTTATGACTCATATGCGACTATATCTTTATTTTTTCTTTCAAATTTCAATTTAATACCGACTTTTACTTATATTTTGGTGAATTTTTAATTGCTTCACTTTAGGTTCTTCTCAAACTCCATGCAATGACACCCGAACGAACGTCCTACCTGATCGGGTTCTCACGCTACACTGATTTATAATTTTACACAACGCTTATTAATAACAATCATGCGTACCTACGATGCACCAGCCGGATAACGTTACATGCAAAACAATTTCTGCACGATAAACGCGTACACGCATGCTCTATCCATTATTACTTCAACTGGTGTTATCGCATTATTAGCTCAGTAACTGTAAGCGATTGAAATCTGACGATATATTGTACCGCAAACTAGTTTGATTGGCTATCAGTGTACGAGCGAAAAGACGTTTTCACGTGAAAAAAATTACAGTAAAATTTTAATACTTATCTGTACCTTAGTTATCAAACTACTAATTACAAGGATTATGGAGATAGTACGGTAACAGAATAGATAAGACAAAAGCTAATTTTTTTTGCCGTTTTTTTATTTCTTCTTCGGTCCTGCCGTAGCTCTCACACTTGCTCGGCACTAAACATTTTTAGTTTTTAATGTTCGTTGGTGCGTACCGGGAAGAGTATTTATAAACGCACTCCATGCTATACTCGCACGGGGTATGTATGCTATACTCGCATACATCTGACAACACGGGGGGGGGGGGAACAAATATTTAGGGAAGTGTGCAAGCGATTTAAAATGCGGAAGATTGAAACAACACCGTACCATCCCCAGTCCGACGAGGCTCTGGCAAGATCACATAGGCGTCTGGTTGAGTACTTAAGAAATTTCGTCAATAATAACCTAGCGAATTGGGACGAGCACCTGTGAGCTGCAATGGTCACAGTATGGAATTACAGTATGCACACAACCATAAAACCAACGCCTATGGATTGCTTAGACGGCTTCTCCGCACCTCTGCCCAACAATATGAAAAAAGCGCCCAAATTGGTGTACGGCCTAAGAAGAAAGCTTGAAAGAGCCTATCAAGCCGAACGGAAGAAGTTAGAAGAAAGTAAATTTCAGTCCAATGAAAACTATCATTAACGGATTAACCCGCTAAAAATACACATCAGGGACCAGGCACTTCTACGAAACCCCACCCGGAAAAACAAATGGACCCCGTATTCGGTAGGGCCATCTAAACACTCGAATCACCTTCGTGTCACACACATACGATTGAACATCAACTAGTTGAATGTTTACGATGCCGGAGTTACAACAAATATATTTCAGCTTAGGGGGATCTTCAACTGCATGGTTAAGAGAACCAAGGGCAAATCTTCATACAGATATAAATACTTCTGCTGGAAGCCGAATCATACACCTTGATGTAGAGTACACCAATTGATTCAAGCCACAACTCATACTTCGTGTATGACAAGGAGACAACATACTTCTTGAACACCAGTCGGTGCCAACTGAAAACTATCATTAAAAATTTCGAAATTAACCGAATTGAAGAACCAAATCCAATGTATCCAAGTGAATGCAAGGTATATTATTGTCAACATGGCGATCTAGTCCTTCCAAAACCAACACGTACTGATTGAATATCGGCGTTATTTGAAGTCACAGATCACTTTCCAACTAACTGTCGGATACGCATACTTGTGAATCGCAATCATCCCCATGCACCAGGATAACGCCTTGTTCGCGTCACCTATAAAGGAAATTTTATATTTGTGTGAGCTCACATTTAGAAAATAATATTATAATTTCAGGAAAAGAAAGTCCGTAGTGAATATCAGAGAATTTAACTTTAAACAATACGAAGAAAAAACAATAAACCGTAATATAAGAGACAATTATAGACATTGAAGTTGGGCAGTTAGTGTTTGTGCATTTTTTCTCATCAAAACGCTCTTTACCGGTTCGACCGAAAAACAGTCATACAAACGCAGGAATACCATCAGTTACAAGCCGTGTTAAAATGCACTTGAGCGAGAGCCGGATAGCAGAGCCCAATAGGATTTTGCATGTATTCCAACAACAATGTGTGAACTAGATAAATATCAAGTTCACGTGTTGTTGTTGGAATACGTATTAAAGAAATCTATTACGTTCGTGATCCATATGGATCTCGTACATAATAAAACACGGCTACAGTTTCAGTTTCGCGATTTACAGTTACAGCGAATTACAGTTTAAGGTAATATGTCAACTGAAAATGAGACGGAACTGATCTTCTATAAATGGGGCTTTAGATGTATACAACCTTGAGTTTCTTATCGAAAAACATTAATTTGTTGCGACCATCATTTAATCGACGCGACATGATTGTTATTATGAATTATTATTTTTGTTGCCCAAAATATTTTATTTTAACGTTAACATATTAAATTATTAAATTTTCTATTATAAGTACTATTATTATTATATATAAAATCACGCGATATTCTCTATCCGTCCCCCATCAATGTACTTACAGCGGTAAACACTGCTTGACTTCGATGATCGAACGAGGCCCGCAAAGCTCGCGTGTTGATTTCAATTTTAATTGTGTATCAACATTAATTTGTATGAATTATTATTTTTTTGCGCAAATTATTTTATTTTAATGTTAACATATTAAATTTTTTATTATGAGTACTACTATTATTATATATAAAATCCCGCGATGTTCTCAATCCGTCCTCCAGCAAGAACCACAAGCTCGCGTGTTCATTTTACTTGTGAATGAGTCATTATTTGTTTAAGTGAAACTTCTTTTCCAGCGGCATAGGCAGTATAGTGTCCACAGTGGAAGTATACTGAAGGAATAGGCGGTGGGGAGAGGGAAAACAGAAATCAAAGTTAACCCACCCGAAGTTTCACTTCAACCGGCTGTCCTGGACAGAACCGGATAAGGGAAAGATCTTTTATTTATTTTATTGTTTCTCTTAGAGTCTTAGCAGTTCTTCTCATGTTCTTCACAAAGACATGCGAATGAACGTCATAACTAAACTCACTCTACACTAATTTACAATTTTACACAACGCAAATTAACAACAATCATACGTAGGCGCTTAACCTTGCTCGATGACGTCACGGGAAAAACAGACGCTGCACGACAAACACGTATAGGCATGCTCTATCCATTATGACCTCAATGTTTGTTATCGCATTATTAGCCTCGTAGCTATTAGCGATTTTAATCTGACGGTATTTTGTTACGCAAGAAAATTTGACTAGTTATCATTGTACTTAAAGAGCGAAAAGAAGTTTTTACGTCAAAAAAGTTATAACAAGTGTTTCGTAATAAAATGTACTTTTATTATCAATCTCTTTAATACAATGATTATATACAGTAGTATGGTTGCATTACAAATAATTCACAAGTACATTGATTTGCGCCGTTTTTTCAGTTCTTCTTCAATGCTGCCGTAGCTCTGACGCTTGCTCGGCACTAGACATTTTTGATTTTTTAAATTCGTTTTTATGTGAGTTATCTCCAATTTTAGTTTTTTACAATTCGGTGCATATTTACGACTAATACGATACGATATCTTATGTTTTTTTTTTCAATTTTCGAATACATAGCAATTTTGAAATATTTTTATTGTTTCACTTTAGGTCCTGGTAGTTCCTGACAAGCTCCTTACAATGATACCCTAATCAACGTCATAGTTTAACGGGTTCTCACGCTACACTCAATCACGCGTGGGCGCTTACACTAGCCCGATGACGTCACTGAAAAAACAGGCGCCACACAATAAATACGTACAAATCTGCTCCATCCATTGTGACCTTAACCGTTGTGATTGCTTGACCAGCCTCGAAGTTAGAAGCGATTGAAAAATGAAGGTGTTTTGTGTAACAAGAATGTTAGACTGGCTACCAATGTACATACTCAACGAGAAGAAAGACGTTTTCACGTCAAAAGCAAGACGAAAACTCCATCATCCAATAACAAAGCACATAAAAGCTTTTAGGAAATTAGAAATTAAAAAAATAAATTAGGTCAGCACCAACCCCAGTCATCAAATCCCTGGTCAAAATCGTTCTATTCACCTGTAAAATTCGCCCAATGTCCCGGGAAAGTCCTCCCGAGAGGAGTGGATTGTCGTGATCCCCCAGCAAACGTAAAAGAAAACGGAACTAATTGAAAAATTAAGGCACGATACCTACCATGATGGACACTTGGTGGGCATGTGGAAACAACGCAAGGCCATTCTAAAATATCGCATCGATCGTAACGCCTTACTAAACATCGCAGCGATTGTAAGACCACACAAAAACATCGCATCGATCGTAAGGCCATACTCAAATATCGCACCATCGCAAATTTGTTATGTAATAACGTATGGATAATTTCTTCAGGGTCATGACCTACGTAAATAAAACGACCCGGATTAATTAAACAGAAAAGAGTGTTTCAATACTGAAGGGAGTTTTTCATGACGTAAAAGTGGCGCAGCCAGTTTAGAGAACAGTAATCCGCGAAGTAGTGAACAATCGTTTGGTGACATAAACTAAAATAAAAACCTGGAAAGTGAAATGAAAAAGTGATATAATATAACTGGAAAGTGCGAGTTGGACCTACACACGAAGGGTTCCGTACTACCTTACAATATATAAAATTACAACGAAGTTTTTCGAATCAAATCATACTATTAATTTGAAATTATACACGTAACGTTTTATGGTATCTGAATAGTGTACTGTATGTACCAGCATTTATTTCAATGTTACGGAATATGTTGTCTATTTGAGTGTAGCCAATTGTGGTTGCATCTTGATGTAGTTTCGACTTCAAACCAATACGTTAAAACTACTGTTTAAGGCAGGGATTCCCAATCTTCTTCAGCCCACGGCGCACTTACAAGTCTAGTACATTGTCACGGCGCCCTACCCTAGCTAGCTATTTGAAGATACAGATACAGACGAAACACAAAGGTACCTAAAATCATAGGAGTTAGGTAGATAGGCACGAAAAATAAAACATCTGCAATATGAAATTCATTTTTTTATTATATTCATACAGTAAAAATTCAGAATTGAAACAGAAAAGAACTAGAGAGGCTTAAAAAAACAAAAATAAATTACAAAAGCTACTCATTCTAATCAATGTGACGGGTGAGCTTGGTGATCTCCGCACAGTTTTTCGTACCGGGGAATAAGACTTGAGACTGCTACTCTCATTTCTTGCTCCACATTATCCTTGAGCGATATTTGTTCTTGATTGCAGCTACAGCTGAAAATCCAACTTCACATAAATATGATGTTGCAAACGGAATGAAAATTCTTAAAGCTTTTGAAGTTAGATTTGGATATTCATTTTGAACGGATAACCAAAACTCCACCAAATCGGAACTGGTGAATCTAGTTTTAAGGCTGCTGTCGCAAGAGAGTTCTATGAGACTCTCTTCCTCTTGTGAAGTAAATTCTGGCGGGGCTTGTGCATGGAAAGGATCTTGGATCCACGCAAATTTTTCGACATCATCATCTGCAAAGTATTTCGAAAACCATTCGATAAGCTTCGAAAGGTGATCCTTGAAAAGGTCCATCAGGTCTTGTGAAACAACCAGTTCATTAGATGCCGCATATTTATACAATTGCGGGAAGCAATCGTGACCGACACTTTCATTCATTTTTTTTATCCACAACTGCAGTTTCTTTCTAAACGCGGCAATCCTCTCCAATAGTTTTAGAATGTGCGTGTTGTTGTAATTCGAACATATGAAATAGGACATTTCCACGTGAAAGCCATCGTGAATTACAGTAATACAGCAGGGCCGTATGTTCAGCTCCCATTTCTATGCATAGTTTTTTAAAAAGTCTGGTCTTTAGCGGCCTAGTTTTTATGTAGTTAACTGCACCAATGACACATTCTAGTCCTTGGTTCAATTCAGAGCTCATTGACTTTGATGCAAGAGCTTCCCTATGGATGATGCAATGGGTCCACATAGCATTCGGTGCTTTTTTACGAATAAGCGCTTGCATTCCTCCATACCTGCCAGACATGGATCGAGCACCATCAGTACACACACCGATACACTTTTCCCAATCCAAACCATTTTCTGCAATGAACTTTTCAAGAATTTCAAACAAGTCTTGGGCCTTCGCACTTTCACTAATGCTTTTGCAGAATAAAAGTTCTTCGACAATGATATTATCAGCCAGAAAGCGTACGTAACAAATAAGATGTGCATCATTATTACTGTCAGTACCCTCATCAAGTTGCAAACCAAAATCCTTGCCTTTCATTTTTTCTATTAATTGGTAATTGAGATCCTCAGCTATGTCATGGATTCTTCGACTGATAGTGTTGTTAGATAAGGGTACCTTGGAAATTAATTGTCCTGCCGATTCTCCCACCATAATATTCACCATATCGAGAGCAGCCGGTAGAATAAGCTCTTCTGCGATAGTATGAGGTTTTCTGCATTTTGCCACCCTGTATGCTACCTTGAATGATGCCAACAGTGAGTAACTCTGTACTGACGTTTGCTGAGTGAACACATGTTTTGTTTTTATCAAATTTTGTAATTTCCGGTTAAAAAAATCACGCGATTTTTCAGCCATAGTTGGATGAATTGTCTCAAGATGTCGCTTTAACTTACCCGGAAGCATACTTTCGGATGATAGTATTTTTAAACAAAGCACACATTGCGGTTTTTCTTCATTGTTTATTTCTACTGAAGTAAAACCAAAGTCCTAATAGCTATCATCGTACTTCCGGTACTTTCGCTTCTTTGCTTGTCCACCACCACTAGTTGATGCTATTTTATACTTTAAAACACTGTCCATTTTTCAAATAGTTAACAATCTAATCTGTTCGAAAGAATTTAACTGAATGAAAATTTATACGATCCAAATATTCGAATCGGTCAGTAACAACAAAGAATGGATATAATATCCTCTAGAGCCGAGGTCATAAGTAATTTTTATCGACTCCAGACGATATTTGTCTGAGCTGATAAGAGCTTAAATGTTGCGACAATGGTGCGCACCAAGAAAATATTGTTGCAAGTTGAACTAAAATATTGTTACTTTACGGATACTCGCAAATACTTATAGTTTCGAATAATGATAGAGGATCGTCTAACGGCGCCCCTCTTTACTTTCCACGGCGCACCAGGGCGCCGCGGCGCATACTTTGGGAACCCCTGGTTTAAGGTGTACACTATCATTACATGTAAGTAAATCTATATTAAAATCTCCGCGCACAATAGTTCGGAGCAATGGCAGTGTTCTGCTTCTGTTACCATCAAAAGACCGCTTTTTATGACATTAGTCAGAGCATGTAAAATATACTTAAAGTTACATCGAGGTGATCTATAATATGTCAACTTAGTCCATTGTTTCTCCTTGACTCTTATGTATGGTAATTGCCTGAGCTGGAACTATTGTGAATTGCGTCCGCTGGATCCGGAGACTTGAAACTTTCCACTTTTTAATGATATAAGCAGCACATCTTAAAGAGTCAAATTTTTTTGTAGTTTCATTCATTTTTGAGGAAAGGTAAGGCGTGTGCAGCGGAATAATCAAACAAAACATATATTGTTTGAAGCAATTTTAATAATCATTCTAGTGTTCGTGAGACATCAATGAAAATTTGAATGTCGAACTAGAGATGGCGAAAAGTGTAATTTTCCAATCACAGTCGTGTGATGAATTGTCCGGGCCAGGACGAGGAATCCTAAAAAAAAAGGAGATTAGAAATAAATACGTCAAAATACTCACCTAAAAACACCACACACGCCATGACACATGTCAGTCACCATGCCATGTCACAAGTCGCGATCATCGTCTAGTACAAATCTAGTACAAGTCGCGATCGTCTAGTACAAATCTGTACTAAAAAAGGCGTCTCCACTAGACACCGCTAGATGGCGAAGCAAGCGATCAACGTGACGATCAACGTGACGCGAAATGACCCATTTGCTGAGGAATGCGCAGTGAGCGCTAAATACGAAATTTCGACATGAATTTGAACGACAAAATGCACTTGCCGCGAATTTCGAAATTGGGTCGAAAAATCAATGAGAAGAATGACGGAGTAGGGACTGCTGCGTCAGGAAAAACTAGGAATAAAGGGACTGGAAAAATTAGGGAACAGTCAGTCTTACTCAGGGAGGCAACTAGACACCTTAGGCAGACAATCACCAGCAGACGTCGGGAAGAGCCAGCTATCCAGGAAGACCAGCCAAGCAGTACAACCGAATAAGAAGTGAGTATGAATCACTCGTCGTTAACAAAGTACTAGCGGATGAGAGCTCTTAGCCTCTCCGCTTAAGCCTCGACCACGGTTCTCTGAACCTATCAAGCTTAAATACATTATGATCACTGGGTAACTCTCCCCCAGTGAGCGACAAGAAACAACAGCTACAAGAGGAGCTCCGTAACCCCAAGGTGGGACCCCGGCCTCTCACAATAGAAGAATACCGGGAAAGGATAAAGGGGCGGACGCTACAGAAATCCACTCCGGAGGTACCGAGATTACCCCAGAGGAAGCGAACGGGCAAGGAGGCGCAATTCCGGGCGGACCTCGAAGAGACGCGACGTCGACTCCTTCTGGCTGTGGGTCGGGAGCAGCGAGTAAGGGTAGAACAAGAACTCCAACGGCTCTACAACGAGCGGCGACGATATCGCCAGGAAAAGAAGCTGGCCAGGTATAACCCAGCGACCACACCCTAATGGACCAGCTTAGTGTAAGAAAGGAATGTATTTGTTAGTATTAAGAAAAATAAATGTATAGAAAATAAATATTAAAATTGTCCAACAACCGACTAGTTAATGGTGTTCAGGAGTGTACTCTTCTCTTAGGAGTGTTACTGTGAAGTCCTCTCCTCCAACGACACATAGAGTCATAGTAGACATAGTGATCAAAATTGCCTGTTAGTACCTTCCGCATTGATAAAATAATCAAATCAAAAATTCATCCAATTCAATTATTGATTCATTCAAAAATTGTGATAAGTTTCTTAAGAAAATATTAGAAAGCCGGCATAAAACAGCGTTATTTTTCAGTCGGAGTCTACCAGAAAAAATCACAGTGATTTTTTGATTTATTCACTGTGACATGGGGATTTCATCACAGGGAAATGAAATCACTTCCATCCCCAAGTCGAACAAAAAGAAAAGCCGGCGATAAGGAACAATGTCTACGATGCGACATTCCTTATAATGCGTAACAGCATTTCTTATCGCCGTCTTGGTTTTTAGTTCGTAATGCGCACATTCCTCTTCGTTGTTGGTTGCGGGTTTTGTTAGCAGCGTCTGTGATTTTCTTTCCCGTGTGTGTATGATTTTCCGTGTGTGTACGCGAAAGCGTCTTTCTTCTCGTTGAGTATGTACATTGGCAGCCAGTCTAACATTCTCGTGTTACAAAACACCGTCATTTTTCAATCGCTAATAACTACAAGCCAAATAATGCGGTAACAACGGTTGAGGTTACAGTGGATGGAGCATATTTGTACGTATCTATTGTGTGGGGTTTGTTTTGCCAGTGACGTCTTCCGGCAGGTGCAAGCGCCAACTCGTGATTGTTGTTGCTTAACGTTGGGTCAAACTATGAATTAGTGTAGAGTGAGAACGCGTTAGGACGTAGATTTGGTTTTCATTGCTGAGAACTTTAAAAGAGCTTTTTGGACCTAAAGTAAAGCAATAAACATATTTGCCGAAATATAAGTGAAGTCGGTATTAAATTGCAGACTGAACAAAATCAAAAATATCGCTTTGTACGTGTCATTAGTATGCGCGGAATTGAATAAAACGCAAATCAGAGAAAATTTGCATCAAAACGAAGTTTACAAACCTAAACATCCCAGTGCCGATCAAGTGTCAGGGCTACGGCGGCATCGAAGAAGAAATGAAAAACGGCGTTAAATAATAAACTTGTGATTTATCTTTTCTTTCACAGTACTACTCTATACAACCAATGTAATAAAGAGACTGATTTAAGTACATAAGAATGAGAAACACTTTTTATACTTTTATCCCCAAGTTTTCACGGAAAATCCACTTGACTACGCCTCACGGTTTTGACGTGAAAACGTCTTTCTTCTCGTTGAGTATGTACACTGGTGACTGGCTACCATACAACATACTCGTATGGTTGTAACATACTCGTGTTACAAAAGACCGTCATTTTTCAATCGCTAATACTTACGAACCTAATAACGCGATAGCAGCGGTTAAGGTCACAGTGAATAGAATATATGTGTACGTGTATATTGTGCTTCACTTGTTTTTCCCGTGACGTAATCGGGCTGATGCAAGCGCCCACGCATGATTACTGTTTGTTGCGTTGTGAGAGAATATTTATGAGTGTAGCGTAAGAACGCGTTATGCTAGGACGTTGATTAAGAAATCATTGTAAAAAGCATGAATAGAACTATCAGGACATAAAGCGAGATTGCAAAATTTTTTTCCGAAATATAAGCAAAAATCGGTATGAATATTATAAGTGAAAAAATATGGACGATATCATCTCATATGAGGCGTAAATATGCACCGAATTGTAAAAAACTCAAACCCAAGAAAATCCGCATCAAACCGAATACTAAAAATCAAAAATGTGTCGAGTGAAATCAGTGCCGAGCAAGTGTGAGAGCTACGGCGCAATCAAAGGAGAAATAAAAATATGGCGGTAAAGTATAAACATGTGATTTATCTACTATTCTCCTTAACCATTGAAATTAATCTGACTAGGGGGACGCCCCCTGCTCGCTACGCTCACTCTAATAGCTCGCGCATGGCGCTATATATACAGTAGCATTATAAGTAAAAAGGTGATTTAGTTCAGACTTTAGTTGCAATCACTTAAGCTCATTTTACACGTCAAAGTACATCTATATTGAATAATTATCGAAAACCTTGCGGGTGTGGTTGCGGATCTTAAAAGATCTTAGAATTTTCTCATACAAAATACTTTTTGTAAGAATTCTTTCATCTTCCGCCAAATGACCTTGGCCTTGTGTTTCAGAAATACGCAATAGAATACGCAAGACATAGAAATAATATAGACGCGCAATCGATCAAACGGTCTAACTTTACTGGCTACAACATACAATTAACGGTGAGAAAATATAGGTTGTTTGAGTAAGATTCCTAATTTTTGAAACGTTTGCCCCTGGGATTTATTAATTGTCATCGCAAAAGCCAGAATGACGAGAAATTGAGTTGTTTGAAAGGAAAAAGACAAAAATACGTCACACGTGTCAAAATACGTGTGTTTCGGAAAATATTTTTTGTATTTGAGTTAAACGAATAGGTGTACCATTGACCAAGCAAGTCATGTCCTGTACACAAATTACGAGTTAGTAAAAGTATGCAATTTGGTTTTTAAAGTAAATTTGTGGGATCGAGAGCCCACTTACATCAACTGAGTTTCAAAATTCGACTGGAAAATTATTTTGCCCTTTATAATCATCACTCAAGATGTTATCGGAACTCAAATATATTCGTTTCTCTCCGGCCAGGCTGTTAAAAATTTCTGCATCGATGAAAGTGCAGTCTTCATATTTGGGTGCTAATATAACCGAATTGAGAATATCGTTAGACTTTATGGTTTTAGATACATTGCTATAAGTATCTGCAATCACGAAGTTGCAGCTAACTAAATGGGAAGGAATTTAAATAACATCTTGGCTGTAATCTGGAAATGTGGGTAAAGTTCTATTACCAAGAGATTTAAGAAATTCAACGAATTCAATCTCATGAGGTAAAGCTCTCATGTTTTGAGTAAAAGTTATTTTGTGGAATTTTGAGATTTTGGACCATGAAGTAAGGCGATAAGTGGTATCTCAAAAAGTGGTATACGTGTACCGTGATATGTAGGTGGCAATATTCGTCAAAAATCTCCACAGAGTAAAATAGTCTTATATCCGAAAAGTTTAGTTGGAGTACCGAATGAATCGTTTACTGAAAAAAATTTCCTAAATAGCTAATAAAGCACGGTTATATGAATCATTTTCTGAAGAATTTCTTAAAAAGTCTTCACACATGAACGTTTTGAATTCATTCCAGAAATCTAATGCATTTGTAGGAAAATTCATACCACAAATAGGATATGGCAAATAACTCTCTTTACTGCTGAGAGGACTTACACTCTTTTACTTCTAATAAATATTCACGCCACTCTCCATCATTCAAAATGTGCAGTAAATAATGTTACCAATAGTACCCAAATCCTGATGAGACCTCGAACATGAAGCAAAATAGTCTCAAACGAAACAGCTCAACATAAAACATAAAAGTCGCGTTTTATTATGCACTGATCTATATGGCTCTGGCTCAGTTATAATAAAACGATACGGATCATTGTTTCCGGAGGTTGGCAGCAATGTGAGTTTTGACATGCCAAACTGAGAACAGCTGTTTTTAAAGTGACATCAAACGTATTAAAAGTTGTTTTGAAAACTTCCGCATTTAAATATGTTTATTTAATTCTGTTTAGCTAGTTTGAGTGTGTAAAGTGTATTTAATATAAATTGGAAGATTTGCTTATATATTTATTTACTTTAAATAATATATATAAATGGCAGAGGCTGTTATTTTGGTGAGTGAAGTTTTAATAACAAACTAAATTATTAATGAAAAAACGCATAGTAAAATAACATGATATTTAATAGGAATTTTTGGAAAGTGAGGCCGGACACCACAGGAGTTCTTCTTCTACTAGTTCCTCTTCTACCAGTTCCTCTGATGATAACCACGAAAGAGTTGGGAATTTCGTGGAAATCATCAAGAGGTACAGTGGCGAGGATTTCAAGAGGAACTTGAGACTGACTCGTACAACGGCGAATGATTTAATAGGTAAAAAATGCGTTGTGTTTTACTATGCAAATTATTAATTTATTTTATATTTTATCTCTAGATCTCTACTCAAAATCGGGACGCTTCGATAGCACTGAGAATAAAGGTTTGGCCAAAATACTACCAGAAAAGGAGATATACGCATTCTTATGGTACATGGCCAATACGAATACTTTCCGAGAAATCGGTAATTTATTCGGCGTTAGCAAATCAACTGCTTGGAACATAGTGAACAGAGTTTGCAAGTGGTTGATTTCTATTGGCCATAAGTATATTGTATGGCCAAATCCAAGCCAAGCACTTCAGAATGCGACAATGTTTGAAGAAAAGACAAGAATTCCCGGGATTATCGGACGCATTGATGGAACTCATATTGCCATCAAAGCCCCAAAGGATAACAAAGAAAGTTATTGTAATAGGAAAAAATATTACAGCATTTCTTTGCAGGCAATTGTGGATTTCAATAAAAAGTTCATCAATGTATCTTGCGGCGAACCGGGAAGTCTTCACGATAGTCGTGTTTTGCGGAGGTCCGATTTTTACCGGCAAGTACATGAAGATGTTGCGAAATTCTTCCCCAATCAAACATTTATACTTGGAGACAGTGCATATCCTTCCTTTGACTGGCTGGGAACACCCTTCCGGGATAACGGCAGACTGTCGACCAGGGAGAAGAAATACAACTCGATCCATTAAAGCGGGAGAGTTAATGTGGAGCACGCATTTGGTCTTCTGAAGACCCGATTCAGAAGACTGCTGCATTTTACCGAGCAGACAAACATAAAAAATGTAGTAAACTTGGTAATATGTGGGTGCGTGTTGCATAATATGTGCCGGGAGAACGATGATATTTACGAAATAGAATATCTCGAAGACAACATTAGCTCTTCTGAAAATAGTGAAGGCAGTAGAACTGCAACAAGCAGTTCGAGGCGCGAAGAACTCGTCCAGTTGCTAACGGAACGCAATATTTTATAAAAAATGAACAGAATTATAAGGTAATTATGAAGAATAATTATAAGAAGCGTATTGATTAAAAATTTTTTACTTCCAGAATATGAAAGAGGAACACTTGCTTGAATGGTTTGATTTGAACACAGGAAACAGCGCATTGTTTGGAGGTACACTTTTAAATAAAATTGATAAATATTTGAACAAAAACTTAATTTCTTGATATAATTTCAGTTGAAACAATTGGACCATAAAACAATCCAAAGCAGTATAGAAAATACATCTAATATGAAGAAACAAATATTTTACTAAGCAATTAAAACTACATTCCTTATATCTATTATCTAATGTTAAATAAAAATTATATTAAATTGCTTATAATAACTTAAAATAAAATTTTTTTAAATACTATATAAACTAAACCTAAACTCCATACACTTCAAAATACTCCTTTAACTTCTGCATATTTGCCTCAAATCTTTCGGCACGCTCGCCCAAAGACCTCTTCCTGAGGCGTCGTTTTTCTGCCCGATACGCAACTTTATCCAGCAAACTCCTTTCCTTTTGCTGGATTCTATCCCGGCGGTGCTGTTCTCGGGTGTAACAGTTACGCGTCGAGGTGCCGGGCATGGACAGTTCACCTAAAAACATATGATAGTAAAATGTAGGCAAAAATGATGTAAATGTTTAATTACATGGGGCAGTAGATGTGCTAGCTACAGGAGTTTCAGCTGAGGGAGCTGTGGCTAAAGGAGTTTCAGCTGAGGGAGCTGTTGCTAAAGGAGTTTCAGCTGAGGGAGCTGTGGCTAAAGGAGCTGCTGCTGATGGAGCTTCTAGCGTAGATGGTTCATCTAAATTAACATTTGTTAGTAAAAAATATCTAAAAAATTGTAAATAATTACCTGGGCAAGGCGACATCTCCAAAGCAACACTTGGAGAAGGGCCCATCATCGACAAGCGATGGGTATTCGAGAATTCTGGTCGGTTGCCAAAAATCTGCTCCATAATTTCATGATATGGAGCAGAACTTGCACCCGCACCAGTTCTCGAATTGTTGTGCCTTGTCGCCTTATATGCTCGCAGCAAGTTTTCCAACTTTGCATTGAGCATCTCAGTTGTTGTAGGAGCACTCTAAAATGTAAATAGATTAAAAATTGGAATCCCAAAAGTATATATTACTTACGAGTATCCCCTGCGCTAGAAGATCTTCCAGCACGTGGGCCATGGCGAACCTCCGCCTTCTTACATGGTCAAACTCCTCAGCCCGGTCTGCGTACGCGTTTAGAAACGCAACAGTCTCTTCGCGCATCCATTGTCTTCTTACGCTAATAAAAATGGAACGGCACCGTACGACACTTAAAAAACATTGGTTGTCTGTAAAGTCGGTTTACGGACGATAATTTCACGTGATAACGTCATAAGAAAGCATTGATGAAAAATTGCCTACTTTTATGAATTGAATTGACTTATTTTCACTGAATTATCATTATTTTGTATAATACAAAAAAGGAGCTAATTGAAAATGTAAATTTTTTCAATAAATTTTTTTACTTAAATTATGCAGATTAATTATACGTAACAATATGCTATGTATTAACAATTTATTTATTCGTACATACGCGTATTAGTTTGGATTCAAGAGAGATTCTTGAATCCACACTAATATGCGTATGAACGAATCTCTCATGAATTCAATCTCATACGAGTATTAGTTTGGATTCATAAGAGATTCTTGAATCCACACTAATGCGCGTATGGACAAATGAGAGATTCGTACATACGCGTGTTAGTTTGGATTCATGAGAGATTCTTGAATCCACACTATTATGCGTATGAACGAATCTCTCATGAATCCAATCTCATACGCGTATTAGTTTGGATTCATGAGAGATTCTTGAATCCACACTAATGCGCGTATGAACGACTCTCTCATGAATCCAATCTCATACGCGTGTTAGTTTGGGTTCATGAGAGATTCTTGAATCCACACTAATACGCGTATGAACGAATCTCTCATGAATCCAAACTATACGCGTATAAGACGGGATTCATGAGAGATTCGTTCATACGCGCATTAGTGTGGATTCAAGAATCTCTCATGAGTCCAGACTAATGTACGAATCTCTCAGGCGGAACGTGACAATGAGTCACGATTTTTCAAAATACACAAATAGTCCCCACTATGTTGACTTGGACATAAACGACACAAAAACAGACAATCTCGGCTACGATACACTTATACAAATAACATTCATAACTTACTCAATTAAAATAAACATATAACATTAAAATAAACATGTAACATGCCCGACAAAACGAACTACTCTCCGTTAAATAAAATCATTACTTGTTCGATTTCTCCATTTTTGTTAATTTTTGCTGTCAAAACAATTATTTTGACGTAGGAATTGACATTTCCACCAACCTTTAAAATAAAAACAAGGCAGACGCCAAAAATTACACAAGCGAAAATGTGTAACTCGCGAACTAAAAAATGGATCAATCGAAATGATCCCGATAGCAAGCAAGATCACGAGTTGTTGTTGGAATACATTTGAAAAATCTATTACGTTCGTGATCCATATAGATCTTGTTCATAATAAAACGCGGCTAATATAATCTTGCAATAGCTCTACTACTTCCTCTTTGACGTTTTTTCCATTTCTTTTCCTCATCTACCTGAATATAATGCATCGGCCTCTCTGTATATAGAAACTCGGACGAACTAATTCGATTGATTTCATAGGATGCAGTCAATTTTGTTCTTCTGTGATTTTTAAGAGCTTGCTGAACATTTCCTAAGGACTACATTCTGCCGGTAAGGCAAGTGACATTCAAACCGAACTATTATATACTACGTGACTGGTAATGCATTGGATACTCATTTATGCGGCAATTAGCTTCCGTAGATCCAACATAGTGAACGTACAAAAAGCTATCGATTTCATGTATATAAACTTTGCCCTCAACTCCACCTCAAACTCTTCCAAACTGTAATAATCGTATCCCTTATGAACATATTTGTACATATATTTTAGGCTCTTAACTGTGCCAAGAACTTCCAAAAGTCCTTAGAAAAGCTTTTACTGCATTTATCATCTCTGATACAGACGGAAATACGATTCAATAAACCACATGGACCGTGGATCATATGGTTTTTAACTAAATTATGTAGTTGTGGGAAATACATTGTATACTGTAAATAAAATATATCTGGAATTTCCGTACAAACGAACAAACTCTCATTTCCTACCTTTTCGTTTTTCTCTAAATTGCAGTTTTAAGGGTGTGCAGACAAAAGTTTGGAAATATGATATTATTTCAGATTTTGAATTTTTAACAGTTTTTTGCTCGAAGCGGCTAAATCAAGCATTCTAGGGGGTACGACCAACCCCCATTAGTTTTTCATTTCCAAACTTTTGGCCATATATGTATCATATATCTCTAAATTATGTTTTTAAATGTGGGTCCATACAAAAGTTAGGAAATATTATAAAATTCAGACTTTCGCTCGCTTTCCATAAATATTCGTGAAAGTTAACCTCGCGTTTTCTAGAAATAACTGTAAAATTGTGATTTTCATATATTTTAAAACAAAATTTGCATATATTTTTATCAAATTAGCAAAAAATTATGGTATAAGTAAACAATGGCTTTAAATTTTTCTGTGGTAATGCATGCATATTATTGTCTGTGGCCATATGTTCATTGTTTGGCTTTTGTCTGGAAGGATGCAATTTTATTAGCCAAAGATTGCCTTCTTTCAGGCAAAAAACAAAGGAATGGACATGTGAATATTGTCTGTGATATGGCTGCATTTGCCCCTCACATTATCATTGGCATAGATATAAGGTTTGAGTGAAAAGAATGTACGCATTTGGCATAAATGGCTGATTATTCAGTCAAAAGTATGATCTATTCCAATGATAATGTTAAATAAGTATGTTCTATATTCTGATTTTTTCGTAGAGGAATGCAATTATATTTTAATTCTTTTGGTTTGTGTCCCCAGTAGAAGATTCATCAATTTGGTTTGATTTTCGACTAATTTAGTACATGCCATTTATCGGGGACACACACCAAAGATTCACATATGGTTGCATATTTCCAGGCAAGAAGCAAAACAATCACACGCATACGTTCTTCCCCAAAGCATCATCTACGCTATGCGTGTACTCAATTCACGCATACTATCCTATTGAATTTTTTAATTTCAATTTAAAATTAAACTAATTTATAATTAAATCTACGAAAAAAATTAAGTGATGCACATAGAGGAAAAACTAATCTTTCGAATGGTATAATTTTTGTCCTGGTAAGTCCACCTGGTTTCCTGTAAAAGGGATAACAAAAAAACGTGTCGCCTATTTATATATAGATAATTAAAGTACATATTAGTACGAAAATTTTGTTGCAATTTTTTGACGTTAAAATGTCTTTACAGTCATAGCCAGTCAAACTTTCTTGAAGTATAATATACCGTCAGATTTCAATAGCCAATAGCTACGAGGCTAATAATGCGATAAGAACTGTTGATGTCACAGTGGCTAGAGAATTTCGGTACGTGCTTATCAGGCTAGTTCAAGTACGAATGATTGTTCTCAATAAGCGTTGTGTAAAATTATAATAAATCTACTTGACTACGCCTCAGAGTTTTGACGTGAAAACATTTTTCTTCTCGTAACGCGATCATGTAGGACATTCGTTCGGGTGTCATTGTAAGGAGTTTGAGAAGTGAAACAATAAAAATATTCGCTGAAGCATAAGTAAAAATTGGTATTAAATTGAAAATTGAAAGAAAGTTAAAAATATCGACTCATATGAGTCGTAAATATGGGCCGAATTAAATAAAACGCAAATCAAAGAGAGCTGGCATTAAATCGAATTCAAAGAACCTAAAGTGTCCAATGCCGAGTAAATGTCAGAGCTACGTCAGCATTAAAGGGGAAATGAAAAAATGCGCGAAAAAATAAACTTGTGATTTATCTTTTCTGTCACCGTATTACTCAATATAACCATTGTATAAGGGACCTGATTTAAGTACATACTAATAAAAAACACTTATTATAATTTTATCCCCAAGTTTTCATGGAAAATCTACGGCGCGGACCTTATTGGGCCTTTCGGTCTTTTTTCTTTTTGAACTTTTTTCAGTTTTTTTTTAGTATATTTTAAGTTTTTTTGGATTTGTTTTTGTATTTTTTGATATTTTTTTTTTATTATTTGTTGTTTTACCGGCAAAAGTGTTACACACTTAGTGAAAATGTCTACCTATTATGGTTCAGGAGATACAGCTTTGTGACAAACGGACGGACAACGAACTCATATTACTAGGGTGCCGTTATGTCCCTTCGAGTACGGAACCCTGAAAAGTGACATAAACGTTTCACAAAAGCGAGAGTAATATTAAAGACCTATTTAACATAAATTTGAAGAAAAGGAAATAAATTGAAAATGAAATAATCGAGGTGGTTAATAACTGTTATGAATAGCTAAGTGTCTCGCATGAGTGTCAGAAAGGTAGGTACATGGAAGAAGTAAGTGCATCAAAATGAAAATTTGAAGAAGAAAATATGTATAACAAAGAAATGACAACGAAGAAGAAAAATAAAAAAGAAACAGTGAAAAAAAAAATAAAACAGACGCATAAAGAATAAAACAAAATTAGAGTGTTAATCATTTAAATGAGATTCAACCTTCTGAAACTCCATGTTGAAGGCTTGATGGTCTCTTTTCATAACATTAATGGTGGCATCCAGAACAGAGGTTTTATTGCTTAAGATGTTTGCTAAATAACCTTCGTTGTTCTTTATGGAATCGATGATCATGGATATATTTTAGCGTATCTGGAATCTAGAACACCAAACATGAGGTTGGCTGCGTTACCAACGGCGTTAAGTTGTCCTCGTTTTTCTCGGGCAGATGGATGAGTTCGTAAGAGTTCATTTGTCTGGCCATGTTCTTTAACGACACGGTTGACTTGGATGGCTATTTTGTGATGAGATTCTGGATTGGGCATGGTGGATGAAAGTTTTTTTAGCGATGTGCTAAATGCTTGGAGAAGTGTAAGTTCCCTCCAAAAGGATGACATCTTATAATAAGTTGTTATAGTCCATTCACTGGCAATGATGTTAATTCTGCTAAATTTCCAAAGTACACACCAGTGTTCGTCGTTAAAGGAGTTATCATCGCCAGAGGTGCCTTGACTGGAGACAGGACGAGACACACCAGCAACACGCTAAAAAGAGCGGAGCGAGCATGATTGACTGATTTGGGGCCTTGATCCACCGATGGTTGGGGCATTGTTCTCTTTTTCGGTTGCTCGGTTGGTTCTATGTCGTTCACGTCTTCATTTTCGTTGGCTAATCGGTGAATTGGTCAGCGTAGGATATTGTTTGCGGTTTTTACGTCGGCAACTCAGATGAGTCCGTCCTCTTCCTTAACAACGTGGATTGCGCGTTCCAATGGCCACGTCAGCCGTGGAAGATTGTCCTCCTTCATAACCATGTCCGCTGTAGATGCCATGCCATTGTGCCATGTCCGCGCCGTAGATTTTCCATGAAAACTTGGGGATAAAATTATAATAAGTGTTTTTTATTAGTATGTACTTAAATCGGGTCCCTTATACAATGGTTATATTGAGTAAAAAGATAAATCACAAGCTTATTTTTTCGCGCCTTTTTTCATTTCCCCTTTAATGCTGACGTTATCGCAATAAGTTTTCCGGCAACGTGCTCGTCGTGATATGAACGACGCATAGCTCCAAGAAACTCATCCGTTGATAGGTCACTTACTAGTTCCATATGCACGGCCTTGGTTGCAAAGCAGCAAAAGACAGCAATATAAGCCTTTGGGACTGTTTACCACGGATCTTGTAGTGGACGAAATGTGGGCCGCCAAAATCGACTGCGGAGTTGATGAATGGTGGTGCAGGTTGAACACGGTCTGGTGGCAAATTTTCCATTAGTTGCGTCAATAATTTGTGTTTGGCCTTGGCAAAACGAACGCAGTATTGCACGACGGCGTGAGCTTAGTTCTTGCCACCGAGTGGCCAGAACTGTTGTCGTGCGATCGCGAGTAGAGCTTTAGGACCCGCATGCAAATTTTCGATGTGTAGTGCATTGAGTAGCATTTTAGTAATCGAATAGGAATTCGGGATCAGGGCAGGATGCTTTGCTCGATAGTCGGGATTGGATGATTTGAGGCGTCCCCCTAACCGAAGGACTGTATTCTGGTCCAAAAGAGGAGTAAGGGAGCTAATTGAGCTGCCCTTGGAGACTTCGCCATGTTTCGTTATGTGCTGGAGATCGTCACTGAACACTTGTTGCTGCACATGTTCAATTATAAGGGTTTGAGCGTCACCTAGTTCTGTCACTGATGGAACGAGTGAATAGTTCTTTCTGGAACACCATTTCGAGGCCTTGGTGAAGCGAAGAATATAGGCGATTATGCGCTGGAAACGTCTAAATGAAATTTGATGATTAATGTAGAGTAGGAAGTCGATTGGATCTTATTCCTTTGCTCCAGAGTGCATTCGTCTGTGTTTGGATTAAGATAATGCCATGCGTCTTCACTACCATGAAGGAACATTGGACTCTAAGACCATAAGGTATTGTTGGCTAATTTTTCAGGAGGAACGCCTCTTGATAATAGGTCATCTGGATTCTCCAATGATGGTACTTGTCTCCATTGTTCGAAGAAGGTGCGAAAGTTTGATGACTCAGCCTTGATCCAACCGAGGACTATTGTTGAATCCAAAGGAAAATTTGATTGTTATTCAGCTGCAAATCAGTTTTAATCCGTTGTTTGAGTTGGGTAGCCAGTTTGGCTGCGCATACCTCGAGCCGAGGTAATGTGATATGCTTAATTGGTGCAACCTTAGACTTGGCACACAGTAATCGTTCGTTGGCAAAATTGTGTCGACCTATGGAACGGATGTAAGCGGCAGCACCATATGCCCTCTACGAGGCGTCAGCAAAGATATGCAACTGTATCTGGGATATGATTTTGTGAGCCAATGCATGTCTGTGGAAAGTTACGTGAGTTGGTGCGCTCAAACCATCTCTGAAGCTGATCCACTAGTGCAGTGCAGCATTCCAATCGAGTTTTAACTCCCACAGTTTCTGCAAAAACAGTTTCGCCGTTGTGACCACTGGAGCCAGTATGCTCAGTGGGTCGAAAATGTGTGCGATTTTCAATGACGCGGTCCGCTTCGTGACCCTTTGCGTAGAGATTAAGGTGCTTCGAATTGCAAAAGAATCGGATCGAAGCCAGGTTAACCCCATTGTTTTGCTGCTGTCGTTGGACTGGTTACTGAAGTCTAGCTCAACTGCCTGATCCTTTGCTGGTATTTCCTTAAGCAAGTGAGGATGACTTGCGCACCAATTACGAAGTTTATGACCTGCTGTTTTTAGTGATGTCACCAAGTCGGTTTGCTTGAGTAAGCAAATGGGCAAATGATCTGAACCGGATAAATTACCATCCACATAGAAATCGGCCAGCATACGCAAAGTACGCGGTGCGAGATACGAACCTGGAGCAGTACCGCAAGGCACAGTGCAAAGTTGATAGCATTTCAAAGGGATCTCAGTATCATCTTTCCACTATATCAACTGGTATTTTTGGTCAGCTGACTCGATTTGGATTTGGCGGTACATTTTTTCAATGTCTGCGGTGAAAACGTATCGAGGAAGTCGGAAGCGCAGTAGGATTGTGAAGACGTCGCGTTGGATGGCTGGCCCGACTGCTAAAATGTTTTTCAGTGACAGGTTGTTGGTTGTTTTTGCTGATCCGTCGAAGACCACTCGTAATTTTGTCGCCGTGGGTTCTGGTCTGAGAACACATCATTGTGGATGTTATATGGTTCTTGGACCATGCTGAAACAGATTTCCCTCATACGGCCCAAATCTATGTACTCCTTCATGAACGCGTTATATTGATGTCTTAAGGTCTGATCCCAGGCTAATCTCCTTCCTCCTTCCACCATGCTGAAACAGATTTCCCTCATATGGCCCAAATCTATGTACTCCTTCATGAACGCGTTATATTGCTGTCTTAAGGTCTGATCTCAGGGTCGTATCACTGGGCTCGCCTCATTCATGTAGATCGCACCGGAATGGAAGTTGAACGACGAAACGGCCGTTGTTGTCCCCTTTTGTAGTCTGGATGGAGAATTCCTTCCTTTCAGCCGCCGTGTAATTATTTGGACTCTGTTCTGTTCCTCAGGCCTCCAGAATTTTTGGATGTGGGAGTCCAAAGTTTCGTCCTCGCTGCATCTTCCGCAGTGAGCGAGGTTAGTTATAGAGCTGGGTGTGGCGATACGGCCTGACATGGTCCAACTGAAAACCGTATTCCGAAGCGTGGGCAGTTGCTCTCCCAATTTGATTTGGCCAACAGAAAGAACTGAATAGAACAGCCCCGCTCCAATAAGAATGTCGATGGGACCAGGACGATAAAATTGCGGATCGGCCAACTTCATGTTACCGGGAATAAGCCAAGATTTCTCAATTTGTTGAGATCGTTGTGGCGAAATTACTTTCGGTAGAACGTGAACGTCTATGCTTGTCCTGAAGTCAGTTATGTTGGAATGTATTTCAATATTGGCTCTTGGAGATGTATTCTGTGCTATCGAACCGATCACCAATAGTAACTGACTGTCGTGTTTCTTGGAGGCCCAACCTTTTCAAAAGCCTTTCCGAAATGAAGTTAAGCTGGGAACCAGAGTCTAATATGGCTCCAGCCTGAATTTTGTCCGCTACGTTATCCATGACCGTGATGAGGACGGTGCTAAACAAAGTGTATGAGCCGACAGTTGATGGGGTGCTGGAACTGTGATGTAGCTTGATTAGCGGTTGAGTCCGGGTGTGCCTTTATTTGATCATTCATCGTTTTTGACTGCTGCTTGTTGAGATTTGACCTTCTGAATTGTTCCCTCTCAGGTGAAGAAAAGTATTGTGCTTCCTGGAACTTTTCTTGCAGTTACCAGAGGGACATCTCTATGAGCGATTTCCCTTTTTTAGGCAATTTACACAGCAACCGGCACGTTATACTAATTGGAGGTGCTTACCAGGGCTGAAGTTTAGGAAAGTAGGGCAGGAAGACAGTAGATGATCTCACTGGCAGGCAAGGCAGGACGGCTTGGATGACACTACATTTAATGCTCTTGAAGGACTGCCCTCTCCGAGGCTGTTGTCGATGGTGGTGTTCCTAGCGCTCTTATTGAGCATGGATTCTAATGATTGAAAGCGCCTCTGCAGGAACGTGAGAAAATGCTCCATAGATTGCAACTTCCTAGGACGTTCAAGGCCTTACTCATAAAGCGTGTGTGAGGGACCATCTAATTTTTTAACAAAGAAGTGCAGCAAAAACGTATCCCCGTTTTTGATATCAATTTTGAGATTTGCTAAGCTTAGCAAAGACAATTGCCTTCAAATCGTGGCATTGCAATGGTTGGCTGCTTAACCTTGAGGGAAATATCACTTGTAACTGCATATGCGAACGGTGTAGAATTTTGTAGTGAGACTATTATTGCCGACTCTTCTTCATCGGACAGCAAAAGATACGCTTCTTGATCAAATCCAGCAGCAATGGGGTCGTATGTCATTTCCCAGACGGTATCATGCAGGACCTCAATGTTTGCCCGAAGGCGTTCAATGGAACGGCACCTAACTTCGTACACGACAGCGTCTTGTTGAGGGGGAAGGTGCTTAATTGTGTCCAAGGCGCACCTTAAGGAAAAGATTGCAGCGTTCAACCTCTGCAGCGTGACTTGAAGTGGGAAACCTTCAGCGGTAGATGCTTTGGCGCCTTTAGGGTCGTTACTGCTTGTCTGAATTTTCGTTAAGATGTTGGTGCGCTCCTTGACATCTTCAACAAACCAGTTGTACAAGTCTTCAATGTTTGCGAAGCACTGCTTCTTAAAATATGGATGGCTGGTTTCGTCGCCATATTTAGACCGAATGTTATAGTCCACAGCCTGGAATGTTTAAGAAAAGTAATTGCTCAATCAGGCACCCCAGAGACACATGTTGAATATATCTTTGGGGTGCGTAGTTCGTTTGCTCATGCTCTTATGAGAGCGTGAGCAATGCATATTTGGGAGAGAGAATAAGAAGAATTATCCACTTATACAGCCAAAGAGCATGAGACAAAGAATTGCGCACGCATATGGCACACCCCCTGATAAAAGCATGAGCAAAAGAATTAGTCTGACCAGATTTAACAGAAACCTGTGATTTTAGAAAATTGTAGCATAATAACATTAAACTGCAGCACAAAATTGGTAGCATTCGGTCTTTAATAACATATTTGAAAATCGGGATTTAATTTTATTTTGAAAATCGGGATTACCTCATAGTAAAATATTCGAAAAAATTCAATTTCTTGATCCGTAAAAAATTATTTACAACGAATTCGGACTATTTAGTTTCAAAATTTCCCAAATCGGTACATGAGCCTGACATGCAAAAAAATTGACACCAGGAGGAATCGGGAGGAAGTTTTGGTAGCACAACACTAAACCCTTTTGGAGCCACATGTTCAATACGCCTTATAATACAATATTTCCTCAAATGAATAACTTGAAACCCGACCTACCGAACAAATTTACGAATGAGCACGTTTCGGAAATCCTGCATGTCAAACAGCCAGCAAGAGACCAGGATGGATGCGTAAAATATATGATCAACATGGCCCATAACAACGCTTCTTTATCAAAAAACACCGACACACCAGAGAAAGATGATAATTGAAAAACTAAAATCAGAAACCACTATCAGAAAGTTTGGCAGAATTTAACAGATTTTGCCCGAACATCTAGCATAAAGTTGAATCTTAATCTGGTCACACTGAAAGGAATTTCACACCACACACGCACATGCATTGTTCACTCTCTGATAAGAGCATGAGCAACAGAAATTGTCGATTTCTCTCTTCGACAATACTCTCTTGAACATGCGCTTATCAGTCCGTGGTCAATGCAATAACAAATGCACTGATATTATTTTTATTAATTACGGATAAATCACATGACCAATTTTAGATAAAGGCACCTCTGCACCTCTCCGGCAACATATCCTTTAAATTGTGCATTTTTATCAAAATCGGACATGTAGTTTGCCCGTAAAAGGGGTCACAGAATTTGCGTTTGCGTATTAATAATAGTATAGATAGTTAAAAATATTATTGTGGGGGTGAATTATTCAATAATACTATTTCGAACAACTGAGAGAATTTATTGGGATATGGATCGTTACATAAAAATATGATTCGCAGAAGAGTGGGTCGGAATAGAAGGTGAACATAGTATTTTTGGTGTGAAAGGGACTTTTTGTGTAAAGTATGAAATGGTTTAAAATTGTAAGAAATAAAAGTAATCCATAGTAATCTCAATTTAGTTTGTTCTTTTTCTATACAACTCTCCTTGTCTTAATTCTAATACTTTCTCCATTGAATTTAATTTTTAGTTTTTAACAAGAGTCCAATAATAGCCCCGTTTGCTCCTCGCTACGTTTTGTTGATCAATCCATTATTATATGCAAAAATAATATAACAAAAAATAATAAAATCATGTGTGCACTTCACACGCGGTAGAAGTGAACCTTCAGAGAAACTAAACTGCGAGATATTGAGACAAATACAGTTTCAGGAGTGGGGTAATTGGATATATAGTTCATTTATTTTTATTTATTTAGATATAACTTAATACAAGTTAATACTTATTAAGCCAAACGGAAGCAAACAATACAATAATGGGGAAAAAAATAAAGAAAGAAAAGAAGAAGAAAAGAAAAAAAAATAAACAAAATATATAAATTAAAATAAAATAAAGTGTGATATACGCAATAAGAATACAGAAAACTTACTCGACTTAACTAAATTAAAACAAATTATTAGTGTGAGAAAGTGAAATCACACAAAAGTGCATTAAATGTATTAAGTGTAATTAATAGGAGGAGATTACATCAGCGCGCATCCGGAAAACCGAACGAATGTTGCCATTGCCATGCATAACCCGCAGGAGAGGGGCAGCCCGGTTATAAACCCTTATCATGCGGGTAACGGGCTCCATCCTACCAAAATCCGTGTGATGGAAGCTGAGGAAGAACGAGCCGTCGGACCTGAAGTTTCTGCCGCTAGAGCGCAGGACAACCTGATCGTGTACATATGGAGCGAAAATATGTCCCTGGACAATACCGTGCATGAAAGATAAATCAGCCATAACACGGCGTCCAGAAGGGGATTGCAGGTTAATAAGTTTAAGCCGGTCGGGATATGGGGGAAGGTGAGTGGGATCGGAGCAAGGGAGTAGATTAAGAGTAAATCGGAGGAAGCGCTTCTTAACAGCCTCGACTCGCCTGATATGGACCTGGTGATATGGCGACCAGACTTGGGAAGCATTTTCCAGTATCGGACGAATGAGGGCGGTAAAGTAGGTTTTACGTGTGTAAGGCTCAGCGAATTCCTTAGACCACCTTGATACGAAGCCCAACATAACACCAGCTTTTCTTATTACAAAATTTATGTGTTCATGAGATGAGAGCTTCGAATCAAGGTGAACTCCCAGATCTAAGACGCAGTTCACTAACCTACATAACTGTGGAGCCATTTATTAAGAAAGTGTGAGGAACATAATTCCTCTTCCGATGGAAGCAGACGTGTTCACACTTTGCGATATTGAGTCTAGGATTGCTTTGAGAGCACCATAGTGATACACGATTAATGTCCTCTTGAAGCGCAAGATTATCAGCATGGCGGACAATATTCTTGGATATCTTGATGTCATCTGCAAATGTGAGAATTTTGAAATACCAGACGACCCTATGGATGTCATTTGTAGCAGCTATAAAAAATAGTGGGCCAATGTGGCTACCTTGAGGAACACCGGATGACGCAGTGATACTATTTGAAAGGGAGGACCTAAACAGGACCCGGTAGGTCCTATTGCGAAAGTAGGAACTGATCCATCTGAGGAAGGAATCTGGGCAACCAGCCAACCTGAGCTTTATTGTATTATAAAATTGGTACATTGATAAAATTAATAATATTCAAAAGATATTTACAAGAGTTCACTCATCAAATCATAAAACATCATTACAAGATTGTTATTACTCATCAAACTGTTTATTAACAATAGATGAAAAATGACAAAACTTTATGTCTGCTGAAAATCATTTCTCGATTTTCCGGATTCATCTAACACAGACGAATTAGCAAAAGAGTTGCTGGTCACGTAGCAGCAAATTCACGAAAGTTAAATTTTCGCATTATCTCGAAAATGTCGAATCACGGACATGCATACATCTCATATTTTACTTATTACAAATCATAATTAATATCAGAACTACATATCAATTCATGTTTCCACTTTCAACAAATGACACAAGTGGCTTATGATAACTAAAGTATGTAATAAAAGCTTTTATTTGCATTCCATCATATTATATCTTTGAAAGACAGCGTCAATTACAGCAGGACCTCCATAATCCGAACCCCCAATAATCCGAACCCCTCTGTAATCCGAACGCCTACTCTTCCCGCGTTTATTAAAAACAAAATTCCGTGCAATGCAAATTGCGCCAGTTTTTTAACGAATATCAACTACATATGACGCGCGTCTTAGTTTTGAAAAATCAATTTCTTGTGTAGCCCTTATATTCTTATCGGGAATATTGCTTGTAATATTTAAATATTTATAAATATTTGTTTTTTATTACAAAAGTACCATACAAATCCTGTGTACTGTAATCCGAACGCTCCACTAGACCGAACAGGGGGTAAATTTTCGGTGTTCGGATTAAAGAGGTCCTGCTGTATTGTTTTTGATCTTGTTGTCGATTCAGTGCGACTGTTGTATATTTTTAAATTTAATTTGTTTTTCAAGAACTCGATCAAAGGGAGCGCTGAATCCAATGCAAAATTCACATTAAAATCCCCACTTAAAAGCATTGGAATATTCAGGCCGATTCTGGCCACTTTCATTAAGTTGACAGATTTCTGTTAAGAGAGTTAAAAGATTTGGTTTTTAACAAAATTCTTTAAGTTGGTATTCTGGCCAAAATTTACTCTCAAGTCAGTTGAAAGTAAACAGTGACAATCCTTTTCTTGTATTTATAAAATCATATACCAATTTGTCAATTGTTTCAATTCGATTCAGGTTCAGCTTTTGAAATTCAGCTCGCAATTCAATTGTGGATACTGTTGCTCTCCGACCATGATAAAATTTTCTATAATTTTTTTTCAAAACGAGATGTAAGCCTTGTATCGATGTAACCCGTGATAGTGCGACGTACAGGAGCTGTTGAGCATGTGTTTTGTCATATTCATATACAATCTCACCAAATGTACCTCCTTGGGATTTATGGATAGTTATCGCGCAAGGAGAGACCAGTGGAAAGTGGATACGTTTTACAATAACTGTTTTATTGGGTACTAACAGTACAGAGGATGTTCTGCGATTTATTGGTACTGCCAGTGGACAAAGATTATGGTTTTGTATTGATGCCGCTGCCTTTTTTCTGATTTTTTCGCCGGTTTTGTGAGAGCCAGGGAATTCCAGCCATAAGCGACCTATCTCTTGTTTTTCAATATATTCGATATAAATCAATTTTCCTGTCGCACCATTCGCCAAACCATCTGACACGTCGATATTAGTTGTTATAATGTACGGCTTATTGATAACCAAAGTAGTTTCAAAAGGCAAGCCTCCTGTATCAATTGATGACATTTTGTGTAATTTGTGACGAATGGAAGTTTCTTGTTCAACACTGTGACAACCAGTATATACATCTGTTGCTTCTGAATTGACTTTTTCGACTGCAGAATTTAAAGTCTTATTATTGTATTTGGCAACTGAATGATTATCGAAAAACAATCGTATACCGTCTGGCCAAATTCTATCAGCCTCTTCTTCGGAGTAAAATCTTGATTCGATTAATTCCAACTCGTTCTCGTCTTAAAGCTTTCCATCACCAATTTTTGTTAAAATTGTTGAAAAAGTTCGATTGGCTTGTTGCATAACTTCGCTTAGTTCGAAGAATTTCAAACCTCGCGATAGTGTTGGACCTATTATTGGTCGCCTCATTGGTTTATAAATCGGACTCATTGGTTATAAATTTCTTGAAAATTACCGGTGATTTGCTTTAATCTCGAATCTATTTGAAAAAACAATTCGGCTCCAATCATACTGATTTCATCGATAATTAATACGCGGACGTATTTAAACAGTGATCTATACTGTTGTGCTACTTCAATTGACAAAGGAAGTAACTTTTAGAGACTTATCCTTACTGTAGTGTGTATCGTTGTCCCTTAAATAGCCACAGCAGCCTTACCAGTTGAAGCGCAAGTGATATAAGCGTTGCAAAATCCATTGTTTTCAGAATATCGATTATCAATTTCCATCAATAGTCTGATTTCAAATGTTTTGCCGCATCCGGCTGGGCTGTGAAAAATAGTTGCAACGGAGGGGAATTTTCTAACTAAAGGTTGTGAATGACATGCAGCAAACGTTCTTTTTGTTTTTGGTTTGCCATTTGCATCAGTTCATAAAATTGATCATTAGGCATCAGATTTTCCTTCCGCTTGGCAATGGCACCAAGTTTATTAAGTGTGGCTAAGCGCAAACCACTGTTTACGTCTGAATCCGGATTGTCATATAATGCTTGAAATGGATTGGCTTCTGGAAATCTAGTGGCAACATCATGGATCTCATCGTCATCCTCCGCTTGTCCATCTTCAAGACATAGTTTTCGACAAATCTCTATAGTTTTGCTTATGTCTAACTCTGATTCGAACTCTTTACGACGTTCCAAAATATGGTTTTAATTTTCATCGTAAATCCTAATAAATTTCATATCTTCAAGAATGTCAATTTCTTCTTTACGAAATGGGATGTGTAAAGTTACCATTTCCCTTTTGTACTCATTGAAATCTGAGGATATGTCATACAATCCTTGTGAATTTTTAGTATAATGAGCAATGAATTTTGCAAGTAACAATCCTTCCATTTCTTCTAAGCGCTGCTGGTACTTGTCAAACCAGTTTTCCTTCCAAACATTTGTTGAATTCTCATCAGTATTCAGTTCATCCAATTCTTTTTAATTGCCATACGGTAGAGATATAAACTACGGAAACTGAACTTTTGGACATAGGTTCACGAAGTAGGTACCACGCTGCTTTTTGACTCGTCAATTCGACAGTATTGAGCATCTTAACACGCATTTTCCTTGTTATTTCAACTATCCCGAACTCTGGGTGCTCATCCATTATGTCAGTAATTTGCCGCTATAAGTTGCTTATACCTCTATTCGTTTTATTAACGTATTCTACAACATACGCGGCACAAAAGTATTTCTCGATAATAAACTGTATATCTGTATTAGATTTTAATATATTGAGAATGAAAGATTGCAAGGGTTGTGCCACTTTTCATGTGGTTGTCGTTTTAAAAATACTTTAGGTCTAATAATTCCAGCTTTAAGAATATGAAAATAGTCTTCGTCAGAAGAAATTCGATTTTCTTCATAAAAAGATTCAATACCTTCATAATTATTGTTCTCGAGATTGGCTTGCCATTGCTTATAATGGTGAGCATAAATTGCACGTCATGGATGATTTTTCTCCATGGGTTTTAATATCGTGGTGAATTTACATGGCATGAGTGAAGCATCAAATCGACATTTCTGAGGTTGATTGGCCTTCATTTTCTTGTAGCAAGTGAAATTGTGTTTGTGGGTTTGCAGACGAATATATCCAGAAGCCTATGTTGAAGAAACTGATATCAATTGATCAATCATCGTTATAGCATTTAGTTTGTCTCCACCAAGCGCATCTGATGGAGCATCATTCAGCCATAATAAAATGTGTGCATGAGGACTACCACGATATTGGAACTCAATGCGTTTAAAATAGTTGACAACATGGTAATTTCCAAATGGGCTATTTTTCTTGGATTGGAGAATAGTCAATAATATATTGACTATTTTATTGAAATATGCTGCACAAGTGACAGCATCTTCATTCACAAGTGTAGTCTTTGATATGTAATCAAATGACGCAACTGCTTCTGTTGAAATTTCAGCCCCTCTATTTTTTAATTTGTACAGTAATTGCAGTAAATTGTTTCATCCGATTTTATTTGCACTTAAAGTGAGGAACATAGTAGGTTTTCCCAGCTGATGAATCATCGCGAAAAATCTCTTTTCCGTTCGCTCCAATACCAAAGAGAACTTGGTATTGATCGCAGGAAAGCCAAATTACTTTCGATGCAATTATTAATATATTCATCTGATTCAATTTGCTGCCGTGCAATATTAGTATTTTTTCCCACATGCCTTCTTGCAATAGTGAGTGAATCACGAACTCTTAACCTCATAATTTCCAGCAACGTACAATAAGTTATACGGAGTAACTCCACGTCGGTCAGATCCCCGTAATTCACTAGTCGCTTTCGTAAAAGGTGTCGCATTTATTCCATCTCTCAATGTTCGGAAATGGCCCAAATAAATTGATGGGAAAGAAAGTTCTTCCGCATGTTCATCAAAAATTTTTCGTTTTGGGAGATTATACTGTCCAGGTGCAATCCGTAAGTACTCGTCATCATTCCACATCAGAGTCTGTTGTTGTGCTGTAAGAATGTCTTCTATCGATTAATTCCATCAATATTATGATCGTTGAAAAAGCTTTCATCAATTTTGATATTATATAAAACATAAAGTTTTAAGCAAGTACTGAAGCCATGCACGAATTGTTCTTTTATTCACCAGTACCACTAAATAGCTTGATCTGTGAATTTTCTTTCTATTAATATGAATGTTGATGCAGAGCTCATGATCAATATTGCGAGGTAAAATTTTACCATATTGTCTACATCGACTGATACATTAATAATTTGCCCATAAACTCCGTATTGCCCATGGAAGTGTCGCAACCGTCTCATTTGCATGAAGGGAAGTCGCGGAGAGACAAGACTTTCGGAAATCAAATCCAGTGGTGGTAGAGACGCAGGTATCTTTTGATATCTGAAGCCGTTATATTTGGACATTGTTGGAATTACTTTCTTCTCAATTGCTTGGTAACACATGTTGTACAGTAAAATACCATCACTTGAATTATAATTTTCAATTATTACACGCAAAAGTTCTTCATGTTCTGTGCGTGGTGCACTTAAATCTTTTTGGAACCACAATCGATCACACACGGAGTACGTATAACCGAACATATTGTTCAAAAACTGTTTGCGAAATTCTTCATGGGCAACTTTATGTTGACGAAATTGTAAGTATGGAATTTCAGACTGTACATCCGCTTGGGGGCTACCTGAAAAGCAATTTATAGTATGTGATGAGCTATCAGGACCAATTTATTGAAAAGTTTTTTATATATGTACAAAAGTATTAGGGATCTCACAATCATTATTTTCAATACTATATATTATATCCAACTGAGACATCATATTTCACATTTAATATGTACATTCACGTAGGAATCATTTGAAGAGAGAACAACAACGGTGCTAAAGAAGTTTTCACTTCAATAAGGATATACAAGTGATATTTGGAGATTTTAAATTTGATCTATGAGAAACGATTGAGGACCAAATTTGCTGATTAGAGAATATTCAAACACTAACAGTGATGATTTTCACGATTTTGAACATTGAACGTTTCATTATGCACACTTCTTACTGTATGTTGCACGTTTAATAATGCCCTTCGGCGTGCACGAAATTCACGTACTCGTTCCGTTGAACTTTTTGGAACATTTTTAATGATATTTGGTTTGTTTTTCTGCCGAAACTCACAACACTTTTCAGCATTTGTTTTCAGCACTAAGAATTAAATAAATGGTTTTGTTTGTATTAGATTTATTATACGAGATATATTTCGAGATAGAAAACTTTCACGTGATGTAACTTTTGTATCGGAACTAAATGAAAAAATCATTTCAACGTCCCTACCACTTCGTTCTAATGTTCATTTTGTTCCTTCCTTTATCTGTAGGTCTCATCGCCCTAGAACTCTCCGTCTCATAATCGACTCAATGTTTCATTCCATAATCTTCTTAGTTTTATCAATAACAGTGTTTTCTTTACTGATGCGGATCAAGTTGCGAATAAAAAATGCTACGAGATGATCCAGTTCAAAAACAAGATTTCTATATGGTTTTCTCATATAGTTGAAAGTGCTATGAATTTAGTATTTCTTATCTTTTAAGCTTTAGCTTGGTTATATGTATTAGTTGTAGGTTGAAACTTATTTTTGTAGATTTATAAAAGTTATCCTTTATTGTAAAATAATGTATATTGTTGTAACTTGGCTTGGCCCTAGCCCTAGTAAATAAATAAACAAGCAAACAAACATACCATCCCTTCGTGCATCTTTCAAAATGACTTCGTATTCTTTCAGCTCTAATTCAATCCTATCCTTTCCTTAACTACCTTCCTCCGCACTCGTTTCCACCACACATACTTTGTCAAACTCTCTGACATAATCACAAAATTCCCCTTCCATTTTTCCCACCCCTGCACAGTCCCAAACCAGCATCCTCCCTCCCTTACTCTTTTTTGTTCAATTAACTCCCTCTTGTTCTGTCTACTTTCTTCTTCCTTTCCCCTAACTTTACCCCTTTGTGTTGCACCCCTACACCCCTCCCTACTACTAGCGCCTACACTTCCAGTACCTTTTTAAAAAACCCCAATTTCCTATCATCCCACGCATACTCCTCCTCCCCAATCCGTATGCAGCTTCCTTTTATAAAAACGCTTTTCCCTTTCTCTCTCCCTTTCCTTGCTAACTCCGTTATCCTCATTCTCCCCTGCCTTTCTATCTACGTGAGGTCCCTGTCTAGATAAATATTCGTCCCCTTCAGCTAAACTTTCTTGTCCAGAACCTTATCCCTATTTCCTGTACCCTTACATTCTACTATAATCTTGTGCTCCAATTCTCTTATTAATTGAATCCCCTCTACCTTTATTTTCAAACCTTACTTCTCTAGGATCCAGCCTTCTTATTTGATTGCATCCCCCCTCCCTATTCCTTGAACCCCTGTGAGTACAAGATTTTTCTTTCTCTCCCTCCTCCTAACTAGCTCCAGCTTTCACTCCAAACTATTCTCTCTCCTGACCCTCTCCTTCTCCTTCTCCTCCTCTTCCTTCTCTTTAGCATCATTTGCTTCTTTCTCCCCTCACCCTTATACCACCCTTCTACAATTTCCTTCAGGCATCTAAGTTCCTGCATCACCGAACTCAGATCCTCCTTAACCTCACCCACTTCTTCTTTTATGAGCCTGACTCCTGTAACCTCTAACCTCACCTCCTCAACCACTCTTATTCTCTCTTTTCTCTCCCTTTCTATCTCCTCAAGAGAGAGTTTCACCGCTCTCCGCAATTCGTTTTCCACTTTCCCTTTCTTCTTGTCCTATTTCCTCATTCTCTCGTATAATTTTCTCCTTTCTAAATCCTCCTTCTACCAATCCTCTCCTTATACGTCATTCGTCTTCATTACCATCTCCAGTGACGCATCCGTACCGCTCAACCCCCTAGCTAGGCTCCCTACTTCCTCTCTTTTCGAGTTCTCTTTCGAAACCGACTATTCGCGTTTCTTCTCCTCAACGCTTTTGCCTCCTGGAGGAGTCCTGGCCACCTTCCCTGACCTGTTTAGTATAAGCCATGCCTCTTGTCTCTTCACCCTCTCAATCTCCACCTCCGTTGACTTCAACCCTCTCGTGTCCACCACCGGATTCTTTAACTTCACTTTACTTTCCAGCGCCTCGTTTATCGTCTGCTCTAACTCCGTGCTACTCATTGTGTAGGAGCAGTTAGACCAATTGAACCCTTTCCCCGCGAAATCCTTAGAGTCTAGATTATCAGCACAGCCTGTCAAAGAAAGTTACCTCGGCTCAAACCTTAAGCTTTCTTTGACCTTTGGGGCTCCCTCCTAACTTGCATTGCCTAGTGTGCCTCCGATGATGACTACAGAAACCTACGATATATTATATTTCCGAAGGGCAACAGTTCTAAGCTACGGAATGGAATGGAATTTGCGTATCAGTCCACGTTTACTTGAACTTAATTTGGAAGTCAGTCATACATATATTTACGAATATTTCAAATTATCTGGGAAAGTTGTCGAATGCCAAATATCTTTGTACCTTTACTCTATGATAGTCGGCCTAGTACAGCAGTTCTAACATACTAAATTGATTTGCCTGTCAGACCACGTTTCATTGGACTTAGATAAAGATAACTTATACCGATATCTTCCAACAGCTCTTATTGACAATATGTGAACTCACTTTGCAAGTCAGTCATACAGATAAATTTGGTTTTTCACTAATTCCATGGAAGAGTTATAAAATACCGATCCTTCATAAATGTTTTGTTCCTCAAATAGACAGAACGGCCCTTTCATTTAAATTTTTAGTTTTCTCGCAAAAGTCCGTTAAATAAATTAACCTCCGTTACTTCACCAATGTTCGTTTAATGACTTGATCTCCGTGTTCTAAAAACACCTGGGAATTTTACTCTTTGTCACTTGGGCTACCTTGGCAAAACCCAGAGAAGAACGGGGCTAAGTAAATGCTCTATGTATTGTGACCTCAACCGTTGCTATCGCATAATTAGCCTCGTAGCTATTCACGATTGAAATCTGACGGTATATTGTACCGCAAGAAAGTTTGACTGGCTGCCAGTATACTTAACGAGCGAAAAGACATTTTAACGTCAAAAAAACTACAACAAAATATTGGTACTAATATGTACTTTTATTATCAAACTATCAATTACAATGGTTATGCAGAGTAGTACGGTTACAGAATGGATAAATCACAAATTTATTTTTTTCCGCCGTTTTTTTATTTTTTCTTCGATTCCGCCGTAGCTCTCACACTTTCTCGACACTGAACATTTTTGGTTTTTAATATTCGGTTTGATGCGGGTTTTCTACGATTTGAGTTTTTTACAATTCGGTGCATATTTACGCCTCATATGAGACGATATATTTTGACTTTCAAATTCATACCGATTTTTCTTTATATTTCGGAGAATATTTTTATTGTTTCGCCTTAGGTCTTAGTAGCCTTTTTCATGCTTTTAACAATGATATCCCAATCAACGTCCTAGCTTAACGCGTTCTGACGCTACACTCATAAATATCCTCACACAACGCTAAAAAACGACAATCACGCGTGGGCGGTTGCACTAGCCCGATGACGTCACGGGAAAAACAAGCGCCACGCAATAAAAACGTACAAATACATTGACATATTGTGGTGATTACAGAACATACACCAATGCTCTAAAGAATAAAAATATAAAACATAAAAATTCATTCATAAACTACTCTACAATTACTGTAAATTATTGAAATTTAGTAGGCTTTAAATCATTTAAAAATTAACTAGGTTGGCTTTGATAGTCAACTTAAGAAATAAAATTAAAACTAAAATCGGTAAAGTTTGGTTCTCAATTTGGTTCAGATTGTTATTAAAAAGCTTGTTTTATAATTAAAGAAATAATTAAATGTGAATTTAATAAATAAATAATTATAAATATAATGGAATTAATAAATGTCAATTTTAATATATTGAAACATTGTGGGCATAGGTTCATTTTTTTAGAATCGCACGGACAAATTGGTGACCTCAACGTGATAAAAATAATAAATAAAATAAACTCGAAGCATTACATATATTTCTCCTTTCATGTTCTCCATAATGGTGAACTCGACTTAGTAATACGCTTTCTTCTGAGCAGCACGCCCTACAACACGCAGCGATACACACCCTGCAACACGCAGCAACACACGGCAACGAGCCCAGTAACACACGAGTCCTGCAACATGCCCTGCAGCATACGAGTAACCACGCTGGGTAATGCGGCAGTAACAAGCCCCGTAACTCGCTAGCAATCACGCCTTACAACACGCCAGCAACAGCGCTCCTCAACACTCAAGCAGCACACCGGCATTCGCAACAAGCAACGCACTGGCAACTTAAAAATCGGCAACTCAAAAAGCGATTGAAATATGACGGTCTTTTGTGACACTGGAATGTTAGACTGGCTGCCAATTTACATACTCAACTAGAAGAAATACGTTTTCACGTCAAAATTATCCATAAGTCATTCCGATTTTAGCGGCGCGCAACTAAATTGTGGTGTCAGCGCTCACCGCTCAATCGGAAGTAGGTAAGTTTAAATTAATCACGTTAGGTAAATTCAGTTAAGGATTAAGACTAATTACGTAAGTTAGTAGGTTAGTTGGTTGTAGGTCGCGGAAATAAAGTCGTTCACAATATTGTGGTCATCAGTTTTACTTCCGTGACCAAAGTTTAAAAACCTTCGAAGGTATCAAAGGCAGTCAGTAGAAGTTTAGCTGTTAATCACTCGATTTGTGAGGTTAAAAGCAGTAACAGATGATGACTCACTGAATTAGCAAAGTAGTAAGGAAAAATAATAGGGAGTTCAGTGATGTATTACAATGTGTATTGTATTACAAAGTATGTGCTGCTAGTGAAATAAAGAATGTGTAACTGTCAAAGAGTGTTTCAATACTGAAGGGAGTTTATCATTACAGGTTTATACTTCGTACTACCATATGGTATTACCAGCATACCAGCGTTTGAAGAAATGCATAATTGGTAAGTCGGTGAACTGACCGACGGAATTTCGTTTGAGACAATTTGGAAGTTGCGACAATCAATTGAATGGAATGTGGAGTAGGAAAGGAATTTGCTACGCCAAGCAACAAAATAGAAAATATTGGCTAGCCAAGCACAAGGAAAGGCAGTTGCATTTTAAGTCAAGGCGAGTCATCATCAGTAAGACCCGAGTAATCCAGAGGGTGATACCCGAACACGAAATGTCTAAAGAACTTCACATCACGCTGAAGTTAAGTTACCCTAGGTAGAGGACTGCGGGACGCCAGAAAAGTACACCCAGTCAAGTCTACACAAGATACACATTAAAGGGATTATGCAACATGCACAGTGTAAACAAAAGAACTTTCAAGCGGATGAGATGAAGAAACTCTCCGCCAAGGTCCTGAACACGGTTCACATGAACTTATCAAGCATATAAACTTGCAGACACCACGCGGTGCAGGCATTGAATCCGAAGGCGGGATCCCGGCTTAGAACTATAAAGGCTTATAAGTCTAGACAAAAGAGAAAGTCGCCACAGCAAACGGCGCTCGCACCTTCTGGAGCAGCCCCAAACAAAAGGACTAAATTGATGGCGCATTTCAGGAAGTCCATAGAGTAGACATGGCGGCTGTTATTGTTGGTAGGAATTGTATTACGAAAGAAAGAGATATCGTGAGATGTCGTAGAACAATCCTGAGAGAAAAACCGTCATTAAAAGGCACAATGAATTACATTAGGCAATGAATGTTTATAATTAGTAGGGCTAGACGATACAAAATAAAGTAATTTTGATGGAATCTGGTTGTTTGAACCAAGCTACAATTAAGGTCAGAAGTGTACCCTGGGGCAGAATAACCACTGTGACGTTGACCCTTTAAAAGTTGTCGAGTGTCGAGGGAACATGTTCTCAACGCCACCGTTGGCAGTAAATGAAAACATACACCTAAGACTCCAGCTACTTTCAGCATGAAAAAAAAAAATCACCTGTTTGGTAAGAGTCGACGGCGAATTTAAATTTTAAACATTTTTATTTATCTCAAAAGATCTTAATTCGAGAATTTATTCCTTTTTAGTTTTCCTGCTTAACATACTTTCACAGTTTCATGTGAATTATGAACCTTATGATCCATCGACCCATCGATTATTGCTACTTTCCAAATTTTTTCTTCTATTATTCATTCCACTTAAAAAACGATTTGAATTTCCAGGACTTTTATTTTTCAAAAGTCTTCTATGAGGGACAATAGCAGCACGTTTGTTCAAACAAAGATCTCCGTTGAGTTACAAGGCATGTTTTAGAATGATTGCGGTTATCGGTTTATATATTTGTTCCTGTTTCAAATACACATACGTTAGCCCACTGGCCCAGAGTGAAGCATATCCTGAACAAAAAACCTGCTCAGTTTATATGAGCGTGGCAAGGAACATACTCATGAGGATTGAGATTATCCGATTTTACTTGCGTCAAAGTTGGTTTATGAAAGAAACATACAGGACTGTATGTGAGTGAGTGAAGTTGAGTGGATTTTTATGCAGTGCATTAGTGAAAAAAGTTTTGTAAATCGAAGTTTATACATCCACAAAGCGCTCTTAAGACAAAATTTGGTCTCGAATACCAAACAAGCTACTGTAACAAGAATGTTCTAAATGCCGGTATTTGCACAAATCTCTCCTATATCGCAAGTGTTTTATCCCAAATTGGAGATGTTTTGGGAAAGCAGCAAAGAGTGCTTTCCCTTAAGGGAGAAGGTCACCTGCACCTGGCGAAGAGGTATATGTAATTGAAAGACCGTTATTCAATCGAAAGCGGATTTATTAGTTGTCAATAAATTTTCGTCTGTTCACTTAATTTAACATTTTCCACTATTCACTATTTTAAGAGATTTTTCAGTTTTGCTCTATTTTAACAATTTTTGATCAAGGTTGGATTTTTTAACATTTCCCAAAGTTCACGGATTAATCCTCTTTAAATATATATTTTTTTTTGTGTCAAGTTTTCCGAAATATTTCAGTTTTACTCTATTTTAGTAAATTACGATCAAGTTTAGATTTTTGTACGCTTATTAACGTTTTCACAAAGTTCATCGATAAATCTTCTTTAAATATTTCCTTTAAGTTTCCGAAATGTTTCAGTTCACTTTATTTTAATATATTACGATCAAGTTTAGATTTTTGTACACAAATTAACGTTTTCACAAAGTTCATTGGCAAATTTTCTTGAAATATTTCCTTCAAGTTTCCGAAATGTTTCAGTTTACTTTATTTTAATAAATTACGATCAAGTTTAGATTTTTGTACACTAATTAACGTTTTCACAAAGTTCATTGCCAAATCTTCTTTAAATATTTCCTTCAAGTTTCCGAAATGTTTCAGTTTACTTTATTTTAATAAATTACGATCAAGTTTAGATTTTTGTACACTAATTAACGTTTTCACAAAGTTCATTGATCTTCTCTAAATATTTCCTTCAAGTTTCCGAAATGTTTCAGTTTACTTTATTTTAATATATTACGATCAAGTTTAGATTTTTGTACACTAATTAACGTTTTCACAAAGTTCATTGGTAAATCTTCTTTAAATATTTCCTTCAAGTTTCCGAAATGTTTCAGTTTACTTTATTTTAATAAATTACGATCAAGTTTAGATTTTTGTACACTAATTAACGTTTTCACAAAGCTCATTGGCAAATCTTCTTTAAATATTTCCTTCAAGTTTCCGAAATGTTCCCGTTTCACTCTATTTTAATTAAGATCAGGTTTAGATTTTTATACACTAATTAACGTTTTCACAAAGTTCATTGGCAAATCTTCTTTAAATATTTCCTTCAAGTTTCCAAAATGTTCCCGTTTTACTCTATTTTAATTAAGATCAGGTTTAGATTTTTATACACTAATTAAAGTTTTCTGTTTTTTTTTTTCGTTGGTGAGTAAAGATTTCGCGAGTCGGGAATCTGCCAGGTGACTGCGGGCGAAAATCAGCGTGGAAAGGAGAAAATTGTGGGAAGGCGGCGACCACTTCACCTACCGGCCAAAGAAAGACTGCCCCTGCGCGTCATTTTGCGGCCCTTAATTCGGGACAGAAATTGATGACGCGCATTTTCGGCAGGTCGCGCATGGCGAGAGAAAATGCGCGCAATCAGCGCTTATTCGACTATTCCGAACTGACGCGATCAGATTCATCACGACGGATACTACGATTGGGTTGCTATCAAGTTTGCAGACATAAACTTTAAAACGGACGACACTAAAGATGTAGCAAATGAGTAGTTATCGTTACCGAGTACCGAATACTTGCTTTGATTCCGAGTACCCAATGATTACTCGGAAATACCCGTCGTTACCGACTACTCTCTCTCTCTTATATGAAAGAGAGATGAGTGAACGATTCGCTATCAGTGTGCGTTGATAGCAAATCGTTCTCTCAAACACGTCTAGGAATGATTGGAATTGAATAAAGAAGCATGAATGAGAGTGAGTAACGTTTCAAGTCCGAGAGAATGCGTGTATGGATGTTGATGGTTATATAAGAGAGAGAATTTTGAAATGAAGGATTTTGTAATGAAATAATGATAATTATCTTATACTCCGCTTTTCTTAAAAAAAAGAAATTTGTTTCCTTATATACAGAAAAGTTTTATATTTATTTGTTATTTAGTAGTTTGGAATAGAAACAAAATGGTTTTAATTAAATGAAAGTTAGCGTTTTGTTTTTGTTTTTGCTCCCTTTCTAACGAACATATTCGTTTATTCATTTTTGAGCAGTTTTTATATCCCTAGACCTCACGAAATTTCGAAGGGATTTGAGAAATAAATTGAATATCACTGGATTGATTCTCGTTGATATTGTTAAACATAATCGCACAAATTTTATTGCGGATTTTGTTAGAATGAAGAATGATAAAAATTCGTGCTTTTGAACAAATGGAAAAAATTATCTAAAAGAATTAGATACAGGAAACTACCTTGATGGTAATACCATACCCTCTACATGGCCACATTAAGTACACGTTTCATTTAATCTTCACTTAAATTATGTTGATCTTTCTCGCATACGTAGCACTTTATATATGTAAATTGTGCGAGCAATTGATGGTAGCCACTTGCTAAATCTCACGTGGAGAAATATCGAGCATGACCTAGTTGATCCAGGATGTCCTCTATCCGTGGCAGGGGGAAAGCGTCGCCTGTCATAATCTTGTTCAATTTACGGTAATCTATTACTAACCTCCATTTCTTGGAGCCATCTTGTGCTGATTTTTTTGGTACAAGAAGGATTGGGGCATTCCAGGGGCTTTTGCTTGGAACGACTATGTCTTTTGTATGCATGTCGTTAACTTGATCTTTCATTATCTCCTTATGGGCATGCGGAAGCCTGTACATTCTTTGGCGTATGGGGGCAATTTCCGGCTTTACAGGACTTTCATGTTTTATGACGTCTGAGAAAGTCAGTGCATCCCCATCCAAATAAAAAATGTCATTATAATCTCGATAGAGGTTGGTTATAGTTTGCCTTCCTTCATTATTAAGTGAGGAATCTAGTATAATTTCTTTGTCTAGTTGCTCTAAATGATTATTAATTGAACGTATTGAAAAGATTTTATTTGAGGTAGTGTTAAAACTTTTTCCAGAAATTGAATTGTTATTTATGTGGTAGAATTCTTCCAAGGGGGGACCCTTGGCGTAAAATGTTTAAGCGCCACATCTCTTGTCATTGAGTTAATTATACTTGTTTTGATATGTTTGTTTTCTACTGAGCATAGTGAGTTAGCAAGGTATATTCCAGGGCTTTTTTCTTGCCAGAAACAGACTATATCCTGAGCAGGCGTATCAATGAACAGCTTGACTATTGACTCCGTGCGAGCAGGTATTAGTATTTCGTTTTGAATATGGTCTTCATTAGATGTTGTTTCGCGTGGAGCTTCTGTGCGAAGCAGCCCTATGATGGACAAGGAAGTACTCTCTTCCTCCTTCGTTGAGGTAGGTTGGCCACATACTTGACGTTTTTGTTGAACCTATTTTTCCGTTGACGGAAGTTCGCTTTTTATGGCATATTTGTTACTATCTGTGCGAAGATTTTTCCCTACGCCATCTAACAATGGGGATCGCTTGTTAGTTTTTTCGTTTGATTTATTTTCAAAAGTTATTTTGTTTTGGTCTTCTTGTTCAGTGTTATTTTGGGTAGGGAGATTTACTTTATTTTCGAAATGAATCAGCTCTCGGGGGCCATCTGTAATTGCACGTTTTGACAGAACGTCTTGTCCTTATAGACCGTCTGCTTCGAAATTTAGGGAAGAATCTATAACTTGGAATTGTAAGGGAATTGGAGTTGGAAACATGATTTTTGCAGTAGTCGAAACTTCCGATTCTTTTTGCTGATATAATCCACTTAAAACATGTTTATTTTCCTTTTCTATTTTTATGGATGGTTTTATAACATTTTGTTTTAAGAGGCTTACATCAGCTCCTGTATCGAGCAAGAACGTTGTGTGGGGTTTCATGGTTATGTTAATCGGGATTTTAACATGGCCATTAGTCATTTTTAGAGTGTGAATTTGTCTTTGTTCCTTTTTATAGTTACACCGTTCTTCCTTCTGGTCTCTAGTACGGTGTTTTATAGAGCCTGAAGCTAGTTTTCCGATGGGGTCTGTTGGTTTTTACTTTCCCATCTTCGTTTCGTATAGCAATCTTTTATGTCATGTCCTACTCGTAGACAGGAATCACATTTTACTTGGTTCTTCTTATTTCGAAATGGTAGGTGATTGCTTTCGTTATTCCTTTCATTTTTATGGTTTATGTATCGTACGTTGTGTACTGGAGTTCTGTTAGTGTTATCATTATTTTGTCTGCAAGTGTTATACTCGTGGCCATAAATTTTACATTTGGTGAAGAAAGGGCTGTTTTTCCTCGTTAGGCAGATATCGTAGGTTGTTTTGTTGCAGAAACTAGAGACAACTTTTCTTCTGAAAGGTACTGGGGCCACTGTGCTGGCAGTCTCATAGCATCTTGTGGATGTGGATAGGGCCTTGGGAAGGGAAGTTGTGTGTGATTGTAGAAGGTTTCAAAGATTCTGCTGGATTAAAAGATTCAACCAACGGTGCTGATGGTGTGGGGGACTGACAATTGGCATATGTTTCCATAACCTCATATTTTACCGCACTTTTTATCATTTCATTTAGTGATTTTTCATCACTACTGAGTAAGACTTGACGAAAATGTGGATTGGCAACCCCTTCTCTAAATGAAAATAAGGCTGCATTTTCTAAATCTTTTACGATTTGCGTACAACCCGTTGGATATTCGCTTTAAGCAAAAGCCTTAGATGTGTTAAGAGGCTGCTGGATTCTTACCCCGAATTCCCCTAGAGTTTCGCCGGGTCTTTGCTTAGCCTGACGCAACTCGTTGGTTTGTTGAATATATATTTTTCGCGGCAGGTAATTATATTTCAAAATTGTTTTAAGCTCTTCAAAATTTGTAATATTATGTGAGCTGATTAACGCGTACGCGTCCCCTCGGAAACGCGTCACAACTAATCTATTAAAAATGCTCTGTTCATCTTCCGATAAACAATCAAGTACCCGTTCACAGCAACCCAAGAAATTTTGTACCTCCTGGGTCACATTTCCACCTTATGTACCCGAAAAAGTCGGAATTAGACTTGCCACCAAATTTGTTAATTTCGTAATATGCATCGCTACGTCAGTCTTAATAATCCTACTTTTTAATTCTTTTATACTATCTCCTCCTCCGTGTAATAGTTTTGGAGAAGTTCCTCAAAATCGCTTAAAGTCCTATGTAGGTTATTACTAAAGCTTACCGTTCTTCTCGGTGATGATGTGGCTGATGGTTGTTCTTGTCCTGATGGTGCTTCTGGTGACGATGGTTCTTCTATTTTTTGGTTGACCGGTGAGGGAATTTGTTGCTGCTCTGTTGTTCGTGATGTTGACGGTGCTGCTGTTGACGTTGGTTGGTTTGGTGGTACTACCGCTGCTGCTGATGCTTCGGCTGCTGGGGATTGTGCTGTGCTGGATCTCAAGCGACCTCTCCAATACATTTGCGAATAACCTGTTCGACACTGTCACGTTTGTTTTTTTTTTTTCGTTCTTAACACATTAATTTTGTTTTATTCTTTATGCGTCTGTTTTATTATTTTTTCCACTGTTCTCTTTCTTTTCTGTTTCTTTTTTTTCTATTTCTTTGAAATTTCTTTGTTATTTTTTCTTTCTCAAATTTTCACTTTGATGCTCTTACTTCATACAGGTACCTTTCTTACAAATGCGAGTCACTTAGCTATTCATAACTGTTATTAGTTTATTAACCGTTTCGATTATTTCAATTTCCAATTTTCCTCCTAGTTTATGTTTAACAGATCTTTACTTTCTTCTTGTTACTTTCATGTCACTTTTATGTTACTTTTCACTTCACTTTCCAGGTTTTTACTTTAATTTTTAGCCACTTTTATTCCACCAAACGATTGTTCACTACTTTGCTTATTACTGTTCTTAAGCCGGCTGCGCCACTTTTATGTCATGAAACACTCCCGATGAGAACGAAAACGCTTTTACTCTTCGTTTTCAGGCACTTTATTCTAATTCTTACGAGCTATGTACAAAAACTTCTTAACAGACTAGCTGCTGCCTAATTTCCAAGTGCCTTCTTAATTCATTCACATGAATTTTTATTCATTGATCACGGAAGTAAAGCTGTCGATTTCCATCTACTTTACTTCCGTGATAAACAATTACACAATTTAAACAACTTAACAATAACTTAACCTACTTAATGTTAAAATGATGTAAACCTAATTAAGCAAAAACATAACCTACTGAACTTGGGCGCTGACTCAACCTCAATTGTTGTATCAGCGAAACCCACTTGTGAATGTGAACAATTTCCGCCGGTAATGTGGGTTACTCGGAAGAAATTATTCACATTACACAACAATAGGAAGAAGTGGTCGTTTTTGTGAGGGAACCAATAATTTCAATTTGACAGCAGCCAATGGTACTCCGATTCGGACGTTTGGAGAGAAGTTGATAAAAGTTTCCCTAAACCTCCCAAGAGAGACTATAGCTACAGTCGACAGGCATATAATTGGAGCTGATTTCTTATCCAAATTAGGTCTTCTTGTTGACCTCAAAAATAAGAGGTTAATAGATGCATTGACAAACATTCAAGTTTCAGGAATTTCTCAGCTTTCAAAAACAACTTCTCCAAAAATTTCATTAGTGTCCAACAAATTTATAAATCTTCTAAAGAAATTTTCTGAGCTTTTATCTTATAGTAACTTCTCGAGTGAACTTAAACACTCAGTACAACATCACATTTTTACCATTGGCCCTTTACCTTTTTCACACGCAAGACGATTGGATGTTAAACGACCAAATGTGGCAAAGAAAGAGTTTGACACACTTTGCCAATTGCGCAATTGTCGACCATCTAATTCAATGGCTTCAAGACCACTTCACATGGTTCCGAAACCTGACGGGAATTGGAGACTTTGTGGAGATTATCACCGCTTAAACAATATCACCAAACCTGATCGATATCCACTACCTCATTTACAAAATTTCAGTATTATCTTGAACAGATGTTCAATATTTTCAAAAACTGATCTTTCTCGTGCATACCACCAAATTCCTGTTGCACCAGAAGATATACACAAGACTGCAATAACAACTCCTTTTTGAATGTTTGAGTTTCTGTGAATGTCTTTCGTTTTGAGAAATGCAGCTCAAACATTCCAACGCTTTATCAACGAGGTTCTTTCAGGTTAAGTTTTGTCTTTGTTTTCATATTAAAATCAACAAGTGCGTTTTTGGAGCTCAAGAATTGAACTTTTTAGCCCATTTGATTTCCTAGAAAGGTATTCTTCCATCAAAGGACCGAGTGCAAATTATCCAATTCCCAAAAATGTCAAAGAGCTTCAGAGATATATTGGTGTAGTGAATTTTTATCACCGAGTTTTACCGAATTTGGCGGAAATGTTGATTCCTTTGCACGAACTTTTTGCTTCTTACAATAGAAAACAAACTTTGTTTTACTGGAATGATTTCCATATTGATAAATTCCAACAGACTAAACAACTTTTTTCTAAAGCTAGTCTTTTGGCATATCCTTGGCTCCATGCTAAACTAAGTATCAGTACGGATGCGTCAGGTTTAGCAATTGGTTCAGTTTTACATCAAGCTGACGACTTTGGCGGACGAGAACCTTTGGGAATTTTTTCGCGTAAGCGTAGTTCAGGACAGAGGAATTATTCAACATTTGATAGAAAACTTCTGGCAATTTTCGAAATTATTAAACACTTTCGACATTGGTTTGAAGGAAAAGAGGTCACTGTGTTCACAGATCATAAGCCATTAGTCACTGCTCTCAAAACCAAAGCTGAGCGCAGTCCAAGACAAATTCGTCAACTTGGATTTATTTCACAATTCACCAGTGATATACTACATATTCGTGGAGATTCTAATATTGTCGCCGATGCTCTATCTAGAGTCTTAAATCAAATTGACGTTGTGAATAAACTTCATTTTAACATTAAAGATTTTTATCAAGCTCAACTTTTGGTAAAGAAATTAAATCACTCCTTTCTAATAAAGAAGTTTCCTCTAGTTACAAATTGGTAATGTTTCCTTTTACCAACGACCAAGTTTGGTGTAACATTTCTACAAACGTTATGCGCCCGTTAGCACTGAAACAATTCCGAAAGCAACTTTTTCTAAAATTACATACATTGTCTCATCCTGGTATTAGAGGTACCAGGAAACTCATTACTGACAGATACTTTTGGCCACGTATGTACTCGGAAATAACGTGTTGGACCAAAGAATGTATCATTTGTCAACAAAATAAAATTTCAAGACATACTGAATCCGAGATTGGTACTTTTTCTCTTCAGAGGACCCGCTTTGAACACATCCACATGGACATTGTTGGGCCATTACCAGTTTGTAACAACTATCGATATCTTCTAACTATAGATGGTAGATTTTCAAGATGGCCAGAAGCCTCTCCTTTAAGAAATATCACAACAGAGATGGTGTCTGGAACCTTCGTTAGAGAATATATTTCGAGATTCGGAGTTCCTTTGCCAATGACAACCGATCAAGGAACTTGCTTCGAATCGAAATTTTTCAATTCCTTGACGAAGCTCCTTGGAATCAACCGAATACGGACAACCACCTATCATCCACAGAGCAACGGCATGGTTGAACGCTTTTTACAGACAATTAAAGGCGGTTTTAAAATCCAATTTTACAATTAATAATTGGATAGAGAGGCTACCTTTGGTCTTGTTAGGGTTTCGGACTGTCGTTAAAATGGATTTGAAGTGTTCTTTTGCTGAACTTGTTTATGGTCAGAATTTAAGCATTCCAGGGGATTTTTCTTTCACTTATGACGCTGGCTTGTCTGCTTTGAACCGATGCACTCTTGAAAAGTTACGAGATATCCCCTATTAAACATACCAACAATAGTTTTTTTATTCCTACTGAATTAACCTCTTGCGCCCACGTATTCTTTAAGACAGAAGGAAAAAAGTGTTGCTTATTACCTCCATATGAGGGACCTTTTCCGCTTGTTACTCCAGGCGAAAAATTTTTAAAATTACTAATTGGCCGTCAGGAAAAAACTGTCTCGATTGACAGAGTTAAATCCGCTTCTCTTGAAGAGGCGGATTTAGACAAGAATTTCAAAATATCTTGTTTCGCATTTGCTAATTCGCACGAAGCTCGAGATAATGGAGGTGATCCAGCTCTATAAATAACCAAACAAATCAAGCAGGATGATTTTGAGCGAATTGTTTACGCGAGTATATAATATCGCTGTATAATCATTGCCCTTCGTAAAATGAATTTTCACTCAATTCCATACCGGCATGCTACGGAACCCTGAGCTTATGCGTGTCCGACACGCACTTGGTTTCTTCTTAAAACTCTCTATAAAGTCAAATTTGTATGCCAAATAGATTATAATTTTTAATTATATAAGCCAACTAGATTATAGTGATAGTTTAATACAGTATAGGTAAGTAAACTAGATTAAGTAAGTAAAATACTGTAACAAATTTTTGGCGTGGTGGTGCTGCTGGTACCTTCCTGGTGCGTTGAGTTTGCCGAGGGGTAGAGAAACTTCTTTCTGGCACCGGAATCTGATGGGGCTGAGTCCACTTCGTTTGCCGTTCTTAAATGTCTTCGTTTTCGTTGAATTTGCACTTAATTTATATTAGTGTAACCAATTTTTCTGCGTGTTTTTCTATCGTTCTTCCGTACTACTTTTTGATTGACAGCTCTCTCCAAAACAAAAACTAGTCCACCTAGTAACTAACGGTCGTTACTTGGTTTCCTTTTTCACCAAACAGCCGTGTTGCCATACACAAGTTTGCCCTTTTCGCGCGGGATCTACGAGATGGCGTGTTGTGTCAGTTCTCATAGCTCGTGCATGGCAATGTCGCGTTACAATACCATTTTTAAAAATCTCCGTAAAAATACTCCTCCCAGATTTTTTTCTTTCTGACCTGACAAAAACGTGAGAACATGTCTCAAGAGAAAAAGCGACAAAACAACCGTTACTGACACGACTTTTTGGGGCTATGGGAATAGTGTCGGCAAATATTTTACATAAATTTTCCAGTGTGGATTGGCCATGGACAGACAAACCAACGTCCTCATGAAAGGAAGATCCCCTGGAATTCGTAAATTTTTTCCATAAACTAACTCCGCAGGAAAACATTTTGAATCATCTTTAACGGCGGTGCGGAGTCCTAATAAAGCTACAGGGAGCTTCTCAGTCCAATTATCAGTAGTATCAGACTTTCAGACCGTATTTAGTTGTCTGTGGAAACGCTCCACCATTCCGTTTCTTTGTGGGTGGTAAGCAGTCGTTCGTATTCTGTTGATACCAAGAAGCTTCGTTAAAGAACTAAAAAAATTCAATTCGAAGCTTGTGGCTTGATCCGTTGTTAGAGTCAAAGGAACTCCAAACCTCGAAACATATTCTTTGACAAAGGTTTCGGCAATCATTTCTGCTGTTACGTCGTGTAAGGGATATCCCCCTGGCCATCGGGAAAATCTATCAACTATAGTTAACATGTATCTATAGGAGCGGAAAACCGGTAGACGCCCAACAATGTCCATGTGGATATGTTCGAAACGTGCTCTCGGAAGAGGAAAAGTGCCTAATTCAGGCTTGGTATGCCTTGAAACTTTATTTCTCTGACAAACGATACATTTTTTGGTCCATTCGTTGATGTCTGAATTCATTCTTGGCGAAAAGTACCGGTCAGTAACTAGTTTCCTGGTAGCCAATACCAGGATGAGATAAAGAATGAAATCTATTGAAAAGTCCTTTACGAAAAGAAAGGGACACTAATGGGCGCATAGCAGTCGTGGTAATATTACACAAAACCTTATCGTTGGTAAAGGGGAATGTTACCAGTTTGTATTTCGTAGAAGAATTTTCACTAGAAAGAAGAGTTTGAATTTCTTTATCAATAGACTGAGCGTTAAAAAAGGATTTAACATCAAAATTAGTTTTATTTGGATCGTCAATTTGATCAATCATTCTTGATAGAGCATTGGCAACTATATTGGAATTGCCGCGAATGTGTTGAATATTATTGGTAAATTGAGAAATATATCCAAGTTGACGAATCTGTCTTGGACGACGCTCAGTTTTTGTGCTTAAGGCAGTGATTAACGGTTTCTGGTCAGTAAACACAGTGAACTCTCTGCCTTCTAGCCAATGTCGAAAGTGTTTGATTCCGTCATGGATACCCAGAAGTTCCTTGTCAAAAGTCGTATAATTCTTCTGAGCTGAATTAAGCTTACGGGAGAAGAATGCTAAAGGAAGCATATCTCCGGACCCGCTCAATCTGTGCAAAACCGCACCTATAGCAACATCTGACGCATCCGTAGTGATATTTCAATTGTCATCAATAGCTGGATGCACCAAAAGAGTTGCCTCAGAAAGGAGCTGTTTGACATGTTGAAACGAATTTTTATGACGATCAGTGACGATGACGATCAGAAACAACCAGTTCGTTTAAAGGGATTAAGTATTCTGCCAAATGAGGGATAAAACCGTGATAAAAATTTATCATACTGATGAATCTCTGTAATTCTTTGACTATTTTTGTGGTTGGTTAATTATTAAAAGCTTCCACGCGATCCTTTGCGGGAAGAATATCTTTGTTAGAGACGTGGTGTCCTAAAACGGCGAGTTCTGAAACACCGAAAAGACATTTAGAAGGTTTAGTGTTAAGACCAAAGTCCTTTAATCTTGGAAAGACCGTATTTAAACGCGCGACGTGTTCTTCCTCATCTTTGCTAGCGACTAAGATGTCGTCAATGTAGACGAAAACGAAGTTGAGATCTCCCAAAACTTTATTTATAAAACGTTGGAATGTTTGAGCTGCGTTTATTAAACCGAAAGGCACCCGCAAAAACTCAAACATCCCGAAAAGAGTAATTATGGCCGTTTTCTGCACGTCTTTAGGAGCAACAGGAATCAGATTGTATGCTCGGCACAGATCGATTTTGGAAAATATTGCACATCCATGCAAAGGCAGATTGAAATTCTGCAGATGTGGTAGAGGATACCGATCCGGTTGTGTAATATTGTTGAGACGCCTGTAATCTCCACAAGGACTCCATTCTCCGTCAGGTTTGGGAACCATATGAAGTGGGCTTGAAGCCGAAAAACTTAATGGTCAATAAATGCCTAGTTAGCAAAGGGAGTCTAACTCCTTTTTTGCCAGGTTGTGACGTTTAACATCTAACCTTCTTGCGTTTGAAAAATTAAAAGAACCAGTGGTATAGATGTGGTGGGTTACAGAGTGCTTAAGTTCATTCGTGAAATTATTGTTAGTTAATAGTTCTGGGAATTTTCTCAATAAGTTTGTAAATCTATTGGACAATAAAAAAATCTTTGTAGTGGGTGTCCCAGCTATATGAGAAATTCCAGAAACTTGGCAAGAAGTAAAAGAATCGATGAGTTTCTTGTTTTTAAGATTAACCAGAAGACCGTATTTGGAAGGAAAATCAGCTCCAATGATGGGTCTATCAACTGACGCGACGATAAACAAGAAACGGTACTCCCTCCGGAAATTTGGGGAAACTTTAAGTAGTTTCTCACCAAACGAACGAATGGGGGCACCATTTGCCGCGGTTAAGTTAATGTCATTTGTTTGTTTTAAAGAATGGAATAATTTTTTGGGCAAAACCGAGATGTCGGCGACGGTATCAATAAAAAAATTTAATTTGGATAAATTGTCAAAAATGACTAAGCGACGTGAAGCAAGTGTACCAGAGTCAGTCGCTGCGACACCAGTCTTTATTCGTTTTTTTAACTGGTTGTTTTCATTGTATTTGCAAGGTTGTACACACTTGCTAGCTCAATTCCCAAAGATTGATGGTTCTTCCTCTTGTATTGTTTAATTTAAGTGCTGCCATCTCAGAAGTAAGAGCCTTAGTGGCTTCCAATAATTCACACTTACAGAAGGTGGAAGCAGTAGGCGGTGCCGAACTAACAGCATAATTTTTTTGTTTATGGGTAACCTCCAATACTTTATCAGCCATAGAGAGAATCGCTGAAATATCCTCTAGGTTAGAAGAGGTCACGGAAACCTTGACAGCTTCCGGTAACTTCCTCAACCACAGACGCCTCAGGAAATCCCTATTTACAAAAGAAGTAGAACCAAGTCTGTTTTCCATATCTCTTGACAGGGTAGACTGATAGTGGTCGCTCATCTCTGAAAATCTTAGAAGTTCCGCCAAGCGTTTGTTCTCAAATTTCTTTTAATTTTGCATATTTGTTATCTTCAGGAGGATCCTTAAGTATATAAAGAACATTGGTCATTGCTTGCTGGGGAAGAACGGCGATAACATGCCTATATTTGGACATATTCGAAACAATTCGGTTTACGGCGAAAATTGTCCAACCTGTATAAACCAAACTTCTGGTACATTTGACCAAAAGGTTGGCAATTTAAGCGAACAATTGGTCGCTTCAATTGAAGGACCAGAAGTATTCCGTTCTTCTCCAGCAAGGGCATCCCCGCATTTGAGTTACCTTGTCCCTCCATTATGAAGATATCAAAAAGGTATAAGAAGAAAAGGAACAATCTCAATCTCAATCTCAACGTGAGTGAAGGAAAGCGGAAATTTCTAAAAACGAAATTTTTAACAAAACAAAAATTAAATTAAAAATTTAAATCTTTAGCTTAATAAAATCTTTGGAGTTTCTTATCTGCTTGATATTGATGTAGTTTCTTCTTGAGAGATGTAAGTTGATGTTGATTGTTGTGTAGAAAAAATTTGTTGTACTTGTTCTTGTGCTTGCTGCACAACTTTCTGTTTATTGAAATTTATGATTTTTGGTTGACTATTGATTCTGTATTTTCACAAAAATAAAAGCATTTTCACTGTCGATTGAATTTCACCAAATTACATTTGTTTAACTGAAAACTTCTGAAAATATTGCGCGACATAACAGCCATTTTCAATCTTCTATCGTTTGTGTGGATGTTTTTTATAATAAGGGGAAAGCGTTTGATTTGTTTCGCTTCACTTCGCTTGTGCTGTTCGTGTTAAAATTTTTAGTTGATCAGCAATTATTGTAAATTGAATTCATTTTCCAGCAATGCTAACTCCAATTCCATCGATTTTAATTAATTGATTTATACGATAATTATTTTTTCCCATGGGTTTTCAACAAATTCAAAATGACCAATTTGTAGATTCTAACATTTGACAGCACGCAATTAAAGGTTATACTTTCAATAATGTTCCCTTGTCGGGGTCAGCAATTTGTATTGTCACTCCATTGTTATGACAAGGGATTAATAAAATTTATTTATCTCTTATTATGTTTTTATTTTATTTTATTATCTTTATTAATTTAAAACGACACTGAATAAACACTTGATATAATTTCTATAACCAAAGTCCTTTAATAATATTCCTATAACATTTTAGCTTAATAATAACACTTTAAATGCTACCTAAGAAATCTTTTACAAGTTATTATTTTTTATGTTAATACGTCTTGTGTTGGAACATTCCCTCGCTTTTTTAAAACTCTCTATAAAGTCAAATTTGTATGCCAAATAGATTATAATTTTTAATTATATAAGCCAACTAGATTATAGTGATAGTTTAATACAGTATAGGCAAGTAAACTAGATTAAGTGAGTAAATATTTATGGTAAATACCATAAATGCCGCTCGGACCAATAAAAGTATGCCAGAACAACCCACACCATCACCAAATGCAGCTCTGAACAAGGAAGGGCGTCATGAAGCCTACAAAACACAAAAATACACCGAAAACCGGCCAGAGTACAACCGAATAAACGGGTACATAAGGAAGCGACATCATGGCCTTCAGGAACAGAAACGGGCTGGGGCAAATTATCTCATGATCCCCTTCACGGTGGGTAATTAAAGTCGATGGGAAACTGCCGATCGAGGAGTACGGAAAAAATTTATGAATGAGGAGTAATAGTTCAACAAAAAGGGTTCTTAAAATCAATGGAGGGCAGTCAAGAATCTAGCCTCACAGACGATACAGACGATAAAGAAGACCAGCCCCACCGTTATAGACGATAAAGAAGACCAGCTCCGGCTTTACAGATGATAAAGAAGACCAGCTCCAGCCTTACAGACGATAAAGAAGACCAGCTCTAGCCTCACAGACGATAAAGAGGACCAGTTCCAGCTTTTGAGAAAAACCAGAAATCCAGTCCCAGGTTTTTATAACCAAAATCGCGAAGTAAGTAGCTATGACTCTCCAAGCCAAAGTCTGAAGACGGTTCTAGTAAAATATTGGACCCCAGTGGACCCATCTGAGAACCGTTTACTTAACCTATCAGATTGGGTCAGTACACGCGGTTTTAATAGTATATACGTCGGTAGATGTCGGGACCATCCGCGAAAACACTGGTAGAGGCCTAGAGGAATCCCAGCGTGGGACCTAGGCCAATAAGTCTCGAGGAATAATGGATAAGGGAAAAGGGGAGACCACGGGGGAAGACATCACCGGTGAGAGAATGACCAACGCCAAAGTATCGGACTAGAGTTGAGGCGAACTATAGGAGGGCAATCGAGGAAGTCAGGCGTCTACACTTAATTGCAGTGGGCCAGAGAGAGCGATTACGGCTAAGTCACGAAAAACAACGGCTTCACAATGAGCGGCAGCACTATAGGAAAGACAAAAGATCCCGAACCAGCAGCAACAAGGCCAACAATATCAAATCTTGATGTAATAATAAGCGTAGAATAAGTTATATTTTATCATGGATTTTTGCAGGTAAAGAGGAAAATAAGTTAATGTTCATAAAAGAACCCAACGTATCTTGATCTTCGAATTTTGGACTCTTATAAAAAAACAGTGTGCTCCCTTAGTCTACCATCGGCGATCAACTAATTGCAGAGCTAACAATCACAAAATAATATATGTTAAACCCATGCATAACAAGGGGAATTCAAATCAGTTTTATTCATAAATAAAGATTTTTCATTTTATAACAAAATCAACCTTACTTTTTGAATACAGGAGCGTATTATTTAATATTACTTCTATTATATAAAATTTTTTGTACGAATTCTATTTCGTTAAGTCCAAGAAAATTTTTAAAATTGTGTGCAAAATACAGGTATCGGATATATTTGAAAGTTTTGGGAAACTATGATACTATTTCCATTGGTTGCATAAGAGATTATGATGTTTTATCGATCTTTGTAACGTAAGTATTATGACTAGGAATGCCCGTGGCATTCGTAAATTGACTGCATACCCTAGAAATCAAAAGACTCATGTTTACTTGAATTAAGAGAAATATAAAACAACAAGGTATCCGAAAGTGTTTTTTTTTTTAAACATCCGTCGACAACCGATTTCAAAAGAAAGAGACGTGAACCGACATGCGTCATCGTCTGAAACGATTCTAAATAAAATTATTATTATAAAAAGAATTGAAAATAGAAGAACAACAAAATGAAAAAGATCATGTAAAACTAATATTACACAGTACCTTCAATCGTGCAATGAAACCCATGTCTGAAAATAGCCAATGAGTTTTCTTTATGCCTTTAACTATTAACATCGACTGCAGGTATTTTTTGCCATCCTAAGAAGGAAACTGTATTGTTTAGAAAGTTGAGTGTATAAACAAATTCGGTACAATTTCAAAATATCAAATAACTTACAGCGATTGAATTGGTACGATACAGATCATTGCACACAGTCTGTAGAATACAGTTCTCCATTATAAAAAAAAATTGAAATATAATTTGAAATTAACTTCAATGTAATACACTGATTGGTTTGGTCTTTTAGTATATCGATTTCCGTGGAAGTGGAATAACTCTCGCCTTGTAGTTTTTTGAAAATTTCTTTCAGTCGTTCATCACATCGGATATCATATGTAGTAACTTATTTTTCAGAAAATGATGAAATAAAACACATAGTACATACATAACAAATGAAACACAAAAACACATAAAAAAACAAAATTCTGCGATTTCAGAAGAATTTAACTACCAATTGAGGACTTACTAGATTATGCAAGAGAATATAAATATTTGGCAGATTCTAGCATAATAAAATCAAACTTCAGCACAAAATATGTAGCATTCGGTCTTTAATAACTTTCTGGATTTTATTTTGTAAATCGGGACTACCATATAGGAAAATATTTGAGCAAATGCAATTTCTTGATGCGTAACATATTATTTACGAAAAATTCTGATTTTTTAGTTTCAAAATTTCCGAATTTGGTAAATGAGCCTGACATACAAAAAATTGACGCCGAATACAGAGAGCTAATATTGGACAGAACAGTGAACGATCTAAAATCGGGAGGAAGTTCTAGTAGCACGACAATCGATACTGAAACCTTTTGGTGCCACATGTCTCATACGGCCTATGATCAAATATCTATATATAAATAGGCGACACGTTTTTTTGTTATCCCTTTTACAGGAAACCAGGTGGACTTACCAGGATAAAAATTATACCATTCGAAAGATTGGTTTTTCCTCTATGTGCATCGCTTAATTTTTTTTCTTAAATTTAATTATGAATAAGTTTAATTTTAAATTGAATTTAAGAAATTCAATGGGATAATATGCGTAAATTGAGCACACGTATAGCGTAGATGATGCTTTTGGGAGGAATGTATGCGTGTGATTGTTTTGCTTTTTGCCTGGAAATATGCAACCATATGTGAATTTTCGGTTTGTGTCCCCGATAAATGGCAAGTACTAAATTAGTCGAAACTCAAACCAAATGGATCAATCGTCTACTGGGAACACAAACCAAAAGAATTAACATATAATTGCATTCCTCTACGAAAAAATCAGAATATGGAACATACTTATTTAACATTATCATTGGCATAGATCATACGTTCGACTGAATAACCAACCATTTACGTCAAATACGTGCATTCTTTCCACTCAAACCCAATATCTTTGCCAGTGATAATGTGAGGGGCAAATGTAGCCATATCACAGACCATTGTCATATGTTCATTCTTTTGCTTTTTGCCTGGAAGGAGGCAATCTTTGGCTAATAAAATTGCATTCTTCCAGACAAAAGCCGAAACAATGAACATATGGCCACAGACAATAATATGGATGCATTACCACAGACAAATTTAAAGCCATCGTTTACTTATACCATTATTTTTTGCTAATTTGACAAAAATATATGCAAATTTTGTTTCAAAAAATATGAAAATTACAATTTTACAGTTATTTCTAGAAAACGCGAGGTTAACTTTCACGAATATTTATGGAAAGCTAGCGAAAGTCTGAATTTTATCATATTTCCTAACTTTTGTATGAACCCACATTTTAAAAGATAATTAAGAGAAATATGAAAGTTGGGAAATGAAAAATTAATGGTGGTTGGTCATACCCCCTAGAATGCATGATTTAGCAGCCACGACCAAAAAATTGTTAAAAATTCAAAATCTGAAATTATATCATATTTCCAAACTTTTGCCTGCTCACATTTAAAACCTCAATTTAGAGAAAAAAGAAAAGGTAGGAAATGAAAGTTGGTTCGTTTGTACGGAAATTCCAGATATATTTTATTTACAATATATATGTATTTCCCACAACTTCATAATTAAGTTAAAAACCATATGATCCACGGTCCATGTGGTTTATTGAATCGTATCCCCGTCTGTATGAGAGATGGTAAATGCAGCAAAAGCTTTTCTTAGGACTTTTACAATACAACTCTAGCCAATGTTAGATGCGTCGTGTTAATGGTATAACGGTTGACTTTCGTGGCCACTCTGTTGACAACCGTTACGTTGTTCGTTAAAATCCATATCTTTTAGCGAAATGTGATTGCTACTTAAATGTGGAAGTTCTTGGCACAGTTAAGAGCCTAAAATATATGCACAAATATGTTTATAAGGGATACGACTGTGCCTCATTACAGTTTGGAAGGGTTGAGGTGGAGTTGAGGGCAAAGTTTATATAGATGAAATCGATTGCTTTTTGTCCGGTCACTATGTTGGATCTACGGAAGATGGTTGGCGCATAAATGAGTATCCAATGCATTACCAGTTACGTAATATATTATAGTTAAACTTGAATGTTACTTGCCTCACTGGAAAAATGTAGTCTTTAGGGAAGGAAATGTTCAGCAAGCTCTTAAAAATCACAGAAGAACAAAATTGACTGCATTCTATGAAATCAATCGAATTAGTTCGTCCGAGTTTCTATATACAGAGACGCCGATTATATTAAGGTAGATAAAGAAAAGAGAAGAAGTAAAAGAGTGTAAGTCCTCTCAGTAGTTAAGAGAGTTATTTGCCATATCCTATTTGTGGTATGAACTTTCCTGCAATTGCTTTCGATTTGTGAAATGAATTCAAAATGTTCATGTGTGAAGACTTTTTTAGAAACTCTTCAGAAAATGATTCATATAACCTTGATTTATTAGCTATTTAGGAAATGTTGTTCAGTAAACGATTCATTCGGTACTTCAACTAAACTTTACGGAGGTAAGACTATTTTGCTCTGTGGAGATTTTTGACGAATATTGCCAGTTATATCTCACGGTACACGTGTACCACTTATTGAGAATTGCCTTACTTCATGGTCGAATTTTCAAAATTCCACAAAATAACTTTTACCCTAAACATGAGAGCTTCACCTCATGAGATTGAATTTGTTGAATTTCTTAAATCTCTTGGTAATGGAACTTTACCCACATTTCCAGATTACAGCCAAGATGTTATTGATATTACTCCCTATTTAGTTAGCAACTTCGTGAATTCAGATACTTATGGCAATGTATCTGAAACCATAAATTCTAACGATATTTTCAATTCGGTTATATTAGCACCCAAATATGAACACTGCACTTTCATCGATGCAGAAATCCTTAACAGTCTGTCCGGAGAGGAACGAATATATTTGAGTTCCGATAACATCTTGAGTGACGATTATAGAGAGCAAAATAATTTTCTAGTAGAATTTTTAAACTCAGTTGATGTAAGTGGGCTCCCGATTCCACAAATTTGTTTTCAAAACCAAATTGCATACTTTTATTTATTCGTATTTTGAGTACAGGACATGACTAGCCCGGTCGATGGTACATCTATTCGAAAATTGTTTGGGTTTTGAGATTTTAGCAGGAGTTTTCCGAAACACACGTATTTTGACACCAGAAATAAACCTTAATTATACAAGTACACTTCTGGCTTTTTCCTTTAAAAAAACTCAATTTCCCCTCATTCAGGCTTTTGCGATGACAAATAATAAATCCCATAAATCCCAAAAATTTCAACAAGAAGGAATCTTACTCAAACTACCAATATTTTCTCACCGTAAATTGTATAGTGTTGCCAGTAGAGTTAGATCGTTTGATCGATTGCGTGTCCATATGTATGTATTTCTGAAACACAAGGCCTAGGTCATTTGGCAGAAGATGAAAGAATTCTTACAAAAAGTATTTTGTATGAGAAAATTTTAAAATCTTTTAAGATCCACAACCGCACCCGTAAGGTTTTCGATAATTATGGATAGGACATCATTCAATATAGATGTACTTTGACGTGCAAAATGAGCTGAAATGATTGCTACTACAGTCTGAAGTAAATAACCTTTTTACTTACAATGCTACTGTTTATATATACTGTTTATATATTGTTATGATTTTTTGATAAATAGCATATTTATCAAATAAACTTGTTTTCATTTGAGAGAACATGTGGCTTCAAAAGGTTTCAGTGTCGACTGTCGTGCTACTAGAACTTCCTCCCGATTCTAGATCGTGCACTGCTCTGTCCCATTTTAGCTGTCAAATTTTTGTATGTCAGGCTCGTGTACCAAATTCGGAAATTTTGAAACTAAAAAACTTGAATTCTTCGAAAATAACATTTTGCATTTTGTAACATTTTGTAACATTTTGTACATTTTGTATTACGTTACTGTGGTACGTAAAAATTCAATGGTACGTTATATTGTTGGGCATATTGTTATGATTTTTTGATAAAAAGCATATTTATCAATTATACTTGTTTGAAAAATTTAAATGTTTAAGAAACTTTGAATTTTCAGTAGTTTTCGGCTCATAGCGGCAAAACGAAACACTCTATCGAGTTCATTATATTTTGATTTCGTAACTGTTTTTCATATATGATTTTTGTTTTTGGTGTGCTTCCGAGCGTCTCCCCACACAAATGTTGGGTTTTTAATACCAGAAAATAAGATTTTATAAATCCAAATTTAAGGCCATAATTGAATTAGGGATCAAAAATTTTCTTGCTCTACGCATTTAAACCAGCGTTTGGTGGTGAGTGTAAGATGCACACAGCGCGCGCCTAATTTTCAATGAGAAATTATTTATTTGGGAGCTCATTTCCTAGAGTAAAGTTAGGTGGATTCAAAATCGGTTTTTACTATAGGAAGGGGTCAGCTCGTCATACATATGGGTTAACATGCCCTCAAGAACTCCCTCTTATTTGCAGATAATGCTTTTGAGATCTCCATCATTCGGCAACGAGTTGGCTGAAACGTGTAGAAACCTGTTTATTTGATTATAACGAGAAATCTGATTATTTTCTGCGATATTTTATTGCCATATAACAAAATGGCACAAAACCTTCCTACTAGGTATCACGGTCGCGTTTTTCGTCTAATCCGCGAAACACGTGAGCCCTAGCTAGGACAGGTTTCGTTGGACATCGTCTGTTTATAAACCCCTATAAAGTCGCCTAAAGTCGGCAATCGTCAGGGGGGTCGTCAGGGGAAAGATTGGGGTCGTGTGCATCAAAGCTAAGGATAACATGAGGATATAAGGGATCCCTGGGATGGCAAGACTCTCTTTTTTGGTTCAGACGGAGTATTAAACAGAGTGTGAGGATTCTTTTCTTTCGGGTTGAGATACCGGAAAAACAGTAGAACAAGAAATCGAGGTCGCGTGAGGCAAGGAGTGGTGAAGTTAAAATTAAAGTTGAAACGTGACAAAGTTTATGAATAACATAAAGGAAATCTCGTGGAAGGTGTCGGGGAGAATTAAGGTTAGTGTTAACTAATAAAAGTAAAGTAAGAAAAAGACATTTGAAGTGCGGAGTATAGTAAGAAAAAGAACATTGTGTTGTTCAATGAGAGACACTTGAAGTTATGATCAAGAAGTGCGGAGTAAATTGAGGAAAAGGCATTTGAAGTGCGGAGTAAAGTAAGAAAAGAACATGGTGTTGTTAAGTGAGAGACGCTTGAATTATGATCAAGAAGTGCGAAGTAAAGTAAAAAAAAGGCATTTGAAGTGTGTAGTAAGGTAAGAACAGAATATAGAGTTGTTAAATGAGAGACGCTTGAAGTTATGGTCAAGAACTGCGGAGTAAAGTAAAAATAAGACATTTGAAGTGCGAAGTAAAGTAAAAAAATAATGTGGTGTTGTAAAATGAGAGGCGCTTGAATTATTGTCAAGAAGTGCGGAGTAAAGCAAGAAAAAGACATTTGAAGTGCGGAGTAAAGTAAGAAAAAGAACACGGTGTTGTAAAATGAGAGGCGCTTGAATTATTGTCAAGAAGTGCGGAGTAAAGAAAGAAAAAGACAAGTGAAGTGTAGAGTAAAGTAAAAAACGAATATGGTGTTGTAAATTGAGAGCCGCTTGAATTATGGTCAAGAAGTGCGAAGTAAAGAAGGAAGAAGACATATGAAGTGCGGAATAAAAGAAGAAAAAGAATATGGTGTTGTAAAATGAGAGACGCTTTATTGTGGTTTTATTTCTGTTAATTTTAATTTATCTTTCCTTTAATAAATGTTGAAGGTTTACAAGATGTTCCACAACTATTCCGAGATCAAACAAAGTCTTTCAGTTTAATTGTAAGATGTTTAATTGGACACTTTTCATAAACCTTATCCTAAATACTGCATATAAATCGAATAACATTAAACACTTCATGCCACCCAAATCATTATCATTACCTTATATAAACCAAATATTTATTCATAATTCATAATATTCTATATAAATCAAATAACTATAAATGATGCACAATCTTCATAGTAACTACATCTAATCTCGTTATATAAACCAAACTCTTATTTACATCTAGCCTTAACGTACAAACTGAATTCTTATTAAATTCCAATTTTCAATTTCTGACATGAATCAACCGTCAATTTATACTTTATGGTAACCAACATTACCGTCTGTTCAAACATTCAAACTCGAGCCTTCAAATCTTACTTCGCGCTTCGCATCTTGTTTTCATGTTTGTGTGTTTTTATTTTATTCCTATTTATTTTTGATGTGAAAACTTCTTTAGCACCGTTGTGATTTGAAACTCGATGAAACGAATAAAAGCTGGGGTGTGGCTGTGTCATGGACACGGCCGTGTGTTGTACGTGAATACGTTTATGTAACGTGTTATATTTCTTGAATAAAATATTTTTATTTATGTATTTAGGACAAAAGCAAGGATAAATCATCATTTTGTTACAATATAATTTTATTAATTATAGGTATGTGATACGAAAAGTACGACACAAATGGCATACAAGATACATCCAGATTTCTGGTAAACGTTAAATCAATACAGGTCTTACCTCACGTTGTTGTAGAAGTTTCAATTTAAAACAAATTGAACTCGCTGAGCATGAAGTCAGGCAATGAACGGTTTTGTGAGGCATCAACATTAAAGTCTCCACCTTTCATAACAGGTGTAGTAAAATCAGACTGGTAATCGGGTATAATTTTAGCGATGTTTTTAGAATATTTTAACAACGATCGTATCATTAAGAGTTTAATATCTGCTAACGCTGTGCCCGGGTGGATATACACACACCCGAGTATGAATTGGAAGACGCCATTGGCCTTTATGTTTACTAGACAGACATCACCTGCTTTTGGGTCTTTAATTTCCAAATAAATTTCCGAAATGTCAATGTCAACTCTATTAAAATCAGTGAAGCTATTGATGCTGCGATATATGGCGACTCCACCGGATTTGACTTGATGATAATGATACCGCTACAGATGAAGTAGTAGCAATTTGTCTGTTCTTAGCGGTTTTACAATATGAAGTCAAATCAAAGCCAGGCACCGAAAAATGGGGATTTTTCACCAAATTTTGCCGATTTTGAATTTCAAAATCGAATTCAATCAACCAGAAGAAGAATCGCCAGCCACACAACAATTTCGCCACGGCACAAAATTGTGCAAAAAACATTAACCAAACGGTGACACCCTACAAAGGGAGCGTGTGTGACGCTCGCATATGTTTGTTTCGATGAGAAACAAACGCATGCGGGCGCCACACACACTCTCTCGGTGGGGTGACACCGATGGTTGACGTTCGGTTGCACAATCACATGTACTGGCGAAATTTTTGTGTTGCTGGCGATTCTGCCAGCCTGGTTGTTTGAATTCGATTTTGAAATTCAAAATCGGCAGAATTTAGTACAAAATAACCCCATCTTTTTGCGCTCCCCCCTCCGCCGCGCGCGATTCATCACTGATCTCGCTTATCCTAGTGATTTCTTTGATCCTTTATCTATCTAGTGGTATAATTTAATTTCGGATGTAGTGCAGAGATTCGAAGCTACAACGCCAAACTGTATCCCCCGATTTTGTCATTAGTTTTTTTGGATTGCCCCCGTATGGTAGCAAATTTATAGACGTATTCGCGTCAAAAGCGACACTAAAAAGAGACGAAAATATACATTTATAGGACCACTTGCGAGAGAATGAGAAAGAATTGACATATACAGTGTATCCTTTTATCTTAATATAAAACATAAATAATAGTATATTTCTCTTCAGAATCGCGTAACTCAAGTAATAGGAGCGCAGAAAATCATGAATGAACATGACAGAAATCAACATCCAGTTGCGGGGGTCGACTAATTGGAGGAATGAAAAATCGGATCGGATTGATTTTTATGATGTTCATGATTTTCTGCGCTGCTATTACTTGAGTAGGAGACAGAAAATTTAGTACAAAACTATTACTCGTGGGGGCTACAGAGGGGGTAGGATACTAGTGGATTAAAGAAAATGGTTTCGTTTCGTTTCGTTCCTTTTCTTTCCGTTATTCTTTAGGGTTGTTAAAAAACAGAAATAAGGCATATTATATTAATTAATAAAGAAATAATAGAATCAGTTTTATACTTACTTACTGAAAATTTAGCTCTTACAATTTTAATTTGTTTTAGTTTTTGAACTGGATAATCTCGTAGCGTTTTTTATTCGCAACTTGATCCGAATCAGTAAAGAAAACATTATTGTTAAGAAGATTATGGTAAAATTGTTTATTATTTTATTGATAAAACTAAGAAGATTATGGAATGGAACATTGAGTCGACTATGAGACGGAGAGTTCTAGAGCGATGAGACCTAGAGATAAGGGAAGGAACAAAATGAATATTAGAACGAAGTGGTAGGGACGTTTAAAATGAATTTGTCACTTTAGTTTCGATACAAAAGTTACATCACGTGAAAAGTTTTCTATCTCGAAATATATCTCGTATAATAAATCTAATACAAACAAAACCATTTATTTAATTCTTAGTTCAATAAATATTTTCCAAGGATGCCGAAAAAAAATGCTCAAAAGTATCGTGAGTTTCGGCAGAAAAACAAACCAAATATCATTAAAAATGTTCCAAACAGTTCAACGGAACGAGTACGTTAATTTCGTGCACGCCGAAGGGCATGATTAAACGTGCAACATACAGTAACAAGTGTGCATAATGAAACGTTCAATGTTCAAAATCGTGAAAATCATCACTGTTAGTGTTTGAATATTCTCTAATCAGCAAATTTGGTCCTCAATCCTTACTGCTCATAGATCACATTTTAAATCTCCAAATATCACTTGTATATCCTTATTGAAGTGAAAACTTCTTTAGCACCGTTGTTATTCTCTCTTCAAATGATTCCTACGTGAATGTTTGTACATATTAAATGTGAAATATGATGTCTCAGTTGAATATAATATGAAGTATTGAAAATAATGATTGTGAGATCCCTAATACTTTTGTTCATATAAAAAAAATTTACTTTTTCAATAAATTGGTCCTGATAGCTCATCAGATACAATAAATTGCTTTTCATGTAGCCCCCAAGCGGATGTACAGTCTGAAATTCCGTACTTACAATTTCGTCAACATAATGTTGCCCATGAAGATTTTAGCAAAAAGTTTTTGTACAATTTGTTCGGTTATACGTGCTCCGTGTGTGATCGATTGTGGTTCCAAAAAAAATTTAAAAGCACCACGCACAGAACATGAAGAACTTTGACGTGTAATAATTGAAAACAGTAATACAAGTGATGGTATTTTAATGTGCAACACGTGTTGCCAAGCAATTGAGAAGAAAGTAAATCCAACAATGTCCAAATATAACGGCTTCAAATATCAAAAGATACCTGCGTCTTTACCACCACTGGATTTGATTTCCGAAAGACTTGTCCCTCCGCGAATTCCCTTCATGCAAATAAGACTGTTGTGACACGTCCATGGGCAATACGGAATTTATGGGCCAAATATTAATATACTAGTCGATGTAGACAATATGGTAAAACTTTAACCTCGCAATATTGATGAGGATCACTGCATCAACATTCATAATAAAAGAAAGAAAATTCACAGATCAAGCTATTTAGTGGGACTGGTGAATAAAAGAACAATTCGTGCATGGCTTCAGAACTTGCTTGAAACTCCACTTTACGTTTTTTATAATATCAAAATTGATGAAAGCTTTTTCAACGATCATAATATTGATGAAATTAATCGATAGAATACAGTCTAATAGCACAACAACAGACTCTGATTTGGAATGATGACGAGTACTTACGGATTGCGCTTGGACAGTATAATCTCCCAAAATGAATAATTTTTGATGAACATGCGGAAGAACTTCCCTTCCCATTTATTTATTTGGGCCATTTCAGAGATTGAATAAATGCGACACCTTTTACGATAGCGACTAGTGAATTACGGAGATCTAACCGACGTGGAGTTACTCCGTATAACTCATTGTATGATACGTTGCTGAAAATTATGAGGTTAAGACTTCGTGATTCAATCACTATTGCATTAACCTTCATACGGTCTTCAAAATTGCTGACGTAAATGGGTTTTGGGTCTTATTTGACCCAGTAGAAGAATTAAGTTGTAATATATGATTAACTCCTATTATTAGGGGTTGTATTTCAATAATTTAGACGATTTCAGTGAAAAACAAGAGTTACTTAAATTTATCTCTATTAGAATTCATTACAATTTTGAGTTACTAGGTACATTTAGTACAAAGGGTCACAGTTTTTGAATGATTCCTACAAATAAATTTATTGCATCTGAGGCAAACCAATCCTGTTTTGTTATCTGTTTTTTAGCATAACTGACATCGACTTCTCTTGGCTGCTCTTTTCCCTGTATTTTTTCTGGCTGAGTTGATGATGACGATTGTGGATCATTTTGAGATATATCTCGTATCTTATTGGCAATTTCTAGTGAAAAAGGTGATCGAGGCAATGTTTGCCTTTTTTTTATGTAGGGGGTTACAAGATGCAGACCTAGATTTTCTAAAAAGTAGCGGCGCTTAGCAAGACAACCTTCTTTCCAGGCATGGTTAGCCGATTTGAATAGCACAAATGCATTATAAGCTGATATATCGACTATATTGCTGAACACCATTTGAGGCCATCGTTTTGTCTTCCTTCTGCAAGTGTAGCAACTTACTGCTTTATCCAGTGTATCTACACCACCTTTACACTTGTTGTAATCTAATATTATTGCTGGTTTTTTGTCTGTGCGATGACTCACTTTTGAGTCATGATGTAATCTACTAAGAAGATTTACAGATCTATATTTTTTCTGGATATAGGACACGAGAGTAGTATCCTTGGTAAAAGCAAACTGTGATGAAAAGGTCGGTCTTCCTTTTATGTTTACTATTTCTGGTGGTAATTCGGGCTTGTTTTTGCGCATTCTTCCTACTAGTGTGATCTGTTTCTCCAGTAATTTTTGTCCCAGTTGATACGACGTGAAAAAGTTATCGGTTGTAAGATTGTGGCCCTTTAGCCTACAGTCAAATCAAGAACTACACGCAGACCTTGATTTTTTTCTGGAATACTTCCGGCTTCCTTGCCTGCATAAGGTTGAATGTTCCAAACATAACTCGTTGCAGAATCACAAAGTACCCAAAATTTTATTCCGTACTTCGCGGGCTTTGATGGCATATACTGTCGAAATGGGCATTTTCCCCTGAATGCTACCAACTGTTCATCTATAGTCACATTTTCGAAAGATTGTAAAGCTTCGGTAATATCTCAACCCACTGATTCCACAGCTCGCGTATTGGAGTGAATTTGCCTAACAAACGCCGTTCGCTTCTAGTTTCTCTGTTGTCGAACCTTATAACTTTGGAGATTTTTTTGAAAGTCTTCAGTGACATGGTTGCTGCAAATATTGGTCTTCTTTTTTGAGAATCCCATAAACTTTCAGAACTTTCGTTATATGATCGAAATACACCAGACAACAATAGTAATCGAATGAATGCAAACAGTTCAATGCGGTCGATATCAATCCATTCTTTTTCAAATATGCGTCTACCCTCAATGTTAGTGTTCTTCAAAATATTACGCATCAAAGGTGGTGGAAAAAATAATTCGAAGCTTGAAAATTCTTCTTGCGTGATTCTTCAGGATGAATAACGAGTCAGCCCTGGTATCAAGTTGATGACGTTTTCCCTCGAGACTCTTCCGGAAATGTTTCCAAAGATTTTTTTGGAATAAGTTATTTGGCCATTTTTTGACATCATTTTGTCGTTAGTAGCAAATGCATTTTCACTCTCACCCGAACTATTATCCAATGAATCAGCTTCCTCAACATGGTCTTCAAATTCAGAACAAGATTCTTCCTCATCCGACACTTCCCCAAAACCGCATTCAATATCAATATCACTCATATTCAAATACAAAATTTAGTAAAATCTTCAAACTTATTTACGTGCAATTCACTCAATGTTTATTGTAAGAATGGAATAGTTCTGTGAATAGAACAAGGAAACCATAAAACAAATCGATTAGAAACTTGATAAGAATAAAATGAGAAACTACGTTCTTTTAATACGTATGGTCAAATTTGACCCGAGGACCGCGAACGTAAAAAAAATTGTAGGTGGAAAAATTAAGGATATTTTTATAAATCGATACACGAAATATATTAAGCTGAAAACTTTAGTAAAAGTCATGAAATATCAAACCCCAAAGAAAAGCGGTTACAGAGAAAACTTTATTGCATTCCTCAAATGGGTCAAAATTGACCCGAAGACCGTATGAAGGTTAAGGCATGTGGGAACAAATACTTATATTGAATCAGATGAATATATTTATAATTGCATCGAAAGTAATTTGGCTTTCCTGCGATCAATACCAAACTCTCTTTGGTATTGGAGCGAACGGAAAAGAGATCTTTTCGCGATGATTCATCAGTTGGGAAAACCTACTATGTTCCTCACTTTAAGTGCAAATGAAATCGGATGAAACAATTTACTGCAATTACTGTACAAATTAAAAAAAGGAGGGGCTGAAATTTCAACAGAAGCAGTTGCGTCATTGGATTACATATCAAAGACTACACTTGTGAATGAAGATGCTGTCACTTGTGCAGCATATTTCAATAAAATAGTCAATATATTATTGACTATTCTCCAATCCAAGAAAAATAGCCCATTTGGAAATTACCATGTTGTCAACTATTTTAAACGCATTGAGTTCCAACATCGCGGTAGTCCTCATGCACACATTTTATTATGGCTGAATGATGCTCCATCAGACGCGCTTGGTGGAGACAAACTAAATGCTATAACGATGATTGATCAATTGATATCAGTTTCTACATAGGCTTCTGGATATATTCGTCTGCAAACCCACAAACACAATTTCACTTGCTACAAGAAAATAAAGGCCAATCAACCTCAGAAATGTCGATTTGATGCTTCACTCATGCCATGTAAATTCACCACGATATTAAAACCCATGGAGAAAAATCATCCAGGACGTGCAAGTTATGCTCACCATTATAAGCAATGGCAAGCCAATCTCGAGAACAATAATTATGAAAGTATTGAAACTTTTTATGAAGAAAATCGAATTTCTTCTGACGAAGACTATTTTCATATTCTTAAAGCTGGAATTATTAGACCTAAAGTATTTTTAAAACGACAACCACATGAAAAGTGGCACAACCCTTGCAATCCTTTCGTTCTCAATATATTAAAATCAAATACAGATATACAGTTTATTATCGAGAAATACTCTTGTGCCGCGTATGTTGTAGAATACGTTAATAAAACGAATAGAGGTATAAGCAACTTATAGCGGCAAATTACTGACATAATGGATGAGCACCCAGAGTTCGGCATAGTTGAAATAACAAGGAAAATGAGTGTTAATATGCTCAATACTGTCGAATTGACGAGTCAAGAAGCAGCGTGGTACCTACTTCGTGAACCTATGTCCAAAAGTTTAGTTTCCGTAGTTTATATCTCTACCGTATGGCCTATTGAACGACAACGAATTAGACGAACATAAAAGGAATAGGATGAACTGAATACTGATGAGAATTCAACAAATGTTTGGAAGGAAAACTGGTTTGACAAGTACGAGCAGCGCTTAGAAGAAATGGAAGGATTGTTACTTGCAAAATTCGTTGCTAATCATACTAAAAATTCACAAGGATTGTATTTTCGTCGAAAGCAACAACGAATCATTCGCTATAGGAATTACATATCCTCAGATTTCAATGAGTCCAAAAGGGAAATGGTAACTTTACACATCCCATTTCGTAATGTAGAAATTGACATTCTTGAAGATATGAAATATATTAGGACTTACGATGAAAATGAAAACCATATTTTGGAACGTCGTAAAGAGTTCGAATCAGATTTAGGCATAAGCAAAACTATAGAGATTTGTCGAAAGCACTGTCGTGAAGATGGACAAGCGGACGATGACGGTGAGATCCATGATGTTGCCACTAGATTTCCAGAAGCCAATCCGAATTCGGACGTAAACAGTGGTTTGCGCTTAGCCACACTTAATAAACTTGGTGCCATTGCCAAGCGGAAAGAAAATCTGATGCCTAATGATCAATTTTATGAACTGATGAAAATGGCAAACCAAAAACAAAAAGAACTTTTGCTGCATGTCATTCACAACCTTCAGTTAGAAAATTCCCTTCCGTAGCAACTATTTTTTACGAGCCCAGCCGGATGCGGCAAAACATTTGTAATGAGACTATTGATGGAAATTGATAATCGGTATTCTGCAAACAATGGATTTTGCAACGCTTATATCACTTGCGCTTCAACTGGTAAGGCTGCTGTGGCTATTGAAGGGACAACGATACACACTGCGTTAAAGATAAGTCTCTCGTAGTTACTACCTTTGTCAATTGAAGTAGCACAACAGTATAGATCACTGTTTAAATACGTCCGCGTATTAATTGTCGATGAAATCAGTATGATTGGAGCCGAGTTGTTGTCTCAAATAGATTCGAGATTGAAGCAAATCACCGGTAATTTTCACGAAAATTTTGGAGAATTAGACATAATTTTGATTGGTGATCTACATCAACCACCGCCAGTTCGTGCTACTCCGATTTATAAACCAAGAAGGCGACAAATAATAGGTCCAACACTATGGCGAGGTTTGAAATTTTTCGAACTAAGTGAAGTTATGCGACAAGCCAATCGAACTTTTCCAACAATTTTAACAAAAATTGGTGATGGACAGCTTTTAGATGAGAACGAGTTGGAATTAATCGAATCAAGGTTTTACGCCGAAGAAGAGGCTGATAGAATTCGTCCAGACGGTATACGATTGTTTTTCGATAATCATTCAGTTGCCAAATACAATAATAAGACTTTAAATTCTGCAGTCGAAAAAGTCAATTCAGAAGCAACAGATGTATATACTGGTTGTCACAGTGTTGAACAAGAAACTTCCATTCGTCACAAATTACACAAAATGTCATCAATTGATACAGGAGGCTTGCCTTTTGAAACTACTTTGGTTATCAATAAGCCGTACATTATAACAACTAATATCGACGTGTCAGATGGTTTGGCGAATGGTGCGACAGGACAATTGATTTATATCGAATATATTGAAAAACAAGAGATAGGTCGCTTATGGCTGGAATTCCCTGGCTCTCACAAAACCGGCGAAAAAATCAGAAAAAAGGCAGCGGCATCAATACAAAACCATAATCTTTGTCCACTGGCAGTACCAATAAATCGCAGAACATCCTCTGTACTGTTAGTACCCAATAAAACAGTTATTGTAAAACGTATCCACTTTCCACTGGTCTCTCCTTGCGCGATAACTATCCATAAATCCCAAGGAGGTACATTTGGTGAGATTGTATATGAATATGACAAAACACATGCTCAACAGCTCCTGTACGTCGCACTATCACGGGTTACATCGATACAAGGCTTACATCTCGTTTTGAAAAAAAAATGATAGAAAATTTTATCATGGTCGGGGAGCAACAGTATCCACAATTGAATTGCGAGCTGAATTTCAAAAGCTGAACCTGAATCGAATTGAAACAATTGACAAATTGGTATATGATTTTATAAATACAAGAAAAGGATTGTCACTGTTTACTTTCAACTGCCAAAGTTTACGAGCTCATGTACAGGATCTTCAATTAGACGGAGTAGCATCGTCGTCGAATTTTTTAATTCTTTCCGAGACATGGATGAATAATGATACTATTTGAAACATTCCAAATTTTGATATTGTAGTTAATTATAAAAGACCACTTGCGAGGGCAGGTGGAGTTGCAATCTACCATAGTAAAAATGACGTATCTCGTGTTACTACTCCACAAACACATCTCAATGTACAACAAGTGGAATCATTGTCTGCTCAGCTTTCTAAGGTTGGAGAAATATGTGCTTGTGAAAGTAGATTGCACAATAATAGGTCAGTTATACTGGTGGCAATTTACATTTCTCTCAACCAACCATTAAGTGCCATTAGTGAATTCATTTATGAGAATTTAATAAAGTACACACGAGAAGTATCGCGGATTCTTAACAAGAATTACGATAAAATTGCAATGATTTTAATTGGGAATTTTAATGTGAATTTTGCATTGGATTCAGCGCTCCCTTTGATCGAGTTCTTGAAAAACAAATTAAATTTAAAAATATACAACAGTCGCATTGAGTCGACAACAAGATCAAAAATAGTAATTGACGCCCGTCTTTCAAAGATATGTTGATGGAATGCAAACAAAAGCTTTTATTTCATACTTAAGTTTTCATAAGCCACTTGTGTCATTTTTTGAAAATGGAAACATGAATTGATAGTTCTGATATTAATTATGATTTGTAATAAGTAAAATATGAGATGTATGCATGTCCGTGATTCGACATTTTCGAGATAACGCGAAAATTTAACTTTCGTGAATTTGCTGCTACGTGACAAGAAACTCTTTTTCTAATTCCTCAGTGTTAGATGAATCCGGAAAATCGAGAAATGATTTTCTGCAGAAATAAGATTTAGTAATTTTTCATCTATTGTTAATAAACAGTTTGATGAGTGATGACAATCTTTCGAATTCTTGTAGCTTGCAAATCTTTCGAACTCTTGTAAATAACTTTTAAATATTACTAATTTTATCAATGTACCAAATTTATAATACAATAAATGAACTATATATGCAACTAGCTGTACCCGCCCGCTTTGCTGGGCATTACGTAATACTGCATATTTTTTATATACTGTATATGTTGATACTATATATGTTTTGTTTTTCTTATGTTATAGATTTTTGATTCTTAGCAGTTATCTTTTGATTGTAACATAAGTTCAAGAACTTCCAAAAAATCTTTGACTTATTCAACAATGTTTTTATTAACGTTTGGCTACAAATTTTCGCCGTAAAATGGATAATAAATTGAAAGTATGAATAGTGCTTAATAAGAAAATGAGAAATAAACTTAAAACAACTATTCAAGCACTCTTTCAAAAAGAGCCAATTTTGGAATTATTACTAAACCTTACAGCATCTATTAATTTTAAAGTTAGAAAAACATTGAAATATAGTAGTTATAAGAAATCGAAATTTATCCTATGTTCGGTGACAACAATGAAACAAATAAGGATTTATAGATTGCCGGTTGAAACTCAAACACAACTGGTTAACTTTTTACTTAAACTTCGATTAGTACCGAATGTAAATTTTTTATGGCACAGTAATATTTAAGAGGTTAATCCGATCCGATCGGCCACATCAACAATACGCCCACGTTAGCCGTGTAAATTTATTTTCGGCGAATTTATTGAAAAATATTGCTTTCTTCTACTTAAAAATAAATTAAGGTTTAATCACAGACAAAATAATTTACCAGATGTCGCGATCCCATGGTACTCTCTACCCATTTTTCTCCAACATCACACACGCAACAGCAGACAGAAGTCTTTAACGTTTAAAGAACAAACAGTGCGCGAATTGATGTTGATGTTTGATTGTCAAATAGGGAATGAGTGATCACAATAATAGGAAAGGGGGCTGAAACAAAATTTCGCGGATGGAACACAATGTACATGTACAAACAATGCACACAATTTTGATGTTCTGAAATTTGCACAAAACAAACACAAACAAAAATGTGTACCATTGGAGAGTAAAATTTACTCAAAAATTTCTGTTTTCTGTCTAATAGTATTTTCTATTGATTTAAACAAAAAATATACAAATTGAATTTCTAATATATTACAAAATTTTTCCGAAAAACGCGAGATTTTGCGTTTACGAATTTTAATCTGAATTTTATCATATATCATAACCTTTGTTTGGACACACTTTTAAAAACTCAATTCAGAGAAAAAAGATGTATTGAAAAATTTAGGAAATTTAAAAAAAATGGGACTAGGTCACACGCATGAATCCCGTAGGACGCTTCGTTAAGCCGCTAGGAACAAAAAATCGTTAAACATTCATAATCTGAATTTTATCAATTTTCCGATCTTTTGAATCATGTGAGCCCCGTGGGACTCTTCGTTACGCCGCTACGGGCAAAAAACCATATAAAATTCAAATTTTGCCGGAAAAGAACCCTTCAAACCGGAAGAAAATTGGTCAACTTGGGATTCCCGGAAACTATGATGTCCTACGATCTGAAATTCAAAAAAATATTTACCATTTTCCACCAATTTGAACAAATCTATCTGCTACGGGTTTAATGAACCAAAATTGTATTGAATAACCCGAGTAAAATTTGTAGAAAACAATTAAAACCGGCTCTACAGAAATACAGAGTGTCAAATCATAGAGAATTCTTGAGAGAGAGCTTTTGTTCCGATTTGCAAAAGCGAAAAGTAACGGTTCCCTAATACGCAAGTAAAGGTTGACGTTTTCGTATTCGAGATGGGCATAAGAAGATCCAAAAATAAATCAATCCCAATTTCCTAATCGAAGACCACATGACATTAAGTCGCATCCATCTCTAGTATGAATCCATGGATGGATTTCATATCAAGAGAAAGTACACTTTGCTTCTTAAGAAAATAAGTGAAGAGAGATCGTGCAATCAACAAAATGCCGAAATGTTCTCTCGAATACGTCTCATATTTAAGAGAGAGGGAGTAACCGCTAACGATGCGATAATTGCACGATCTCTCTTCATTTATTGATCTTAAGCTTAAGCGCTAAAGTCGACTTTCTCTTGAAAAGTAAAACGTGAAAAATTTAAGTCTAATCTATTTTAAACTTTACAGAAACACTCACCTACCGGACAGTAATCTTCATGCCAAATTTTATTGAATTCGATTAGGCAGATTCCGAGTTTAGCCGCGACAAACATTTTCAAAAAGATATTTTTTTATATATTAAAGATTATCCCACTGTATTCGTCTCATTATCTTGCAGTTTAGTTTCTCTGAAGGTTTCATTTCTTCCGCGTGTGAAGTGCACACATGATTTTTTTTCTAGTACGGTATTTAAGACCAGTACAGCATTTCAGACTATTACAGACCTTAGATGTCTATACTTCACAAAACACTTATTTTAATTTAATCCAACGTTTTCACGGAAAATATACCGCGCGTACCTTAACTAAGCCTTCTAGGTTGTTTTTTCATTTAGTTTAAACATTTTCGATCTATAACTTAATATCTGTAGTTTAATGCTTTGCAATATTTTATAATCAATATCAATATCAATATATAAACTTCTTTTTATCTTCTTTTCATTTCCTTTTTATTTCTCAATTAACTTTCTACAATATTTCGTTATTCGACAACATTCTCTATCTAGGCCTACTAAAGTATCTACTGTAGCCATTACTTTTCCTGGTATTAATGCTACTCACTATCTCACCTTCTTCGTGGAGCACCATTCAAAATAGTGGTTTTGACTAAATTCTATTTAAACTCGTTTTTATTTTCTTCTTAGTTTCTATTGGTTACAGTGGTAATTTCTTAACAGTTGTATTTTCTAAACCTACTCCCTTACTTGGCTGGTGCTGGTTTCGTGGCCCTCTTTTGCATCTTCTTCTTCCTCCAGTATGCCTGTCATTCCTGCTACAATCGGGTAATTCTAATGCTGGACTGGATCCTCTCTTGTTTCGTCTGCGCTAGTACCCAAGCTTTTGTGGCCTCTTGGATCGAACGTTTATATCGGACCTCAACCCCGGTCTTCTCCTTTTAGTCGTTCTCTGCCAATAATCCTCCACAGTGATCGGGCGAGGACCGGCCTTAGGGTCTTGTAGAGCCTCCTTAAGTGAAGTATACATCCGTCGGTTTATAATGGTACCTACCCACCGTTATGGCCGGTTCAAGGATTTTTCTTTGTAGTAGGTGGGTAACCTGGCTAACGTTTTCATTATTTTTCCCCCTTCACTTCGGCTGGTCTGCCTTGTGATGATGGCTTCGGCTAGTCTGCCTGGTGGTGATGACTTCGACTGGTCTGTTTGGTGGTGATGGCTTCGGCTAGTCACTTGGCATCTGGAGCGTTTGATTGTGCTTGCCCCTTGCCAAGATTGAACTGCCTGCTGCTCATTATCAATATTCTTTTATACCGTTTTTTCCTGCTGAGTCTGCTTTTATTGATTGATTGATTTATATTTGCTGAACCGCTGATCCAGGTTTGATTGCTTAGGTCAACCGCTTTTCCCCATTCACTCACCTTTTGTTTATTCATCGTACATGAGTCTCCAATTTCTCTTTCGACCGGCGACCATACATTCACCTTTTGCATTTCCGTTCATTCTCTTCATTGTTTACTTCTCGTACTTGTATCCATTCATGAAATGCCCCTTGTTGTTGTTAGTGTTTAGCAGCGTTGAATTTCCTTTCTTGACCGGTGACCGTGACGCTTGGTTGCTGTGTCATCAATTTTTTATCAACTGGCGTGAGGGCCGGTAAGCACCGGTGTCCGATTACATTTTCATTTTTCGCGGCCTGAGTGAAAACGTATTGTTGAATCAGCATTTTTGCTGAATCAGCGATAAGCGTTTGTTTTGCATTATGAACGAGGTCAATGGCCGGAGGTTACGGGCATATTTTTGTGTCACAACACCTTGAAATTAGTTGCTAATCATTTTCATTGCAAGATCCTTGTACGCTTGAAGTATTTTTATTGACTAGGTAATTCAGCATTTCGGGTTTCACGGCTCCCTCAAAGAAACTCGATGACCGTTGTGTGGTGGTTGCAGTAATGGTATTGTTCATTTTGCTGGTTTGGGTTCCATGGACTGTCTGATAGTGTAAGTTATTTTCAGGAGATGCTGAGAAGATCGTTTTTTAATTAGTTGTGGCGAAATCCGGTTTGTTTTTTAGTATGATTATTTTGTCCAGGACAAAAAATTTTTTGCAAGATAGATCTCGTAAGGTCTTACAACCAGACTCCAGTTGCGGAAGAGGATATTTCAATCACAACTCCATTTGGATTATTTGAATTCTCTGTGATGAGTTTTGGCCTGAAAAATGCAGCACCTACATTCCAATGATTCATTGATGAAGTGTTGGTAGGGTTAGATTTTTGTTTTGCTTACCAGGATGACACCTTTTTGCTACTGTTGATAAAGAAGAACACATGAAGTACCTGGGAGCAATTTTCACTCGATATATAGAATACAGCATTGTTATAAGGGCAGCAAAAAGCTTATTTGGCGTAGGTGAACTTAGTATTCTTGGCTTTATTACAAATGATGGAATTTCTCCTATGAATAACAAAGTCCAAACCATTTAAGATTTTACCAGACCATCAACTGCAAAGGGTTTAAGAGGATTTCTTAGTATGATAAATTTTTATAGAATTTGCATATCAGGAGTCGCAAATCAACAGGCGTCCTTGCACAACCTTCTAAAAGGCAATATAAAAGGTAACGAACCTAATACATGGATCGAGAATGCCATTAAGATTTTGACTTGTTGTAAACGTCGCTTGCAAAAACAGCCAAAATTTCGCATCCAGCACCAAATGTACCCAGATCTCTAGTCTGTGATGCATCCTACTTTGCCATTGGAGCCGTTCTACAGCAGTTCGTCAGCAACACTTGGGAACCTCTTGGTTTCTTTTAAAAATAATAAGTGATTCTGAAATGAAATGCAGTGCTTTTGGTCATGAACTGTTAGCCGATTATCAAGCGATCAAGCATTTCAGATTCATGCTTGAAGTAACGGATTACATTAATTTCACAGACCACAAATCACTCATTTTTGCCTTTAGGCAAAATTTAACAAAGGCTTCCCCAAGACAAACAAGGCATCTTCAATTCATTAGTCAATTCTCTACAAATATAAAACTCATTTCTGGAAGAGATAACATAGTTCCTGATGCCAAAAATCTGATGAGGAGTTACTTAATTTCATCAGCAACCAAGACACTTCTTTGAAACTTAAACAGTTACAAATTCCTGGCACTTCTGAAAACATCTATTGTGACACCTCAACACCAGTTGATAGACCATTTGTTACCAAACCTTTCAGAAAACTTGCTTTTGATATGGAGAACATGAAAGGAAAAAAATGTCTTGGTTGTTGACTTTGTGAATCCAAGTCATTTTGTATTTTTCGGAGCGTTGACATTATTTCCTACATGGTGATATGAATACTTTGGTGTTTATTATGGTATTGTAAGTTAACTGTGGCGATATGCAGCTGGCAATGCCGTGACACGAGATCATTGTGGTGACACGATATCGCAGCGACGATACGATATCGAGACGATGACGCGATGTCGTAGCGTCATACTACTATATTACAACGATATAACGAGAACAAAGAGTCAGTCGCATCGCATCGCAACCAACATCTAAGGATGACTCGTATTAAATTGAATTGAGTAACTTAAATGTGATAACTTTTGAAATTTTGTATATAGCATAGTTAGTATCAAGTAATGGACACACTTTGTAAACACATTTAAATAAAAAATGAAATAAACTTATTATTAAAAAAAGAAATGAACTTGCGCGAATTATTTTGCATACACGGGATTACAAAGAACTTTACAAAACATAAACAGTAACGTCCTCTTGTGGTGTCTTTGTATACTAGTTGATAGCGGTTGGGTTCTCGAGCGCATAAGGTGAGCGTAGGTCGCCAGGTAGCTACTCGTCTCTAGGTGGTGTCCTTGGAAATGTGTCCTGCGTTGCTTTGCGTTCGGTGCACCAGCCTCCACTAGTCACTGATCGTACTTGTCTCTCAAAAGAATTACCCTTAGCTGTGATTGCTGATTCAACTTGTGATATTTTTTTTTTAGGTAAGGTTTTTTGTTTGATTCGCTATTTACGTTGTTTATCGCACTCTTTTCTTTGTCTAAGTTGTGTTTGTTCGTTCTGTCACTAATAATGCTTTATTGAATAATAATTTTCTGGATTGTTACCCAAAAACCGATTTTCGTTTTTACTGACAATGATTTGAACAAAAACGACACGAGGCCCGTGAGTTGTCACAAGGAGCCCATGGCATAGTAACAAATTACTCACTATTTTCCTGTTATGCAAGGCACTTAAATGGAGCAAAAGATTCTATTCCTTGATAGCGGAGCGGTTGGAGCCTTAAAAACAGTTATTTCTTACGAAACAGAGGAATCATGATGTTTTTTGTGTAATATTAGAAAGTATACTTTATGTTTTCATATGATATCTTTGGGTGCTGACAAAGGGATTGCGATGCCAAGATTATCACCGTCTTTTACTATTCAAGTTCAAGCGTATCAAAAAATTGGGTCACTTCTTCGTACCTTGAACATGCAACCTTAGATCTTAGTGTCGAGCAAGCCGAAATTGTACGACGGCCTAGGTTTAGTCAAGGGGTCGAAAGAGAAACCATTTCCAAAATACATCGTGTCTTGCACGACAATAACGCCTGAGTTAGGCAATTCAAAACGGCACTTTAGAACGTGCCCGATGAAAGCTGTAAGGTAGTTGTGATGAAAGAACCACACTCCCCTTTAATTTCATTTACAAAAAATATAACCAAGTGCGTGTTGGACAAGCATAAACTTGTTGTTCCGTAGCATGCCGGTATGGAATTGAGTTAAAATTCATTTTACGAAGGGCAATGATTACAAAGCGATCTGATAAACTCATTTAAACATTTTGCTCAAAATCATTCTCTTTGATTTGTTTGGTTATTTATAGAGCTGGATCACCTCCACTATCTCGAGCTTCGTGCGAATTGGCAAATGCGAAACCAGATATTTTGAAATTTTAGTATTTATTAAGCAACGCAATATACAATTACATGGTTTTACATAAATCAGGAATTTTATCAATGTTCTCGTGCCCATTTGTGATAACTAAACAAGTGCAATTATAATTAATATTACATTGGGTCGAAATTACCTGACCATCATATTGGGGCATAAAATATTAACTCAGTATTTCAAATATCTCTCCGGGAACGACGACGGTGAATTCTGAGTATAGACAAACAAAGGTAGCCATATTATTCGTAATTGAAATATAGTAACTCGATCTACATTTAAATAAAGGACAGTAAATTTTCCAAGCGCAACACAAGTGACAATCTGTCCTTTCGGTTTGGCGCACTCGGCGATCTTGCCCCTTCACTCGTCTGCAGGGTTTTTGTGGAATCTTCACCGCGCGGCACGTCAAATCACCGGTGTTTCCGCCCTGATTTAAGCTAGGGAATAATTACTAAGAGCAATCATCTTTCTGGTTTTAGGGTATTTTGGCTCGCTTTCGATGGTCAAATTAAGTTATTGGACATTTCATATATCTGTTCACTTACTATATTGTTAAACAAATTTGTATTTCATATTATTTCTCAAATACACTAACAAAAACCATGTCTATTCTGCTGTCGCTAAATCAAATAACGTCATTCTCAAATCAATGCTAAGTCATTCTCTTGCAGTTTGGTTTCCCTGAAGGTTTCATTTCCATCGCGTGCGAAGTGCACACATGTTTTTCCTCTAAAGTTACATGTGTTATTTAAAGATACGTGTACAGATAGTACACCTTTGAGAACCTACAAAGTATGATTCATATGAATGAATTAAACCTCCATATTGTTTTCAAGGACTTTATGGCAATTTTGTGGCATTGAGTTAAGATTAATTTTCGGAACCGCATATATAAGTTTGTTGGTAGCATTAAATTTCGAATATCTAATTAACGGTAAGACTCTTATTGTTTAAACCAAAAATCGTTTACTGCTTTTATTTATTTCTACTACCTTATATTTTTTGAGATTTGTCTGGGCCGTCGTTCAAAAGTAAGGGGGGGGGGTACACTTTTGACGTCTTTAGAAGCGTATATTTCGCAAACGATTAGCTTAAACGCAAATAGTTTCTGAAAACATCATTTTCATTTTTGAAGACCTATCCAAAAATACCCCAAAAAATACCCCCACGGATATGTGCAATAAAAAAAAAAATCATGTCCGTCAGATACATGTATGGAGTGCCACCCGTAATAAAATTTTCTTCTTCACTTTCACTACCGCATTTTCTAGTGGTTCACTGGAGACACCTTACTTCTCAGTTTCATTTATATAGTTTCAATAGTTTCCGAATAAAATGGCTGTGACATACGGACAGACGGACAGACAGACGGACGGACAGACAGACGGACGGACATGACGAAGCTATAAGGTTTCCGTTTTTTCTACGGAACCCTGAAAACGACTTTACTGTATATAATAATATTAAATTTTATCTAATAGTTTATTTATTTCAAAATTAATATCTAGTTAGCCTAAAAAATGTTATATAAAAAACTATTTTTTGAAAATCAGTTGACTCAGGAACATTTTAGATGTCACATCCAGTTGAACTGTGATAGTTAAAAAATGTTATTTGGAATATGAGTTTAATTAATAATCATTAAATGATACTTTGTTAATAACAAATAATTAATTGAAATTTATAATTGATGTACTAAACTCTACTATTTGATAATTTGTGAATAATTAGACTAAATAATAAAATAAACAAGTTACTGAAGTCATTGTGACTTATTTTTCATCTGTGAGGTTTGTAGTGGCCTCAATAAGAATTTTTATTATTGTGACCAAATCGCTACAGTAGTCATTCATCCCGACCGTGTGCCGCGCGGCCAACACGAAAACCGGTACAACGTCCCAACGAGCAACGAAATAGTTGTCGTGATTGCAGGCAGTGAGCTGACCTCAGCTCTAAAGATTATTCCACGTGCACGCAATGACACGCAGAATTTCCGACAAGCACCGGTTTTACGATGCTCTAGAATGACCGCTCATATTTTGGAAAGGAAAGGAGGGTTACCACTTTAATCCATTTCATAAATCCAGTTGCTAGCTGGCCAATACCGAACAAAAAGATATTCGCATGAACTTTAACGCGTTCTACAAAATTTTTCGACGAAATGATTTAATTTACTACTGCGATGTAGGGAACTTTTGTTTCAAATTCTGTGGATTTGTATGTCAAAATAGTGACCGACCGTTGAGATACATAGCCACTTATCAAACCAGGCTGCGAGCAGAGAGCTACATAAATTAACAGAAAGCTATATGAACTGATGATCACGTCAACCCCATTAATTTAGGGCAAATGGTAATCCTTCGCTCACCATTTGCAAACTGACCAAGATACCTGCACGGCACGCGGACACACTGTTATGATTTTCATTTTGAGTGCTCATGCCATAATTAAGATTCACTCGACCATTCCGAACAAGTTAAAGCAGTTCTCTTGATTGCATTAAAAGCTTCTGTTATCAAAACTAGGTTTAAATTTCGACGTGAAAACGTATTTATTCTCGTTGAGTATGTACATTGGTAGCCAGTCTAACATTCTTGTGTTACAAAACACCGTCATTTTTCAATTGCTAATAACTACGAGACTGATAACGCGATAACAACGGTTGAGGTCACAGTGGATAGAACATATTTGTAAATAACAAGCGCCCACGTGTGATTGTTGTTTTTAGCGTTGTGTGAGGGTATTTATAAACGTAGCGCGAGAACGCGTTAAGCTAGGACGTTGATTGGGGTATCATTGTAAGACGCATAAAAAGGGCTACCAGGAAAATTATAAATTGCGTAGAACTATAAATCAATGTAGCGTGAGAACGCAATCATGTAGGACGTTCGTTCGGGTTTCATTGTAAGGAGTTTAAGAAGAGGTATCAGGACGTAAATTGAAACAATAAAAATATTCGCTGAAGTATAAGTCAAAATCAGTATTAATTTGAAAAGTGAAAAAAATATTTAAAATATCGGCTCATATGAGTGGTAAATATGAGTCGAATTGAATAAAACAAATCGAAATTGCATAAAATCTAAATCAAAAAAAAGTAAAGTGTCGAGTGCGGAGTAAATATCAGAGCTACAGCAGCATTAAGGAAGAAATGAAAAAAGGCACGAAAAAACAAACTTGTGATTTATCTTTTCTGTCACCCTATTACTCTATATTACAATTGTATAAGAGACACTGATTTAAGTACACACTAATAAGAAACACTTATTACAATTTTATCCCCAAGTTTTCACGCAAAATCTACGGCGCGAACATTGAATGGTTCTTTCGGTTTTTTTTTTCATTTGCTTTATTTAAAATTTCACAATTTGATGCAGCTCGACTTAAAATTTAAGAGAAAATTTTGTAATGTTTACAATTTTGACTTTAATAATTTGGATTTTTCATTACGATATGAGTTCACTATTTTTGTAAAAAAAAGTTTATAGTTCAAAATGTGTAGTATCATTGATTAAAATACTAACAGATAATTTTCACAATCTGTATTGTTTTGATTTATAATGATTTGTTGTTTTCTTCTCAAGATATAAGTTCGCCATTTTTGTCACCAAAAAACAAATCATAGGTTTACTATTGAAATCGGGACATTTATGGAAATTCTAAAAATAATTTTCACAATCTTTATTATTTTGGTTTTTAACGAAAGGTTTGTGGTGAACTCCAATCATTCCTTTATTTTAAAGTTACTAAAAGGAAAATTACTTAAAATTAAGAAATACATCGATGCTCACCCATCCATGAACTACCAGCCACATGTCAAGCAGCCACATGTCCAAGCGACGACACGTAGACATCCCATACGGTCAGTCATCACGATTGCGCCTGCTAGTACTAAAACTGCTAGTCGCCGCCAAATGCCGCTAGTCGTTGTGGCCAACGTGGCCAAATTCACCGACATTTACAAGAATGTGTTGAGTCGAGAAACTCAAAATGGAAAATGAGGACAAAAACAAATAGATTCACAAGAATGTGTCGAATCCTGATTAAAGAAGTCTAAACTAGTTTTAATTAGAAGAGAAATTGCGAGAGTTAACAAGGACGTCAATGTACGACTTCGTGCAAATGACTTACTGGTAGGGTTGAAGTTGTTTTGGTCCGATGCTGAGGGCTTACTGTACTCTGGGCAGAATGGAGACGAGAACTTGCCCAGTCTCGTTGAAGTAGATCTTCTTGGCTTCATATCGGCTATGAGGACAGATTCTTTACCCAAGGACTACTTTGCAAGAGGTTCTCAAGATTCTTCAGCTTCCTCCAGTAGGGTTCCAGTACTCTGACATAACTTAACCGTCTGTGAAAATAAATGTCTCTCAGAAACATACGGTAAAGTAGGTTCTACTTCGATTATGTCATACAATGTTTCTGGTTTAAAATCAAAAATTTTTAATCATTCATCTTCTCTTTCAAACTTTGTTAATAAGTAAGATATTTTAGTTTTTCTTGAAACCTTTGTAATGGAGGACTAATATTCTTATTTTGTTAATGTTTTATCTGAGTATGGACTGGTCAGACGGTCTAATTTCGGACGGGCAATAAAAAAAATCACTCAGGAACATCCGTACTTTGTAGAACAACCAAGTTTTTCTTTTTGCAACGACGATAATAAGTCTCCCATCAGTTTAATACCTATTTATTTGAATTGTTACAACTGGGATATTGATTTTGACAAACTTTGCGAAACGATTGAGGCTATTTCTACTGACAGACTGATATTTATTTGCAATTTCAATGTTTAAACTCGTAACTTGCAGTCCCTCCCTGATAAATTATTTCCCAACATTCCTTATGTTTATCCCTCCAGAACGCCACATGATACTGTTTAAGTCCCCAAAGTTCGACTTTTATTAACTTTTGTAGCGCGAATTAGTTAGTAATTCGGAACGATTGGTTCTTGGGGGACTTGGGTGGGGAGTTTACCTCTGTTGGTCCAATGGGTTGTTCAGTGATCGACCTCTGCTGTGCGTCAAATGATTGTTTGCCTCAAGTTAATCTCTTCTCAGTCATTGCTGAATCCTTTACTAATCACCTGCCACTTACACTCCGTCTCTCGCCTGATGAAAGTGCTACAGTTGGTAATTTGGTGCTGTTGTTACCCCAATTAATCTGGCGCGACTCATATAGAGATTGCTACCGTTCAAAGCTCGACACGACAATTTCCTCAATTAATAGCTTTCCTGAAAATAGCCAAGAATACACTCACGTTTTGATTGACATTATAGCCAGTTCATACAGCCCCTTCCTTTATTAGGATTCGCTAAAAGACCCCGGGGTTTAAATACAATTGTCTTCCTGCGAGAAATAGATCCCTTAAATGTCTGAATTTGTTTTGGAAAATTCACTCTCATATTGCCAGAAGAGCGTATCTAAAAGCCAAAAAGGAATATATAAGCGTCTGTGAGGCGCAAAGAGGCAGTACTATTCATTCTCTGAAAAATTCCAAGCTGCAAGGGAATCGCGTAGGTTCTGGAATGTGGTCAACTCCTTCCATAGAAGAAGCTACAGTATAGGTTCAGATATAACCATAGACAGGCTTGTAGTTCATTTTAAGATTCTCCTTAACCCAACTACCGAGCACTGTTATTCTCATACCGAGCCGTCAACTTTCCCCACTATACTAGACTCCCGATTCACTTTGGAGGAGGTCACATTATCCTAAGCCTGCCTCAAGCGCAACAAAGCTCCAGGGCTGGACCGGATAACATATGAATTTCACACATTTGCTCCTGAATCATTCCTTGAGAGACGATTGGACTTTTATAATTTTGTCTATGAGCATCGTACCTCCGTCTTTCAACTTATATATGCGCGACGAACTGTCGATCGCGATAAAATTCAGAAAATATAAACAAAGCGCTAATTGGGCGCATTTTCCGTCGCCAAGCGCGACAGGCTTAAAGTGCGCGTCAGCAATTTTGGCCCTTTTTTAAGAGCGCCAAAATGACGCGCATTTTCAGTCCCGTTTTACCCGGTGACTTCGATGGTCACCGTTTTCGTCCTTCAGTTGTACTTCTGTACTCTCCATTTCCTCCTCCCGTCGCAAGCACTCACCGGGTAGACCCGGACTCGAACTTAATTTAAAGTTTAAGGAAGACAAAAATTTTAAAGTAGTTGTATTGTGAATAAAAAGGAAGTGGAGTCCTATCTATCTGAGCACGAGGACCCACGTCCTCTGACTCAGTTTGCACGCCACGTCTGGAGAGTTCGTTTTGACTGGATTTCATATTTCTAATCCGTCTAATCATTTCAATTTCTAAAAAATGAATTTGTAAAATTTTAATTCAAGTTCTGAAATTTTATTCACAATGCACCTTCCATAAAATATTTGTCCTCGTAAAATTTTAGTTCAGATTTCCAAATTTTATATCACAATACAATTTCTTCACAGTTTTTGTCTTCGTAAGATTTTAAATCAAATTTTTAAATTTTATTCACAATACAACTTCTTTATAATTTTTGTTTACGTAAAACTTTAATTCAAATAAGAGTCAGAGTCTACCCGGTAACTGCTCGCGAAGGAAAGGGGAAATGAAGAGTGGTGAAGTACAGCTGAAGGACCAAAATGGCGACCATCCCAGTCACGGGCCAAATCGCGACTAAAAATGCGCGTCATTTTGGGGCCCTTATGTAGGGACCAAAATTGCTAAATGCGCGCATTCAGCGCTTTGTTTATATGTTTCGAAACCGTCTCTGAAATCGTCTATAACTAGATTTTCGAGGTTTCTAGACTACTTCTCACTTGATAATCCGGAACCGGAATTCTCTACAAGCACTGAGGAAACCCACACAGGTGAAGAATCTAACGAAAAAAAGGACAACGAGGAAGGAACAAATAACAAAACTAACGTATTGATGTCAAGCAACCAGGAAACTCATCAGATAACAGAACCGGGAATAGAAAATCAGATAGAAGGAAATACAGAAACAGGAGATATACAACAAAAACCAGAAGAGCCAGAAACAGACATAGTGCAGCTGAGACACGGGAGAAAATATTGTAAGACGAACTCGGACCAAGGAGAAGACGACCACGCCAACAACAAACCACAGCCAACAATAAACAAACGAACAGAGGTCGAGAAAAAAGAAATTGAGGAAACAACAGGAATTGAAAACAAGATGATGGCCAACATAACTTTAGTAAACAACGTGTTACACAACAACGTGCCGATACTAATGGGGGAAGACAGCCCCCGAAATCAAAATGAAGTAAATGAATTTATTAGTTGCGCGCGCCTGGGATACGAGACCCTCACTGAAGCACAAGATAAGGCGCTCTTTATAAGACTATTACCAACACGACTAAGAGGAAGAGCCCTAGAAGTTGCACAAGCTGGAGTAAACGATACACTCGAGGATATATTCAACACTCTTAGGTCGAACTTAATCCAGAATACCTCCTACATAACTCTAAACACTCAATTAAGAAACGTGCAGCAATTACCCATGGAAACACTAATGGGGTACTTCAATAGGGTGAAAACACTCATAAATGCTTGCAAGAACGCAGCAGAACAACAATACGCCAACGGGGGTGAAGGTTTAAAAATCGAAATCGAGGAAGTAGGCCTGCATTGCTTTAAGTTAGGGATAACAAACTCTAACTAAGTTCTACCTGCTCCAAGATTGCGACAACAACTTGGAAGCCTTAGGAAGAAAAATAGCAAGGCTTGAGCAGACTGAGCAATGTATGAATCAGCACCTAGCAAGTCAGCAACTCGAAATCCCAGGACAACACACGATGGACCAACCTAGAAACCAGTTTTACAATCAAGTGAAAAGAGAACCCCGAACGTTTGGACAAAATCAGCAACAACCACAATGCCAGTCCGCGAGAAACTATAATGGGTACCAAGAGACACCAAGAAACTACAACACCAATACACCCCGGGAGAAACAGGATAAACGGCAGATAAGATGTCATTTCTGTGGAAGACCAGGACACGTGATAGCCGAATGTCGTACAAAGCAAATGACGCCATTCTGCGCGAGCTGTAAGACGTATGGCCACACGATTCAAAACTGTAACGCGCACGGCAGAAATCAACAAAATTCTGCTTCAAACACATATAGAGGTCGTCAAGTGAATCATACCATCGGGAACACAGCAGACGGAAAATGCAATTTCTGTCTGGAAAGTGGACATATGGAGGACCGGTGTTATTTAAGAGAGAGATGGGAACGGTTGCAGCTAGAAAAACAAACAGCAAACCTACCAACGGAAAACTGCGAGGAGACGACCGGGCACACCGCGAGTCGTCGCTAAAAGAAAAAGAAAAGCGGTGTGAAACATGTCCAGACGTCCCTATAGTAAGTTTACCCCTAAATATTACGAGAAGAAGCAGAAATAAGTTCATAGTGAACACAGGAGCCGAAATAAGTCTTATAAAGGAGGAAGAGATTAATGAATCAATGGAAGAAGACATAAACAGAGAAGAGATTATCACTCTCAACACGATTTCAGGGGAAATTTCCTCAAAGTGGTTGTGATGATAAATTTAGATAAGATATATCCATGCAAGTTCCATATTATCGAAACTGTCAACCAAGGTAGTATAACGGGCCTGCTGGGAAACGACTTTCTGTCCAGGCATTGCAACATCGAGGGCCCCGCGAAGAAGCTCGTGTCCTTGTCCACAAGTAATGGGCAAAGAACGGTTATCAAATTCGAAGAAAACCAAAACCGAAGTACAACCGACGTTCATTTTGTGGACGTCATAGCAGCTGGTAAAACAAATCATGAGCGTAGTCATGCCAGGGAGGAAAACACCCGAGAATTCCAAAGTAGAACTACTATGGGGGGTGATACGAAACCTGCAATACTGGAAAAAGATTACGCCGAGCAGCCAGAGGAATCCCGACAAACGGAGAAACCAGGGAACATTACCAACGTCAGGCAAAGCTGTCCGAATACATGTGATTACACAGGGGAAATAATGCCTACTGCGGAAGTGTTGAAAGATCTTGGAAAACTCTTCGAGACAGGTACAGCGCATGAAAACTACGAGAGTGGGATGCGTACCGGGGGGAGTAATTTAAAATGTTTTCCATTCCATACTCGCACGTATGGGGAAAACGAAGAAAGTTGCGAAAAAAGTTGCTCAAAGGAGGAATTTATAACCACAGAGCCCGGGAACATCATAATACCGGGAAGGACAGTGAAATGTGTGGAAATGATCACGGACAAAGAAGGACAGTATGTAACCGAAGGAGAGGAGATAAAACCGGGTGTATATATTAGTAACGCGCTCGTGAGGTCAACAAATGGGAAATTAAAACTGAGCGTGCTAAATATAAACAATTATAAAGTAGAAGTGAACAATGTGACAGTAAAATTGAGCAAATACGAAGAAACGACAGCACCAAACAACAACGATACTAATAACTCTTCTGAAAATTCGTCAATTGTATTAGCACCGAGGAATGGAAACCAGGAAAGAGAGAAACTCAGATAAAAAAAACTAATAAGCTTAGAAACCAATTTGAACATCGAAGAGAGGAGGGAAATGCATAAAATAATTGAAGAATTCTAAGAGAAACTGGGACATACAGCTACAGTGCAGAATGAAATACGGATACAACTAGGGAAACAAGCTATCAAGTGCAAGATGTACCGCCTGGCGGAGACGCAAAGAGAGATAATAACGGAAGAAATACAAAGATTACTCGAGGAAGACATAGTAGAACCAAGCTGGAACGCACCATTACTCGTAGGGAAAGAAACCGGGACCTGATGGACAGAAGCGATGGCGAATAGTGGTCGATTACAGGAAACTAAATGAAGTAACCGAGGGGGATGCTTGTCCACTACCCAGAATTGAAGATATCCTGGATCAGCTGGGAAATTCTCGGTATTTCTCAGTACTCGACCTCGCCCGCGGATCCCACCAAATCGCAATGAAACCAGAAGATCGGGATAAGACTGCATACAGTACCCCTTACGGACACTACGCCTTTAAGCGTATGCCTTTTGGGTTAAAGGGAGCACCAGCAACGTTCCAGCGTCTCATGAATCATGTGCTTACAGGACTACAGGGTCTACAGTGTTTCGTATACCTGGATGATATAGTAATATACGGCAGAAATCTAACGGATCATCAAACAAAACTACGAACCATATTACAACGATTGAGAAACCATAACTTGAAGTTAAACGTAGAGAAGTGCAATTTTCTCAAAAAAGAAATTATATACCTTGGACACAAATGCACGACGCAAGGAGTAGAACCAGATCCGAGCTTGGTGGATAGCGTACAAAATTTCCCGACGCCTAAAACGGTGCGCCAAGTACAGTCCTTCTTAGGACTAGCCAACTACTACAGCAAATTCATATCGGACTTCTCCAAAATAGCGGCTCCAATCAATAATCTCCTAAAGAAAGATGTGAAGTTCAAATGGGATGAAAGTTGTGTAAACGCTTTCAACACTCTCAAACAGAAATTGATAAGTCCACTGGTACTTAGATACCCAAACTTTAAAGAACTATTGAAACTATACACGGGTGCGAGCGGAGAATCACTTGGCGCCGTACTAGCACAAGGTAAACCCAGCGAAGAGAAACCCATAGCCTATGCTAGTAGGACATTTAACGCAGCAGAAAGAAATTATTCTACAATAGAACGGGAACTCTTGGCCATAGTATGGGCAGTTAAGAACTTTAGATGTTACCTGTATGGACGACCATTCAAAGTATTTACCGACCACAAACCACTAAGAGGAGCTATAAGAATCAAGGATCCCACAAGTAGGATTTTACGCTTATGGCACAAACTATCGGACTAGACGTTCGAGATAGAAGATAAAGAGGGACGCAAAAATAACAATGCAGACGCTTTAAGTAGGATCCCCTATGACGTGCTAGTAACCACGCGAAAACAAACGAGGGAACAAAATGAAAAATTGGAAGAAACAGAAGCAAAAGGTTCAACCACAAGTGAAAGTCCCGAGCATGCATCACCAAGCAAAGTACCTGAACGAGAGAAAACACATATAAGAATTTTAACGGACCCTCAGGAGATAGAAACCATACTATGAGACTTATACGGCTTCTCCGCCCCTCTTCCCAACAATTTGAAGAAAGCTCCCCAACCAGTATACGATCACGAGAACTATTTCCTGCAACTAAGAAACAAACTTCAGAGAGCATATCAAACCGCACGAAGAAATTTGGAAGAGAGAGAGACCCAGTCCAAGGAGTACTACGACCAAAAGACTAACCCCTTAAAAATACACCTCGGGGACCAGGTATTGCTGCGGAACGGGGCTCGAAAAAATAAATTGACACAGCATTGGGTAGGACCGTACAAAGTGGTAGCTATAAACAGTCCGGTAAATAGCACCATAATGATAGGCAATCGCAAACGCCGCGTACATAACAACCGATTGAAGCTTTTTAATTAAAACTAAAACCTACGTCCCCGACACGATAGCCCCAACAGCACTCTATCCGACACGTAATAATATCCCTATGCCTAATCGCAGATCTACAATGGACCAGAACGTGGATAATTTGGGACTAGCAAAAGCCGAGTGGGATAACATCCTGCAAGAAGCAGACCAGTTGTACCAACAAATTCAATTCGAATCCACCCTGAAAGAAGCAGACCAACTATTTCAACAACTTCAATTGGACAAACCGGAGATAGACGAGCCGCCAGCCATGGAGAAGCTGGACAAATTCAGTCAACACCAAAAGGACCCGAGACGTAGGAGGCAGAAAGCACAAAACAAAATCAACTAGAATTAAAACAAAGATTAAGTTAATGTAAATTGTAAGGAGGAATAAAGAAAAAATCAAGGAACACGAGAGCTACAACGCCGAGAATATAAGCTAAAACTATCCTTATCATGAAAATAACACTTCCACTCAAATCTCGTGAACCCTCTAACCGGTTAATACTCATAATCACAAACTTAGAAAACCATAGTGACCCACCTTTATCCCAGAAACTGCCACTCACCCTGGGGAGTACTTCTAAAAGGGGGAGGAATGTTGTGATGCGTCGCGTCACCTCAAAAAAAGGGAGGTTAGAACATAACAAATAAACTATGCGAGTCACTAACCATACCCACAACACATATAAACCAAAAAAACATAATGCACCAGAAATTTAACATACTCACTCGAACATGTCACGCGAGAAGTCGATGTCGGTGTTGATGTTTACATAACATAGTCCACACAGATAGTCCACACGGAGTATTTCATGGGGAATAAAACATAAAGCATAAAACACCAGCAAACTGCCTAAAAAGCATAAAACACCAAAAGTTAAACATGCACTATACTTACCATCAAGCGTAAACACAACACGGTTGAACAACGTAAATAAACCTACAAATATGTAAAATGTAAACAAACCAACTATTTCATAACACTTACGTTAGCATTGGATCCCGGAAACCTATGTCAACAACATGAAATTCACTACCGAACATAAAACACGCGACATCACAACACGTTCTTAACCTAGACTGAAACGTCAAAACGAAACATGGGGAAACGTAAACAACTCAATAAACTTACGTTGTTCTAAAAACCTCCACCCGTCACCGGTAGATGGCGCCATGCAGAAGTTAAGTGCGTTTCTTAATTGACGGCAACCTCGCTCCAACGGTCAAAAATCCCGGTTTCTTGGAATAAAAAGCGGAGAAAAATTGGGGATATCACCAGTAGTTGGGATCAACTTCATACCTTAAAAGTCAGGCAGACCATTCAAGGGAGTAGACAAACAAGGAGAAGTAAGTGGTCCAAACCGAACAAGGTTCTAGAAGCCTATCGGTTCTCTGGGAGCTTGAGTTTGAAAGTGGTCATAGTCACCCATCAAACTCAAGTTCGAATTTGTCAAACCGTACAAGGTTCTAGAAACCTATCGGTTCTCTGCGTTGGGAGCTCGAGCTTGAAAGTGGTCACAGTAACCCATCAAACTCGAGCTCGAAGCTGCAAAACCGAATAAGGTTCTCGAAACCTATCGGTGCAGTAAGGAACTTCGTGTTGAAAGTGGTCACCAGAACCCATCAACTTAGTTCCAAGTACGGCGTCATTGAAGTGGCTATTTCATAGTGTCGGGGACGTCACGAACAACTTTAGAGAAGGCGCTGCGCGATTCCAGGGCCGGACCGAGGCCGATTACCCTAGAGGAATACCGGGCCAGGAATCGAGACAAGAAGCAGGTCGCCGCGCCACCGGCCGTAGAACCAGAGCGTCCCGTGATATATAGAACTGGAGTGGAGGCCAACTTCTGGCGGGCCATAGAGGAGGTCCGTCGTCGTCTGCTGTTGGCAGATTAAGGAATGAAATAAAAACTGAATAAAATTAGGATTAAAACATAAACGAGGAATTTTAGAAACATGAAGTGAGTGAAGAAAGTAAAGTAAATTTGAATCTGGCTGAGTAGTGAAACGAAAAAATAATTAGTAGATTAGTTTATAGAAGGAATGAAAGAGTCGCTTGGACGGTTGATTTGTATAAAGTATTAGGAAGATCACTAGTAGATTGGTAACATTAGCGTTTGATTTGTATAAAGTATTAGGAAGATAACTAGTAGATTGGTAACATTAGCGTTTGTTTTGTATCAAATATTAGGAAGATAATTAGAAGATTGGTCGCATGGACGTTTGAATGGTATAAAATATGTGGAAAATGAATGAAAATGTACATGAGAATTGTAATTAGTATATGCACAATAATAAATATTAAGCTAACTTAAAACTTGTGTCAAGCCTACCTTCAACATTGAACTGGTTAACATTGAAAATTGGAACCATAACAAAACGAATAAAAAATACATAACAAGGGGAGGGATGAATAGTGCATGTGTTACTGGTCCTGGACTTAGTCATATCATTTCACTTCCCTTGGACAACACCCCGTGTTGTTTGGACGAATTTGAACGGACGTGGAAAAGTTTAAAACGAATTGAAAATTTAATGAGAAACCGAAATCGTGTTCTGTTCTTCCCTTTTTAGGGTTCCGTAACCGAATAGCAAAAAACGGAACTCTTATATTGTCGTCATGTCCGTCTGTCTGTCCGTCGTCGGCAAGTCACACCCATTTTATCGGAGACTTTTAAAACTATATGGATGAAATTTTGAAGTAAGATGTCTCCTGTGAACCGCTAGACAATGCGGTAGTAAACGTACCGAAAAAACTTTTATGAAGGGTGGCACTCCATACATATATCTGAGGAATAAGCATTTTTTTAATGCACATACGCGTGTGCGATATTTTTGGATAGATCTTTAAAAATAAGTAAAAGCAACCAATTGCGTGTCGGACAGGCATAAGCTCAGGGTTCCGTAGCATGCCGGTATGGAATTGAGTTAAAATTCATTTTACGAAGGGCAATGATTTTACAGCGATCTGCAGGGTTTTTGTTGTATCTTCACCCCGCGGCACGTCAAATGACTGGTGCCTCCGGCCTGATTTAGGCTAGAGAATAATCTGGTTTTAGGGTATTTTCGCTTGCTTTCGATGGTCAAATTGAGTTATTGGACACTTCATATATCTTTTCACGTACTATATTGTTGAACAAATTTGTATTTCATAATATTTCTCAAATACACTATAAAAAACCATGTTTATTCTGCTGTCGCTAAATAAAATTACGGAACGTGCATTCCTCAAGCGTGCATTCCTGAATGTTAATACATACTCATTAAGTTAAAAAAGCGTAAGATATCTTATCAATTTCCTTGGAAGTGTTTTCATGGTCTTTATTCCCACTACTTCCTTAATATTCATCAGAATTATTCACCATTCACGTTTTTTGAAGTGAAAACTTCTTTAGCACCCTTGTGATTTGAATCTCGATGAACTGAGAAGGAATAAACATATAATTAATTGAACAAACTAAATTTAAAATTTCCAAAACGAATATAAGCAACTAGGCCAGCAGAATCACCAGCAACACGAAAATTAATGTACACGAGATTGTGCAACCAACGGTCATAAGGTCATACCCTACAAAGGGAGCGTGTGTGACGCACGTATGCAATTGCTTAGATGAGAAACGAACGAATGCGGGCGCAACTCATGCTCTCTCGGTGGGGTGACACCGATTGTTGATTTTTGGTTTTAACAATAACAGGCTTACCGTTCATGAGATGTTCGAAGTCTTCAGGGGGAGACCTAGTTGGAAGGTCGAAAAATAGTTGTAATTTAGAAATTTTCTTTGATACACAATCAATCAATTAACGCTAAATGCTCTCCAAAATAAAAGACATATATGTAGAGAAGGTGTTCTAAAATTTTTATTACCAAATATCAAAAGGGAGATAGCCGTCCAACAAGAAATATGGTTTTGCCCTAAAAACACTTAAAAACACGTCCGGATGCGTGTAGGGGTAAGATCGCTAAGTGCGCCGACCCGAACGGGTAGATTGTCACTTGTGTTGTGCTTGGACAATTTTCTGTTTTTTATTTAAATGTAGGTCGAATTATTGTATTTAAATTACGAATAATAGGGCTACCTTTGTTTGTATACCACTTTATTAACGAATAATAGGGCTCACCATCGCCATTCCTGGAATTACTGAATTAATATTTTATGTCCCAATTTGATGGTCAGGTAACTTTGACATAATATGACATTTGTTGAAATGGCACAATTGAATTTGAAGTTGTGATCATTTATTTTCAAATATCTTACATGCAATTGGAATTCGCAACATCTTGCGAAGTAGAAGTTGTATGTACTATGAGCAACCTCCGTATCTACCTTAACGTATTCAAAATTTATGTGAACTAGTAAATTTTCCTTAAATTTAAATTTCAACTCATACTTAATAAAGTTAACATGTTTCTTTGTAACAAATTCTTTCAGTTACATTTTTCTCGTTTTATATTCTTTCTGATTACTTGTTATTTTTCTTTTTATGCAAACTACTTACATTCTTATTATAAATTTACTATGGTCTACTTTGTGCATTTTCATGATTTTGATTATTCAATATGGTTCTTTCATTTTATAGTTATTGAGATTTGAACTGAAGTTGATTAGCTCTTTACATCATTACCGGTCTGATTAGTGGAGTTGGTCTTTGTCTCATTGCTTCTAGCTTTTGGTTTCCTTGGGTCTTCTGGTGGACCAACGTAATTACCATCTCGGTCGTAGTTCTCAAATTCAAAAAAACTTCGGATCCCAAAGAATTGGGATACCATATGACATTGTGTACGAAGGTGATATCTCTCTTCTTAGTCGGGTATCCATACTATCTGTGTTCTCGTCGACCTCAAGTTGTCTTAGCATTAAAGCTATCTCGTCTGATGCTTTGAAAAAATCTTCTGTATCTCTGAATTCATCTTCTGTATCCTCTTCGGGATCATCGATTCCCAATTTTTCAATCATTTCTGCTGCTGCCACCAGGGCTGCCAATTTAGCATTTTTATGGCTAAATTTAGCATTTTATCAAGCGACGCAGCATGGAAAAATTCAATTTAGCATATAGCATTTTCTTAGCATTTTTTCTGATCAGCTAGCATTACAATTTCTTTAAGACGTACAACCATCTAGCCATTAGCCTGGAGTGCAGATAACGTAATTAAAAACAAAACCAAATTCCAAAACCGCTTAAAACTTGCGTTGGTTACCAAGGGATAATTCTGTTTTGGCTGGTCGTTGAAGGGCAATAAAGTTCAAGTCCACACAAAGAACAAGGTAAACAAACCAAATACGGGCCAAGTAGGACTCAAGGAATGTACCTATATTCTTCATGCTTTTTAGTAATCGTTAAATAGCGGGAATCTCAAAACAGAAGTTTAGTTGAAGTTGTTTTTATATGCATGTTGTCCCTGTGTCCTTTCTCCTTATCTTGTTGTTTTCAAACTAAGTCTTTGTTCCAGAATTCAAATATTTAGGATGGATTGAGGGAAAATGAGATAAGTGTCATAGGCACTTAAAATTCTTAACACTTGTACATTTGAAAGGATTTTGCAACCACTACCCAGTTAACGAATTTAAGTTTGCCTAGGGACGCAAAAGAGACCAAACTTCTAAAGTGTCAAACTAAATCTCCTCATTGGCGGTGTAAGCGGGTGAGGAGATTTATCAAATCATCTCACGAAATCTACTAGATTTTGGTCGGTGTAAACGCGGTAATAAGCATATTTTTTAGCACTTCTTGAACACCCTTAGCATATTTTTAGCATTTTTTGAACCCCGATTTGGCATAATATATTTTTTGGAGTTGGTAGCCCTGGCTGCCACAAGGATTTCTTCCAATTCGAATTCCTCATCCGGTAAGGCCCCTCTTTCTCTAGCCATTTTCTCACGTGTTTGTTTTCTGTTAATTGTGTTGGATTGTATCTATTAGCATCTTATTTGTTTTAATTTGCTTATCTCTATGCATCCTTATTCTAAATTTTACATTTATTGCTATTTGGTTCTTATGGATAGAAAAGTTTGAGGCGGTTATTATGAACTCTACGTTTTTTATTCCCAATTTGTATTGTCGTATTCACTGGGCTGTTCAATGCTACTACTTTAAAAGGTCCTACCCAAAATTGGGTCAGTTTATTTTTCCTAGAGGCATTCTGCAAAAGCACATGATCTCCTACGTGAATCTTGATTGGGTTTATTTTACGGTCATAATACTCCTTTGAGTGCATTTTGCTTTCCTGGACATTGTGTCTGGCTATTTTATACGCTCTTTGAAGTTTATTTCTCAACATGAGGTAGTAGTTTCCCTGATCATATACTGGTTGAGGTTCCTTCTTTAAATAGCTTGGCAGAGGCGCGGAAAAACCATATAAGCAATCCATTGGAGTTAATTTTTTCGTTGTGTGAATACTGTTATTTCTTACGAACATTGCGGCTCGCAAGTGATCATCCCAATTAGTACAGTTTTCATCGACGAAACTCCTTAGGTAGTCTGCTAAAGGTCTATGTAATCTTTCCAAAGTTCCATGTGTTTGTGGATGATACGGTGTTGTTTCCATCTTCCGAATTTTAAATAATTTAAAAACCTGTCGAAACATTTCGGATGTGAAATTTGTTCCTTGATCGGTAATCAATTTCCTAGGAATCCTGTATCTACTGATTATTTCATCTACAAATACCTGAGCTACTATCTTAGCCTCCATATTTTCTAAAGGTACCACATCCATAAATCTTGTCAAGTCATCTTCAAAGCTGAGTATATGCTTATTTCCTTTGGTTGTTTCCGGTAATGGTCCAACAATCTCCATATAAACTTTATCGAAAGCAAGATCAGCAGTATCTGTTAAGACCATGGGTTCTTTATGTTCTCTGGTTCGTTTATTAATTTGGCATTTTTTGCATTGTTTCACGTAGTTCGCTACTTTTTTTTATCTTTTATCATGCCTTCCCAATAAAACTCACGCTTCACTCGCTGATAGGTTTTATATACTCCTTGGTGTCCTCCAAATGGAGCGTCATGGGCATCTGCTAATATCGTTTTGATTTCTTGTGGATCTACTAGAACTTTTACCTGTCTTCCTTGATTATGTCCTTGATTGAAGGTTCTTAAAATCGCATTCTCTAAATTGTTACTTAATGGTGGTTTGACTGTTTTGGGTTCCTCCCCAGCTCTTTATTTTCCTTGTTATCCTCACTCTTTATTCCCTTAGTTTGTTGACGCGTTGTCACCAGAACTTCATAAGGAATCCTACTAAGGGCGTCTGCGTTATTATTCTTTCTTCCTTCTTTGTACTGGATTTCGAAGGTATAGTCAGATAATTTGTGCCAAAGTCGTAGAATTCTGCTGGTTGGGTCCTTTATTCGTATGGCACCTCGTAACGGTTTGTGATCAGTAAACACTGTGAAAGGTCTTCCATATAGATAACTCCTATAATTTTTAACCGCCCATACTATAGCGAGCAATTCCCTTTCTATTGTGGAGTAATTCTTTTCGACGGAATTTAACGTTCGGCTAGCATATGCAATTGGTTTTTCTTCGTCATCTGGACCTTGTGCTAACACATCTCCCAAAGCATCGCCGCTGGCGTCCGAATATAATTTGAATGGTTCCTTAAATTAGGATACCGCAGCACTGGTGGTGTAACTAATTTTTCTTTTAAAGTTTTGAAAGCTTGATGCATTGATCATCCCACTTAAATTTAACGTCTTTTCCTGGTAGTTTATTTATTGGCGACGCTATTTTTGAAAAACCTTGAACAAATTTTCGATAATAATTTGCCAGTCCCAAAAATGATTGTACCTGCCTAACTGTTCTAGGTACCGGGAAATCCTTTACACATTGTACCAAACTTGGATCTGGTGCCACTCCTTCGGTACTACATTTGTGTCCTAGGTATATTATTTCTTTTTTCAAAAAATTGCATTTCTCAGGATTTAACTTTAAATGGTGCTCCCTTAATCTTGAAAGTATTCTCCGCAATTTACTTTGATGGTCACTTATTTTTGCCGTAGATGACTATATCATCCAAATAAACGAAACATTGCAATCCCTGTAACCCAGTTAAAACGTGATTCATGAGCCTTTGGAATGTCGCAGGTGCTCCCTTTAATCCAAAAGGCATCCTCTTGAAGGCGTAATGTCCATAGGGAGTACTAAATGCTGTCTTGTCACGATCCTCCGGTTTCATCGCTATCTGATGGTAGCCGCTTACGAGGTCTAATACAGAAAAATACCGAAAATTCCCTAACTGGTTCCGAATATCCTCTATCCTAGGCAGTGGGTAGGCATCTCCCTCGGTTATTTCATATAATTTTTTATAGTCGACGACTATCCGCCAACGCTTCTCGCCATCAGGTCCTGGTTTTTTCGAAACTACTAGCAATGGGGGGTTTCATTCACTCCAACGAGGTTCCACTATATCTTCATCTAGCAACCTCTCTATTTCGTTCGTGATGATCTCTTTTTGAGTTTCACGAAGTCGATACATTTTACATTTTACTGGCACCTGATTGTCCTTTGCCCTTATTTCATGTTGCACTGACGTGGTGTGTCCCAAATTTTCTCCTGGTTAATGGAATACATCATGGAATTCTTTAATTATATCCCTTATTAATTTTTTTTCTTCCGCGTTTAAACTTTGTTCAACATTTAATATTTTCCATATTTCCGCAATTCTCTATATTTGGTATTTATGGTACACTATATTTGGTATTTAATTCCGTATTTCTCTTTGTTTGTATACTGCACTTATTTGTTATATCATCTTCATCTTTATTAATAGCTCCAATTATTTTGTTATTATTCCTTTCCAATTTTACCTTTACTTTGTTTAATTCAACTTCATGATTATTAACATTCATAATACTTATTTTTACTTTTCCCTTTACTGGGGTGACGAGTGCATTACTTATGTACACCCCCGGTAATACTTCTTCTCCTACTGTTATAAATTCGCCCTTAATCATTGTTGATATTTCCAAAAATTTCACTGTTCTTCTTGGAATTTTCATCACCCTTCTCTCCTTTATGATGACACAATCTTCCTCTTCCTTACTCTCCTTTAACAACTCTGGTCCTCTTCCTTACTCTCCTTTAACAACGCACTGCTCGTGCGTTTTTCCAATTTTAGTGTATTTAACCCTTCCGTAGAACTTGAATAACGATTGTTTTGATAATCGTCATATTTGCGAGTATGACGTCCGGATGTAGCATTGCTCTCGTCGATCTGTACAGTATCCAATTCTGAACCGAAAAGTATTGCTAAATCCTTTATTATCTCCGTGTCCTCTGTTGAGTGTAAAGACATCTCATTTTGTCCTCCATGTCCTTCCAAGTGCGAAGCTAAGGTACACTTTCTGGTTTGCGAACCATCGTTGTAGTGTCCTTCTTGGATGGAGCCTTCACTTTGGTCAATTTCCTTGTCTTTTGCTATTACATCAACAAATCGGTCATTGCTATACCACGGACCTTTATCATTCTTGAACGATATAGCAATCATTTCGTGTTTCTCTTGTGATGGGAAAACTAATTTTTTGGCTGGACCTTCTACATTACAAAATTTTGTAAGGAAGTCATTTCCAATTAATCCAGCTATATTGGATGGATATATTGACTTCACCACCTGGAACTCGCAGGGATACCGTTTTAATAATTCCACTTGTGCCTTTATTGTTCCTTCAGATAGTATGCTTCCTGAAATCGTTTTTAGTGTAACTATGTCTGTTTCACTTATTAATTTTAGTTTGTCTTCCCTTATTTCTTCTTCCTTCATCAGACTTATTTCCGATCCTGTGTCAATTATAAATTCTGCCTTCCTATTCTTGATTATATCCACCGGTAGTGTTCTTAAAGGTAGTTGAGAAACAAACACGCAAAAAATTTTATAACGGTATTGTATAAATGGTATAACGTAATTGAAACTAAATTGTCAAACTGGGATTGTAAATTACATTTTATAAAGAAACGAATTATACTTGGTTATAGGCAGAACTGACATTGTATAACGTTAATTAAGGTACAAATGTATTTGAATTGTAAAATATGGAGTATAGATAGAACTGCATATGTAATTAAGTTGTGAATGTAGCCGGCTGGAAAGATAAAACTAACAAATAAGGAAGAAAAAAGAAAAGAGATAAAAAAAAATGAATAAACCACTCACTGAGTCTGTAAGTAGGTTTATTTCGCGTTCTACATTCACAACACACACCCTAATTTGCCCTGTATTAGCAACGAGGAGGGAAACAGGAGAACCAAGTAGGTCAAGACGAGGAGAAGTCGCACCACGAACCGGAGTCACCAAAAACGCCGGAGCCAGAACGGGGTGACGAACCCGAAAGCCGCGATTATAGCGAAGCAGTTACTCCAGAGGAGGAATTTCAACCTGACGGAGTAGGACACCGGCACGAGCAAACAAAGGATCAAGGAGAAATAGCAAACAAAGCCCGTCTAAGACCCGAGATAATAGCGCTTAGGCGTGGAAGATATTGCCTCAGGACATTTTCCGACCAGGGAAGCTATAACTGGGACCGAAACGGCCCAAGACCAACAGAATAACAAAAGGTACAACCAACAACTAGTTAGGAAACCACGAAAGATAAAGACAAAAAGATGGCTAACGTGGAACTAGTGAACAACATCCTGTACAATAATGTTAAGGGTTTCCCGGGTGAAGGGTTTAATAGATTCCAGTACGCAAATAGCGGAGATGGTCTGAGGGCTGAGATAGAAGAAGTTGGAGTGCATTGTTTTAAAATGGGTGTGCTAGATTCCAACTACAAATTCTATCTGCTGCAAGACGTAGAAAACCCACTTGGGGCCCTAGGATCGAAATTCAGAAGGTTGGAGCAAACGGAGCAATGCATGCGACAGCCATCGCACATCGCGGCCAGCACAATGGCGCAAAACTTTCAAGCGTCTGGACCCAACTTGTACATGGGGCAGAATACAACGCAACTCTATTACCAACTCCTACAACAGAAATGGGGGTCAACAATATCAAGCACCGCGCAGAGGTAATCAGCAAAACACCTATAACAGCCATAGGAACGGAAACCAGACCATAAGATGCCATTTTTGTAACAAAATGGGACACGTGATGGCAGAGTGCCGCACAAAGCAGATTACACCCTTCTGCACGGCATGTAGAACGTATGGGCACACCACGCAGAATTGTAACAATAATCGCCAATGAAATCAGACGGGCCAATCCAACGCGTACAGGCAACGTCAAGTGAACCATACCACTATGACTCCTGCAGCGGACCAGTGCAATTTTTGCCTAGAGAGCGGTCACATAGAAAGTAGGTGCTATCTTAAGGAAAGGTGGGAACGCATGCAATTAGAGAAACAGGTAAGAACGAGTACCTCGGAAAACTACGAAGGGAAGACCCAACACATCGCGCGTCGTCACTAGGAGAAAAGTAAAAAAGGTGTGACCAGTACCCGAATATCCCAATATTGAGCTTACCTCTGGATATCACTAAAGAGAGGAAAAATTGATTTATAATAGACACGGGTGCAGAAATAAGCAATACAGGAATTGATAAACAAGAAAGATATCATCCCGATAAACACCATTTCTGGGGAGGTATCATCAGAAGGAACCATAATGGGACAAATAGAATTAGATCAACCCTATCCATGTAAGTTTCACGTGATAAACTCATTAAATCACACCAACATAACTGGTATACTGGGCAACGATTTCTTGTCCAGGCACTGTAACATTGAGGGCCCCGCGAAAAGACTAACAGTCTCGTCCAAAAACGGTAAGGAAAGAACAACCATAAAATTTGAAGAGAATTGCAACCATGGATAAACAGGGACATGCTTTGTTGACGTGATAGCAACGGACGGGAGAGAAACAAAGAGAGACACCCGAAAATCTCACATTACGGTGACAGTACCTATTGTGGAGGGCGACAATCTCTGTCTCCTGGAGAGCTATCGCGGGGAGGCAAATAACAGCCCACAATGGCGGACCGAAACTAATACTATCAACGTCAGTGGGAACGACCCTGATCAAAGTATTAACGAGCGGGTAGAATTACCAACGGAGGAGGTAGTGAACGATTTAGGACAACTCTTCGAAACAGGTACTCAGCACGGAAGTCCGGAAATCATGCGTGCCGGGAGAATAAGTTCAACCCTTCTCAAGACCATACCCGAAGTTATAAATAGTCGGAGGACCGAAGCCATGACGAAGAAATAGTGACCACGGAACCCAAAGATGTCCCAGTACCGGCCAGATGCGTTAAATTTATCAAAGCAATAACCCACGTCAGGGGACAACTGTTCACCGAAGGAGAAAAAGTCCTACCTGGGGTATACGTGAGCAACGCGCTGGTCCAACCTAAAAGCAGAGAAATAATATCAAGCGTAATGAACATCAACAACGAAGAGATGGAAATTAAAAACTTAACAGTAAAACTGAGGAAGTACGAAGAGGATATAGATCACCCAAGCGACACAGAACACATAGCACAACAACAGGTATATTGTGGTGTAATAAGTAACCAGGAGCCGGGAAAAAGGGAGCAGCAGATTAAAAAACTAGTCAATATGGACATTAATCTAAACGCGGAGGAAAGAAGGGAAATGAATCTAAATAATTGCTGAGTTTCAGGACATATTCCACCTGCCGGGAGAAAAGCTAGGACACCAAGCCACGGTACAACACGAGATAAAGATAAAACAAGACCAACAGCCAATCAAGTGCAAAATGTACCGCCTGCCTGAAACGCACAGGAACGTCATAACGGAGGAGATAAACGGACTATTGGATGAAGACATAGTCGAGCTGGAGCCAGTGGAATGCATCACTGTTAGTAGTCCCAAGGAACCGAAAGGCGAATTGTTGTCGACTACAGAAAGTTGAACGAAGTAACCGAGCGGGACTCGTACCCACTACCCAGGGCAGAGGATATCCTGGACCAGTTGGGAAATTTTCGTTACTTCTCTGTACTAGACCCCGCTAGCGGCTACCATCATATAGCCATGAAACCCGGAGATCGGGATAAGACCGCATTTAGCACCCCATATGGGCATTACGCTTTTAAACGTTTGCCCTTTGCTTTGCAAGGAGCACCAGCAACATTCCTGCGATTGATGAACCACGTGCTGACAGGCCTACAAGGACTACAATGCTCCGTATATCTGGATGATATCGTGATATATGGGAGAAATTTAACAGATCATCAGACGAAACTGCGGGTGATACTAGAACGATTAAGGGAACACCATTTGAAATGAAACGTAGAAAAATGTAACTTCCTGAAAAAGGAAATCATATACTTAGGGCATAAGTGCACCACAGAAGGGGTGGCACCAGACCCAAGATTGGTAGAAAACGTTAGAGAACACCTGGCATCCAAAACCATCCGACAAGTGCAGTCGTTCGTGGGATTTGCGAATTATTATAGGAAATTTATATCTAATTTTTCCAAAATAGCGTCCCCCATTCACAACCTTTTGAAAAAAGACGTGAAGTTTAAATGGGATGAGAATTGTGCAAAGGCATTCAGCACACTCAAAGAAAAATTAATAAACCCACCGGTACTAAGGTACCCAAACTTCAAGGAACCCTTCAAATTTTATACCGATGCAAGCGGAGAAGCGCTCGGGGCAGTGCTAGCACAAGGACAACCAACAGAAGAGAAGCCCATCGCCTACGCTAGCCGTACCCTGAATGCTGCAGCGAGGAACTACTCAACGATCGAGCGGGAGCTCCTGGCCATAGTTTGGGCGGTGAAGAACTTCAGATGCTATTTATATGGAAGAACGTTTAAAGTATTTACGGACCATAAGCCACTAAGACTGTGTGCTAATCGACGGCACTTTCATACAACTGACATATTGATTGGCATTATATCAAAGTCACATTTTCGAAAGGTTCTTGTCTCCGAAAATGCCAACTTTATATTGGCACTTTATTGTTCCGTTCAGGGATAGTTTCAAAACAAAACGGAAACGTCCCATGAATGCAGGAAAAAACGTAAGTATTTGAATATATTCTTGAAGATATATAAGATAAGTGTTTTTTTTCAGTTTTAGTAACAAGCGAAGGAATCAAATGTCAAAAAAGTTCGAACTTAGATTAAAAATGTCGTTCGAAAGGTTATGCCGTCGATTAGCACACAGTCTAAGAGGTGCTATAAGAATTAAAGATCCCACCAGCAGAATACTTCACCTATGGCACAAACTCTCCGACTATACTTTTGAAATAGAGTATAAAGAGGGAAGAATAAATAACAAGCCCTGAGTAGAATCCCCTACGAGGTTATGGTGACCACGCGCAAACAAGCAAGGGAGCTACAGGAACAAACCAAAGAAACGGAAGAAACCTCCCCAGCAGAGGATAAAACCGATGAATATGAGACTCAAGGTAGAACTCACGAACGAGAGGACCCACAAATAAGAGTCCTAACCGACCCCCAGGATGTCGAAACAATATGACGTGACTGTCACGACGCTCCTCTGGGAGGTCACCAAGGGGTATTCAAAAATTCCAAAGGTTGAGAAAAGAGTTCACCTGGAAAGGAATGAAAAGAGACATCCGGAAATATATCAAGAAATGCAAGAAATGTCAATTAAATAAACGAGGCCGAGAACACAAAGAACCAATGGTGATAACAGATACCGCGGTAACGCCCTTCAATAAGGTCTATATGGATATTGTATGGACCACTACCCGAGACTGCACAGGGGAACAAATACATCCTGAGCTTCGAGGATGATCTCACACGATTCATGGACGTAGTACCTCTGCCGAACATGGAAGCCAAGACAGTGGCCCAGGCGTTCGTAGACGAGGTAGTAAGTCGCTACAGGATACCCAAAAAGTTGTTAACAGACCAGGGAGCGAATTTCACTTCCGAAATGTTTAAAGAAGTCTGAAAATTATTCAAAATCCATAAACTAGAGACTACGCCGTACCACCCTCAATCCAACGCAGCGTTAGAGAGGTCACACAGACCGGTGGTCGACTATCTAAGGATCTTCGTCGACGACAACCAATCAGATTGGGACGAACACCTGCGGGCTGCGATGTTCGTCAGAAACAATACAATGCATTCGACCACAAAACTAAGTCCAATGGACTGTTTATATGGGTTTTCCGCCCCCCTGCCCAACAAGTTAAGAAAGCCCCACAACAGGTCTACGATCATGAAAACTACTATCCTTTTTTACGGAACAAACTCCAACGAGCATATCAAACGGCTCGAACCAATTTGGAGGAAGGCAACCTTCTATCGAAGGAGTATTACGAAAACAAACCCAGTAAAGATCCATGTGGGTGACCAGGTACTCCTCAGAAACGCGGCCCGGAAAAACAAGCTAGTCCAGCGTTGGCTAGGACCCTATACAGTAGTAGCCGTAAATAGCCCGGTCAACAGTACCGTTTTAATAAAAACTCGGAAACGACGCGTACACAACCATAGGTTGAAGTTGTTCAATTAAAACACTTGTCTCTGTCTTTCCAGAATGAAACTACTAATGATTGTAATGCTTGAAGTGGTCTTAGCCCAGCCAAAACCAGTGGACGTACACACCTTGAAATACCAAGGAGTAGTGATCGAGCCCCTAGGGAGAGTACAGACCTACCATGATCATTGGACGATCATCACGCAAAAACCACAACCCAAATGGGAGGAACACCTGAACTACATAAAAGACGCGAGACAACCAACGCAACCAATTTCACGGGGGAAGAGAATTGCCAACACTGGCAGGGAGACATCAAAAAGCAGGTGGTACAAATACTGGACCTAATAAGTAAAGCAAACTTTACAATGACGCCTCGTAGCCGAACAAAGAGAGGATTACTGGACTTGGGAGGGAAAATAATGAAAACTGTGTTCGGAACAATGGAAAGTGGGGACTCAAAAAACATCCATCGAAAACTGAGCGAACTGGAAGAAGACACGAAAACTAATCTGGACCAGGCAAAAAGGAAAGTGACAATAATGGGAACTACGCTGAAGGCTATGGGTTAAACCAACACAGCAATGGTCGAACGACACAACGAGCAACTGCAAAAAGTGGAGAACCTCAACCAAAAGATAGGGGAGATATCCAACCACTCGGACCAACTCCATAGAATACATGTGAGGATGGACATTAACGAACTCATCTTATACATGATGTCCGAGCTGCAACAGATATATTAAGAGCTAACTGATCTATTTATAGCATTAGAAGTGTGATGAACATCCTGTCACAGTAAAAGATCCTAAAAAGAAAGGATATTAATAATAATAAGACAAAATACTTACCCATCATCCGCATGGCAGCTACACGTCACGTCACTGAAACGTCACATGTCACGATCGAGACTAGTACACGAATACGAATAGCGACTAGTACAAATCAGTACTAAACGTACTAGAAATTCGTTAAACTAGTCATCGTTAGAGGGCAGCAGCAGGTCGAACGATCAACTTGACCGAATGTCGAGAGGAACGACCGAATTGACCCACTTAAATGGAATGTGCGGAAATGCATTTTGCGGGAAAAACAAAATGGAATGTGCGGAAATGCATTTTCGGGAAACGCAGTGTGAAATTGGAAAATTGGGACAACAATAATTTCAGGGAAAAATTGACAGATGGGGAATTGCGGCGTAAGGAAAAAATAGGAACAAATAGACCGGGAAAATTAGAGAAAAGGTAGTCGATTGGAAGCAGACGAGAGGAGCCATTTAGCCGACCAGACGATCAGCCAGAGAAGACTTGAACCAACTACCAGAACGCCGGAAACAGGAAGATCAGCCAGAGAAGACTTGAACCAACTACCAGAACGCCGGAAGCAGGAAGATCAGCCAGAGAAGACTTGAACCAACTACCAGAAAGCCGGAAGCAGGAAGATCAGCCAGAGAAGACTTGAGCCAACTACCAGAAAGCCGAAAGCTGGAAGATCAGCCAGAGAAGACTTGAGCCAACCACCAGAAAGCCGTAAGTAAGTATGCAGCCCTCATCAATAATTCAGAATTAGCGGATGAGAGCTCTTAGCCTCTCCGCTTAAGCCCCGACCACGGTTCTTTGAGCCTATCAGGCATAATCACAATCTACTCACTGGATAAATCTCCCCTAGTGAGTGAAAAAAGGCAACAATTGCAAGAAGAGCTACGTCATCCCAAGGCGGGACTCCGGCCACTCACGATAGAGGAATACAGAGAGAGGAGAAAGGAGCCGCAGAACCAGCGAACTAATCCGGTGTTACCGGAAATACCACCGAAGAAACAGACGGGCAAAGAGGCGCAATTCCGGGCGATCATCGAGGAGACGCGGCGTCGACTCCTTGTTGTGATACAAGAAATCCCCCCCTGTTCCCGAACACTCGCAAATACCTCCAAAAAACTCCAACACACTGAGTGTTCCTAAATGTCTCCGACCATTCCTGAATGGGTTTAGATACACCCCAATAGTCCCAAATATTCCCAAAACACCCAATTCACCCCGAAAATACGCCCAGTATAGCCCAAAATACCTCAAATCCATTCTGAATGACCTTGACCAACCTCAACAAACAAATTCATTCAAGTCAAAATAGATAAACACAGAAAACGTAAATAAAACTTACCTACCCCAACATGTTATCCGAGCCGCTCGCGAGCGATAAACAAGTACGCCACTACTCGCGCCACATCAACAAAATATGCTGACTCGGCAGAATGGCCAGAACAGAAGAAGCGCACCAACACTTACGCCAGTCAACATAAATTGCTGACTCCACAGATTGAACGTTCGGGCAACAACTGTAATCAGACCCGGACCAAATGACTTGGTCGATTACAAATGTTTTGATTGCAGGTGAAGACACGTGCCTAGAAAGGTACATTCCATTGTGACCGAGGGAAATGACACGAAATATGGAATGGAATGTGCAACCTACGGGAGAATGGCATTGGAATGCAGGTAAATGACACGAAATGTGCATCGGAAGGCGCAAGTTACAGGTGAATGGCATAAACGGCCAATTAAACAAAGAATATGAACTGACAGTAGATGGACGATCAACCAGACGCTGATCTAGGCAATATTGGCGGGTCATCGGCTGCTCATTCAGCAGAAAAATAATATAAAAACCGACCCGAAATACAGAAGAAGTCAGTTCTGGAGCCCGATCTGACGAAGACGTTACTTATATCGCCAGAAGCCGAAGACACCGAAGACGTGAAGACCACGGAAGATCCCGAAGACGCCGAAGATCCCGAGGACACCGTAGACACCGAAGACCTCTGAAGACGCCGAAGACACCGAAGACCTCTGAAGACTCCGACGACGCCGAAGACTCCCAAAGACACAGAAGACTCCGAAGACCCCGGAAGACCCCTGAGAACGCCGTTGGCCCCCGAAAGCCTGTGGGAAGCATCAAGTAAAAATAAACCATAAAAAAATCGGTGGACAGGTTTCCGGCCTAACACCTTGTGCTTAAACCGGCTCCTGGGCTGGAGGGCGAATTTAATACGGTTAAATAACAATCACTTAAATCAAAGCAATAATACGTCAAACTAATAAATAAATAAAATTAATACAAAAACATCGTAATAAAAATAAAAACTAACATATAACAATATTATAATAAAAGAGTAATTTAATAATATAGCAATCCGGTATTAATCAATAACCAAACTACTTCCCTAATAAAACGCGAAAATAATATCTGTAAAAGGGGTAGCTAACGCAACACCATGTCACTAGAGTATCACCGAACAGGTCTGAATGAAGGAGATTGGACTGGAAGAGGCACTCAAAGAACCCCGGGCTGGACCGCGTCCAATATCGCTGGACGAGTATCGACGGCGAAATCCAGCGCCCCATCAATTCATCGAGGCTCCAGGACAACCACAAAAGAAGGAGAAGACAGGCGTAGAGGCTCGATTCCGTCGAGAAATCAAAGAGGCTATCAGGAGCTGGGTGCTATCCCCTAACAAGGAGGCGCGCATAGCCGCTAGCAGAAAGATTGACCAGTTGAAACAGGACCGGCGCAACTACAGAAACCAGAAGTTGAAGCAGAAGAAGATGTTGGCAAAGAATGGAAACCAAAAGTAATTTATGTATAAGAGTCAATAAATAAATGTACAAATAACAGAGAAATATTGAATTTTAATACCCTTAGTCACCCACGATTCCCTAAAAGAGGAAAAATACATAACATCCTTCTGGCTGTGGGTCGTGGGCAGCGAGCGAGGATAGAGCAAGAGCTCCAACAATTGCACAAAGATCGAGGACGGTATCGACAGGCTAAGAAGCTGGCCAGGTACAACCCAGGGCGAATGCCGGAACGGAGTAATAAATCCGTGAACTCCATGAATAAAGCGTAAGCGAGTAGTAATAGTTAAAGTTAGAGTAAGAGGAACTTGTAATTTGTATTAGAAGAATAATTGTATGGAAATCTTAGAGTTGTTTGACGATCCCATGTAAACAGAAGCACTAAACCGAAGAGAGTTGAACCCTCTACTAATATCCACAAATCAGATTTTGGACATGTACACTAATGCGTCGGAAAAACACAATGGAGGAAAAGCTACCATGAATCCCATCACCCTCCAGAGAATAGCAAACGTAGATTACGAAGGAAGTCAAGGGGAACACTCATACAAATAAGGATACCTCTGTAAGAAGTTCATCAGTACACCCTGAATAGAGTTTACACCACCCCCATGGAGACGGGCCATAACACGTACTACGTATACGACATAGGTTATTGTTATTTTTTGAATACCCGCCGATCCCAGCAAAACTTTGGCTTATCCGAGATAAACAACCAAACCCAGTGCATAAGGGTTAACGATACTTACAGCGTCTGTCAACATGGAGATCCGGTGCTAACAAAACCGGCACGCACCGATTGCTTATCAACTCTGTTCAAAGCAACAGACCAAGTCCCGGCTAGCTGTCGAATGCGTATATTGGGGAACCCAAGACGAATAATTATCCCCATGCAACAGGACAACGCTTGGTTATATTGGGTACAGCAACCAACCCCACTAATAAGCCAATGCGAAAATAACGAAGTAAAGAATCAACTAACTGGCCTAGGTATAGTGCAGTTAAAGAAGAAATGCATATACCACCTAGCCGAGTATACACTACCTTATAAGGTAAACGAGTGGCACCCCCTGCACATACATCAACCGGAAAACGTACCACCGCCAAAAACCGATTTTGCCAAGCATAAACTACCCCCAAAGGCTACGGTGAAGCAACAAGACCGAATGGAAGTACTACACCCGATCACACTAAATGACCATTACAAAGAGTACAGCGAGACAATAGAGGCTCTGGATACCCACATCAAGGAGACCGAACAAATCCGTCGCAACAGAATCCAGTTACATACGACGACCAGTTTGTCAGGAGGCATAGTGATACTAATGGTCATCACCATAATAGTATGGATATTCAAAAACCGACTCTCACGACCGCCACAGCCCTCAAGCAACGAGAACCCCAAGTCCAGTTCGTCTCAATGCCGATCACAATTCCGAAGAGGGAGCAGATCATTAACGCCCAGGAAACCCTCACTAAGGCCCGAGAAACCCTCACTAAGGCCCGAGAAACCCCAGGCCCTAGTCAAACAGAACCATAGAAACTGCGCTCAAAGAACGCGACCAGAAAAAGAGGACAACATGAGAGACAGAGTGAACATCCCGAGTTAGTTATAAACATTGGAGACAGCCTAGATTCGCTGGAAATAACCGTCGACGACGACAGCCCCTTCGTCAAAATAAGTGTTAAAACCATTCTTGGCTCAGCCGAGGTAACCCTTGAAATCAACAACCCAGACGTAGGCGTGATAAGACGGGAAAACAAAGACCCAAAGATGCCAACCGACAAATTGGGACGTACTACCAGCATGTGGGAGGACATCCTCCAATGTTATGCCGGAGAGAAACACTGCAAAAAACTGAGGAAGCCAGTCGATGAGTTGGGACTGACCACCAGCATGTGGGGGGACATCCTCGAGTCGGCCGACAAGCTATACCATCAACTCAAATTGGATGAGCTAGAAGAGGACAGACAGGGCCATCCCGTCGAGAGGGAGAAATTCTTCAGGAGAGAGGAGGGGATCTCCAAGATGATTAGAGAAATGCATAAGAAAAAATCGCCTGATAAAGAGGACAGCAACCCCTGGAATCATGTGACATCCACTAAACACATCCTCAACACGAAAAGAAATAGAGTCGTCGACGTAAGTAGGTGGTTAAGGAATTGCAAAATATAATATGAATTTGCCGACGCGTTCAAATATAAAAAAAAATAAAAATATATCTAAAGAAGAAAAAAATAGACAAAAAATAACTTTTAACTTTGAATTATAGCAATTATAGCATTTAAAAACGGACCATTTTAAAATCGCAATAAGTAATTAACCGTCTAAATAATTGAAAAAAATTTTTAACTTGTCACTTCGAATCATAGAAATTATAAAATTTATAGAAAAAAGGACCATTATAAAATCGCAAGAAAGTAAATAGATGAAAGTAAGTTAATAAAGTGACAAGAGCCAGACGGACTACAGAAGTGTAAGATTTAGGAATAGGAATTATAGCACTAAAGGACACAGCCCCATCCTGTCCTGGTAGGGAGCCTCCGAAGGGGGGAGGAATGTCATGACCCTGTCGCAACTACCCCACACCATCACAAAATACAGCTCTAAAAAAGGAAGTATATCATGAAGTCTACAAAATTCATAAATACACTGGACACCGCCCAGAACACCACCGAAGCTCATACGTACGGTTTGATTTAACGACCGCTGGTACAACTAACACATAGAGAATAATGTAATAGTGAACTGGTTGGGAAGAGCCTATGAATAAATGAATGGCCGCAAGCTAGGACAAATACATATGAAGGGCCATTACGGTAATTAATGCAGCTGGTGACCGGAAATAAATGGGAGGAGAATTCAAATGGATGAATGACCACTGGAGAAACGGAAATCAAACCAACAACAATTGGCATTAGTTACGATGACGAAAACAATAAATAAAGACAGTGACCTATTCGTGGGAACGGAAACTGTCTGGATCAAAATAACCTCATGATTCCCCTACACAGTGGGAATCAAAACTCAATGGGAAACTGTCGATTAGGCAGTACAGAAAAATCGTTGAATAAGGGATAATAGTCCTATAAAACGGCCCCAAAAATCAATGGGAGGCAGTCTGGAATCCAGCGCGCCCAGGAAGAGACCCAGCCGTGACGAGAAGAAGCTCCAGCCTTCCAAGACGATAAGAAACTCCAGCCTTCCAGGACGAGAAGAAACTCCAGCCCTCCAAGACGAGAAGAGACTCCAGCTTTCCAAGACGAGAAGAAACTCCAGCCATCCAAGACGAGAAGAAACTCCAGCCTTTCCAAGACAGACGAAGACCAGCTCCGGCTTTAGAACCAAGCAAAGCAAGTAACCATCACTCTCCAACCAGCAAAGTAAGTAACCATCACTCTCCAAGCCAAAGTCTGAACACGGTTCTAGTAAGCTATCGGAGCTCGGCGGACCCATCTGAAAACGGTTTGCATAACCTATCGGATTGGGCCAGTACGCGCGGTTTTGATAGTATTTACGCCGGTAGATGTCGGGAACGTCCGCGACTACTCTGCAAGAGGCCTTGAGGAATCCGACCGTGGGACCTACACCAATAAGTCTAGAGGAATACAGGGCGAAGCAAAGGGGGAGACCTCAGGTGAAGACACCCTCAGTGATAGAAGCACCGACTCCTAAGTATCGGACTGGGGTCGAGGCCAAGTACAGGAGAACCATAGAGGAGGTCAGTCGTCTACTTCTGATTGCGGTGGGCCAGAGAGAGCGTTTACGGTTGAGTCACGAGTTGCTTCATAACGAGCGGCAGAGTTATAGGAAAGAGAAAAGATCCCGAACTGGCAGCGACATGGCCAACAACAGCAAGTCCTGATGTAACAGCAAATATAGATTAAGTTATAGCCTGTATGGAACTCTGTAGGTAATTAGGTATAGTTTGTATTGGGTTCTGTATGTAATAGGAAATAAATTACCCAACCTAAATGGACAAATTGTATTTTGGTCAGGACTCTTGTGAACCAATAGTGTAATCCTGTAGTGTACCATTGGCATTCAATAGTTTGCATGAATTAACACCACAAAAGAAAAAGTGTTAAACACGTGCATAACACGTGTCGACGTGCAGTCGCGCTGTTCTCTAAATATGGGGTAAGAGAGGGAGGTCAATTGGAGAGAAGAGGAAGGTTGGGAACTTAACGGACCCAGTAACCCCAAAGTCCAAGCAGGAAAACTAAATTTCACGCAAAAAGGGAAGTCCTCGGCGTCACAAAAAAAGGAAGAAGATGGGGTGGAGATTGGCAGGGCGGAATAAGAGACCAGGGAACGGGGCAGAAAGGGAACTTTCGGGACTAGAATCAGGGGGTAGGGAAGGAAGAAGGGTTCAGATTTTGACGGTGAAAATCAAGAGGTGGTTGCAACACCTTCGATGGACGGACCATCTCCGTCTTGTAGGTGGATCCAGATGTTGTGGACCCACTCACAGCTCACCCAACCGTGGAAAGCGTCCGTAATTCGTATCGCGAACTGGATTTACCCCATAACTGCTGATCTTCGAAGGTCCGATTAAACAGGAAGGAGGAGGGCAACTACTTTGTTTCCACTTCTTACCTCATGTTGAGGTTCGTAAATATCCCCAAATGCAACGGGTAAATCTTTAATATATAAAAAAAACATTGGTTGTCTTTAAAGTCGGTTTACGGACGATAATTTTACGTGATATCGTCATAAGAAAGCATTGATGAAAAATTGCCTGTTTTTATGAATTGAATTGAATTATTTTCACTGAATTATCATTATTTTGTATAATACAAAGAAGGAGCTAATTGAAAATGTAAATTTTTTCAATAAATTTTTTTACTTAAATTATGCAGTTTAATAATAAGTAACAATATGCTATGTATTAACAATTTATTTATTCGTACATACGCGTATTAGTTTGGATTCAAGAGAGATTCTTGAATCCACACTAATATGCGTATGAACGAATCTCTCATGAATCCAATCTCATACGAGTATTAGTTTGGATTCATAAGAGATTCTTGAATCCACACTAATGCGCGTATGGACAAATGAGAGATTCGTACAAACGCTAGTTAGTTTGGATTCAAGAGAGATTCTTGAATCCACACTAATAGGCGTATGAACGAATCTCTCATGAATCCAATTTCATACGCGTATTAGTTTGGATTCATGAGAGATTCTTGAATCCACACTATTATGCGTATGAACGACTCTCTCATGAATCCAATCTCATACGCGTATTAGTTTGGATTCATGAGAGATTCATGAGAGATTCTTGAATCCACACTAATACGCGTATGAACGAATCTCTCATGAATCCAAACTATACTATACGCGCGGGATTCATGAGAGATTCGTTCATACGCGCATTAGTGTGGATTCAAGAATCTCTCATGAGTCCAAACTAATGTATGAATCTCTCATTCGTCCGCTCACCTCAGGCGGAACGTGACAATGAGTCACGATTTTTCATTTGTGCAGCCGGCCATCGATTTATAAGACGTTATCACGTCAAAAGAAAAGGTAGGAAATAAAAGTTTGTTTGTTTGTACGGAAATTAAAGGTATATTTTATATACAATATATATTTCTCAGAAATTCATAATTTAGTTAAAAACCAAATGATCCACGGTCCATGTGGTCTATTGAATCGTATCGCCGTCTGTATGAGAGATGGAAATGCAGCAAAAGCCTTTCTAAGAACTGTTTTAATACAACTCAGGCCAATGTTAGATGCGTCGTGTTAATGGTATAACAGTTGCCTTTTCGTGGCCACTCTGTTGACAACCGTCATGTTGTTCCTTAATATACATATCTTTTAGCGTTTGATTGCCTCTAAAATGTGGAAGTTCTTGGCACAGATAAGAGCCTAAAATATATGTACAAACATGTTCATAAGGGATACGACTGTGCCAAGGTTCATATATATGAAATCGATAACTTTTTGTTCGGTCACTACGTTGGATCTACGGAAGCAAATTGACGCATAAATGAGTATCCAATGCATTACCAGTCACATAATATATTATAGTTCGACTTGAATGTCACTTCCCTCACCAGCAAAATGTAGTCTTTAAGGAAGGAAATGTTCAGCAAGCTCTTCAAAATCACAGCAGAACAAAATTTACTCCATTCCTTGAAGTCAATCAAATTGAAGTGTTCCAAAGTGCCAATGCAGAGCAGCGTTCTGCTATTGATTAAGTTTTACAGGAAGCTTTAAATAGTACTACTGATTGTAATATTTTTTATCTTACAGCACATGCTGGTTGTTGCAAGACTTTTGCCCAAACCTCAATTATTCACAAATTGAATTCTTTGAACCCCCAATGTATTGCGTGTGCTTTCAGTGGTACTGCATCCACTCTTTTAATGCAAGATAGAATTCTACAAAAAGTTTTCAAATAGATCATACCCATTTTAGAGAATTCCGCAACAAGCTTCTCTGTAAGCAGTGAACAAGCTCAGTTCATAAGATCTGCATCTATCATTAACACAGATGAAATTTCAATATGTGATCTTAACTTTACGGAGGTAAGAATATTTTCCAAGAATAACTATATTAAATAACTATTATTATTCCACAATATTCCACGATATTCCACAAAATAACTTTGACCCAAACCATGTGAGCCTTTCCTCATGAAATAGAATTTTCAAATTTCTTAATTATTCACGTACACTTCTGCCATTTTCCTTTGAAAGAACTCAATTTCCCGTCAGTCTGGCTTTTGGGATGACAATTAATAAATCCCAGGAGAAAATTTTTCAAAAACTAAGAATATCACTAAGACAACCTGTATTTCCTCACGGACAATATTATGTTGCAGCCAGTGTAGTAGAGCTATATATCTGAAACACCAGCGCAAGGTTATAGCAGGAGATGATTGAATTTTTGCAAAAAGTATTGTTTATGAGGAACCTTAAGATATTTTTGAATTCGCAACCGCATGCGCTAGGTTTTTGATAGTTGTAGGTGGGGCCTCATTCAATAAAGCTGTACGTTGACGTGCTGAATAAGCTTAAATGATTGCTACTGCAGTCTGAACTAAATCACCTGTTTACTGACAATGCTACTGTATATGGAAAGCCATGCGCGAGCTATAAGAGTTAGCGTAGTGAACGACGGGGGTTGGCTAGCGTAGCGAGCAGGCGGGGCCCCCCTAGTGTCATTAAACAGAGACTGACTACGAGTCCGATACTATCACACTACGAAGGCAATCGTCAGTAAGTCTTATCTTGTGACGCTTCGCCCTACGGTGTGTCAGCAGTCTCATTGCACCTCATGGATGCTGGCACGGAGCGAACTATTGGATTTGTATCTCGTACGTTATCACAAACGGAACGGAATTACGCCTAACTGGATAATGAAGCGTTACCGTTTGTGTTCGGAGTAATGAAATTTCATAAATTCATTTTTGGCAGACCCAAAATTCTATTCATTACTGACCATAAACCACTGCCTGGATTTTTTCCAAAAGGTGCAGGAACTCCTGAACATATGTATGTCACCAATGATGCTACGCTGGTCACATAGAGAAGGTAAACTGCACGGCAACGCAGATGCTCTTTCTCGATTACGAGTACAGGGTTGCACGGCCCAGGAATTTCCAGAACCAGAGGGTATACATCTACTCAAAATAAGAGAAAGTCCGGTATATTGGACTTATGTGGCTTTAGCAACAGAGGGAGATTCAACATTAAAATCCATATTCAAATTTGTTAGAGAGGGATGGCCAAAGGCAGCAATAGCTAACATGAGGTCTAACTGGAACATACGTGATGAGATTTAAACACAAACGGATTGTTTACTTCGTGCTGATCGTGCCATCATACTGGAAAAATGATCAAAGAAAGTACTGAACGCCATTCACGCGTCGCATCTTGGGATCTTACGCACGAAAGCAGCAGCAAGAGCTTACGTATGGTGGCCTGGCTCGAGTAAGGACGTGAAGTCAAACTTTGCAAGAAAATCGTGACAATCCACCAACAGCTTCTCCGCGCTCCTGGCTAACAGATACCCATTCTTGGAAAAGAAAGTGGCTTGGCAGAGCGAATGAATCGAACACTATTAGAAGGAGCCAGATGTAGGCTACTAAATGCTCGTTTACATAAACAATATTGGGCAGAAGCAGTGCCGACATACATCACTAATCGCTGTCCAACAAGAACATTAGCATATTCTATACCAGAGGAGGTGTATAGTGTTGAGTACCAAATATCAAACACCTAAGAACCCTTGGATCTCAAGCAATGCTGCATGTTCCTAGGGAGAAATCTAGAAAATTGGACTCAAAGGCAAGTAAAATGCTTTTTATTGGTTAAAGCGAACAGACTAAAGGATACAGGCTAATTGACACAAAGACTAAGAAAGTAGTAATCAGCAGAGATGTAACTTTTCTAGAAAGTTCAATAAGAAGAAATTTTGCTATGGTACCATTGTGAGAATCGTCATCGAAGTTAGACTCGGATAAAATTGATTTAACTGAAAATATTGACGAATCATTAGAGAATACATCGGATCAATTTTAATGAACAAAATAAAATGATGAATTACATCATTCTGATGGTGAATCTTTATATGAGCCAGATAAACCTATTGATTTAAAAGAAATGCATACAAATATAACAAGAAGATCTAAATCAAAACTGAAAAAGCAACCAAGTGCCTATCGGACACGCATAAGCTCAGGGTTCAGAATTGAGTTAAAATTCATAAGCTCAATAAGCATAAGCTCAGAATTGAGTTAAAATTCATTTTACGAAGAGCAATGATTATACAGCGATCTAATTAACTCGTGAAAACATTTTCAGAATCATCCTCCTTGATTTGTTTGGTTATTTAAAGAGCTGGATCACCTCCATTACCTCGATTTTCGTGCGAACTGGCAAATGCGAAACTAGATATTTTGAAATTTTAGTATATATTACGCAACGCAACATACAATTACATGGTTTTAAATAAATCAGGAATTTTGTCAATGTTCTCGTGCCGAGAAAATGTCGAATCACGGACAAACATACATCTCATATTTTACTTGTTACAAATATCACAACTATCAATTCATGTTTTCACTTTCAACAAATGACAAAAGTGGCTTATGATAACTAAAGTATGAAATAAAAGCTTTTGTTTGCATTCCACTAATATATCTTTGAAGGACAGCGTCAATTACTGTTTTTGATCTTGTTGTCGATTCAGTGCGACTGTTGCACATTTTTAAATTTAATTTGTTTTTCAAGAACTCGTTCAAAGGGAGCGCTGAATCCAATGCAAAATTGACATTAAAATCCCCACTTAAAATCATTGGAATTTTATCGTAATTCTTGTTAAGAATCCGCGATACTTCTGGTGTGTACTTTATTAAATTCTCATGGATGAATTCAATAATGGCACTTAATGATTGGTTGGGAGAAATGTAAATTGCCACCAGTATAACTGACCTATTATTGTGCAATCTACTTTTACAAGCACATATTTCTCCAACCTTAGAAAGCTGAGCAGACAATGATTCCACTTGTTGTACATTGAGATGTGTTTGCGGAGTAGTAACACGAGATTCGTCATTTTTACTATGGTAGATTGCAACTCCACCTACCCTCGTATGTGGTCTTTTATAATTAACTACATTATGAAAATTTGGAATGTTTAAAATAGTATCATTATTGATCCACTTCTCGGAAAGAATTAAAAAATTCGACGACGATGCTACTCTGTCTAATTGAAGATCCTGTACATGAGCTCGTAAACTTTGGCAGTTGAAAGTGAACAGTGACAATCCTTTTCTTGTATTTATAAAATCATATACTAGTTTGTCAATTGTTTCAATTCGATTCAGGTTCAGCTTTTGAAATTCAGCTCGCAATTCAATTGTGGATACTGTTGCTCTCCGACCATGATAAAATTTTCTATCATTTTTTTTTTAAAACGAGATGTAAGCCTTGTATCGATGTAACCTGTGATAGTGCGACGTACAGGAGCTGTTGAGCATGTGTTTTGTCATATTCATATACAATCTCACCAAATGTACCTCCTTGGGATTTATGGATAGTTATCGCGCAAGGAGAGACCAGTGGAAAATAGATACGTTTTACAATAACTATTTTATTGGGTACTAATAGTACAGAGGATGTTCTGCGATTTATTGGTACTGCCAGTGGACAAAGATTATGGTTTTGTATTGATGCCACTGCCTTTCTTCTGATTTTCTCGCCGGTTTTGTGAGAGCCAGGGAATTCCAGCCATAAGCAACCTATCTCTTGTTTTTCAATATATTCGATATAAATCAATTTTCCTGTCGCCCCATTCGCCAAACCATCTGACACGTGGGTATTAGTTGTTAAAATGTACGGCTTATTGATAACCAAAGTAGTTTCATATGGCAAACCTCCTGTATCAATTATTGACATGTTGTGTAATTTTTGACGCATTGAAGTTTGCTGTTCAACACTGTGACAACCAGTATATACATCTGTTGCTTCTGAAATGACTTTTTCGACTGCAGAATTTAAAGTCTTATTATTGTATTTGGCAACTGAATAATTATCGAAAAACAATCGTATACCGTCTGGACAAATTCTGTCAGCCTTTTCTTCGGAGAAAAATCTTGATTCGATTTATTCCAACTCGTTCTTGTCTAAAAGCTGTCCATCATCAATTTTTGTTAAAATTGTTGAAAAAGTTCGATTGGCTTGTCGCATAACTTCGCTTAGTTCGAAGAATTTCAAACCTCGCCACAGTGTTTGACCTATTATTTGTCGCCTTCTTGGTTTATAAATCGGAGTAGCACGAACTGGCGGTAGTTGACGTAGATCGCCAATCAAAATTAAATGTAATCCTCCAAAATTTTCTTGAAAATTACCGGTGATTTGCTTTAATCTCGAATCTATTTGATACAACAACTAGGCTCCAATCATACTGATTTCATCGATAATTAATACGCGGACGTATTTAAACAGTGATCTTTACTGTTGTGCTACTTCAATTGATAAAGGAAGTAACTTTGAGAATCTTATCTTTAGTGCAGTGTGTAACGTTGTCCATTCAATAGCAACAGCAGCCTTACCAGTTGAAGCGCAAGTGATATAAGCGTTGCAAAATCCGTTGTTTTCAGAATATCGATAATAAATTTCCATCAAAAGTCTGATTACAAATGTTTTGCGCATCCGGCTGGGCCCGTAAAAAATAGTTGCCACGGGGGGGAATTTTCTAACTGAAGGTTGTGAATGACATGCAGCAAATTTCTTTTTGTTGTTGGTTTGCCATTTTCATCAGTTCATAAAATTGATCATTAGGCATCAGATTTTCTTTCTGCTTGGCAATGGCACCAAGTTTATTTAGTGTGGCTAAGCGCAAATCACTGTTTACGTCCGAATTCGGATTGTCATATAATGCTTGAAATGGATTGGCTTCTGGAAATCTAGTGGCAACATCATGGATCTCAGCGTCATCGTCCGCTTGTCCATCTTCACGACATATTTCTCGACAAATCTCTATAGTTTTGCTTATGTCTAAGTCTGATTCGAACTCTTTACGACGTTCCAAAATATGGTTTTCATTTTCATTGTAAATCCTAATAAATTTCATATCTTCAAGAATGTCAATTTCTTCATAACGAAATGGGATGTGTAAAGTTACCATTTCCCCTTTGAACTCATTGAAATCTGAGGATATGTCATAATTCCTCTATTCGTTTTATTAAAGTATTCGACAACATACGCGGCACAAAAGTATTTCTCGATAATAAACTGTATATCTGTATTTGATTTTAATATATTGAGAATGAAAGGATTGTAAGAGTTGTGCCACTTTTCATGTGGTTGTCGTTTTAAAAATACTTTAGGTCTTATAATTCCAGCTTTAAGAATATGGAAATAGTCTTCGTCAGAAGAAATTCGATTTTCTTCATAAAAAGATTCAATACTTTCATCATTATTGTTCTCGAGATTGGCTTGCAGTTGTTGATAATGGTGAGCATAACTTGCATATCCTGGATGATTTTTCTCCATGGGTTTTAATATCGTGGTGAATTTACATGGCATGAATGGAGCATCAAATCGACATTTCTGAGTTTGATTGGCCTTTATTTTCTTGTAGCAAGTGAAAGTGTGTTTGTGGGTTTGCAGACGTATATATCCAGAAGCCTCTGTTAAAGAAACTGATATCAATTGATCAATCATCGTTATAGCATTTAGTTTGTCTCCACCAAGCGCATCTGATGGAGCATCATTCAGCCAAAATAAAATGTGTGCATGAGGACTACCACGATGTTGGAACTCAATGCGTTTAAAATAGTTGACAACATGGTAATTTCCAAATGGGCTATTTGTCGTGGATTGGAGAAAAGTCAATAATATATTGACTATTTTATTGAAATATACTGCACAAATCACAATATCTTCATTCTTAACTGTAGTCTTTGATATGTAATCCAATGACGCAACTGCTTCTGTTGAAATTTCAGCCTCTCTATTTTTTAATTTGCACAGTAATTGCAGTAAATTGTTCCATCCGATTTAATTTGCACTTAAGGTGAGGAGCATAGTAAGTTTTCCCAACTGACGAATCATCGCGAAAAGATCTCTTTTCCGTTCGCTCCAATACCAACGAGAGTTTGGTATTGATCGCAGGAAAGCCAAATTACTTTCGATGCAATTATTAATATATTCATCTGATTCAATTTGCTGCCGTGTAATATTAGTATTTCTTCCCACATGCCTGAATGCAATAGTGAGTGAATCACGAACTCTTAACCTCATAATTTTCATAACAACGTACAATAAGTGATTCGGAGTAACTCCACGTCGGTCAGATCTCCGTAATTCACTAGTCGCTATCGTAAAAGGTGTCGCATTTATTCCATCTCTGAATGTTCGGAAATGGCCCAAATAAATTTATGGGAAAGAAAGTTCTTCCGCATGTCCATCAAAAATTATACTTTTTGGGATTATACTGTCCAGGTGCAATCTGTAAGTACTCATCATCGTTCCACATCAGAGTCTGTTGTTTTGCTTTTAGACTGTCTTCTATCGGTATATAATTTCATCAACATTATGATCGTTGAAAAAGCTTTCGTCAATTTTGGTATTATATAAAACATAAAGTGGAGTTTCAAGCAAGTACTGAAGCCATGCACGAATTGTTCTTTTATTCACCAGTCTCACTAAATAGCTTGATCTGTGAATTTTCTTTCTTTTAATATGAATGTTGATGCAGTGATCATCATCAATATTGCGAGGCAAAAGTTTCACCATATTGTCTACATCCACTGGTACATTAATAGTTTGCCCATAAATTCCGTATTGCACATGGACGTGTCGCAACCGTCTTATTTGCATGAAGGGAATTCGCGGAGACACAAGTCCTTCGGAAATCAAATCCAGTGGTGGTAAAGACGCAGGTATCTTTTGATATTTAAAGCCGTTATATTTGGACATTGTTGGAATTACTTTCTTCTCAATTGCTTGGTAACACGTGTTGAACAGTAAAATACCATCACTTGTATTATTATTTTCAATTATTACACGTAAAAGTTCTTCATGTTCTGTGCGTGGTGCTTTTAAATCTTTTTGGAACCACAATCGATCACACACGGAGCACGTATTCGTTGTTCGAAAACTTTTTGCGAAATTCTTCATGGGCAACTTTATGTTGACGAAAGTGTAAGTACATAATTTCAGACAGTACATCCGCTTTGGGGCTACCTGAAAAGCAATTTATAATATGTGATGAGCTATCAGGACCAATTTATTAAAAAAGTAAATTTTTTATATAAGTACAAAAGTATTAGGGATCTCACAATCATTATTTTCAATACTACATATTATATTGAACTGAGACATCATATTTCACATTTAATATGTACATTCACGTAGGAATCATTTGAAGAGAGAATAACAACGGTGCTTAAGAAGTTTTCACTTCGACAAGGATATACAAGTGATATTTGGAGATTTTAAATGTGATCTATGAGCTGTAAGGATTGAGGACCAAATTTGCTGATTAGAGAATATTCAAACACTAACAGTGATGATTTTCTCGATTTCGAACATTGAACGTTTCGTTATGCATACTTGTTACTGTATGTTGCACATTTAATAATGCCCTTCGGCGTGCACGAAATTCACGTACTCGTTCCGTTGAACTTTTTGGAACATTTCTATAGATATTTGGTTTGTTTCTCTGCCGAAACTTACGAAACTTTTCAGCATTTGTTTCGGAGTCCTTGGAAAATATTTATTGACCTAAGAATTAAATAAATGGTTTTGTTTGTATTAGATTTATTATACGAGATATATTTCGAGATAGAAAATTTTTCACCTGATGTAACTTTTGTATCGAAACTAAAGTGACAAAATCATTTTAAACGTCCCTACAACTTCATTCTAATGTTCATTTTGTTCCTTCCCTTATCCCTAGGTCTCATCGCCCTAGGTCTCATCACCCTAGAACTCTCCGTCTCATAGTCGACTCAATGTTCCATTCCATAATCTTCTTAGTTTTATCAATAATAGTGTTTTCTTTACTGATGCGGATAAAGTTGCGAATAAAAAACGCTACGAGATTATCCAGTTCAAAAACAAAAACAAATTAAAATTGAAAAGTTAAATTTTCAGTAAGTATGTATAAAACTGATTTCATTCTTTCTTTATTTATTAATATAATATGCCTTACTTCTGTTCTTAACAACCCTAAAGAATAACGGAACGAAATGGAACGAAACGAAACGAAACGATTTTCTTTAATCCACTAGTATCCTACCCCACCTGTAGTTCCCACGGGTATTAATTTTGCACTAAATTTTCTGTCTCCTACTCAAGTAATAGGAGCGCAGAAAATCATGAACATCAGAAAAATCAATCTGATCCGATTTTTTATTGCTCCAATTACTCGACCCACGCAACTGGATGATGATTTTTGTCATGTTCATTCATGATTTTCTGTGCTCCGATTACTTGAGTTACGCGATTCTGAAGAGAAAGATACTATTATTTATGTTTTATATTAAGATAAAAGGATACACTGTATATATCTATTCTTTCTCATTCTCTCGCAGGTGATGTCCTATATATGTATATTTTCGTCTCTTTTTAGTGTCGCTTTTTCGTTTCATCGATTTCAAATCACAACGGTGCTAAAGAAGTTTTCACTTTAGAAAAAGCGTAAGATATCTTATCAATTTCCTTGGAAGTGTTTTCATAGTCTTTATTCCCATTACTTCTTTAATATTCATCAGAATTATTCACCATTTACGTTTTTTGAAGTGAAAAAGTCTTTAGCACCCTTGTGATTTGACTCTCGATGAACAGAGAGGGAAGAAACATATAATTAATTGAACGAACTAAATTTAAAATTTCCAAAACGAATATAAGCAACCAGGCTAGCAGAATCACCAGCAACACGAAAATTAATGTACAGGAGATTGTGCAACCAACGATCATAAGCTGCTCCTACAAAGGGAGCGTGTGTGACGCACGCATGCGTTTGCTTAGATGAGAAACAAGTGAATGCGGGCGCAACTCATGCTCTCTCGGTGGGGTGACACCGATTGTTGACGTGTGGTTGAACAATCTCGTGTACTGACGAAATTTTCGAGTTGCTGGCGATTCTACCAGCCTAGTTGCCCAGACTTGATTTTCGTTTATTTGTGAGCTTGACTCGACTTGATTATTTTTATATGGCATTTACTATGGAAAATATTCGATTACGGAGTAACAAATATGGATGTGGATACATATTCGGAATGATTCGTTATTTTTAGTCGATTATTTTTGTGCAAACCATGGTAATTTTTGAGGAAAATATTCGATTACGGAGTAAAGCAATGTTATTTCTCAAAATTAATGAATAGAAATGATTGGTTCTATAGAGATTAAATTGAAAATCTTTGTCTCCTCCTTGTGCTGTGCTTCGTAGCGGATTCTCAAGAATTAAGCAAATAAATAAATTTTTAATTTATTCATTCACAAGATACTAAATCTGATCAGTTAAAAAAATTTTTGGTGTCTCACATCGAAAAAACGAAAAAAAACGTGAAAAATGTGGTGAAAAAACTTTTAACATTCTCAGTGAACCAATTTTACAATAAATAAACTACATAATTACCCCACTCATTTTCTCGCAGTTTAGTTTCCCTGAAGGTTTCACTTCTATCGCGTGTGAAGTGCACACATGTTTCTCTTTTTAAGTTACATGTGCTATTTAAAGTTACGAGTACAGTTAGTACACCTTTTGGAACCTACTAAGTATGATTCATATGAATAAATTATACCTCCATATAATTTTCGAAGATTTATGCAATTTTATGGCATTTAGTTAAAATTAACTTTCGGAACCGCATATATAAGTTTGTTGGTAGCTTAAGACTTCGAACATCTAATTAACGGTAAGACCCTTATTGTTCAAACCAAAAATCGTTTACTACTACCGTAAATTTTCCAGATTTGCCTGGTCCGTCGTTTAAAAGTTAGAGGGGGGGGGACACTTTTGACGTCTTTAGAAGCGTATATTTCGCGAACGATTAGCTTAAACGCATAAAGTTTCTGACAACATTATTGTGATTTTTGAAGACTTATCTAAAAATACCCCACACGGATATGTGCAATGAAAAAGCAAATCATGTCGCTCAGATACATGTATGGAGTGCCACCCTTAATAAAACTTTTTTCGTTACTTTCACTACTGCATTTTCTAGTGGTTCACAGGAGACACCTTACTTCTAAGTTTCATTTATATAGTTTCAATAGTTTCTGAATAAAATGGCTGTGATATACGGACAGACGGACATGACGAAACTATAAGGGTTCCGTTTTTTCTACGGAACCCTGGAAAGATGTTGTTTGAGGCTTTTTTTATTTACGCTAATAGTTCGTGAGATATGTGCTTCTAAATGTGTCAAATGTGTGTCATCCCCCTCTAACTTTTGAAAGACGAGGCGGAAAAACCTGAAAATATTTAAGGTGGTAGAATTATAAAATATCAGCAAACGATTTTTGGTTTTAACAATAACAGGCTTACCGTTCATGAGATGTTCGAAGTCTTCAGGGGGAGACCTAGTTGGAAGGTCGAAAAATAGTTGTAATTTAGAAATTTTCTTTGATACACAATCAATCAATTAACGCTAAATGCTCTCCAAAATAAAAGACATATATGTAGAGAAGGTGTTCTAAAATTTTTATTACCAAATATCAAAAGGGAGATAGCCGTCCAACAAGAAATATGGTTTTGCCCTAAAAACACTTAAAAACACGTCCGGATGCGTGTAGGGGTAAGATCGCTAAGTGCGCCGACCCGAACGGGTAGATTGTCACTTGTGTTGTGCTTGGACAATTTTCTGTTTTTTATTTAAATGTAGGTCGAATTATTGTATTTAAATTACGAATAATAGGGCTACCTTTGTTTGTATACCACTTTATTAACGAATAATAGGGCTCACCATCGCCATTCCTGGAATTACTGAATTAATATTTTATGTCCCAATTTGATGGTCAGGTAACTTTGACATAATATGACATTTGTTGAAATGGCACAATTGAATTTGAAGTTGTGATCATTTATTTTCAAATATCTTACATGCAATTGGAATTCGCAACATCTTGCGAAGTAGAAGTTGTATGTACTATAAGCAACCTCCGTATCTACCTTAACGTATTCAAAATTTATGTGAACTAGTAAATTTTCCTTAAATTTAAATTTCAACTCATACTTAATAAAGTTAACATGTTTCTTTGTAACAAATTCTTTCAGTTACATTTTTCTCGTTTTATATTCTTTCTGATTACTTGTTATTTTTCTTTTTATGCAAACTACTTACATTCTTATTATAAATTTACTATGGTCTACTTTGTGCATTTTCATGATTTTGATTATTCAATATGGTTCTTTCATTTTATAGTTATTGAGATTTGAACTGAAGTTGATTAGCTCTTTACATCATTACCGGTCTGATTAGTGGAGTTGGTCTTTGTCTCATTGCTTCTAGCTTTTGGTTTCCTTGGGTCTTCTGGTGGACCAACGTAATTACCATCTCGGTCGTAGTTCTCAAATTCAAAAAAACTTCGGATCCCAAAGAATTGGGATACCATATGACATTGTGTACGAAGGTGATATCTCTCTTCTTAGTCGGGTATCCATACTATCTGTGTTCTCGTCGACCTCAAGTTGTCTTAGCATTAAAGCTATCTCGTCTGATGCTTTGAAAAAATCTTCTGTATCTCTGAATTCATCTTCTGTATCCTCTTCGGGATCATCGATTCCCAATTTTTCAATCATTTCTGCTGCTGCCACCAGGGCTGCCAATTTAGCATTTTTATGGCTAAATTTAGCATTTTATCAAGCGACGCAGCATGGAAAAATTCAATTTAGCATATAGCATTTTCTTAGCATTTTTTCTGATCAGCTAGCATTACAATTTCTTTAAGACGTACAACCATCTAGCCATTAGCCTGGAGTGCAGATAACGTAATTAAAAACAAAACCAAATTCCAAAACCGCTTAAAACTTGCGTTGGTTACCAAGGGATAATTCTGTTTTGGCTGGTCGTTGAAGGGCAATAAAGTTCAAGTCCACACAAAGAACAAGGTAAACAAACCAAATACGGGCCAAGTAATAGGCAAGGACACAAGGAATGTACCTATATTCTTCATGCTTTTTAGTAATCGTTAAATAGCGGGAATCTCAAAACAGAAGTTTAGTTGAAGTTGTTTTTATATGCATGTTGTCCCTGTGTCCTTTCTCCTTATCTTGTTGTTTTCAAACTAAGTCTTTGTTCCAGAATTCAAATATTTAGGATGGATTGAGGGAAAATGAGATAAGTGTCATAGGCACTTAAAATTCTTAACACTTGTATATTTGAAAGGATTTTGCAACCACTACCCAGTTAACGAATTTAAGTTTGCCTAGGGACGCAATAGAGACCAAACTTCTAAAGTGTCAAACTAAATCTCCTCATTGGCGGTGTAAACGGGTGAGGAGATTTATCAAATCATCTCACGAAATCTACTAGATTTTGGTCGGTGTAAACGCGGTAATAAGCATATTTTTTAGCACTTCTTGAACACCCTTAGCATATTTTTAGCATTTTTTGAACCCCGATTTGGCATAATATATTTTTTGGAGTTGGTAGCCCTGGCTGCCACAAGGATTTCTTCCAATTCGAATTCCTCATCCGGTAAGGCCCCTCTTTCTCTAGCCATTTTCTCACGTGTTTGTTTTCTGTTAATTGTGTTGGATTGTATCTATTAGCATCTTATTTGTTTTAATTTGCTTATCTCTATGCATCCTTATTCTAAATTTTACATTTATTGCTATTTGGTTCTTATGGATAGAAAAGTTTGAGGCGGTTATTATGAACTCTACGTTTTTTATTCCCAATTTGTATTGTCGTATTCACTGGGCTGTTCAATGCTACTACTTTAAAAGGTCCTACCCAAAATTGGGTCAGTTTATTTTTCCTAGAGGCATTCTGCAAAAGCACATGATCTCCTACGTGAATCTTGATTGGGTTTATTTTACGGTCATAATACTCCTTTGAGTGCATTTTGCTTTCCTGGACATTGTGTCTGGCTATTTTATACGCTCTTTGAAGTTTATTTCTCAACATGAGGTAGTAGTTTCCCTGATCATATACTGGTTGAGGTTCCTTCTTTAAATAGCTTGGCAGAGGCGCGGAAAAACCATATAAGCAATCCATTGGAGTTAATTTTTTCGTTGTGTGAATACTGTTATTTCTTACGAACATTGCGGCTCGCAAGTGATCATCCCAATTAGTACAGTTTTCATCGACGAAACTCCTTAGGTAGTCTGCTAAAGGTCTATGTAATCTTTCCAAAGTTCCATGTGTTTGTGGATGATACGGTGTTGTTTCCATCTTCCGAATTTTAAATAATTTAAAAACCTGTCGAAACATTTCGGATGTGAAATTTGTTCCTTGATCGGTAATCAATTTCCTAGGAATCCTGTATCTACTGATTATTTCATCTACAAATACCTGAGCTACTATCTTAGCCTCCATATTTTCTAAAGGTACCACATCCATAAATCTTGTCAAGTCATCTTCAAAGCTGAGTATATGCTTATTTCCTTTGGTTGTTTCCGGTAATGGTCCAACAATCTCCATATAAACTTTATCGAAAGCAAGATCAGCAGTATCTGTTAAGACCATGGGTTCTTTATGTTCTCTGGTTCGTTTATTAATTTGGCATTTTTTGCATTGTTTCACGTAGTTCGCTACTTTTTTTTATCTTTTATCATGCCTTCCCAATAAAACTCACGCTTCACTCGCTGATAGGTTTTATATACTCCTTGGTGTCCTCCAAATGGAGCGTCATGGGCATCTGCTAATATCGTTTTGATTTCTTGTGGATCTACTAATTACCCCACTCATTCTCTCATTCATTCTTTCACTTCTATCGCGTGTGAAGTGCACACATGTTTCTCATTTAAAGTTACATGTGTTATTTAAAGTTACGTGTACAGATAGTACACATTTGAGACATTGACATTGTGAATAAATAATACCTCCATATAATTTTCAAAGACTTATGCAATTTAATGGCATTGAGTTAAAATTCATTTTCGGAACCGCATATACAAGTTTGTTAGTAGCTTATAACTTCGAATATCTAATTAACGGTAAGACCCTTATTGTTCAAACCAAAAATCGTTTACTGTTTTTATATAGTCCTGCTACCTTAAGTTTTCCAGATTTTTCCGGCCCGTCGTTCAAAAGCTAGAGGGGGGGGGGGACACTTTTGACGTCTTTAGAAGCGTATATTTCACGAACCATTAGCTAAAACGCATAAAGTTCCTGACTACATCAATGTCATTTTTGAAGACCTATTCCAAAATACCCCCCACGGATATATACAATGAAAACAAAAATCATGTCCGTCAGATACATGTATGGAGTGCCACCTGTAATATAATTTTTTTCTATACTTTCACTACTGCATTTTCGAGTGGTTCACAGGAGACACCTTACTTCTAAGTTTCATTTATATAGTTTCAACTGTTTCCGAATAAAATGGCTGTGACATACGGACAGACGGACAGACAGGCGGACGGACATGACGAAACCATAAGGGTTCCGTTTTTTCTACGTTTGTTTTAATGTGCTGAAAAATAAATTATTAATTGAATAATACTAAAGGAAACCAATTTTCACTCACCTCATATTCGTTGAATTGAATTCAAACGTCGAATATTAGGTTCGTTTGTTTTGAGTTCAGAACAGTGTAGAACTATGTACTAAAAGTACAATTTGACACTCCTAGCGTTCCACTCTGTTCCGTTGTAAAGGGTAAAGTGGGAACAAAATCGTCAAACTCTCATATTTTCTCATGATAAAATGGAACAGTTTGGTACTACACCAAACTTCAAAATAAACGCGGAACTTAGTACAAAAAGCACAATTTAGTATTCCAAAGCAGTTCCGAACTCAAAACAAACGGACCTATTGAGTTGAAGTTGGCAACAGGCTAGTTACAACCATCATATCTTGTTTCCAAAACTGAGACTGCAACAACAACCCACTGGCCTATTCTGAGGCGAATAAACCGTAAAACTTCTGTTCAGTTGCTGACAGACTACGAACTGAACTGTTCCAATCCAGTTCTGTAGTCTGTCACCGGTATTAAGCTTACAGATGAACATCAGACTATGACCAATGTACCATATAGAGAAGCTATAGGCTGTCTGTTGTATTTGGCTGGTGCAACCAGACCTGACATTACATATCCTGTCAACTATCTCTCTAGAAAATAGGTACAACCTTCAGAGTTGATAGCTTAAGAGAGCTTCAGATTTAAATGCACTCAAATGGATGGATACCATAGAACGAAGAATTTTGACGATGATTTAGAAACAATTCAGAGAAATTTACAAAGTAGAGAGAAAACAGGTAGTAAAAGACACATGGCAATCACCCATAATTCCACTATGTACTGTTGTGACTCTGCAACAACATGAGGAAATATCCCTGGGAACAAAATTTTCTGTTTGTTACCAGGTACAAAATTTTCAATGTTGCCACGCGACTTTTCTTTTCGATATAAAATAAAATTGGTAAAATGAAAAACCACTTTTACAGTTAGTATTAATTTTTATTCACTACTAGCTGTACCCGCCCGCTTTGCTGGGCATTACGTAATACTGCTTATTTTATGTATACTGTATATGTTGATACTATATATGTTTTGTTTTTCTTTAGTTATAGATTTTTGATTCTTAGCAGTTATCTTTTGATTGTAACATAAGTTCAAAAACTTCCAAAAAATCTTTGACTTTTTCAACAATGTTTTTATTAACGTTTGGCTACAAATTTTCGCCGTAAAATGGATAATAGATAGAAAGTATGAATATTGCTTAATAAGAAAATGAGAAATAAACTTAAAACAACTATTCAAGCACTCTTTCAAAAAGAGCCAATTTTGGAATTATTACTAAACCTTACAGCACTTATTCATTTTAAAGTTACAAAAACATTGAAATATAGTAGTTATAAGAAATCGAAATTTATCCTATGTTCGGTGACAACAATGAAACAAATAAGGATTTATAGATTGCCGGTTGAAACTCAAACACAACTGGTTAACTTTTTACTTAAACTTCGATTAGTACCGAATGTAAATTTTTTATGGCACAGTAATATTTAAGAGGTTAATCCGATCCGATCGGCCACATCAACAATACGCCCGCGTTAGCCGTGTAAATTTATTTTCGGCGAATTTGTTGAAAAATATTGCTTTCTTCTACTTACAAAAAAAGTTAAGGTTTAATCACAGAAAAAATAATTTACCAGATGTCGCGATCCCATGTGACTCTCTACCCATTTTTTTCCAACATCACACACGTAACAGCAGACAAAAGATCCATGGGCCGTATGCGCTTTTGACCGTCTTTAACGTTTAAAGAACAGACAGTGCGCGAATTGATGTTGATGTTTGATTGCCAAATAGGGAATGAGTGATCACAATAATAGGAAAGGGGGCTGAAACAAAATTTCGCGGATGGAACACAATGTACAGGTACACACAATGCACACAATTTTGATGTTCTGAAATTTGCACAAAACAAACACAAACGAAAATGTGTACCATTGGAGAGTAAAATCTACTCAAAAATTTCTGTTTTCTGTGTAATAGTATTTTCTATTGATTTAAAGAAAAAATATACAAATTGAGTTTCCAATATATAAATAAAACTGGCAAGTGCGAGTCGGACCCGCACACGAAGGGTTCCGTTTCGTCATTGAAAAATAAAAAATGGCGATAAGAAATACTGTCGCATCGTAACAGCATTCCTTATCGCCGTCTTCGTTTTTGGATCGTAATGCGCATTAGATCGTTATGCGTATGTACCTCTTCGTTGTTCGTAGCGCTTTTCGTATCAGCGCGTGTATGATTTTGTTTCAATTTTTTTTTTTATTTTTCTTTTAATTTTTTAATTTTTTTTTTTTTAAATTTTTCTTTTTGATTTTTTTTAGACTTGTTTTTGTTTTGTTTTCAATTTTTTTTATGATTTGTTGTTATAGCGGCCACAGTAATACACACTGTGAAAATTTGAGGTGTCTAGCTATTATAGTTCAGGAGATACAGCTCTGTGACAAACGGACGGACAAAGAAGTCATATTGATAGAGTTCCATATTCTACGTACGGAACCCTAAAAATAACAAAATTTTTCCGAAAAACGCGAGATTTTGCGTTTACGAATTTTAATCTGAATTTTATCATATATCATAACTTTTGTTTGGAAACACTTTTGAAAACTCAATTCAGAGAAAAAAGATGTAGTGAGAAATTTAGGTTTACAAAAAATGGGGGTCAGTCATACGTATGAATCCCGTAGGACGCTTCGTTTAGCCGCTAGGAACAAAAAATCGTTAAAAATTCAAACTCTGGATTTTATCAATTTTCCGATCTTTTGAATGCACACCTTTAAAACCTCAATTTAGAGAAAAATTACGGCCGAAAGGAAGGTAGGAAATGTCAAAATAGTGGGGGTCGGTCATGCATATGAGCCCCGTGGGATGCTTCGTTAAGCCTCTACGGGCAAAAAACCATATAAAATTCAAATTTTGCCGGAAAAGAACCCTTCAAACCGGAAGAAAATTGGTCAACTTGGGATTCAAAGTGAGGAAATTTTAAAAAAATGGAGGTGGGTCATACGTATGAACTCCGTAGGACGCTTCAATTAACCGCTAGGAACAAAAAATGGTTAAAAATTAAAAATCTGAAATTCATCAATTTTCAGATCTTTTGAATGCACACCTTTAAACCCTCCATTTAGAGAAAAATGATGTATGAAGGGAAGGTAGGAAATGTCAAAACAGTGAGGGTTGGTCATACATATGGATCCCTTACGACGCTTCGTTTAGCCGCTACGGGCAAAAAAGTGTTAAAAATTCAAATTTTTACCGGAAAAGAACCCTTCAAACCGGAAGAAAATCAGTCAACTTGGGATTCCCGGAAACTATGATGTCCTACGATCTGAAATTCAAAAAAATGTTTACCATTTTCCACCAATTTGAACAAATCTATCTGCTACGGGTTTAATGAACCAAAATTGTATTGAATAACCCGAATAAAATTTGTAGAAAACAATTAAAACCGGCTCTACGGAAATACAGAGTGTCAAATCATAGAGAATTCTTGAGAGAGAGCTTTTGTTCCGATTTGCATAATTGAAAAGTAACGGTTCCCTAATACGCAAGTAAAGGTTGACGTTTTCGTATTCGAGATGGGCATAAGAAAATCCAAAAATAACATGAAGTCGCATCCATCTCTAGTATGAATCCATGGATGGATTTCATATCAAGAGAAAGTGTACTTCGCTTCTTAAGAAAAATAAATGAAGAGAGATCGTGCAATCAACAAAATGCCGAAATGTTCTCTCGAATACGTCTCATATTTAAGAGAGAGGGAGTAACCGCTAACGATGCGATAATTGCACGATCTCTCTTCATTTATTGATCTTAAGCTTAAGCGCAAAAGTCGACTTTCTCTTGAAAAGTAAAACGTGAAAAATTTAAATCTTAAATATTTCCAAAAGTTTAAAACCAATTTCCGATCTTTTGAATGCACACCTTTAAAACCTCAATTTAGAGAAAAATTACGTACGAAAGGAAGGAAGGAAATGTCAAAATAGTGGGGGTCGGTCAGACATATGAGCCCCGTGGGATGCTTCGTTAAGCCTCTACGGGCAAAAAACCATATAAAATTCAAATTTTCCCGGAAAAGAACACTTCAAACCGGAAGAAAATTGGTCAACTTGGGATTCAAAGTTAGGAAATTTTAAAAAAATGGAGGTGGGTCATACGTATGAACTCCGCAGGACGCTTCGTTTAGCCGCTAGGAACAAAAAATCGTTAAAAATTCAAAATCTGAATTTTATCAATTTTCCGATCTTTTGAATGCAAACCTTTAAAACCTCCATTTAGAGAAAAATGATGTATGAAAGGAAGGTAGGAAATGTCAAAACAGTGGGGGTTGGCCATACATATGGATCCCGTAGGATGCTTCGTTTAGCCGCTACGGGCAAAAAATTGTTAAAAATTCAAATTTTTACCGGAAAAGAACCCTTCAAACCGAAAGAAAATCAGTCAACTTGGGATTCCCGGAAACTATGATGTCCTGAGATCTGAAATTCAAAAAAATGTTTACCATTTTCCACCAATTTGAACAAATCTATCTGCTACGGGTTTAATGAACCAAAATTGTATTGAATAACCCGAGTAAAATTTGTAGAAAACAATTAAAACCGGCTCTACGGAAATACAGAGTGTCAAATCATAGAGAATTCTTGAGAGAGAGCTTTTGTTCCGATTTGCAAAAGCGAAAAGTAACGGTTCCCTAATACGCAAGTAAAGGTTGACGTTTTCGTATTCGAGATGGGCATAAGAAGATCCAAAAATAACATGAAGTCGCATCCATCTCTAGTATGAATCCATGGATGGATTTCATATCAAGAGAAAGTGTACTTTGCTTCTTAAGAAAAATAAATGAAGAGAGATCGTGCAATCAACAAAATGCCGAAATGTTCTCTCGAATACGTCTCATATTTAAGAGAGAGGGAGTAACCGCTAACGATGCGATAATTGCACGATCTCTCTTCATTTATTGATCTTAAGCTTAAGCGCTAAAGACGACTTTCTCTTGAAAAGTAAAACGTGAAAAATTTAAATCTTACATAAACACTCATCTACCGGACAGTAATTTTCATGCCAAATTTTATTGAAATCGACTCGGCAGATTCCGAGTTTAGCCGCGACAAACATTTTCAAAAAGATATCTTTTTATATATGAGAGATTCTATTTCATGGGTTCTTAGGCGAATTTTACATGGAGTAGTTGCTAAGTCTTTATCAGCTAGCACCGGACTTCGACTGCCTTTCCATATTTTTGAATTAAATAATTTTGTAAAATACATTGCTTGGTAAGCACCTTATTTGTGCTTTGTTACCAAGCAATGGCTTTTTCGAAAAACTTTGATTTTACACATCCGGCGGCGAAATCAACATCCGGTTCAACGTCGATCAATTTCAATGGTAATCATTTTAGCATTGAAATTGATATTGTTGCCATGCCAATGGTTTGGGTTTGGATTTGATTTTATATGTTTCTGGTAAATCCTGCTGTGTGGGAGAAACATGTGTATCTTCTGTTACAATAGGCATTTTGGAAGGCACATTTGTAACCCCTCCCTGGTTTAAGTCTGAAGTCTCCTGCTTCACATTGTTCATTATTCTTATTGTTTCTATTTTTCCAACACTGGAAAGTAATTGCAAATAACAAACTTAATATCAGTAAGAATAATATGCTTTTATCTGATCCACACATAATGTTCTTATGATATTTTAATTCTTGTATCTCATCGATGTTATTTATATTCTCCAAAATAATTTCATTAAAGTTTATTGGCTTTACCGTTGTTGCTTTTATAGTTTTCGATGGTAATAGTATCTATGATATATGGTTATCTTTTTGTTGCAAAATTTCTTTTCCTTAATTCGTAGAGTACAATTCTTGAAATTAATCATATAGTTTCCTTTGAAGTTAAATAATCTTTTGTCACAATTTTGCCATAAAGGTTCATTATACATATTTTTTGACAAAATGGTTTCATCATCGATGCTTTCTATGCTTGATACATGATTATAAGTTAGAATACATTTTTCTTGAAAGATACAGTTTTTGCTTAGCTTAGGGTGTTTTAGAAGTGCGTCTTCCTTATATTCATACTGTTGGCCTTCTATTTCTATAATAAGTTCCTCAGATTCATCAATTTCTAACAGCATGGAATTCGGAATTGGCTTTATTAATTGCAGGTCTGCCGTTATATAGTCTTTTGGTATTTTAATTGCAAAAACTAAAAACTGATTTCAATATTCCATTACTCCTGCCTTTAACAGTTTTAACTTATAAAAATATATATTACAAAAATCTACTTCTTCCAATGTTAGCATACTCGGGTGAATCATATTGTCTTTTGTTGCTATAATGTTATCCAGTATTTGGTTTACTTGATTTTCAAAATATCTGAGCTTTGTTTCTTGATCTAAAAACAATATTATGTAATTTAATTCTTGTATATTTTTATTTTTTGAATTTATTGATTGTTAAATTGTAATCTATTAGTTTCTATCAAAATTTTCAAGTCGGCATGTGTTTTACTGTAATCTTTATTAATTTTTATCTGTTTGTTAAAATTTTGAATAATATTACTGTTATTTGTATCTGTTATCTCTAAATGTTCTAGTATTTTGTGTCTATCTGTATCGTCCATAGCCCCAAATAACCATTTTTGAGCGCTGCCTACTATATTAGTTAACCCTCTTTTTTGTCTTTTTGGTTTTTAATTGTTCGAAGTTTACTTTTTATTATTTTTGTTTCGGTACACAAAGCCTGCCCATCTTCAAATTTTAGATGTTCTTTGTTTGATTCTAATTTGTCTAGTATTTGTTTCATTTCAACTGAGTCTATTATATGTAGTATGGTGTCGGTTTCATTGGCTATTTGTAATTGTCGGAGTTTGATTTTCACATATCCATTGTCCTCCCTGATGGGATGTACTTGCAGTACACCCTGTACTGTGCTCATCGTCATTGCTAATACTAATATCCGGACCTGTAAATTTATACGGTCTTTTAATGTTTGATATGTGTACATATCTTAGTTTATATTTTCTAAAGTATGGTTAATCTTAATGTCTTACTCTTTTATAATTCTCAATGTACCCTTCGTTCCTGTTTTCAACATATTGTTCCCTACTGCTATTTAGTTTTCGAATATACCCTGTCTTTTTGTTTTTCACTTTTTCTATTTATTTGACATCTGTTAACTGGGTTGCTTCTCTAGGATTCATTTCTAAACTCGAATATTATCTGTCGTTCTAGTTCCCTATCGCTTTCTGTATCTTTTGTTCTATTGACATATCTTCTTCTATTGCCTATATTTTTTCGACTAATATAGAATGTAATCGTTGTACATCTGCATATTTCTATTCCTTTTTCTTGCAAATTTCTTTTTACCTGTTCTCATTTAAATTCATTCTCCATAATTATCTTCTTTGGTTTATTAAATGTTGCTAAATATCCTTCTAGTATAGCAATCTTTTTGACCCAATTCCTATCATTAATTAAATATGCTACTGCAAATTTAGTTAGCTTGTCAATGATAGTTACGAAATTTGTTTCTTGTACTGAAAAATATCCAGGTGAATGACTTCATTTTTATTGGTTGCTGTTTCAGTTAAATCAAATAATGGCTTCATAGGATTCCTGTTGTATTTTATTTTTTGACCTTTCTCGCAATTGTTTATTATTAATTGAACATGCTCTTGTAATTTTGGGTAATAGATCTTATTTTACAATGTTTTGTATGTTTCGTTTATTCCACTGTGTAAGGATTCTTTAGTATGATACAAGGATATTTGTTTATGACATTCTGCTTCGGTTTCTATTTCTTGTGCCCTAATAGCTACTTTCCTGAATTTTAATCTCTTATCTCCTGAGAAACTCTATTATGTATTGCTGAATTTTGTTACATTCTGTGTCTGTTACTTCTGAATACATGCCTACATGTCCAACTTTTATATGTTTTCTTAAAATTTCTTTAACATTTTCTTCGTTGTTTTGTGGATTTATATCTATTATTTTTCTTCCATATATTAATTTCAGTTTTTCTGTTGGGTTAAATTTTAATATTATTTGTGTTTAATATTCAATTTTAATTATTATTTCTTCTTTTAGCCTGTATGACCTAGTAGCTGTTCATCCACTGAATGCAAAGTACTCGACAAATCCATGTTGGATTTACTGTTATTGTCCTCATTTATCTGCGGACTGTTTGAAATTCTGCTAAGGAAATCTGCCTTTCTTATCTTTACCCTGAAGATCTTCTACATCAAAATTCAATGCCTGTAGCTTTAAAATCCATCTTTGTTTTCTTTGTGAAAACTCTTTTCCCTTATATTTTGTATTTAAATATTTAATAGGTGCAAAAAGGTACAAGTAGGGTCTGAAATAATTAACTGATTAAACAATGGCTAAAAATTCCTTGTCAGTGACACTATAATTCCTTTCAGGCTTGTTAAGTGTCCTGGAAACGTAGCATACTGGGTGACCTTCTTGCAAAAGAACGGCTCTAATAGCGAAATCACTTGCATCGGTGGTGACTGCAAATTCTTTTTCATAGTAAGGATATTTGAGAATTGGATGTGAGGATGTAAGTAACTTTAGTTGCGCAAAAGCTTCTATATACATACTCAGGATCTTTCATATTAATTTTTGTGTCTTTTTCAGGTATTTTGTTTAAGGATAAGTCACTTTAGCGTAGTCTTTTATGAATTTTCTATAAGGTTCCGTCATTCCTAAGAACCTTTTTAACAGTTTTTCAGTTCTGGAAAGAGGTGTTTCTTTTATATCTTCGACTTTGTTTGAATTGGGTTTTACTATATACCATCTTTTGTTAGTATATGGCCTAGAAAATCCGTTTCTCTTTTCATAAAGCTATATTTGTCAGCTTGAATCTTGAAGTTATGTTCCATCAATTTTCTACAAATCTTTTCCAAAGAATTTTGATGTCCTTCCAGCGAAGTGGAGAATACCAGAATATCATCTAAATAAACGACACGTATTTTATTTATATAGAGCCTTAACACTTCGTTAATTAACCGTTGAAATGTGGCAGGGGCATTCTTTAGCCCAAATGGCATTCTGATAAACTCATAGAGACCTGCTGGTGTTACGAAACAACTATTACAACTATCCTAAATTTTTGTTTTTCCGAATTATCTTGATTTTGGGGATGACTTTTATAGGTGAGCTATATTTACTGTTACTTTTTCTCATTATGCCCTGAGCTTCCAAATCTTTCATTTGTTCTCTAACTTCTGGTTCATGTTGTGACGGATATCTATATAACTTCGAATGCATTTGTTCGTTTGTTGTCGTTTTTATTTCGTGAACTATACTGGTAGTATTAGTTAATCTGTCCCCGTCTTTATATAAAAGGTTTTCATATTTTTCTAATAAATTTAGCACAATTGACTTTTCCTTCTGGTTTAAGTGGTCGAACTGAATGTTATCTATTTTGCTTCCTTCTAATGTATTTAGTTCGTTTTCTATTGCTTTATTTAAAAAAAGGTACTTTTGTGTTATTGGCCAAAAAACTTTCTTGATTTATTATGTCAATTAATTTTACATTCTTTGCAATCCAATACATGCCAATTAAAAAATCAACGGTTTTATCCAAATATATTGGACTTAGACTAAGATTTTGGTAAATTTTGTTGGGTACGCTTTTCCAATTTAACAGACTTGCAGTTGAACCGGTATCGACCATGGCACTTTATTTTCCACGATCTATAGAGAGTTCTATAAAAAATTTCCTACATTCCGAGGCTAGTTTATAAAAAACTCAGAACCACGTAACTGATTTACTTCCTTGGAGTTACTATTCCCTGTTTGATTTCGAGACTGCCTACTTCCATTATAATTTTTTTGATATCGAACCTGCCTATTTCTGTTGTAATTTTCTTGGTATCCAGACTGCCTATTTCCATTATAATGTTCTTGGTATTGTGGCAAGTCATTATTAGTATGATAGTCATGTCGAAATTGTCTTGACTGAGAATTATGATGACTTTAATTTCGAAATTGATTTGAATTATAATTATTATTTTGTTGAAAATTATTTCGATCCATTCTTTGATTATTTTGTCTTTGAGAATATTTGTCTATAGAACCAAATGGTTTGAATGAAAAAGTTTTCAAATTATAATTATCTTGACCAACATAATTATTTACAATTGATCTGATTTCTCCTAAACTATATTTATTATATTATGCGGCCGCTAAAGCTCCTGCAGTTATTTCTTTGATTTTTAGAACCAAAACGCTGCTGAAGTTATTGATTATTTCACTTTGATATTCACTAATTAATGCACATTCAGAAATATCCTCTACTATAATTCTAATTTTATTCATTATTTCAATTATGGAACTTACTTTTGTAGTGTTGATTTCGCTGACTATTCGTCCTTGATCTTTTGTTGCCTTATACTGCAGCTTCAGGTGAGCCTTGCATTCTTCCCATGTTTGTGGTCGTGAAGCTTCCAAATAATTTTTAACTGGACACTGAATCTTCTCGTTTTAAATCACATTATAAACTTGAGGAGCCTGCTCTCCGTATTCAACTAAAGCCCTTTCTACTGAATTTATGAACGCTGGGAGAGTTCTAGGTCTTTCTTCACAAGTAGGTAAATATCGAAGATACTTGGCGATTCTGTTCCTAAGAGTCGGTTGAGTCTGCCGGTTGAGAATGTTCGTTAAGACGATTAAATATGGCTCCATTGGATTTGCTTCATCCATCCTTCTATTTTGGTCCATCAGTCTATGTCAGTTATAATGTCCTTCCAGGATGTTTCCAATATCTCATCTGTCATTTCTTCGTACTTCATAAAATTTTATTTTGAAATACTGCGTTTCAAGCTTTCACTTGAAGCTTATTGAACTGAACAGCACCTTACCGACTGCGCCACTTTTGTTTTCGATATAAAATAAAATTGGTAAAATGAAAAATCACTAGTACAATTAATATTAATTTTTATTCACTATTTTATTTGATTGATTCTTAACCGAATTTTACATGGAGTAGTTGCTAGGTCTTTTCTCAGCCAGCACCGGACCTCGACTGTCTTTCCATATTTTTGAATTAATTAATTTTGTAAATTATATTGCTTGGTAATCACCATATTTGAGCTCACCTTATTTTTCTCTTTTCTTTAAATTAGTCGACTTTATTAATTATTAAGTAGCTCTTTATGTGTAGTTTTTTGATTCCTTTCTATATTTTATATTTCCATTTCCCCTCCATCCCTTCAACATTTCCTTACTGTCTATCAGTGTAGCAAATATAGTTTATAGACGAAATTCCCAAGCATAAAAAGAAATAAACAGCATTACAAAAGACTAAGAACAACGGTAATTCCTTACAATCCAATCCAAGTTACGGTCCTACATCATCCATTATTAAAATCTCCTCTTCTTTGAGTCAAAGGGATGCCAGCCAGAATGCCAAAGTACTTAGGCAAAACTCAGAAGGTAACAGTCAAAATCCAGAGGCTAAGGCACAGGAACCTCAAATTTCTCAGCACAGTAGCAATATCACGAGCCCCTCCTCAAAGAGCGATACTAACAGTGGCTCCTCGAACACAGAACATGAATAAAAGCTCGGAGTTGTTCGATAGTCAGCGGTGGAACAGAGATAAATGAAACGAGGTTTATACAGTTGGGAAAAATGGTTTAAAAAACCCAACTTTTATTCTCCTTATACTCCAAACTACACAAATCTCCAGACTACAACACTACACAATATATATATCCTCCGTCACCGACTCCATTATTACGACGACTGACTCAGACAGACTGAGTCTTGAAGTTGGCTCAGATTGGCAACAGGGTTGCCAATATGATACATACCCGGCGAAAACCTCTGGTTTTCCATACTCCGTTCATTGGCCTTACTCCTATAGGTATAAACTCCAATCACTCCGTGGCTACAGGTAGAATACACAACTTCTGGACGGCCTTCCTTAATTGGTAAGTATGAGTTTGGACCACAACACTACGTACTAGCCCGTCTTTGCTCGGTAGTAGTTCAATTACTCTCCATAGAGCCCAACTGGCAGGTGGATAGTTTTCACTTTTAAGTAACACCAGTTGACCAACCTTTTGGTTCTCCTTTTCCTTTCTCCATTTCTTGCGCTCCTGAAAGGTCGTCAGATATTCCTCTTGCCATCTTTGCCAGAAATATTTTGTCATATTTTGGCGTCCTCTCCATAGTCTAACTTTTGTAGTTGTTGGTTTTTCGTCGATTGCGAAGGGCAATGGTAAAACTAACGGTTCTCCAATTAGAAAATGCCCGGAAGTTAAAGCTTGAAGGTCCGACGGGTCATCGCTTAGCGGATGAAGCGGTCTCGAATTTAATATTGCCTCAATTTGCGTAAGCAGTGTACCAAAACTCCCGTAACTCAACCTCTTAACTCCAACGATACGTTTTAAATGAAATTTCATCGACTTCACTGCCGCTTCATATATTCCTCCTTGGTGAGGGGCTGCAGGCGGAATGAAATGCCATGCGGTTCCTCGGTTATGCAGATGATCTAGCATATTCTTCTCTGACCATGCTTTTAAAGCTTTTCTCAACTCCTTACTTGTTGAAGTAAAAGGATCTCCATTGTCACTACACATCCTTTCACATCTCCCTCGCCGAGAATTAAATCTCTCATAACATGCAATAAATGCAACTCCTGATAGCTCCATAACAAGGTCAATATGAACAGCTCTCGTCTTGAGGCAGACGAAAATAGCCACCCATATTTTTCTCATATCTCCATCAACCAATTTGACTTCAAATGGTCCTGCATAATCTACTCCAGTATGTAAAAATTGTTTTCCCATTTGTACTCTCTCCGATGGTAAGTCACCCATCAGTTGCTCCTGTACCCTAGCATTAATTCTCATGCATACGGTACATTTATGAATAAAACTCCTTAGTGAATTTCTCAACTTAGGGATCCAATATCTTTGTCTGATGAATTGTGTCATCACTTGAACTCCTCCATGTTTGGTACGTCTATGTGCATTATCGGCTAATAACCACGCTTAACGCGAACCATGTGGTACAATCTCTGGATGTTTCATCTCATACTCTAACTCCGATTTTTCTAGTCTTCCTCCAACTCGCAGAAGTCCATTTTTATCCAACACCGGGTTCAATGACTCAATCGAACTTTTTTTCTGGAAGTTTTTCTCCTGAAATTAACGCCTTCTCCTCTAAACTTGGTGGATTCAGCACAGTTTGTATCACTCCCCTTTGAGGACGTTTGTTTAAAATCCCCTTGCGTCTATGACACGACCTTATAAATCGTTGCACATAACTCAGTATATTTACTGCTCTCTCCAACGAGCCTACATACTCCATAAACGGTACTCTTGTTTTACTTCCCTCCAACCCTATTCGTAATGTATCTTTGAACTGGGTTAAAGTATATACTTTTAACTCCTCTTTAACCTGCTCCGAAACCTCCTGCATCACTTTGCTCTTTGGCCATTGCTCTTCAGGCAATAAAAGCCACTCCGGCCCATGTAGCCATAGCTTCTCATTCACTAGCTCCTGAGCTGATATACCTCTTGTGAGTAAGTCAGCTGGATTTTCTCTCCCATTTATATGTCTCCAATTCTCTTTATCAGTATTCGATTGAATAGCCGAAACTCTATTTGCTACAAATGTCTTCACCTCTCTTGGTATCTATTTTATCCAATAGAATACAGCGCTCGAATCTACCCAAAGAGTATTCTTGGATTTTGGCAACTCCATAGCCTGCAACACCTCCTTGATTAATCGTGACAACAAGTCCGCTGCTGTTAACTCCAGTCTTGGCATCGTCATCACTTTCAATGGTGCCACTCGCAATTTTGACGTGACCAGATTACATGTAATTTCTCCATTTGGGCTCTCCACTCTCAAATATATTACTCCTCCTAGTTCTGGCTCTCCACTATCAGAAAATCCATGAAATTGTACTGTCGATCTTTCTCCTGTTCGCAACCAGCAGTCAATTGTGAAATTCTCCAGATATATAATATCTCTCCAAAACTCCCTCCATCTTTCCTCCAAATATCATTCAACTTTTCATCCCAATCAATTTTTAACCTCCATAAGTCTTGTATGAGCAACTTCCCTTTCATTATAACAGGTGATATGTATCCATTCGGATCATATATCTGTGCTACCCGGCCTACAACCTTCCTCTTGATTATGTCTACTCCAATCTCCTGATTTTTCACCATAAATGTGAACTTGTCCTCCTCTATCAACCATTTTAGTCCTTAAACGGTTGTACCTTCCTCCTCAGAAAATATGACACAGTCTTCGTTTTCTGATTTCATGGCTCTCACTAACCTGTTGCTATTGGATTGCCATTTTCTTAACTCAAAACAACCTCCTCTTAATATTTTATCCATCTCCATAGCTAATTCATCCATATAAAAATCATTTTCAATTGCTTTCGCTGCTTTTGGATATTGCTCCCTGGCCTCTCTTGCACATTGAATAACTGATCTTACTGCCATAAATGGTGATAGTTTTTCTCCAAATATTACTTTTGTCAACCAATATTCTTTCAATGGCTGATTCTGATTCTCCCTCCAAAATATTTTCTGTAAATTCCACTGATGTGGTGGTAGTTTCACCTGCAAGTACATTCTTTTAATATCCGAATAGATTGCCACTCTATGTCTCCTAAAACGCATTATTATCACAAATAAATCTTTTTGCAATTTGGCTCCTTTCATTTGAATGTCATTCAATGATACTCCTTTATCCGTTTTGCAACTAGCATCGTATACAATGCGATTATCTTTTGGCACACAATGATGTGGTACATAATATACCATTTCTCCTATTCTCGGTCTAGTGTCTGCTAATACCATATCTCCTATCTGAATATACTCCCGCATCTTCTCCACATAAATTCTTCTCATCTCCGAATTTTTTGATAATCTCCTCTCCAGATACATGAAACGCAGTAAAGCAATCTCTCTTGAACTCCCGATATCTCCAATATCATTCTTCAAAATCATCTCCACTACAAAACGACCATTCTCATCTCTTTTGTATGTCTCCATAAAATGTTTTTCAACTGTTCTTTCTTCCCCTGTTAACTCCGATGCATGACTAATCTGATCCTGTCTCCACATCCTCTCCAATAACTTGTCCAATTGCTCATTCTCTTTGTATTCAATAGCTGAATATAAACCTCCAGCCTCTTCCTCTATTTGATTGGTATATGCTCCGAATATAATTACTCCTAATGTTGTTTCTTATAATGCCGTTCCATTCAAGTTTCTAGCAACTACCGATAAAATTATCTTTGCTAAAAAGCTAGCTCCAAATAATATTCGAACTACGTTTGGTCTCCAATACTCCGGATCAGCCCATGGTACTCTAGAAGTATTGTTATGTTCTGATGTATTTAGTCTTGTTTGTGGCATGATCGCCCTCCATTTACTATCACTTGGCAAAATCCAAAAGGCTTCCTCTATGAACTCCGTTTTATTAGTTGAATACCAAGGATAAATTTTTAATACAATTTTCCTTTTTATTACAAATGGATCTCCATTTACTCCAACTATTCTCCTAGCCGTTGGCAAAGTAGCAAACGTCTGTTTACTAAACAATTCATGACTCACTAAGTGAGGTTGCGCTCCTGTGTCGATAACTCCTCTAACTCCTTTTATACAATTATTGTTGTTTTCTATATTTACCATTATAGTTGGCAAAAAACTCCTCTCCTTCTCTTCCAAATAATCCAAACACACATTTTACTCTTTAACTTGTTCTTCTTTATTTCCGAATTTCCTTCTTTTATTCTCCCCCACCTCCTTTCTCTCCATTAATTTTTCTTTTCTCTAATTTATTAAATCTTTTCCTTATTTTATTCTCCTCTCCTAAGCACAATTTATCTTTTTCCTTATCCAAACTTAATCTATTATTTTTTCTTTTCGACTCCAGCCTCCTTCTCTTATTATTTACTCCTGGTCATTCCTTATTCTCCCACTCCTTAATGTCTCTTAAATTTCTCCTTGCTCCACTCCCCCCAACAGCTAGAGCTTGCTCCACTCCTTTGGCCCGCTGAATGTGCCATTTGCACTCACATAGTGGGCATTATCCCTCGTACAATTTTGATGGCCACACTTAATCTGTGGACATCCCTCCTTAGCATGTCCTTTCCTAAGACAGTTTGGACATAATTTCCTCCTTTTGATTAAATCCCACTTCCCGTTATAGTTCAAGCTGAGATACTGCCAGCACTCGTGTGTACCATGCGTTTGTGAACCACACGCCTCACATGGTGGGTACTTTTGGCCTCCCTTGTAGCTCCTCTCCATTCAAGGACATGCCACAGAACTATCCCTACTCCTTGAAGAAAACTTCTGCTCAGATCTCCTAAAATTCTCCTTTGTACTCCGGTTCGCCACATTTGCGTAGGTATTTCCTATCGCATTTGCTTGTTTTTCTAAAAACTCCAGCATCTCCTTAATTTTTGGACGCTCCGAAGTCCTATGTAACTCCCAGCGTTGGGCTGTTTCTCCATCAAGTAACCCATGGAGATGGTTTATAAATATAATGTCCCAGTGCTCCACAGGTTCCTCCAATGCTTTCAACTGTAATATAGTTTCATGAGTAGTGTTTACCATCTGCTGTAACTCTTTTTGAGTTGGTTTCTCCTGCACCGGCTTCAAATTGAAAAAGTGCCTTAAATAGGCCTTTTTTAAGGGGTACTCCTTATTATAATATTCGTAGAAGCGTTTCCAGGCTTCTTGGTAACCTCTCCCAGTTTCACTCCCTTCTGCCTAAGGCTCTCCCAGTTAAGGATTTTTTTTAGTCACCTCAACTTATGAGGCTCATCTATTGTCTCCTCATTATGTACAGCCGAGATGTACCTATCCCGGAAACCCAAACTTTAATAGCTGGCCATTAAATTCTCCCCAGGTATTGTTTACCACTCCTTGCTGTGGCTTCAGGCTCACGCTTACGTCAATGGCTTGTTTTTGCCCTCCAGTTCCTCCCATTCTAATTCCTCAAGTGGCTCCTTCTAACTGTGGTCTTATTTCCTCCATTTTCTTTTCTATCTTCTCCCTTGCTTCGAAATACTGTTTCTCAGCATTCTCCAACAAACACTCCAATTCTTCCACTCCCTCATCATCCACCTCCTCCAAACATTCTAGATGAGACTCCTCAATCTTTCTCCATATCTCCTGTATATTTGTTTTTCTCAAAGAAACTCCCTCCAATGATAAGCTCTCTAACCCTTCGGCGTCCACCTCATCCCATGCTCTCTCCAGTCTCCTTAATAACGAGCTATGGTTCCTAGGGATGGCTGGTCTACTAACTGTTTTTTCTGCTATGCAAGCAGTCTCCTCTCTTGCTTCTACAACTCCTTGAGCATCCACTTTGGTTGCTTCTTCGCTCCCTTTTTCTCCTTTTGGTTTTCCCTACAAATTGAATAGTTAATACTTCATTTAAATTTATCAAAATCTCCTATTCACAACAAATAATTGCTTATAAATTTTTTACTCCATGCCTAATTTCTCTAAATATTTTATTACATCCTCCTTCACTCCCTCCATATGCCTCCAATATTAATTTTTTCAAAAATTATCTCCCTCCATTTATTGAGACATTACTCCCTCCTTATACCTCCAATATTAATTTTTTGACATTTATCTCCCTTCTTATACCTGCGCAAGTATAAATCTCCTAACTCCATAAAAAATGTTTTCTAACTCCGTTAAATATGTCACCAGTCCTCATTTTGGACTTAATGGTGACACCTTACTAGACTCCATTTTGTTTAATTTTCTCCTAGTGTTTTAGCATCTTTGCACTTTATCTGTGCTAGCATAACACAATTTACTCCACTTTTCTCCGTTATTAATGTAAACCCACTAACACTTTGATTTCCTATCTATAACCTAAGCATTTCCAGAACAATTGAAACTTATCATTCCCTCAACTCCATTACCTTGCAATTACTTATTTGTTGTGAATCTCCTTTTATATTTGTTATAATCCTCCAAATTACATACCTTAGGTTTACTCTTTGGTCTCTCTCTTGTCCTATTATTATTACCACCCCTTGGCTTCGTCATTTTTAATTATTCTTTTACTTCCAAAAATTTTTACTTACTTCGCTTGTATGCTTCAACCGAAACTGACGCCTCCTTATCAGTCGACACGATCGTCGACCTGCCACATGAAAATTTCTCTAAATCTTCTCTTCTTCTTTACTCCTATTCTCGCCGCTTTGCAATTGATCGCTCCTTCGCCATGCGTCACCAGGTGGCGATACTCCCTTCTTGCCACGTTGACATTTACGTAGCTTTCTCCAAGAAAATTATTATTTGACTCCATTATAATTATTAAACTCCTTTATTATTATAAGACTCCATTATATATTTTTTTTTATTAATCTCCATTAACTCCGGTTATTATTAAGCTCCATTAATCTCCATTAACTCCGATTATTATTAAGCTCCATTAATCTCCATTAACTCCGATTATTATTATCTCCATTTATCACTATTATCACACTTCTTCATAAATTTTTTCTCCATTCTTCTCCAAATTTTTCCATGATCCTCCACTCCACTCCATGTGGACTGTATTTCCATTTTTTCTGATCCATGCCGAATGACCATAATGTTCGATAGTCAGCGGTGGAACAGGGATAAATGAAACGAGGTTTATAGAGTTGGGAAAAATGGTTTAAAAACCCCAACTTTTATTCTCCTTATACTCCAAACTACACAAATCTCCAGACTACAACACTACACAATATATATATCCTCCGTCACCGACTCCATTATTACGACGACTGACTCAGACAACAGGGTTGCCAATATGATACAGGAGTCACGTCACGAAACAGACAGCAGAGAAAAACAACGGGAGATAATGGACCTCAACGAATCCGTAACCTCTCGATGTGACATAGTTTTAAGTACCCCACAAACGCTAATTGATTTGCGCCTCTCGATAAATATCCCATCACACCTTGGAGATACAACGACGCTAACCCACAAATAACAAGACCTGTCAGACCACCAAAACTTACTCAAAAGAAGCTAGAAGTTCCACCAGCTAGTTGTGTCGTATGGAGTGTTAAAAACTTATCCAAAGGAATCCATACTCCATAAAAGAATTAACCATGACGCTGAGAGTACTATCGGAAAACAACAGGTTCCAATTTAAAAACCTCAATAACAACTGTACTCACATTATTACTGAAACTATACAAGACTACCTTAAAATAAGAGATCCTGCTGAAAATCAGGAGATATAAGAGCCCCACATCGACCCGAATGGGTAGAAGCCTCGACCTCTATCTTCTCCAAATTGAACAAACAGGAAACGTCAAAGACCTTATCAATACTATATGCTTACTAAACCAAAAAATATAATGGGAAAATATCCAAAACAGATCCATCACCCAATGCAAACGCTGCCAGAGGTATGATCATATGTCGCAAAATAGCAACTTGTTGTACAGATGCGTGAAATGTCCAAGCACCCACCCCCCTGGGCAATGCATAAGGGTAGACAAGAACGCGGAGCAAGCATTCTGTGTGAACTGCGCACAGCACGATCACCCTTCGAACTTTCGACAGTGGCCAAAGTACCTAGAGTTCTTGGAAGGCATTGAAGCCAAAAAAGTATTACAAAAAGAGACAAACAAGGACAAGACAAGCACGATCAACAACATCAGACATGAGAACCTCCCGTACTCCTCAGCGTTCAAAACGGGTTTTGAAGCACCGCCAATTAACACACCCATTTCCAGGACTGTCACCTTTCTTCCCTTCCCAGGATCTCAAACTAACCAAATCGTTTCAACGGTAAACACAAATCCACCTTCGACGGACAATGTTTCGACTTCCTAATTGATACATTCAGGAAGTTTTTTAATGAGGGCCTGATAGAGTTCGCCAAGAAAATAAATCAGGTGGATACCTTCCTCAATGGTAATCGTGAACCCCCACTTGCTAATTAAACCTTGTTTAACTTTGCTTATGAACTTAAATAATGGTGCCTCGACATAACTTACATATACTTACACTAAACTGTAACTCGGTTAGGATGCCTAACAGACAATACGGCCTTAAACTCTTGTCAGAAAACCCAACATTTACATTGCACTCTTAACTGAGGCAAAATTGGACGACAGAACCAAAATTAAGGACCGTTTCGTTATGTACGAAGTAATTATGCAGAACAGACAGAGGTGGTGGTGGACTGGCCATCTTGCTGCCCCTTAGCTCCTATCACTGTCGCGAAGGACGCGCCAAATCCCGCGTGGTACTTTTCCGCGAAACCATCCATAGCCAATCGGCAAGAGTATGCAACGATCCGGTCGAATCCAAATTACGTAAAAATGGACGATTGCCTATCTCAAGGCGTTTACGAAGCAGGAAAGTAACACGCATCCTCGTTCGATGCGCACAAGCTACTGATCACCTCGGCCATCAATTAGGGAATTAAGGATCTGAACGAGTCCCTGAAAAGCCCTTCTAACCTTTATTTCAATATCTGGCGCCTCGCTATTAATCAAAACAAGTGCGAGGCAATACACATTAATGGTACTGGCTCGCAATATCAGCGAAAAATGGAAGGCTATCATGCCCTTCAGATACAGATCAATGGTCAAGATCTAAAGCGGGTGAACAAAATTCAATACTTGGACTTCTTGATTTCCCACAACTCGAACCCAAACCCTCACGTGGAAGAGACGATCAGAGTGCAAAATCTGTAAAAGCATCGTTGAATCACCTACTAAACAAAAACAGTAACATACAACAGAGCATAAGAGTACTCTTATACAAACAAATAATAAGGCCGACTCTAACAAACCGCGCTGCTTTATGGCATGGAAAACATATCACGACAACAAAAGACCACTATAATATCTTCGAGCGTCACTGCCTTAGAGCTGCTACTGGCTAGACATATCCAGATGGCGACATGGTACATTTTCCTTGACGCGAACCTAAATGTTTCTTTAAATTGCACAAAAATACAATTTCTTCAAAACTTTCAGTTAATTTCATCTGAAAATTTAAATTCACGTAATATGTGAGGAATTTATGGAACCAAGGTCTAACAAAATGGAAAAAAACCGAAAGGCCTAGTCAAGGTCCGCGCCGTTGATTATCCATGAAAACTTGGGGATAAAATTGTAATAAGTGTTTCTTATTAGTATGTACTTAAATCAGTGTCTCTTATACAATGGTTATATAGAGTAATACGGTGACAGAAAAGATAAATCACAAGTTTAATTTTTCGTGACTATTTTTATTTCTTCTATAATGCTACCGTAGCTCTGACCTTTACTCGGCAGTGAACACTTTAGGTTTTTTGATTTTGATTTGACGCAAGCTCTCTTTGATTAGCGTTTTATTCAATTCGGCCCATATTTACGACTCATATGAGCTGATATTTTTAATTTTTTTTTTTAATTTTCAGCTTAATACTGATTTTTACTTATACTTCAGCGAATATTTTTATTGTTTCAATTTGGGTTTTGGTAGCTGTTCTTAAACTCCTTACAATGACACCCAAACGAACGTCCTACATAATCGGGTTCTCACGCTACACTGATTTATAATTTTCGCAACGCTTATTAACAAAAATCATGCGTAAGTGAACTAGCCCGATGACGTCACCCGCAAAACCAATACTGCACGATAATCACGTACAAAAATTCTCTATTCATTGTGCCTTTAACAGTTGTTTTCGCATTATTAGCTTCGTAGCTATTGGCGATTAAAATCTGACGGTATATTGTACCGCAAGAAATATTGTTTGGCTGTCAGTGTACTCAACCAGCGAAAATACTTTTAGCGGCAAAAAATTACAAAAAAATTTTCGTACTTATATGTACTTTAATTATCAGTCTATTTATGACAAGGATTATGGAGTGTAGTATAATTTTCTCCGCCGTTATTTTGTTTCTTCTTCGATGCCGCCGTAGCTCTCACACTTGCTTAGCATTGAACATTTCAGGTTTTTAATATTTGGTATGATGAGAGTTTTCTCCGATTTGAGTTTTTTACAATTCGGTGCATATTTACGCCTCATATGAGACGATATCTTCCATTTATTTTCGACTTTCAAATTCCTACCGATTTTTGCTTTGTATTTTGGAGAATATTTTTGTTGTTTTGCTTTAGGTCCTGGTAGCTTTTTTTATGCTTTTTACAATGATACCTCAATCAACTTCCTGGCTTAACGCGTTCTCGTGCAACGCTCATAAATTTCCTCACACAACGCTAAAAACACAAATCAAGCGTGGCGCTGGCATTCGCACGATGACGTCACGGAAAAAACAGGCGCCACACAATATATACGTACAAATATGTCCTATCTATTGTGACCTCAACCGTTTTTATCGTGTTATTTGTCTCGTAGTTATTCGCGATTAATAAATGACGGTGTTTTGTAACACAAGAATGTTAGACTGACTACCAATGTACATACTCAACGAGAAGAAAGGCGTTTTCACATAAAAAAATCGAAGAAAGTGATGTGTTATCGAGAACAATCCGGTGCGTTCTTTTCCTACTTCTGATTTGCTCTCGATAGCGATGACCAAAAGAACACGGCTTATGTGAACTAGATCAAAGTGATCAAACCAATTCAACCCCATTCCATGCCATCTTAATCTTCGTACAATCCCATCTGAACGCAAATTCCCCTCAATTCTAAGCCTGTATTAAACGTACAGCACCCTTGCATAATCAGAACAAATTTATTAATTGAATAAATATTACTTACATACTAAGGTAGGATAAGAAAGTCAGCACTTTAATCTCATGGAACTCTTTTCACGTTTTTGCCTAGAATAAATTAGAAACACTTAGAATTAAGCTTTTTTCATTATTAAATACTAATGAGTACTAATAAAGAGTTAGAGATTACTAGCTGCTAAGTACGATATGAATTAGATAATAACACTTTATTCATGTTAGATATAAGTTTCCTTTTGTAATCGTCACTGAATAAAATTTAAAACTTAAAACTATGAAAAAGTCAAGAAGTCGTCTAACAATACAACTTCTTTACAACCCTCCCTAACCCCTTGGTCTTAACCACAATCCTTGGCCATTCTTTAACACTAGCACACTTCTTAACCTTACCAAGGCCAAAACAGTAGAGTGTTCAGAATTTTTGTCATTAGCTACTAAGGTAATAATAGTTAAGTACGATTAAAATAAGGGTATAACACATATTCATGTTAGCTTAGGTTCTCTGTATATATCGTCTCTGAATAAATGGTTTAAAATAAAAAAACATTGGTTGTCTGTAAAGTCGGTTTACGGACGATAATTTTACGTGATAACGTCATAAGAAAGCATTGATGAAAAATTGCCTACATTTATGAATTGAATTGAATTATTTTCACTGAATTATCATTATTTTGTATAATACAAAGAAGGAGCTAATTGAAAATGTAAATTTTTTCAATAAATTTTTTACTTAAATTATGCAGATTAATTATAAGTAACAATATGCTATGTATTAACAATTTATTTATTCGTACATACGCGTATTAGTTTGGATTCAAGAGAGATTCTTGAATCCACACTAATTTGCGTATGAACGAATCTCTCATGAATCCAATCTCATACGAGTATTAGTTTGGATTCATAAGAGATTCTTGAATCCACACTAATGCGCGTATGGACAAATGAGAGATTCGTACAAACGCTAGTTAGTTTGGATTCATGAGAGATTCTTGAATCCACACTAATACGCGTATAAACGAATCTCTCATGAATCCAAACTATACTTTACGCGCGGGATTCATGAGAGATTCGTTCATACGCGCATTAGTGTGGATTCAAGAATCTCCCATGAGTCCAAACTTATGTATGAATCTCTCATTCGTCCGCTCTCCTCAGGCGGAACGTGACAATGAGTCACGATATTTCATTTGTGCAGCCGGCCATCGATTTATAAGACGTTATCACGTCAAAAAAAAAAAACATGAAAAAACGAAAGTAACGGTTACGTTGTTTTATAAAAAGTCCATTGAATGTAATAATACACTATTGTCATGACCATATATGAAAATTACTTTCCTAACAAGGTGAAGTTGATGGTGACTAAAATAATTGTGAGCTAGCTTGTGAAACCTAAAAAACTGTGGTGCCAAATTAAGGTTGGTGCAACAAGCTTTAAGAAAAGTGAAAAGCAGAATCTTACAGACGAAGTAAGCTTGCCTACAAGTTTTCCATCTCAGCTGAGAAGAATAAGAAGCGGATCAGATCATAACAGGAATCGCACTAATTGGAACTCAAGCTGCGTTGGATGGGAAGACATTCAAACTGTATACAACAACTGGTATATATATGTTTGTCATAATCGCAAACCATATTCATACATACATTTTTTTTGATTCGCAAATTACGATTTGGTGCTATAACAAGCATGAGGAACTTGCCAATTTTTTAGAGCATTATGTGTCTCTTTTTCATCGACGTGTTCAAAATGTTCTTCAAAACAAAATTTGTGTGACAGGAACGATTTGGTGCTATGGAGTAATGCTATTTTCTGTGGTTAATTTAAAAAAATCAAAGCAGATACCAAAGGTATGTGAATTGAAGGAAATGATTTCATAAAATGCTCTCATGGAAATTACTCCAATAGGAACAAACCACATCGAGTCAAAACGCAAAAACAAAGACGTGTACAACACACTACAAACCTCTTCACCATTCTATTCAGAATCGGTCTTTAAGTTTATGACCTTAACCGCAGTTTGTCGGCGATCACCGACAATAAAATAAAATTTCCCCTTCACTACTCCTTTATCTTATATGGAGCCTTGAAAAACTCTCTTTTATGACCCTCTTCACATTTTCAAAATTCATATTTTTCCTTCATAATTGTGTCATCACTCGATGCTTAGATTTATGACCATTTCTTCAGACGCGCCGTAGTATTACATGGCGCCAAAATAAAACCTGTCGGGCAACGCCTCTTATTTAGAAGCGTGGTGACGCTTACCATTTCAAAGAGCACAAAGGATTCCGATTGGGCAATCAACTCCTGCTCGGTAATACAGGACGTCTTGAAAAACGGTTAAAAACTCAACCTCGAGGCCAGGTTACCTTGCTGTTCCTTGACGGGAGTCTTGGAAAGTGTCTAGAAGTTTTAATAAATTTTGGCAGCCAAATAGTTCCGTGTTAACTCGAGCAGTCTGTCATAGTCATTCGAAAATTAATCGGCATAGTTGTGAATATCGTTTCTTGAACAAATTGAAATAAGACTCATACATTCAGGTGAGAAAAAGTCCGTTCATAGTTATTCGAACATTAATCTGTAGGGTTTCGAATACCATTCCAAAAACAATTTTAAATTATGACTCTTACGTTCAAGCGAGAAATAATTGAATCAAGTTCGTTCTCGTTCGGAAAATTCAATAATCCGTCGTTACATGCAACGATCTCTGCTAGGAAAAACACATAGTAATACGAAACTCTAACCTTCTTATTGATAGTTTGTAAAATCTATAATAGTGAACCATATCTAAAAGGAGAATAAAGTTAGACACAACACACAAAAAACCTTTTCTTTTCCATTCAAAAGGTGCAAGAGAATTCTAAACAAGCACTCCTAGTTCGTTGTGTAAAAAGGGGAAAATTACATCTATAAACGATTCCCTTTTTCCCCCTTTTATAGCACTAGGAGAACAAAACATCATGCGCGTATGTCTGGTGGCGTTAGGAGTTGACCACAAATGGCAAGAGCGAAATGAAAGGCCGGAACACGAAGATATTTCCGGATTTCACCCTTTTAAAGCCTGCTGGTGTATGTGGTCCACTTTGTCCTTATGCAGCAGTAAGAGGTGCAGACACATATCTCAAACGCTAGATGACCATCACCAATTGTTGGTGCCACGAGGACGTGTCGGAGGCTAGTAAAAAGCGATATTGCCATACACAAGTCCTCCATAACGCTATGGCGTGGATTTGCAAGGGGAAAGGAAATTTGTGTATGGCAATGCCGCTTTTTCCGTAACGCAAACTGCAGTAACGAAGGTAGTGCATTAATCACCGTTCGTTACTGTGTCGAAAGCAGTCGACTACTTTCAACGATATCAAAAAAAAATAAGCAAACACGAGGTTAAAAAGAGGGTCTAAAAATAAGTGAAAACCCGAGGTTAATAAAAAGTCTAGTGATATTTCATTAATATCTCACCAGATAGACTAAAAAAATAATTGGGGCGTAGACAAAATCGTAGTTGCAAAACAACGCGATCGAGAGCACCACGAAAACGTTCAGACAAAGGACGATCCACGAATTGGTCCCAGCCGCAGCATAATACCGTGCCAGGAGACCAATCCAACCGCTCAGCAAGTTCGGGGCACCGGGAAGGTACCAGGGAACATCGCATATTTTGAAATTTATTACAACTAGGGGGACGGCCCCTGCTCGCTACGCTCGCCAACCCCTACCGTTCGCTTCGCACACTCTAATAGCTCACGCATGTCGCTATATATACATTAGCATTTTAAGTGAAAAGGTTATTTAGTTCAGACTGTAGTAGCAATCATTTCAGATCATTTTGCATGTCAAAGTACATCTATATTGAATGAGGCCCTATCTATAATTATTGAAAACCTTACGGGTGCGGTTGCGGATCTTAAAAGATTTTAAAATTTTCTCATACAAAATACTTTTTGTAAGAATTCTTTCATCTTCTGCTAAATGACCTTGGCCATAAGTTTCAGAAATACATATAGACACGCAATCGATCAAACGATGTAACTCTACTGGCTACAACATACAATTAACGGTGAGAAAATATAGGTAGTTTAAGTAAGATTCCTTCCTTTTGAAACATTTGGGATTTATGGAATTTATTAATTGTCACCGCAAAAGCCAGAATGAGGGGAAATTGAGTTTTTTGAAAGGAAAAAGACAGAAGTGTACTTGTATAATTAAGGTTTATTTGTGGTGTCAAAAAACATGTGTTTCGGAAAACTCCTGCTAAAATCTCACAATCCAAACAATTTTGTTTTGCATTTGAACTAAACGAATAAGTGTACCATCGGCCAAGCACGTCATGTCCTGTACTCAAATTACGAATAAGTAAAAGTATGCAATTTGGTTTTGAAAATAAATTTGTGAAATCGGGAGCCCATTTACATCAACTGAGTTTAAAAATTCCACTGAAAAATTATTTTGCTCTCTAAAGTCATCACTCAAGATGTAATCGGAACTCATTATATTCGTTCCTCTCCGGACAGACTGTTAAAGATTTCTGCATCGATGAAAGTGCATATACATCATATTTGGGTGCTAATATAACCGAACTAAGAATATCGTTAGACTTTGTGGTTTCAGATACATTGCCATAAGTACCTGCAATCACGAAGTTGCTAGCTAAATGGAAAGGAATTTCAATAACATCTTGGCTTTAAACTGGAAATGTGGGTAAAGTTCCATTACCAAGAGATTTAAGAAATTCAAAGAATTCAATCTCATGCGGTGAAGCCCTCATGTTTTGGGTAAAAGTTATTTTGTGGATTTTGAAAATTCGGACCATGAAGTAAGGCAATTCTCAATAAGTGGTACACGTGTACCGTGAGATATAGCTGGCAATATTCGTCAAAAATCTCCACAGAATAAAATAGTCTTACCTCCGAAAAGGTTAGTTGAAGTACCGAATGAATCGTTTACTGAACAAAATTTCCTCAATAGCTATTAAAGCACGGTTATATGAATCATTTTCTGAAGAATTTCTTAAAAATTCTTACACATGAAAATTTTGAATTCATTCCACAAATCTAAAGCATTTGTAGGAAAGTTCATACCACAAATAGGATATGGCAAATTACCTTCTTAACTACTGAGAGGACTTACACTCTTTTACTTCTAATAAATATTCACGCAACTCTCCATCATTTCATGCGATACGTCGTGCATGTGCTGAAAATGTGCGGTAAATAATGTTACCAACAGTACCCAAATCCTGATGGGACCTCGAACATGGTGCTAAAATAGTCCCAAATGGAGCAACTCAACATAAAACATTAAATAATCTAGCAATAACTCTACTACTTCCTCTTTGAGGTTTTTCGATTTATTTTCTTTATCTACCTAAATATAGTGCATCGACGTCTTTATATATAGAAACACAGACGAACTAATTCGATTGATTTCATAGAATGCAGTCAATTTTGTTCTTCTGTGATTTTTAAGAGCTTGCTGAACATTTCCTACCCTAATGACTTCATTTTTCCGGTGAGGCAAGTGACATTCAAGTCGAACTATAATATATTACGTGACTGGTAATGCATTGGATACTCATTTATGTGCCAACTATCTTCCGTAGATCCAACATAGTGACCGGACAAAGAGCTATTGATTTCATCTATATAAACTTTGCCCTCAACTCCACCTCAAACTCTTCCAAACTGTAATGAGGCACAGTCGTATCCCTTATTCACATATTTGTGCATATATTTTAGGCTCTTAACTGTGCCAAGAACTTCCACATTTAAGTAGCAATCAAATTTCGCTAAAAGATATGGATTTTAAGGAACAGCATAACGGCTGTCAACAGAGTGGCCACGAAAGTCAACTGTTATACCATTAACACAGCGCATCTAACATTGCCCTGAGTTGTATTGTAAAAGTCCTTAGAAACGCTTTTGCTGCATTTACCATCTCTGATACAGACGGGGATACGATTCAATAAACCACATGAACCGTGGATCATATGGTTTTTAACTAAATTATGAAGTTGTGGGAAATACATTGTATATTGTAAATAAAATATATCTGGAATTTTCGTACAAACGTACCAACCTTCATTTCCTACCTTTTCTTTTTTCTCTAAATTGAGATTTTAAGGGCGAGCAGACAAAAGTTTGGATATATGATATAATTTCAGATTTTCAATTTTAAACAGTTTTTGGCTCGTAGCGGCTAAATCAAGCATTCCGAGGGGTATGACCAACCCCTATTACTTTTGCATTTCCCAACTTTTGGCCATATATTATATATCTCTAAATAATGTTTTAAATGTGGGTCCATACAAAAGTTGGGAAACATGATAAAATTCAAACTTTCGTTCGCTTTCCATAAATATTCGTGAAAGTTAACCTCGCGTTTTCTAGAAATAACTGTAAAATCGTGTTTTTCCATATATTTTAAAATAAAAATTGCATATATTGCATATATGATATGGCTGCATTTGCCCCTCTATCAAATCATTGGCATAGATATTGGGTTTGAGTGAAGAGAATGCATGTATTAGGCATAAATGGTTGGTTATTCAGTCGAACGCATGATCTATGCAAATGATAATGTTCAATAAGTATGTTCTATATTTTGATTTTTTCGTTGAGAAATGCAATTATATATCAATTCTTTTGGTTTGTGTCCCCAGTAGGGGATTGATCGATTTGGTTTGATTTTCGACTAATTTTGTACTTGCCATTTATTCGGGACACAAACCAAAAATTATCACATGGTTGCATATCTTCAGGCAAAAAGCAAAACAATCACACGCATACATTCTTCCCAAAAGCATCATCTACGCTATACGTGTGCTCAATTCCACTGAATTTTTTAATTTCAATTTAAAATAAAACTAATTTATAATTCAATTTAAGAAAAAAAATTAGGTGATTCACATAGAGGAAAAACTAATCTTTCGAATGGTATAATTTTTATGCTGGTAAGTCCACCTAGTTTCCTGTAAAAGGGATAACAAAAAAACGTGTCGCCTATTTATATATATATATGCTAATGTCTCTCTTGTATATATGGGAGGGTTTTAAATTTTGAAGATGGCTAAAATTTATTTTTCGTACTCACTTATTTTATCCTTTAAAGTGTTTTGAGCTGGCGTGTCTCTCTCTTTTCGAGTTCCGTTTGCAAAGGTTTGTCAGCAATTGCCGTATCTACTGTGCTAAAAATCTTGCCACATGAATCTTTACATCATGTATCGGCTAGTTCATTTAATATTTGGCGTTTTGACTGCAAAAAAGTAAACTTATTTCTATGTTCTTCAAATAAATAAATAATAAATAAAAATGATTAAGTTTTGGTGCACCGATTACATGGAGGATTTTGATGTAGTCACGTTCAAGTTCAGCTCGTTTTGTCTCGTCCTTTGTTGCTTTTGAGGTGATTTCTCTCCACAAAGCATTCTTGCGATATTGAATAAATTGTCCACTTCCTTGGCCTTTTTGAGCATCGCAGAATGCTCTATAAAAGTCTTGATATGACATTATTGTTATATGATTCTATTCTGATTTTTATCAGTTCCATAAACCTACTGTTAAATTTGAAATGAAATATTAATTAGTTATAATTAGAAAAATCAAATACAAAATTTAAGAAAATCAAACATGTTGTGGGAGGAAAATCAGTTGACAAATTCAGAAACTTCCAGCTGGACAAATTCCACTCTTGGCGGCCTAAAAAATGCAGTGCAACTGACCAGTGACCACACAACTTCAAATCAGCTTCCTATTTTTGGTAATACACCGCGACACCACAATATTACAGTTTTCTAAATTTTGCTCGTAATCTATTGATTTTCTTGATTTTGATCGGTTTCGTCCTTTAGAAGTCCCGTTTCGATTTTGGTTACGATTAGGATGCGATGAATTATTCTCGTTATGTTGTTACAAGCGTTTATCATTTTTCTTGAATTTTGTGCATTGATTTTCGATAGTTCTCGACTGTCCGTTTTTGATACTTCCAAGGCGATGGAATTTTTCACTATGTCATCGAAAGATGTTACATCCGATTTTAAAATTTGTTCTCTGATCCAGCTATATTTCAAACCACAAATGAATTGAGTTCTTAGCAGTAAATCAGTCACTGACACTTTTTCCTTACATCGACACTCGATTTCACATCACCGATATCGCGTTTGACTTATGTATGTCGGTTGATACGATGATCAAAATAAATGTTGATTGTCTAATTTACTACGTTGGGTTGATAAACGTTTTTCTAAAAGTTCCGATAAACCCGCTGGACTACCACGAGCTTTGCACAAGCTACAATCAACAGCGGACGCACATCTCGTGTGCTCCCTGGAATTTCAAAGTGACTCAAAGTTAAATTCAGTGTTTGTGTAAAGCCAAACATACTTACGTACAAAATATGGAGAAATTTACTTCTCTGGACGAAATTAAGGAGTTAGTTATTAATTAAACAACTAAAATTGTATTGTTAAATTAATTACTCAAAGTTACCAAGCTCGCCTTGAGAAAGACACCGTAACAAACACCAGTGATATTATGAAATTAAAAGAGGAAGACACTGTGCTCAAAGCAACTAAGGAGTTTGGTCAATCGACTCAAGAAAGAGATTAAGAAGATCAAAAATAATGTGCGCGCAAAAACTATAATCTTACATAATAGGTCTGTTTACGTACTTTACTATTTTACTAGACTTTACTAGACTTTACTCGAAGAAAAATGAGAAGTTTGAGAGGATATGTCTAAGTCCGCTCTGCTTACTCGAGGTGTAACAAAACACTTTCGAGTAACATCTAGTAAAGTCTAGTTGAAAAGCAGCTGTCAAATGTCATTTGATAGAATTTCTGAATTTACTAGACTTTACTCGACCAAATTTGTCAAGTAAAGTCAAGTAATGTCCAGCACATTTCCCCTCCATGACGTCACGCCAAACTCTCTCGAAAATTTTACTCGAGAAAGTAAGAAAACGCCAATTTGGATATTGAAACATATTGCAATATATTGCAATATATTGCAATATGGTACGTAAACAGACCTAATATAGAGGACAAAACTGAAATAAACGAAAACATATGTGAAAGAGTGAGGCATATTATGAAAAGCATTGGAGTGAGTGAGGCGCAAATAGACTCTATAAGAAGAGTTGGTTTCGTTAAGGGAAAGCGGCCAGTGGCTGCCGCTACCGTTAAGCACACAATGGACAAACGATTGCATTTTCAAGGAAATTTAGGAACAACTTCGGGATCAAAACAAGCAACGACATGACAAAGAAAGAAAGGGCAATATATAGCGATCTGAACGAAATTCGATCGAAACTGTCCAAATTCCGAATACACGCAAAAATTAAGAATTACAAACTGATAGTAGAGAATCGCCGGCTCAACGTACATCAAGCAGACTCTATTTACATGCTTTGAAAGGCGAAGAAAGAGATAGCGACATCAATAACGAGGCGTCGACATCAACGAGCAAAAACACAAATGCAACGAAACGAGTTCGTTCACAGACCACGCCGTCCTCTTAACAGAAAGCGGAAAAAACAGTAAGAAATCAAAAAAAGGCCAGAAAAACTAACAATAACAAATCCAATACGCTCAACGTTTCATTAGGAGATAAGCCTGAAAATCAACAAGCGTAGCAACTGAAGTACCAATCCTTTTCGCCCAGACATCTGTTTTGGAACGTGTCGGGAATAAAAAATTTAAAATATATTCTTGAGGAAGTCAGGGAATCGGATATATTATGTCTAAAAGGAACATGGCACAAAAACATACATCAGCACTTGATCTCCGTTAATCATAGGTGCATAGATAGTGTCGCAAAAAACAGTCCGATAGATGAAGACCTAGTGGTGGATTAATTATTGTTTACAACAAACTACTTTATAAGAATGTAACAACCGTTTCCAGAAACGACAAATTTATCATTTTAAGAGTGATCACACCTGATGTCGAGCTGAACCTTGATGTGGTGTACGTTAACCAAGTCAGGGACGTCGGTGAAATTTTACAAAATATTGAAGAGGAATTGAGCGGAATACGTGACAATTATTTCAACGTCAAAATTATAATCGCAAGGAAAGCTGACAAAGAAGAAATCGACCATTACAAATTACCAGGTTGCGGACTCTTCTGTCTACATAGAACCAGCTGTGACACCACTGTAAACACAAAAGGACGCAGGTTATTGAATTTTGCTGAAAGGAACGGACTATATGTAGCGAACGGGCGCTTCCCAGGAGACTTTCCAGCACAATGCACTTTTGTAAACACACAAGGTAAATCCGTCATTGACCTTATCATGTGTAATGCAGAGGTAATATACACTGTAAAAGAGATTAAAATATTAAACTATATATCCTTATAGACCAACCAGAACCAAAAAATATTAACAAGAAAGTTTCGTGTAAAAGAGGTAGCAGGATTGCATAAATTAATAAATAAGAAGGTAAAAAGAAAACATTTTGGTCGACTATCATAGAACAGCTGTTAGTCACAAGGGTGTCAAATCAAAAATTCTGTTAACTTTTGAACTCTTTTAGACCAAAAATAAAAGTCGAATGTAATGACGTTGACCTATTCACATGGATAGAATACCTATGTATGTCAAACATGCGTAGCACGAACTAATCGAAGCGAACTTTCTCTTCTGTGGTATAGCACGAACACTAATTTAGATTGAGAAATCACATTATACGAAATCTCTCAAGCAATTAAAAAATGTAAAATAAAAGAAAGCACCAGGTAAAGACGGAATCTCCCACGAATTTTTAAAGAACCTTCCAGATAACTGGATATATTATACCGTAACGCTCTTCAACAAAGTTTTAAAAGAAGAAAAACTTCCGAAAAGCTGGGCATTCTGGAGCTGGAAATTCTCAAAAAGAAAGTCTCAAGAGGAATGCCCTTGAATCATTCATGCGAAGCAATACTACTTGCATTTGCCGATGACCAAGTCTTTCTTGTTGGCTCGCCTGTTCGACTAAAGCATACTATTCGATCTCTCGAGGAATATTTTGATTTAAATCATTTGGACGTGAATACGAACAAAACCAAAGTAATACTTTCCCAGAGAGGCAGGCACACCAGCAAAGTGGCGATACCCACAAGGCTCTACAAAGGCATTGAAATTGAATATGTTAAAGAATACATGTACCTGAGAATACTCTTCACTCACTCAGGAAAATAAAGAAAAGCAGTAGAATATTTTATTTCGAAAGGCAGAAACGCAATACAGCCTACTATAAATATTATTAACAAACTTAATATAATGAAGCCAGACATCTGTAAAAAAACCCTTCTTCGCACTACCAACCTCAACAATCATGTACGCATCCCCGGCATGGGGAGTAACTCTGTGTCATGAGTAAAATAAAATCCAAAATAGTTTCTTCAGAAAACTTCTCTGCTTTCCTCCAAACACACCAGGGTATGCCATAAGGCTTCAGTACGGCTTGGGGAGCATAGAGGTGAAAGTCTTCATAAATATCTTAAATTTCATTGAGAAAAGGTTAAAAATGCCTGAGGAAAGGTTCCCAAAGATATGCTTTCATACACTTGAACTAACGGCTATAGAAGTGAATAATCCAAATAGCATAAATTGGATAGTTCAATTGAGGGAAAAGTTTTTCAGAAAGATCAACGAGACTTACAAAATTAATAACCTAACACTAAAAACGATAATAGGACAAAAAGACAGCCTCGTTACCAAACTGAGCGAAATCCTGGTCCAAAGACATAGAATATGCGTCGAACTCTACCTCAATCCTGCTGTTCCCTGAGCTGAATAGATTACCATACCAAACCACACATCTTATGGACTGAAAAATGTCAATTAACTTCAAAAACATCTTGTCGCAGCTCATTTTTTACAAACATCTACAATAGTGGAATAATAACAAAAGGAAAAATACACAGATTACTAATTAATGACGAATTTTGCCATATATGCCATGTATACGGTACTTTCTTTCACTTGTTAATTGAATGTAACAGATATGATAAAACAAGAGCTAAGCTAATTCCCGAACTTTACAGTATTTATAATAAACAATGGGCGCTTCGTGCTCGCTACGCTCACCAACCCCCGTCGTTCGCTACGCTCACTCTAATAGCTCGCGCATGGCTTTCCATATACAGTAGCATTGTCAGTAAACAGGTGATTTAGTGCAGACTGCAGTAGCAATCATTTAAGCTCATTCAGCACGTCACCGTACAGCTTTATTGAATGAGGCCCCACCAACAACTATCAAAAACCTATCGCATGCGGTTGCGAATTCAAAAAGATCTTAAAGTTCCTCATAAACAATACTTTTTGCAAAAATTCAATCATCTCCTGCTATAACCTTGCGCTGGTGTTTCAGATATATAGCTCTAATATTGTTCGTGAGCAAATACAGGTTGTCTTAGTGATATTCTTACTTTTTGAAACATTTTCCCCTGGGATTTATTAATTGTCATCGCAAAAGCCAGAACGACGGGAAATTGAGTTCTTTCAAAGGAAAATGGCAGGAGTGTACCTGAATAATTAAGAAATTAAACGAATTCTATTTCATGAGGTAAAGCTCTCATGGTTTGGCTCAAATTTATTTTGTGGAATATCGAAAATACGGCCATGAAGTAAGGTAATTCTCAAAAAGTGGTACACGTGTACCGTGAGGTAGGTACAATTGGCAATGTTCGTCAAAAATCTCCACAGAGTAAAAACGTCTTACCTCCTTAAAGTTTAGACGGCATATTGAAATTTCATCCGTGATAATGATAGACGCAGATCTTATGAACTGACCTTGTTCACTGTTTACAGAGAGGCTTGTTGCGGAATTCTCTAAAATGGGTATGAGGTATTTGAAAACTTTATGAAGAATTCTATCTTGCATTAAAGGAATGGATGCAATACCACTAAAAGCACACGGAATACATTGGAGGTTCAAAGAACTCCATTTGTGAAAAATTGAGGTTTGGACATAAGTCTTACAACAACTAGCATGTGTTGTAAGACAAAAATTATTACAATCACTATTACTATTTAAGACTTCCTGTTAAACTAAATCAATAGCGGAACGCTGCTCGGCATTGGCACTTTGGAACACTTCAATTTGATTGACTTCAAAGAATGGAGTCAATTTTGTTCTACTGTGATTTTGAAGAGCTTGCTGAACATTTCCTTCCTTTAAAGACTACATTTTGCCGGTTAGGCAAGTGATATTCAAGTCGAACTATAATATATTATGTGACTGGGGATGCATTGGACACTCATTTATGCGCCAATTTGCTTCCGTAGATCCAACATAGTGACCGGACAAAAAGCTATCGATTTCATCTATATGAACTTTGGCACAGTCGTATCCGTTATAAACATGTTTGTACATATATTTTAGGCTCTTATCTGTGCCAAGAACTTCCACATTTTAGTGGCAATCAAACGCCAAAAGATATGTATTTTAAGGAACAACATAACGGTTGTCAACAGAGTGGCCACGAAAGTCAACTGTTATACCATTAACATGACGCATCTAACATTGGCCTGAGTTGTATTGTCAAAGTCCATAAAAAAGCTTTTGCTGAATTTCCATCTCTCATACAGACGGGGATATGATTCAATAAACCACATGGACCGCGGATTATTTGGTTTTTAACTAAATTATGAAGTTCTGGGATATATATATTGTATATAAAATATACCTTTAATTTCCGTACAAACAAACAAACTTTTATTTCCTACCTTTTCTTTTTTCTCTAAATTGAGGTGTTAAAGTTGTGCAGACGAAAGTTTGAATGTATGATATAGATACATAATTCAGATTTTGCATTTTTATAGTTTTTTGCTCGTAGCAGCTAAGTAAAGCATTCTAGGAGGTACATATAAGACCAACCCCCTTTATTTTGTCATTTCCCAACTTTCGGCCACGTATCATATCCTCTAAATTATGTTTTTGTATGTGGGTCCATAAAAAAGTTATGAAATAAGATAAAATTCAGACTTTCGCTCGCTTTCCATAAATATTCATGAAAGTTAAATTCCCGTTTTCTAGAGATAAGTTTAAAATTATGACTTTCTTTATATTTTAACTTCCTGATTAAGGAAGTTATAGTAATCACCCCGATTTTCGAAATCGAAAATTTCTTAATATCTTTACGTTTTCAGGTGTCCTGAGTCATCCTAGATACTTTTTAGAATGTACTCTGTGTGTGTGTGTGTGCGTGCGTACGTATATATGCATGTGCGCAAATTTTTCGTGTTCATTTTCTCGCCCCACAATTAAGCTATCGTATTGGTTTTGGAGGGCCTTGATGCGTGCTGCCATAATTTGGTGCTGGTTAGTTTTGAAGCGAAATCGGTTTAGCGGTTTTTGAGTTTTCCAGAAAATTGTGAAAACAATGAATTCGCGATTTCTAGAAAACTATGGGGGATATCATGTTCGTTTTGATGCCGATCGATGAGCCTAAATGTTCGTACAAAACTGTCGAAATTTAGGAAAAATCGATGCATCGCTTTTTTTGTTTTTTAAAAAAGAGTTAAAAATTAACAGTAGTGATATTTTGGAAAAATGAATATAGATTTGTATTGTTTCTGATTTTAACTGTTGTATTCTGAAAATATTTGTATTTTTATTTTAATTTATACTACCTTCCGAATCGTATTTCGTTTTACTATTGATTCGGGACGCTCACCTAAAAACGTTTCTCGATGGGACACAACTTACTCTCAATCATCGTCGTAGAAGATTTTGCATTTTCAGTAGTGTGTGTGTGTGTTATATTATTATTTTCCTTAATCATGAAGTTAATGTTATGGGGCTCGCGCCCATTCCTCTAGTTTATATAAAATTTCCATATCTTTTTATCAAATTAGCAAAAAATAATGGTATAAGTAAATGATGGTTTTAAATTTATCTGTTGTAATGCATCCATATTTTTGTCTGTGGCCTAAGATTATTAGCCTAAGATTGCCTTCTTCAAGGAAAAAAGCAAAAGAATGAGCTTATGCCTGCTGTCTGTAATATGGCTGTATTTGCCCCTCACCACTTACATTATCATTGTGAAAGATAATACGTTTGAGTGAAAATAATGCAGGTATTTGTGATAAATGGTAGGTTATTCAGCATGAAACATACCAATGATAATGTTAAATAAGTATGTTCTATATTTTGATTTTTTGGTAGAGGGATGCAATTATATCTTAACTTTTTTGGTTTGTGTCCCCAGTAGGGGATTGATCGATTTGGTTTGATTTTCGACTAATTTTGTACTTGCCATTTATTCGGGACACAAACCAAAAATTATCACATGGTTGCATATCTTCAGGCAAAAAGCAAAACAATCACACGCATAAATTCTTCCCAAAAGCATCATCTACGCTATACGTGTGCTCAATTCACACATACTATCCCATTGAATTTTTTAATTACAATTTAAAATTAAACTAATTTATAATTAAATTTAAGAAAAAAAATTAGGTGATGCACATAGAGGAAAAACTAATCTTTCGAATGGTATAATTTTTATGCTGGTAGTTCCACCTGGTTTCCTGTAAAAGGGATAGCAAAAATACGTGTCGCCTATTTATATATAGATACCATGGATTTCTCAGTTGACGATAGTATAATACAATTAACAAAAAATGTATGTGAAGAAAACTAAATGAAATAAAATGTTTCAAAATATAAAATAAATTAGTTGTAGGCGTACTTTTTAATATTATAATACTTTTCCTATATATCCATGAATCCTTGTAATAATAGCTATTACTTACAAAAATCAATCCCGCTCTAGCTCAACTGAAAGCTGACTGCATAATAAAACACGACTAATGTGTTTACGAGTTTTAAAGTTTTGTGAAATGCCGATTTGGAAAAACAGTTCTGTCTAATTTAAGCTTCCACAAACCGATTGAAACAAGAAATGGCTCTACTGATATATAAGTTGAAAAGGATAAATAACTGAGTCAAAAAATTACAACAACTTTATATGCCAAATTTTGAGTTTATTACAATGAACATCATAACATTGTAGCTCTTTTGAATTTTAGAGAAAATTCCCTCCTTAAAATAAAGGAATTCAAAAATAATGCAATGAAACATATTAAAATTCAAAATCCGCGCGCAATTTTTCAAAATATTGCCCTTTCAAGTAACGATACCACTACTTTACCACATAAAGATGAAAATAAAATAAAAATAAAAACAGTACGCTCTTATCAGATTTGGATTCAACTGAATAGCGTTTCCTTAAAGAGCCCAACATTATTAATTAGGGGCGGGTACTGATTTGTTAGAGCCTGTCACATGGAGAGCGGAGGGCATTGGGGAAGAAAACAAAAAAAAAACCCAAAAGCGTACTCAAGGACCGCGCCGTAGATTATGTGAATATGTCGCTATAAAATTATAACAAATATATCTTATTGGTATGTAATAAAATCAATTTCTTCAATACAATGGCTATACACAGTATCACGGTTAAAGAAAAGATAAATCACTAATGCTTTTTTTCGTGCCATTTTTGGATTTCTTCCTCGTTGCTGACGTAGCTTTGACAGAACTGGACAGTTTAGGTATTTTAAGTTTTGTTTGATGCGGGCTTTCTCTGACTTGCGTTTTATTCATATGAAACGATATCTTCCATTTTTTTAAATTTAGTACTGGTTTTTACTTGTATTTCGGTGGTTATTTTTATTGTCTCACTTAAATAGAATTGAAAAGAATCAATTACTTTTAACAATTTATTTATTTTAAACATTCAATACTTAATATCAATGATTGAAATTATACAATTATATTGAGTAAACTCTAGAAATAATATGCTTATTGCTCTTGCATAATACCGAAACTAAAAGAAAACTACCTATTTAGGGGGGGTTTTCGAGCGTAACGAGCAGAGGACGTCACTCTAGTATCTATAAAATTAAGTAAATCATATTGTAAATGTTGTAAGATATACATCTTAAGATGGGTGAATATCAGCTCATCATAATATGTTAAAAATTTATCTTTATCAAATTATTTCAAATAACACAAAAAATGCTGGAAATCTCTCGATGTTTGACGCATGTCTAACCGACATTAAAGAATCGCCTCTCCCCATAAGATTGAGGTTTTGTTTTCTTACACTATTTTTATGATTTATTTACATTTCATTTTTTAATTACACTATTTTACACAAACTATTCCCTGCAAAATTTCGTGAGTGTCAACACTTTAGGTAGAACCAGCTGTGAATCATGCCAACCTTTAATTACATTGTTCATGTCACCGTCTTTCTAAGGCGATATTATAGATCATAGCGTGCAATTTTAACGCAACCTAACATAATTTACAATAACTAACATACAAGAAGCCTTGATGTCGGAAAATTTCTGAACATGACCATGAAACTGATTTAAACAAGTAGATTTTGCCACTAACACTTAAAAAATCTTGATCTATTTTTTCTGAAACATTTAATAAAATTTCGTACTTATGTTACACGTTCTAAATAAAAAATAAAAATCGAAAGGCTCAGTCAAATTCCGCGCCGTAGATTTCCCGTGAAAACTTCGGGATAGAATAAGATAAGATATATAAATGTTTCTTGTTAGTATTTACTTAAATTTATCTCTTTAATATAATGGTTATATAGAGTAGGATGGTTACAAAATAGATAAATGACAAGTTAATTGTTTTACTCCTTTTCTCCATTTCTTCTTCGATGCTGCTGTAGTTATGACATTTGCTCCGCACTGGACGTTTGAGGTTTTTTAAATTCGTTTTGATGCGAGCTTTCTCTATTTTGCGTTTCATTCTATTCGGCGAATATTTACGACCTATGAATGTGAGACGACATCTTGCAGACTTTATCAGTTTTCAATTTAATACCGATTTTCTCAAACTCCGTGCAAACACACTTAAAGAAGCGTCCCAGCTAAACGCGGTCTCAAGCTTAACTAATTTATAATTTTACTCAACGTTAATTAATAACAATCACGGGTAAGTGCTCACACTAGCCTGATGAAGTTACGGGCAAAACGAATGTTGCATGATAAACACGAACAGGCATGTCATCTCCATAGTGTCCTCAACTGTTGTTATCGCAACATTAGTCTCGTAGTTATTAGCGACTGAAATCTGACTGTATTTCGTGACGCGAGAAAGTTTGACTGGCTATCAGTGTACTTAACGAGCGAAAAGACGTTTTTACGGCAAAAAAATTATAAGAAGTATTTCGTATTAATATGTACTTGAATTATTAATCTCTTAAATACGAACATTATATAGAGTAGTACGGTTACAGAATAGATAAATCACAGGTTTATAGTTTTGCACCGTTTTTTCATTTCTCCTTGATGCCAGCGTAGCTGTAACACTTGCGCGGCACTCGACATTTTTAGTTCTTTGGACTCGTTTTGATGCGAGTTTTCTCCGGTTCTAATCTTTGACAATTCGGTTTATATTTACGACCCATGTGAGACGATATCTTTAATTTTTTCTCATTTTTGAATTCATACCGATTTGTACTTTAACCTCTATTTTACCGATTCTGCCAATATTTTCATTGTTTTGCTTGAAGTCCTTGCACCTTTTCTTTTGTGGTGCTAAACCATGCAATTGTTCACTCGCTGAGGGTACACTCCGAGTCGACATCATTTGTTTATACAAAGACGAAAAATGCATTGACTCAAAGATCGGATGGTGGTTCGTTTACAACTTTTGTTTTATTAACACTTATACTAATACAAAATTCTCATAAGAATATTTAACAATCTAGCCTTATTCTAGACATGCGCTCTGAGTCGAAACGTATGTACTCTGCCGGGGGTTCTTCTCACTGTCCGACCGCTTCTTCTCCTGGCGGGACTTTCTCCTGTTATTATGGAGGCGCTGGATCTCTTTTCCCAACCGCAATCGTTCTTCCTGACGCACGGCGGTTAACAATTGGCGCCTGCCTGCCTCGACTTCCCTTCTAAATCTTGCCTCCACCCCCGATCTGTATTTCGCCGACGGTGTTTCCATCTTTGGAGGTGTGTTCTCCCGCTGTTGACACTTCCGCCTGGCTTGGTACTCCTCCAAGCTTAACGGTCTCGGACCCACCTTTGGGTCCCATAGGGCCTCCTCTAGTGAACGAATTAACAAATTCGACATGGGGTGTATTCCCTGTGAAACGACATGTGTACTTCGCGTTTGCAGATCTGAGCCGATAGGTTCCCTGGAACCATGTTCGGTCAGTCCAACCCGGGCCGATAGGTTCCTAGGAACCGTGTTCGGTACGTGGATCTTCGCAATGTTAATGAGTTATTACTTACTGGATTACTGAAGTCTGGGTCCCGGTAGCTGGAGGCTAAGTCCAAGCTTCTTCTGGTTTTGTGGCTAAGTCCAAGTTTCTTTTAGTTCTACGGCTAAATCCAAACTTCTTCTGGTTCTGCGGCTAAGTCCAAGTTTCTTCTAGTTCTGCGGCTAAGTCTTCCTTCCTTGGTGAATTTGTCGCGGGCACACCTCGGGTAGTCGTTTCTCCAGACTATATTTTCATCCAAATGTTCCCGTTATTTATCGGAAAATTTTGTGCCGAGTACACCGAGTACACAAAATTTTCCCGATCAATGTTCAATCGATGGTCATTGCCATTGATCGTCACGTTACCATATTGCGCTTCCGCCCTGGTGATGCCACCTAGCGGTTGCTGGCGGCTGTGAGTAACCTGCGCTTACAAGATCATTTCTGTTGGATGGGTGCTATGATTGTCTATAATTTCGGCACATTGTTTCTTTCGTTGACAGACGTCAATTGCGGAATGGATAAACGTGTCGCAAGTATTTTTGGTTAGTATGTGTTAGTGTTTATTTATTGTTTTGATCCCTTTTTAGGTATCCTGAAGGAGGACCATCACAGCCCTTTTCAAGTTCTTTACGATGACATCCAAATCAAAGTCTTAGCTGAACGTGTTCTCACGCTACATTTATAAATAACTTCACACAACACTAATTAGCAGCCATCACACGTAGGCAATTACACCAGCCCGATGACATCATGAGCATAACAAGCGATATAGAATAAATACGTACAATTATGCCACATCGACTGTGATCTCAACCGTTGTTATGGCATCATTATTCTCGTAGTTATTAGCGATTGAAAAATGACGGTGTTTTGTAACACAAGAATGTTAGACTGGTTACCAATGTATGTACATACTCAAGGAGAAGAAAGACGTTTTCACGTCAATAATATTTTAATGTTCAAATTCGTTTTATTATAAAGAAAATCGCTAAATAAATACCTGTATCATAGCCTCACATTTGGGGTTTCTGTTTACATTTTGTGGCGTCCACTTGATTGTTTTGGTTGCGTTAGGCTCGCCATCTGGATTTCATTTCTACAATAAACAATGAACTTAATATAGTGTTTTCCTTTGCAGCATTTGTTGTCGCGAAACTTAAATCGGAAAAAATTTACATACAAAAATCAAAGTTATATACAAAAATCTTCGCAATGAAAGTGTTATTTCATTATATAATTAATACTTTACCTTTTTAACTCAAAAACAAACAGCAATCTTATTTTCCCTAATTTTTTAGGCGAGGAGCGGAAGATTAGCAATAATAGATCAACATCTAGCTAAACCCGTTGATATCCATACTAATATTATAAATGCAATGTATCTCTGTCTGTCTGTTACCTTTTCACGGCTAAACCTATGACCCAATTTTGATGAATTTTGGTAGAGAGATAGAGTGGACTTAGGGAAAGGACATAGGCTACTTTCGTTGCGAAATTGATTCTTGAAGGATGAGAAATAGGGGAAGATATGGTCGTCCTAATTTATTTGCAACTTAAGTGAAAGTAAATATTGATCCTTATATTATCAAAGTTGGCCATAAATTGCTTATCAGTTGTTGACGGACAAAACGCGATAAATTGACATGACATTTTTTCATATGTAGCTGCAAGATCTTTTAGGTTTGAAGTTAAAAACTAATCACTGGTATTAGCAGAAAAAAATATTGGGAAAAAAGTAGTGCGTTCTGCAGACTTCAACTAAGAAATGTAATATAATTTTTGTAATACTTTTGTTTAATATAAAGTTGAATAAATTATTAGCAAAAAACAAATATTTGGATAAAAGTAGTGCGTTCGGCTGACCCCAATTAGGAAGTTCCTTATTCTAAATTCGAATGTAATATAATTTTTGTCATATTTTTATTATAAGTAATTATAATTTTTTCCGAAATGGTAGTTACATTACTGTAGATAATGGTTGCGTGGTCCCTTATTCGCCTATTTTGTCAAAAATGTTTAACGCCCATATAAATGTCGAAGCCTGCAGTTCAGTACGTGCTATAAAATATATCTGCAAATATGTTAATAAAGGTAGCGACCAAGCAATTTTCAATTTCAGAAAGACAGAGCTCGGTAATCCCGTAGATGAAGTTCAAATATATCAGTCTGCTCGGCAAGGGTACAGTTAGTTAGGTCTCGGAAGGCACGCTCTTAATCGACATGAAACCTGTACAAATATAATCTATATTTAAAAATAAAAATTACATACTCAAAGGAAAAATCCTCGATTTTGCCTCGTTTTCGATATTTTTTATGATATTACGTGAACGTGTTTTTTCGGGTTTTCATAAAATTAACGCATCCTACTGCAACAAAGTATTGAAGTTACAAATCAATACTCAAGAATAAACAGTTAATATTATATGCAAAAACTCATAATTCATTCTAGTTTTCGATATTTTCGTATTTTAAGTAGAATTCGAATTAACCTCAAAATTGACATGAATGGGGTGGTTGCGTCATGTTGGTGTCACGAACGATGTTGGCCACCTATATGTGAAAATGAAACCTTGTGTGTTCGAGGCGTCATTCACATATGTTTGGCTACGTTCGTTTTTAAATTTTATATATTAATGTTTCTAATAAAATAAATGTGTATATTATTAAATGGAAATGTTTCTAAATTTATACTTTCAACTGTAAGAAAATAAATATATATATATTATGATAACATTATTCAATTTGTATAATTTTTAGAAATATTTATACGAAGAAAACCCCTTCAATTGTTTGGGGTTTCATATGGAAAAATTATTCTTTCCCGTAAAATATACTTTTACCCTCAGTTAATCTGGAAACAGAAATCAGTCGTTTTCGTTATGTAAAACATCATCGAAGGTAGTAGCCACATAAGCACATAACTATAGCAAAAAAACGGTTTGCTGGGTGGGCACCTCTTCTTTTTATATTTAATATTAGAAGGTTTCGATTCTTCTACTGATTTGTCTTTTAAACGTACCTGAGACGAAAATCTTTAAATCAACTACGTTGAAAACTAGATATTATAAACACTTTCCATATCCCAAAAAAAAGCTCATTCACTTATTTTTAGAGTGGAAACAAGGTTCCTACATATGCATGTGGAAATGATGCTGTTTCTATGAAACTTTGCAAGGAAAGTCTTCTATTTGTTGGATGTTACGACGGCTTCATTAAGGTTATAAACAAATCAACTGGTGCACCACTAGGAAGATTCCCAGGATCTTGGAAGGTTGTGCCTTCAATATACATCGTAGCTGAAAAAGTGAATGACAGTAGCGTTTTTAATATTAAAACCTAATTTTTCTTTGCAGTGAACATCGTCTAGAGATTCTCATATGCAAGTCATGGATATACCAAAAGCCGCGTTCTTTTGTTCATCGCTATCGAGTACAAAACTAGAGCAGCAAAAGAACGCATCGGACTTGTTCTCGATAGATTACAAACTTTTACCAATTTCACTTACCATTTATGTGAACTTTCTTCGATTTTTTTCCATTTTGTGAGCCCTTGGTTGCATAAATTCCTCGCATATTACATGAATTTAAATTTTCAGATGAAATTAACTGAAAGTTTTGAAGAAATTATAATTTTGTTGAATTTAAAGAAAAATTTAGGTTCGCGTCAAGGAAAATGATCCATGTCGCCATCTGTACATTTCTAGCTCAACTATTCTGTTCAGAACAGCAAATTAGTTCCAGGTATTATCGAGAACTAAACTTGTTCTGTTAAATGTATGGGATTTGACAGTTCTGTTCTGCTAGAGTGACCAAAGGAACACGGCTAAAGTATACTTTAGCTCTTGTACAGTAAATGTGTCCTTTGAATCAACTCCTTTAATAGGAATATTTTGTACTAACGCAGATTATATTAAACAGCATTTGATTTTTAAATTTATTGCAATCCAAGTCTAGTTTTGGATTGAGAAGATAGTATATATAAGATCATACATCAATTTTTAATAAGATATGATATAGAAGATAGAAAAGACGAAAATGATAGGGAAGAAAAAGTTAGTTTGTAGAAAGATTTGTTAAAAGGAAAATGTTACTAGTTTTAATTTTGCACTCGCAAATTTATTTTGCTATACGAAACTATTCTACATAGTCCTCCACACAAAGACTAGCATTGGTACCTCCAAACCCGTAAGCATTTTTCAGTGCTATTGAATGCAATCCTGCACTCCATTCTGCCTTTCTCGTTACAAAATTCATATTCATTCCCTCGTCGACCTTTTCTATATTTATTGATGGAGACAGAGACGTATGATACATGCCCTGGGGTATTCCTGCAGAATTTATAAAGCTGAAATGCAAAGCTGAAAATGCACCTCTACCATCCTCGCTAGGTGCTGTTAAATGAGCAGCATCACCAGAAAGGCCATGACCCAAAATTTCTGCTAATATATTTGCTCCACGACGTTTAGCGTATTCCAACTCTTCCAGAAAAAGAATAGCCGAACTTTCACCAGTAACAAAACCATCCCTTTTTATACCTTTTGTACGATCTTAATGATTTTTCTAGACATTCGTTGAACTATGTACTCAATGCTCGCAGCCTACAAAATCCAGCAACAGACAATGGATCTATACAACTTTCTCCACTACCACAAGTCATCACATCCGCTACCACAAGTCATCACATCTTGATATATTTGTAGGCACCTCCAATTCCATGGGCTCCTGTAGCATAACTTGTATACTCCTGTATACTAATCTACCACATGCCATGTTCAGTAGCACTTTGGGAACAAAAAATGGACATAACATTTTATAACTACTTTTAAAAGCCTGATATAAGGTATATATGTCTACTAAGTCTATCATTCCCATTGCGACACAAAGCCCTAATCATTCTTTAGTTTGTTCCTTCATAGCTAAGAGCTTTGCTAGCTGCCACAAGAGATTATATAAAAGCAGCAGACATGCATTCCGTTTCACTTTTTAAACATTTTTCACCTAAATTGAGCACATTTCTATTAACTTGGGCAGCAATCTTTGAGTGAAGCCTCTGGTAGCTTTCTTTAGTAAATTTTTGTATGGCACATTAGCTGTTGACAAGATTTTCCCATGAATCTTGAACATTGTTTCCTAGTGGGTTAACAGTCAGTAAGCTAGTCACTACTATTCGCCGGTCCGATAAACTGTGTTGACATCGCAAGTGGCTTGATATAGGCTGTGGTCTTATATGTAAAATGAAGCGTTTAATGTTCATTTCTAATCCGAATAGCACCTAAAATAGAATAAAGCTGAAATTAAATTATGATGTCTGGACTCGGACTGTAAATAGTTTCTATTACCTACTCATGACATCTGATTTTGCAGTTGAGCACTGAACTGTACATCTGCGAGCATTCCTCACCCAATTATTTTTGAAACTTAAACGTATGGATTCCAATTGCTTCCGTCTTCAGGTAACAAATAAATTGTCTTTTGCCGGTCAGATCAAAAAACCACCGACCAATTGCTTGTATTTGCACAATGACATTAAGTTCCGACCAGCATTTGGAGCTCGTATAATCACTCACTTTGAAAAATTAACACCAGCTGCTAAGAATGATGTACAACTTATCACACATAACGTTCCCAGCCTGTAAGCTATTTCGTAGGCTATTTCCAAAAGTTTTCGTTCATCTGTCATCTGAGTGATGATCCGCCATGCCACGGGGAATGACTTTTTCCAAAACTGGACTCAAACTCCCACACACATCTTCGAAAGCTTTCACCAATGTATTCTTATACTTTCTCTTATGCTCGGTGTAAAAATTTTACAGATACCAGTCATAAGAAATAACTTCCGACACAAGTCCAGCTAGATGATCTGGATCAGCCCTGGTCATTTCCGTACTGTACTAAAATTATAAAAAGAATGAAACAAAAACATGACACACATAATATGTGTAGAAATACTATATATATCCTGCACACTTGAATTGATTTCTAAAATAACTTTTCCACACTTTAGATACTCTCTCAGCTCTACCAAACGGAAGCCACTAGAAAATATTTCTGGTAAGTTTCCCATGGTTGCACTCATCCCGACAAATTGAATTTCAGCTAGTGTCAGAAAAATGTTTAATATAATACATTTTAACTGCTAATAAGAAATACCTTTGATATGCATGACATTAGTCAAAAAAGTTGTCAATGTAGCGCCACGACCCATATCGCCTAACGAGTGCACTTCGTTGACAACTACTTAACCAATTTCTTTTCAGAGCTCTTTTTGCCTCTATTACGCTACCACATACTATTATTGAAGCTTTTTTAATAGCAGCTATAAACCTATTAACATTTATTTGTCCTTCACCGTCTTTTCCATGCTGTGCACTCTTCAACAAGGAAATTAAAATTCAAAGCAAAAAGCGCCATTTTACTGACCTGAAACAAAGATTCTCAAACTATGTATATGTAAATTACAATACTGACTGGTGCTCTTGTAACCTTTTTCTGGACAATTGAAACAAAACGACATATTAGTTCACATAGCATTAGTATTTCCGCCACTAGCGTTTTACCACCACTTGTTATTAGTGAATAAACTAAGTTTTCTCTATTTTCAATAGCTGGTAGCAGCTAACACCATTTTGTTGACAACCTAAAATGAACCATTTATTGACATAAGTTTTGCACCAGATTAAACTTCATCTTACCGTACAAACTTTTAATGTCCTTAAGATCTTCAATCAGTTTTTCTTAACTTTTCGACAAGCCGTAGAAACGTCCCTTCCTTTCAGTTCATTCCATCAAAGTGATTAAGGTGCGTACAGACGATCATATTTTTCGTCCTATTTCAAAAACGTGTGTGTACAGTTCTTCAATATGTCATAGATATGATGTATTTTGCTATGATCGTCTGTAGGCGCCTCGACTCTCTTATAATGTGGAAAATAGCAATGAATGCCAAAATTTCTAACAGAAAAATTATCAATTCAAAAATCATAAAACGCAAACTGTTCGTGCAAACTTGTAGTGGCAGGACGATTATCGTTTGCGATATTTTTGATTACGATATCGTCTTGTCACTCCGGTAATGGCAATACTCGAGAGTACAGTGTGTCAATCATCAGAGCGTGCGGTGGACCATATTGAGACATAACCTCCTTAGTTTTACTAAAAACCAAACGATTATATTTATTTGCAATAAACAAAGAGTTCAATCATCGCGTGTTTTATTGAGGTCAGGCAGGACCCAGAAAGCGTGAACATTTTTTGGTGCCGAAACCCGGGATATCCCAAGGAACATAAATTCATTATAATCAAGCTGTAGTGGGAACACGTGCTCAACGAAAACGTGCATCAGCGCAAAGTGATTCGTAGTATTCTGCAGTGTTACATTTAATATGTCAAAAAACGAAAATTCAGAGATGACACCCGAGCAACTCTTAAACAAACAGCTCACAAGTGGGACTCGGGTCGAGAAATTCATCTCGAATACGGAGAAATTGGGGCTGAACAATCTTACATACGACATAGTGAACACTCGCCTTGATCTCTTGGAGCGATATTGGGCAGAGATGTTGGTTACAAACACAAAACTGCATTCCCACTCGGCAGAACTTGCGGACGACGAGTATTTTACAGCTGACAAGTTCTCGGATTATGAAAATGCGTATGTTCTTGCAAGGGCATATCTCACCAGCAAAATAAGTGATTTCATTCAGGATGCTCAAGGAAGAGTACCTGCGAACGTTACGAGTCCACAGCAAGAGTTACGTTCCAGTGGCACGGCAGTACCCTTCCTCAAGCGACCTTCATTCAGCGGTAGGCAGGAAGATTGGGAAACATTTAAGGAAACATTCACCGCCATGATAAAAAATGACACCTCTATGATGCCTACTCTCAAACTGCAACATCTAATATCCTGTCTCGAAGGGGACGCTGCACGCCGCCTATCCAATTTTCAAGTAACAGGTGCCAACTTTGATGTTGCTTGGCAAGCTCTCTGTCGACGATATGATAACCATCGCCTTCGGCTCTCCACGCAGCTCAACTCAATCCTGAAGTGTCCACCCATCAATAAAAGGTCAGTTATGGAATTCTCCCGTTTAATTGATACAATGGCTCAAAGCATACGAGCTCTGAAATTGCTTAACAGACCAGTGGAACATTGGGACGATTGGTTTATACAGTTGACAGTCACCAAGTTAGATGCGTCCACGCGTGAAGACTGGGAAAAATCTCTAGAAGGAACAGAGGACTTTCCTACATACGACCAGCTTGTTCGCTTCTTGGAGAATAGAATTAAGTCAATCGAAACCGCGCGCTCGAACGACTCTTCAATCAATTTGGCTAAATCAAAGCCATCACCAGCACTAGGAAAGGCGGTTACAGCCCATCACACGTCCAGCACGCCCAACACAAGGGACTCTGCGATCAATACTAAATCAAAGGCTCGTACTCAGTGCGACTTGTGCAAGGGGGCTCACTACATCAATCACTGTCACGAATTTCTCAAACGCAGTGTTGCATCGAGACTTCAACTAGTCAAGGAGCTACATCTGTGCCACAACTGCTTGAGTAATCAGCATCTAAACAGCGACTGCACCTCCAAGTACCTGTGCAAAACATGCGGATCAGCGCATCATACGCTCTTGCATGGAGGTCAAGATCCTCACTCATCTGCAGTGGCTCACGCAACAAATACGAGTGTCGACAAGGAGTTGGCAGGACTACAACCTTCCTCGAATGCTTTCAGCCACAAAACACTACTCGGTACTGCAGTCATCAATTTGATCGGCAAAGCAGGTGATAGCATCCAAGTACGTGCACTCATTGACCCTTGCTCGGAAGGATCGTTCATTAATGAGAAGGCTGCTCAATTATTGCGCTTGGTACGGTCTCCTCTACGCTTGACTGTCTCTGGAGTGGGAGGATTAGCCACTGCACAATCCTCAGCTACGGTAAATTTGTCGTTAAGATCACGCATAGATCCTAATGTCACACTGAGCTTTTCAGCCGCAGTATTGCCCAAACTCACAAAGCTGTTACCACAGCAACGAATTGACGAGACATCATGGGAACATCTGCAAGGATTACAACTCGCCGATCCAAATTTTGCAGAGCCATCTTCAATTGATTGCATTTTGGGGGCAGATGTATATCCGCTAATCATATTACCAGGTTTAAGAGCTGGTATTCCTGGCTCACCAATTGCCCAGCAGACTACGCTGGGATGGATACTTACAGGTCCGGCTACAACGCCAATAGGAATAACTCGAATCAACTCCTTTACGACGACAGTATCAAGAGAGACGGATGTATCAGAACAACTGCGACGCTTTTGGGAGATAGAGAATGCAACTCCTACCAAAATAATACTCACAGACGATGACAAAGCATGCGAGGATCATTTCTGTAATACACACTGCAGAGACACTACAGGTCGTTATGTAGTAAGACTGCCGTTTAAGGAAAAACCAACATTGACAGGATCTAGGCAAATTGCGGTACGTAGATTGACACAAATGGAGCGTCGTTTTCAGAAGGACATGCAGCTCCAGCAAGCGTATAGCAATTTTATGAAAGAATATGAAGAGCTTGGACACATGAGAAGGATGTCACACGACCAAGTGCTTACACTCGACACGAGCTACATACCACATCATGCCGTCGTACGCCCAGATAGTAACAAGCTTCGCGTTGTGTTTGATGCTGCACAGGTAGCAGGAGAACGCTGTCTTAATGATTACTTGTATGCTGGTCCGAAACTTCAAACGGATATTACTACGATATTAATGCGTTGGAGAATTTTTCGCTACGTATTCACTGCAGACATTGTGAAGATGTTCAGGCAAATTCGTGTACATCCCAATGATGTCACTTGGCAACGAATTATTTGGAGACCCACATTAGAGGACGCTATCACCGATTATGAGCTATTGACAGTAACGTATGGCACTGCTTGCGCTCCGTATCTGGCGAATAGGGTTCTGCGACAACTAGCCCTTGATGAATGTGCACGTTTTCCTATCGGTGCAAAAATTCTACAGGAGCACACCTACGTTGACGATATTCTAGCAGGTGCGCACAGCGAGGAAGATGGGCGTGGCTCTCAAAGACAACTCATAAGTATACTTTTAAGCGCTGGCATGCAGCTAGACAAGTGGGGCGCAAACTTTTCACTCACAGTTAATAGATCAGGTGAAGCACTTCATCAAGAACATCACATCGACATACAGGACAATGTCTCTATATTAGGCCTGCGGTGGATGCCTAAAACCGATGCGTTCGGGTACAAGGTTCAACAACTCACCATACCAGAGACAACCACTAAACGAAGTATCTTGTCAAATATTGCTAAGCTGTACGATCCTTTAGGTTGGCTAGCTCCGCTAATAATACGAGCGAAGATCTTACTCCAACAGCTATGGATCACGGGAATGGATTGGGATGCACCTGTGGACGCAATTACGCATTCTTCATGGACAGATTATTGCAAACAGTTGCCAACGTTACAGACACTATTTATTCCACGCTGGTTGGGGACCAAGGCAAAATCAAAACTGACATTACACGGCTTTTCTGACTCATCTGAGAAGGCATATGCAGCAACAGTCTATGCAGTAGCACGAGACGACATGACAGCGAGAGCAAGTTTGTTAGTCGCCAAAAGTAAAGTGGCACCAATCAAGACCATCAGTCTGCCGAGACTTGAGCTTTGTGGGGCACTCCTGTTGGCTAGACTACTCTCTCATCTTATCAAAGAAATGGATTGGTCCGATGTATCTACGATATGCTGGTCCGACTCTCAAGTAGTCTTGGCTTGGCTTAACGAGCATCCAAGCAACTGGAAAACATTTGTTGCGAATAGGACGAGCGAAATTCTCACCTTACTACCCAATGTTCGATGGAAACATGTTGCGTCAAGGGAGAACCCTGCGGACCTTGCTACAAGAGGTCTCTCTGTCTCACAACTTATTGACAACGAACTATGGTGGCATGGACCTCGTTGGTTGCTGCACGAGACAGATAATCAATCATCAAAGTCAAATCCACAAACACTAATAGAAAAACGAACACAATCAATAAATACACTGGTCGCGCAGGCAGATGAGGACAAGAATCTCTTTGAACATTTTTCCTCGTGGACGCGCATGCTACGCGTTATTACTTATATGCGGCGATGGAGACGACTCATCAACTCAAGAGGGCAAGACAGACCAGGTTTAGAGCTAAGTGCCACAGAATTACGGATGACAGAAACGGCCATCGTTAATGTTGTCCAACACGAGACATACAGCAGCGAAATATCAAGGTTGACATCGAGTGGCAAGCCACTTCATGGGAGTCCAATTAGAAAGTTGAAACCATTCATCGATAATAATGGGACTTTACGCGTGGGAGGCAGGCTACAATTATCGTATTTACCCTATGAGGAAAAACATCCAGCAATACTCCCAGGGAAACATCATGTTACAGAGCTGCTAATTCGATATGCGCATGCAGTCACGATGCATGGAGGTCCACAGCTGACTCAGAGCTTTCTACGGCGATCATTTTGGATAACGAGCGCCCGGATTAAAATAAAAGCAGTAATTCGGAAGTGCGTACGATGCACGAGATTTCAAGGTCGTCCTCTCTCACAGCAAATGGCTCCGTTACCGGCTGTAAGAGTCATACCATCAAGACCATTTGCGTTCTCTGGCGTGGACTATACAGGACCATTTCCAGTGCGTACAACAAAGGGACGAGGCTACAAATCAACTAAGGGATACGTAGCAGTATTTATTTGCATGGTCACGAAAGCAGTCCACCTTGAAGTAGTGTCGGACTACTCATCTGAAACATTTTTAGCAGCCTTTTATCGCTTCGTTGCTCGAAGAGGTATGTGTCACACTGTGTACTCGGACAATGGCACTAATTTTCGTGGCGCCGATGCCGAGCTCCAAAGGTTATTTCGTGAAGCATCAAAATTTAGCACGGAAGTCTCAGCAGCAGTCGCAAATCAGGGGATTCAATGGTCCTACAATCCTCCGAAGGCTCCACATTTCGGAGGATTATGGGAGGCAGCGGTAAAAAGCTTCAAACACCATTTAAAGCGAGTGCTTGGCGACGCAACTCTCACCTTTGAGGAATTTTCCACTCTGGCTGCACGCATCGAAGCATGTTTGAACTCCAGACCATTATCAGCAATCAGCACTGATCCCACGGACTACACTGCATTGACTCCTGGACACTTCCTTATAGGAGGAGCCTTGAAGGCGCCCCCTGAAGCACCATCTCTTCAAGAACCGAGCGGTCTCAGGCGGTGGGAAATTGTACTTCGCATGCGTAACCATTTCTGGCAGCGATGGCACAAAGAAGTAATTCACGAGCTGCAGCAACGCTCAAAATGGCTGGAAAGCAACGCATCGGTGGAAGTAGGTAATCTCGTACTCATCACCGACGAGCAGCTATCACCGCAGCAATGGCCTCTAGCCCGTGTGCAGGAAATTCATCCGGGTCCTGATGGACTAATACGCGTGTTGACATTGAAGACAGCAACCTCGTTGCTGAAGCGGCCTATACATCGAGTGGTATCATTACCAGTTAATGAAGCAGCAAATCACTCAGTTTCAAACATAAAGGATGTTGCCACGGCGGGCGGCATGAAATCTTAATCTTAAAGCAACCTTAGCAACAACACGTACGTAGCACTCGCCTGGTTACCACTACCTTCAGACTCAATTTCCAGCAAACACCCAGACAGCATCATTGTTAACAATCATTGCTCATACGCAATGAGGCGGGCGGTATGTTCGTGCAAACTTGTAGTGGCAGGACGATTATCGTTTGCGATATTTTTGATTACGATATCGTCTTGTCACTCCGGTAATGGCAATACTCGAGAGTACAGTGTGTCAATCATCAGAGCGTGCGGTGGACCATATTGAGACATAACCTCCTTAGTTTTACTAAAAACCAAACGATTATATTTATTTGCAATAAACAAAGAGTTCAATCATCGCGTGTTTTATTGAGGTCAGGCAGGACCCAGAAAGCGTGAACACAAACAATTGAAGGGTTTTCTTCGTATGTATATTTCCAAATATTATACAAATTGAAAAATGTTCTCATAATATATTTATTTTCTTACAGTTGAAAGTATAAATTTAGAAACATTTCCATTTAATAATATACACATTTATTTTATTAGAAACATTAATATATAAAATTTAAAAACGAACGTAGCCGAACATATGTGAATGACGTCTCGAACACACAAAGTTATATTTTCACACATAGGTGGCCAACATCGTTCGTGACACGAACATGACGCAACCACCCCATTTATGTCATTTTTGAGGTTAATTCGAATTATATTTAAAATACGAAAATATCGAAAATTAGATCGAATTATGAGTTTTTGCATATAATATTAATTGTTTATTCTTGAGTATTGATTTGTAATTCCAATAATTAATTGCAGTAGGATCCGTTAATTTTATGAAAACCCAAAAAAACACGTTCACGTAATATCATAAAAATATCGAAAACGAGGCAAATTCGAGGATTTTTCCTTTATTTAATTTTTATTTTTAAATATAGATTATATTTGTACAGGTTTCATGTCGATTAAGTGCGCGGCTTCCGAGACCTAACTAACTGTACTCTTGCCGTCTGCTCGGTATGTCAGCCGCAACGAAGCAGTGTGGTGGCTGTTATGATTTCCGTTACACGAAAGGCACCCAACCATCACACACCTCAGTGTGCACCTAAAAACTGGTGAACGTGTTTTTTTACAAAAATAATTTCCAAGAGCGACTATCTTCTCCTCCAAAAACGACACTCACCGCTTTTTTGGATCTATGTAGAAGAGATGAATTTGCAAGAACTCTTCTGTATGTTGAAGTGCCGAGGTATTACACTTGCAACACAACAAAAAGAGAATGGAAACGTCGAATTCAAGGAATTCCTGTTCAGAACTGGCCTGGTGTCAAATCTGGAGATGCCCTACGTCGAGTTTACACGGTCCGTGTTATTAATGTGGAATGTTTTCGTTTGAGAATGCTTTTACACCATGTGCGGGGCCCAACGTCCTTCAAATATCTTAAAACGCTTAATGATCAGGAATTTTCGACATTTCGACAGGCATGGGAGGCAAGTGGGTTTTAACAGAATGGCAACCATTGGAATTTAACTATGGAAGAGGCTGCACAATGTAGATCAGCGTGTGTACAATGTAGTGAGAAAGCTTTTTGCTATATTAATAGCGACATGTGGACTTTCAAACCCTCAACAATTGTGGGAGAAGTGCAAAAATGATATGGCGAATGGTATTTTACAAACATTACAAGAACATAATCCGAATGCTTCGTACAATGAGTTAATTTACAGTGACGCTCTAATAAAGGTTGAAGACCAAGTGATAACTATTACAGGGAAAGATTCATCTGATTTTGGGATGAGCAGACCACAAAGAATTGCGGTTAGTAGTGATTTAATACGAGAACTAGATTACGATACTGATTCTTTAAAAATACTAATAATGGAATACGTTTCACTTTTGAACCCAGTACAAAGATTAGTTTTTGACAAAGTTGTTCAAAAAATTGAAAGTGGTGAAGATGGTTTGTTCTTTTTGGATGCCCCAGGAAGCACTGGCAAAACCTTTCTTTTAAATTTACTTTTAGCTCAAATCCGGAGAGATAAACGAGTTGCTGTTGCCGTAGCTTCCTGTGGAATAGCTGCAACGCTGCTCAGTGGGGGACGAACGGCGCACTCAGTTCTTAAACTGCCACTGAATTTAGCTCATGAGGAAATGCCAGTTCGTAACATTAGCAAAAGCAGTGAGCGTGGACGAATGTTGCAGCAATGTAAGCTGTTGGTTTGGGATGAATGTACGATGTCCCACAAAAGAGCAGTTGAAGCACTTGATCGGACTATGAAGAGCAACAAGAGCATCATGGGAGGGATGGTGCTACTTTTAGCTGGTGACTTCAGACAGACCCTGCCAGTGATTTCTAGGGGCACACCAGCAGATGTAATAAATGCTTGTTTGAAAGCATCTTTATTATGGATACACGTAAAAAAGTTTTGTCTGACTACAAATATGCGAGTACAACTCCACAATGATACACAAACAGGAGAATATGCGGCTGCTCTTCTCAAAATCGGAGAAGATTGTATGGCAAAAGACAGCAACGGAATGATGACTTCGAGGCATGAACTATGTAAAATTGGCGATAACGCAGGTGATCTAAAACAGAATGTCTATCCTGATCTTCAAATAAATATGGGAAATCGAGAATGGCTGTGTGAAAGGGCAATTTGAGCGCCGACAATTGAGACAATGGGGAAAATAAACGACCAAATTGTGTCACACGTGGAGGGGGATGTCGTTGAGTATATCTCGGTAGACAATGTTATGGACACTGAGCAAGTAACGTCGTACCCTATAGAGTTTCTCAACTCTTTAGCATTATCAGGAGTGCCTTCTTATAAATTGATGCTAAAAGTTGGTGTTCCAGTCCTGTCAGTGGAAACATTGAGCGCACGTGCTGTAATCAATTATCAAAGCCAGTGATTTTAGTTGCAAGAAAACCAATTGGCACACGTGTTGGAGACAATTATTGAAATCGTAGTCAGAAAACAAAGTGATTCAATTCATCGTTTCATCACACGAAGTTAATATTTGACTCATTGCTGTGTCTCATGTGCTGGTGCCTAAATTGGACAAGGAATTTCCATTCACGTGGTGAGAAGTGTGACGTGCGCTTCGGGATACTCAACTGACGAACGGTAAACTCAACGGTAGTATGGACCGGAGTTTGTGCAGCAGGCTGATCGCTCTCGTGCCAAGTGGGTTCAAGGCAGGAGGACAGTAACTGTCAGCATTTTTTCTTGTTGTACTTAACGTAATTTTACCTTGCTTCTGCCTAAACTTGTTATTAATTGGAAATTAAGAATTTACGGATAAGTCAATCACGTTTAGCTGCACTAAACAGATTTTGTTCTCGCGTTTTTTTTTTTTGTTGCATCATTTGTATATATTCTATCACGTCTCCTTTTTGATTACCTCACGAATAACAGCCAAATTAATTTAGTTAATAATTTACACTTGGAAAACACCTTTTTTAAGTTTTAACTTTTAAAATTAAGTTTCATTCAAACATATTAATTGGTATGGGCAAGAAACATGACTAAAAAGAAAGGTAAATCCAAACCTTCCCAAAATCACCAAGGGAGTGGTACCCCACACTCCAGTAATAAAAACACTCCCCCTCCCTCACCATTGCAAAGTGAAATCCCCACTCCTCTACCACAACGAGTGACTCGCCAGACAAGTAAATCAGAGGTCCAGGATATTGAAGACAACAACCTGATAAACACTCCTCTCAGAGCTCAGACAATACCACCAGTTCCTCGTCCAATACAGACTCGACATCTAAAACATCAAACACGACTACCAGCCAAGGGCTAGACGCAACAACACACGAAATCCTCTTGGAGTCGTATCACGAGACCGATAGAGCAGAGCAACAACGGGAACTCAGGGACTTGGACACCTCTGTTGCCCATACCCTTACGCAAAGTATCCCCCATTCAAAAGCACAACTTACAACACGTCCCAGTACTATGAGTCCCCATAACCTGGGACAACGTCCAGATAATAATCAAACTACGTTTACCTCCTTCCCTAACACGTCCACGCAGTCTATGAATCCCAACCGCTATGCCCCTTTGGACAAATACCCTAACATAACCCTGGGCGAAGTCCAGAGACCAAGACCTCCTCCGAATCCGATCCCCCCACGACCAATCAGACCGCAATCATCAACTGAATAATAATTGTACCCACATTCTAACCAATACAACCCAGGACTATCAAAAAATCAGGGACTTGCTCCAATCAAAAAATTTAAAATTTTATACATACACACCTAAAGAATTGAAACCCGTCTCTGTCCTCCTCCTTAGAGGTGTCGACTCAGACGTCTCTGAAGAGGAAGTAAAAGAAGCCCTGCTTGAGATACATCCTGACCTACCGATCAGTAAAGTGTCTCGGTACAGCATCCCTACTTCCTTCAGAATGGGGAAACAGCTGGACCTTTTCTTGGTACAACTAGAACAATCAGGCAACGTCAAGGAACTGACTGATACCAAGTTCATTCTTAACCAAAGAATCTCATGGGAGACAGTTCAAAATCGACCTGTCACACAATGTAAGAGGTGTCAAAAATTTGGACACATCTCAATCAATTGCAATATGGCCTTCAGATGTGTAAAGTGCCCTCACACCCACCCTCCCGGACAATGTGTCAGAACAGACCGAAACGAAGGGCAGCCGTATTGTGTTAATTGTGCACAATACGGTCACCCGGCGAATTACCTTCAATGTCCCAAATATCTGGAATTTATAGAAGGGTTAGAGGCGAGGAAGGAAGCTTCAAAAAAATAAATAATGAGAAAAACACCCAGATGTTCAGCGCTAGGCAAAGTAACACATCATAATCGGTGGCACTCTCAGGACCAGAATTGCGAAAGCAAACTTATATACCTACACCCGCCACGAGCAAATCCGTCACCTTTTCCAGTATCCCTGCAGCCTCAAGTAACACCCCCACACCCACTCCCACTACATCCGATCAGTCCAGAGAAAACATGACCAGCAACCTGGACTTCCTCAACGCGCAATTCCAAAAATATTTTAATTCGGACCTGCTTGAATTTGCAACCTCAATAAATAAAATGGTCTAATTCCTACAGGGTAATGCGGACCCATCACAAGCTAAACAGGCACTTCTCAAGTATGCATATGAACTGGCACCTTTCATTGAACAACTAAAATAAATTGGACCAAGAATCGAACACAATTACTAACACTGAACTGTAACTCATTACGCACACTAAGCAGACAATACGAACTAAAATCCCTATTGGAACGCCACAAAATTGACATTGCTCTCCTTACCGAAACCAAACTAGATGACAGAACAAAATTTGCAAACAGGTTACCGGGTTATATAATCCTGACAAAAAATAGACAAGACAGAGCAGGAGGTGGTGTTGCCATCCTGCTCAGACAAAACATCAAGCACGAACTACTAAACATTCCGAAACTAGACTCGCTGGAAACCATTGCAGCCAAATTAACATTGACTGATGACTCGACCTTAACCATCGTCACAGTTTACCATACCTATTCCATAGCTCATGGGGACCTAAAAAGACAGGACTTGGACAAACTAGAGCAGCTACTGACTCCCAATCCCTATATCATAGGGGGGGATTTTAATGCACACAACCAACAGTGGTTTAGTAACCTAACGGACATGAACGGACGAACTCTACTAAACTGGACATTAAACCTACGTAATGGTAGCATATTGCCCTCGGCACGACCAACATATCCCCTAAAGGGGTCGTATCTAGACCTATATGTTGTACACAAAGACCTGGAAATAGTCTTCCCATACCCTGGTTGCGGGGTCCTTGAAACGGTTGAGAGTCTCTGTGATCATCGGGGAGTGACTCTAACACTGGGTAGTAAAATCACCAAAAAATCATCCCATCCAGCCAACAAGTTTGTATATGATGAACCGATCCAGAATTTCAATTAACGCGCCATCAACTGGTATCGATTCATTAGGAAAATTGAAAAAGCAAACGCAGAGCAGCTCCGAACCATCAGGGTAGACTGCAATTGGGGCTCAAAACAAATCGATATGGAGATTGACAAATTTGAGAGGAATGTCTCCTCCATTATGCAAGAAGCCATACCGAAAATTTATTATAAAAACAGCAAGGGGGTGGAACTCCCCTAGGGGTTAAGAAAACTGATCAAAACAAAGAGCCGAATGAGGAAAAATTATTCGAATTTCTGGCTCGGTGTAACTTCATCAAAGACAATAAATACAAAGAACAGTCACAGCAAATTTCTCTGGTCTCCAAAATGATAGATAGTAATATTCGCAACCTACATCAATGTGCACTTAGAGCTAAATTGAAAAACATTAAACCCTCAAATAATGTCTTTAATGAAATTAACAGATACAGATCCAGCCATAACACGGCAATTAAATCACTCTATGATTCGGAGACGGACGTGATCTTGCATAATGTGGGAGACATTAACAACCTCCTGATCTCCACGATCGAACGTATCCACAAGCAGTGTAATCCTGACAGAAACTCAGCATTTGGCAATACGATACTTAGACACGTCGCAGAATTCAGAGAAAACAGAGAAATTACATCCTTATACTCCTTTAGTCAAAGTTATCCTAGCAACACGAATGTCCGAGATTCCTCAATCTTCTGTACAGCAGCTCAAATATCGATCCTTGCCTCATCCCTTAAACCCAAAAAATCCTCTGGGTATGATGGCATTCCCAATGTCATCATCAAAAATCTTCCGGAAAATTCCTTCGAAATTTTGGCTATAATTTTCAACAAGTGCCTGAACATCGGATATTTCCCAAGGGCATGGAAAGTTGCGAAAATTATACCAATTAGAAAGCCTAACGAAAATCCCCTCGATCCCAATAGCTACAGACCTATTTCTCTGTTGGCCTGCCTTAGCAAACTCCTAGAAAGAGTAATATAAAAGCGACTTAGAAATATAACGGATAGAAGAAGACACATTGCAGACTTTCAGTTCGGTTTTCGGCCGGATCATTCCACAGTGGACGCTATTACTCTACTACATAATAACTTAGCGCACAACGCCGTCCACAAGAAAATTACTTTCACTACGACAATCGACATGAAAAACGCTTTTGACACAGTGTGGCCGGAGGGACTAATATGGAAACTCTTATACCTGTATCAAGTCCCAGATTACCTGGTAGCAATTATCGATGCCTATCTTACCAACAGGGAACTACTTATTTTTAATAAAAACATATATTCGAAATCAATATGCCCCGAAGCTGGTGTGCCGCAAGGGTCTGTACTCTCGCCGACTCTCTTCGCCCTCTATTTGGCAGACATCCCCCTGACCCACCAACCAATACATTATAATCCTAGCTATCTCGCACCGGCGCCTCCGGTGGTAATTCCCAGAAGCAACACTAAAGTGAAAGTAATCTGCTACGCGGATAATATAATCGTCTTCACTGCATCGATATCACCACAAATCGGAATCAAAGAACTTAATTTAGCCCTAAAAAGCCTTTCGGACTTCTTCCAAATTTGGAGGTTGAAAATTAACATCCAGAAATGCGATGCAATCCATTTCCACGGTATTGGATCGCAATATCACAAAAAAATTAAGTCCTATAGGGGCCCACAGATCCAAATAAATAAACACCAACTGAAGGTACTGACCAAAATTAAATATCTAGGCCTTACATTAACTAGCAATCTTAACCCAAACATACACGTAAGGGAAAAAATAAATAAGGCCAAAACTCTGAGAGGATCAATGAACTACCTACTGAACAGAAACAGTAACTTACACCAGGACATTAAATTACCAAACTATAAACAAATTATAAGACCGACAATAACGTATGGCTCTGTCATATGGCACAAACAGACAAGCAAGTCGACGAACAAATGCATGGGGGTTTTTGAACGTCACTGTATCCGAAAGATCACAGGGACTACTTACAACCAGAAGCCTAACGAAGAACGCCAACCGTACGTGACAAATAACTAAGAACTGTACAAACTGGTAAAATGCCCTCCAATGGATACATTTCTGGACAAACTACAAGACCGTTACAATACCAGACTTGGCGGACACGTGAACCAACTTCTTAAAAACGTAACTGTCACAACGGAAGAACTGAAAGAGCAATACGAGTTACAGAAACTTAAACCTATCCAACTCCTACATAACCCTCCCTAACAATAATATATTCCCTCCCTATGCGGAAAGGAACGGGTAAGCTAGTCAAAATATATAATTGCTAAGGCCCAAATACTGTATAGTAAATAGATCATAGCACCAGATACGTAGTTAAAAAAAACATAGTCTTAGTATCAATTAATTAGGTTTTTAATGACTTTTTTTTAACCTAATATTGAAAAAAAAAACACAACGTAGGCTAAGCATCTTCACACTGTTATACAACTACAAAGTAGCACCTAGGTTAAGGTAGCTTGTAAGCTAGCTGCTAGGGACTATAAGAATAGTCATTAGGTACACCATTCATGTAGATGTAGAAATATTGTTATGAAGTCAGGAATAAACTTTTGAAATTGAAAGTTGTTCCAGTCCTGTTAATGAGAAATCTTGAAAATGTTGTGAATTAAATTCACATGTCGACAAACATCTAGATTAAAATCTATGGTCTAGCAAAGGTACGGACCAACACCAAATGCCAAGTAGCACCATCTATTGACCTAACCCACAACAAACCTTCCTATCCCTCACCCACGGTTATGTCCATGCTAAACGTCCCCAAATCTAAACCCACGATCGTAGTTCCAGACACACTCTAATCCCAGACCCAACTCACCGTCTAGCCTAGACCCACTCACCTTTGACATTGTACCTGGGAGCTAAACCAAGAATTAAAACTAGACCCTAGCCACTTACCCATCATCGATCAGTTGCTGATATAGAAAATTCAAGAAATGACTTACCCAGTGACCTAGTTTCATAAAGTGCAATAGCACTTTCGGTCAATTACTTTCCATGGAAACATCTCGGTCATTTACCTCTGATAGTCTCACCTCTTGTGGGAACATTAATGGCCACAGATTATGCTACTCGAGCAGGAACACGCTCATTAACCTCTGTGACAGCAAATACAGGGAATTATTGGTCAATGATGAAACCAATGATGGGAACTCACGAATTGGCAAATCCAGAGTAATGAATGAGGTGGGATAAACTAGAAGATCAGCAAGAAAATTACGGATAAATAGAGGAGAAATGGATCAGGCAGTCAGTCGAAGTCAAGCCCGAGAGGAAGCCAGGTCTCAGCGCAGCCTAATTGAAGCCCAATCCCAAGACGTTTTACGAAGTTCCTGAAGAAGACAACTCGCAGACGAAGCCAAGACGTTCTACGAAGTTCCTGAAGAAGACAACTCGCAGACGAAGCCAAGACGTTCTACGAAGTTCCTGAAGAAGACAACTCGCAGACGAAGCCAAGACGTTCTACGAAGTTCCTGAAGAAGACAACTCGCAGACGAAGCCAAGACGTTCTACGAAGTTCCTGAAGAAGACAACTCGCAGACGAAGCCAAGACGTTCTACGAAGTTCCTGAAGAAGACAACTCGCAGACGAAGCCAAGACGTTCTACGAAGTTCCTGAAGAAGACAACTCGCAGACGAAGCCAAGACGTTCTACGAAGTTCCTGAAGAAGACAACTCGCAGACGAAGCCAAGACGTTCTACGAAGTTCCTGAAGAAGACAACTCCAAGACGAGCCAAGAGGGTTCCCTGACGAAACTAACAACATAACACGGTAACCCGATCAAGTAATCGGCTACCACTCAAGTCCTGAACCGTCCAAGTAGACGACAGGCAGTAATACCCATGCATGAACCCCGCAACCAAAACCTCGTTGACCGAAGCTTTGAAGGATCCCACGGCGGGACCCCGACCAATCTCGTTGGAGGAATATCGCCAGCGTCAGGCTATCAAACAACCCGAGCTAAACCATTTTTCACGACAGCACAAGGAGAAGAAACCGAGATCGGGAGTGGAAGAATATTTCAGACGCCGACTACAGGAAGCCCAGAGAGAATTGGTCCTGGCATCAACCAAGGAAGAAAGACGCCTTGCCAGTCAAAAAATCAACGGTTTGAAGATGGAACGCAGGAACTACAGGCAGACAAAGAAATACAACAAGTCAGCACCAAAAAAGTAAGAGTTAGGTCAATAGGACTATTAATATGTGCAAATGTATCGAGGTGTATGAATAAAGTAAGACAGATTAAATAAAAAGGTCCAATATATAACCGTCGAAAAGCGTTCTCACTCGTACGTCTATAATAATCCCAACATAAAATTGGCGCAGCCGCAACTACGAACTTATGACCTACTAAAAGCCACAAATTAAAGATTTCAGAGGGGAAGGAAAAAGAAAGATATAGACTGGAGAAAGGGAAAATATATAAACATTGAAGAAATAAGACAATTGTTCACAGCAGGGGGTTATATGGAACAGTTGACGCCAAAGGTACCACTAAATGCGAGATTAAGTGAATTGGCAGACAAAATAGATTCTTTTACGTTTGAAAACCCAAGTCCTGAGTTCCCTAACACAGCTGAAGAAGAGAGTACTAAAGATAAAGCAAACGCAAACGAAGGAGATAAGTCCGGAAACGAGCAAATACCCCAAACCCCCATGCAAACAGAAGGAAACGGGATTAGTGGAGAGACATCCTACTCAAACCCAGAAAGACGTGAAGCGGTCGAGCTAAGACACGGTAGAGGATACTATAGAGTTGATTCAGATCCAACAGGGTCAAAAAGAACGCCCAAGGATAGAAACGTCAAAACGCACAACGAGGTAAACACGGAAAAGATGGCGAATATAACGCTAGTTAATAATGTACTGTCCAACAACGTTCCAATCCTAACTGGAGAGGACAGTCCAAAGAGCGAAAACGAAATCAATGAATTTGTGAATTGTGCACGATTAGCATATGATACACTGGTAGAAGTACAGGATCAAATTTTGTTTGTAAAACTTCTCCCCACAAGATTAAGGGGACGAGCGTTGGAAGTAGTACAGGCGGGAAGGAAAAATTCACTGGAAAACATAATATCGACACTTAGATCAAACCTGTTGCAAGGTACCTCATACATAACCTTGAATAACCAATTAAGGAACGTCCAACAGTTACCTACAGAGACGTTACTTAGCTATTTCAACCGCGTGAGAACGTTAATCAATGCATGTAAGAAGGTCGCAGAAACTCAGTATGCTAATGGCGGAGAAGGGCTTAAAGCCGAAATTGAAGAAGTAGGTATACACTGCTTTAAGATTGGAATTACCAATTCCAACTACAAATTCTACCTGTTACAAGAGACAGATAACACAATCGAGGCATTGGGAACAAAGATACTGAAATTAGAACAAACAGAACAATGTATGCAGTTAAAACCGAGTATACACAGTTCGAACGAACCAATGCTACCAACGGGACAACAGGAACCGCGTCAGACCCATGGCAGGAATCAAACGGGGAACCACTGGCAGAATCAACGGGATCGGTCAAGATTACCGTTCAGAGGAATAACGAGGAGCAACCAGTGCCAGACATACCAACCGAACCACTTTCCCCCGCGTAATTACCAAACACACTCAAATACAACAAATTATAACGATAATCCAACACGGGGAGGATTTGAAAGGCGACAAGTGCGCTGTGATTTTTGTAACCGTATGGGTCACGTAATGGCCGAATGTCGAACCCGACAAATGACGCCGTTCTGTTCTACATGCAGGGCCTATGGCCATACAAACCAAAACTGTCGGTCAAATAAGCCACACAACCAAAACAACCAACATAAAATTGGCCAACAGAATAGAGGTGAATTCCAGAGACGTCAGGTTAATCAAACCACGACAAGGGGAACACACCTAACTGCAATTTTCGTCTCGCTGAAGACCACCCGGAGAATAGATGCTACCTAAAAGAAAGATGGGAGAGGATGCAAATAGAAGAAAAACTGAAAAATACGGAAAACTCCATAGAGACGACCGACCGCACCGCGAGTCGTCAATAAAGGAAAGCAATAACAGGTGCGACAACATACCCAAATTACCCATAATAACAATACCCACAAATATAACCAAGCAAGAAGACCCCAAATTCATAATAGACACGGGGTCCGAAATAAGTCTAATAAAAGAAGATGAACTAAAGACACGAAACCTAAAACAAATAAATCCTTGGGAGAAAGTCACGTTAAATACAATTTCCGGAGAGATAATATCTGAGGGCACAATAACAGGACAACTAGAAGCAGCGCAATCATACCCATGTAAATTCCATGTAATAAAATCCAGGAATCCAGCATACGTAGCAGGGATAATTGGAAACGACTTCGTTGCGAAATTCTGCAACGTAGAGGGTCCAGCCCAGAGATTAGTATTCCCGTCACTCAATGGAAATAAAGTCGTAACTATTCCATTTGGGGACCATCAGGTTCCAAAGGAAAACGGAACCCGATTTGTGGATGTAATAACAACGAGCAAGACAAGTACCCAGCGTGAAAATACTACTGAGGGACACACCAACAACCGCAGCTCGAAAACTACGGAGTGTATTTCATCCTCGGTAGAATTCAAGGAACGAAAGGAAGCCTTATTAACACCCACAATACCTGACGAAATACTGCAGGATATAGGAGCACTCTTCAAACCCGGTACACAGCCTGTGAATACAGAAATCCCTACTGTGCAACCAGAACAGAGTGGCACCACTTGTAAACGACATACTCGCACGTATGGCGATCACCTAGTCACCCCAAACTCGCACGTTACGGGAGGTGAAAGTATTTCAGCATCAGAACAAGGAATTGGCGGAGAATTGGACTCACTACAAAAACCTATCGAAGAAAGGCTCATATTGACGGAACGAAGGACAATCCAAATTCCCCCCAGAACGGTGAAGTTTATCGAAATAATAACAGACATTAAAGGAGAATACGTAATCATTGGAGAAGAGATCGAAAAAGGGTATATGTTAGTAACGCCCTGGTACTACAAACAGAAGGAAAAATAAAATTTAGTATACTTAACGTAAACAATAACAAAGTAATCATAAATGAGTTAAATATCAAGCTAGAGAAAATCAAGAATGAACCTACTGAACTATTAGAGGAATATGAAATCCCAAGCAAAGAGAATTATAACATAAGTAAAACGGACCCAGGAGTCACTAAAGAAACTACTGAGAGCAGACCAACGAAATTATAATAATAATAAGCCCGTGATCCTGAACTCTCGTAGTTTTGGTGTTTCTGTGTTCATATGATGTCTCTGAGTTCAGTGTGTCTCTTGACATAGGCCTCCTCCAACATCTTCCAATGTAATCTGTCTCGCGCAACTCTTCTCCAGTTTGGCCCCGCTGTGAGTTTCAATTCATCTTCCCATCTTTTTTTCTGTCTCCCTCTGTCTCTTTTCCCATCCCTAGGATACCAGTTTGTTATGATTCTGCTCCATTTCTCTTTGGTACTACGCAGCATGTGTCCTGTCCATCTCCATTTTAGTTGATCTATCTTTGTAAGAATATCTGTAGCTTTTGTTTTGCTTCTTATATAGGTGTTTCTTTTTCTGTCATGTTTCTTGATACCTATCCAGCTTCTTTCCATGGCTCTTTGACAAGACTCTAGCATGTTTCTGTGATGTTTTGTGAGTGACCAGGTTTCGCATCCATATGTGATGCACGGGAGAATGGAGGTGTTGAAGACTTTTGTCTTGATGCTGGTACTAAGCTCAGTTGATTTCATAATTTCCTTTAGGGACCAGTATCTTTTCCAACCATTTGCTATTCGGCTCTTGATTTCTTTCGTGGTTTGGTCCGTATGTGACATAATCTGTCCCAAATAGATATATTCGTCCACATATTCAAAAAGTTGATTGTTGATTTTAATTTCATATTTGTCCGAGTTTGTTAGTAACTTTGTTTTGTTTATATTTATCGACAGGCCAACTTTGTCACTTTCTCTAACTAGGTCCTGGATCATTTTTCCTAGATTCAATGGATTTTCTTCGAGCAAGACAATATCGTCTGCAAATCTTAGGTTGTTTAGCTTTCGTCCATCTATACGTAGTCCAAATTTACTCCAGTTCAGCTGTCGGAATGTATTTTCCAAAACTGCTGAGAACAGCTTGGGGGAGAGCGGGTCACCTTGCCTGACACCTCTTTTTATTTGAAATACCTCGCCCAAGGATTCTAGCTGTATTTTTGCTTTACACTTGGAGTAAATGTTTTGGATTATATTTATGTATAGTGGAGGGATTCCCTGAATTTCGAGGCTTTCCCATATGGCTGCATGGCTTATGCTGTCAAATGCCTTGGAGAAGTCGATAAAAGCCATATACAGAGGTTTATTGTACTCATCATATTTCTCCATAATCTGCTTTAATGTATGTATATGGTCTGTCGTGGAAAAGCCTTTCCTAAATCCAGCTTGCTCCATGGGTTGACTTTCATCTAGAGTAGTACTAACTCGATCCAGAATGATCTTGGAGAATATCTTGTAGATGTTGGACATCAGACTTATTGGTCTGTAATTCCCAATATCGTCCTTTTGGCCTTTCTTGTAAATAAGGATTATATGCGATGTTTCCCATTGTTCTGGGATATATCCTGATGTCAGAATATCATTGAAGATTTTCGTTAGGATGGGAGTCAGTTCTTCTACAGAGCCTTTCAGTGTCTCGTTAGTAATCTTGTCAGGGCCTGGTGCTTTGTCTAGTTTTTGGCTTAGTATTGCTTTTCTAACTTCGCTAGGTAGAATTTCAGGTTCTGCATTTGATAACGACGGATCATAGTCCAACCATTTTTGATTCTGATTCACTTGCATGTTGCTGTCTTGATTGGAGTAGAGATTACGGTAGAACTTAGTGGCTAGATTATTTATATCTTTCCTGTTGGTAATAGTTTTTTGATTGTTTTTCAGCTTCGGGATCCATTGGTTGGCTTCACGAAGTCCCTTTAGAGCCTTCCTGGTTCCTCCTGTTTTCATTATATGTTTTTCTAGTGTTTGCAATCTCCTAACTTTCCTGTCTTTTCTGATGGCTTCTTTGATTTTCTTACTTAGATCTGTAATGCTTTGGATGTTTTGTTTCCTCGTTTTACAGCCGAATAATCTTTTCCTTTTATTTATGAGTTCTAGCGTTGCATCACTCAGTTTAAATTTGTTTTTTGCTACTCTTTCGTTATTTTGACATGTAAGTTTTGCTTGTAGATTGTTGTAGCTTGTCCTTACATCTATTGTGTCGGATTTGAGAGTTTCTCTACTAAGTTTAACTAAAGAATAAGCTGATGCTTTATACGATTCTGGCCGGTATGTGGTTCCTGGAAGTGCGAATCTTTTATTCCCTTTCGGAGGTGTAGTCCTGACGGATGATCTCACCATGCGGTGATCTGTATCGAAGTTTAATTTTGATATGACATCCGTATTAGTGAAATATCTCGGGTGGCTACTTATAATATAGTCTATTTCGTTCCTAAATCTTCCGTCTGGAGAGATCCAAGTCCACTTTTTATTTATGTTTTTCCTGAATATACTATTTAGAAGGGTTAGATTATGTTCAAGTAGGAAATCTACCAGCCTTTGTCCATTTTTACTTCTTTTACCGTGACCAAATTCGCCTAAAACCCACTCTTCCTGGCATTGTTTTTCTCCAACTTGTGCGTTGAAGTCTCCCATTAGAATAATAGCATTGCTTGAGTAGTTGCTTGTAATTTGGGATAAGACATTGTAGAAGGACTTATGCTCGAGTTCTTCGGCTTTTTCTGTGGGTGCATAGGCTTGGATGATTGTCCATGTTTTTTTGAAGCTGGGCATTTTGAAATGTAATATAGCGATTCGGTCATTTTTTCCACTGAACTCTAGTATGTGTTTTCTTAGATGCTTTTTGACTATGAATCCCACACCTCTTTGTCCTCCGATGTCTCCTTTGTTGAACATGACATAGTCTGGATGTTCTTCTATACATTCACCTGCCCTTCGCATTTCACTTATTCCCAGAATATCCCACTTAAGATCCTTCAGCGCATCTTCGAGTTCTAGTAAACTTTCGGGGGTTCGTAGCGTTCTAGTATTTAGTGTCGCTATGTAGAGTTTGCTGTTTTTTGTTTTTGTTGGAGGGTGTTGGTCTAGATCTCCCGCGGGGACCAGCCGTGGTGGGAGACTGTTTACTTGTTGCTTAGTTTGCTGTGGTTTTTTGGGTCTTGGTGCCCATTTCTTGGAGTCTGGGTGAGTGTTTGTCTGATAGTGAGGTTGATCGCTCTCGTAGGTATTGAAAGGCGTCTCTCTTCGCTACTTTTGGGTCGGTTTTTTTGTACTCTTGGCTAGTTTCGGGGGTAGATGCTTCGGATCTTTTTCTTTTTTCCAACCCTTTTTTATCGATATTCCTTCTCTGCTTCTTTTTAAGCCGAGCTTCTTTTGTGAGGTCCTGTGTGATGTAGGTATTGGGTTTCATTTTTTCCTTGTTTTTTAGTATTTTGATCTTCTTTTGAAGGGTTGTTGTAGCCAGTAGGATTGGTCTGATTTTTCCATCTCCTTTGGCCCGTTTTCCTAGTCTTTGTAATCTAACAATTTCTTCGTCCTTCAGTGTTGCACCTATTTCTCCCAGCGTGGTGGATACTACCAGTTTAAGTATTTCGTCGGTCTCATTCTCTTGTTCAGGGATTCCATGTATTAGAACGTTATTCCGTCTTCCGCAGGTTTCCATGTTTTCTAATTTCCTATTGAGTTTTTCAATTTCTTCTCTCAATATCGCATTTTCTTCCAGTAATGGCTTTATCTTTTCGTCCACTTTAAGTAGAACCGCGGTTGTGATGTTGTCCGTTATTGCAACCGTTTGGAGGTTTAGTTTCTCCTCCATCTTTTCTAGAAGCAGTAGCATTTCCGGTGACAACTGCGACGACATCTTGTACTTGGTGCTGTGCTTAAGTTCTACTATTTCTTAATTTGTTGTGTTTTCTGCCTTTGTTTTTAGACTTTGAACTTTGAACCGTTCGCCTTTTTTAGAATTTTTAAAATTTGGTTTCCTGAGTTTTTGTACTCACTTTACCCGCAGGTAACGACACACAAAATCGATTCGTTGTTCTTATTTTTAACAAAAGTTTGTTCCCGACTTTTCACCGTTTGCCCGTTAACATTAACGTTGTTTGTTTTTATTTTTGTTTTATTTTTTATTTTGTTTTCGCTTGTGACTTAGTTTTAAAAACAGTTATTAAATAAAGCAGAGTAATCCTGAAACACGTCCGACCACGATCACGGCTAGTAGTAGACTCCACAGAACGGTGAAGTTTATCGAAATAATAACAGACATTAAAGGAGAATACGTAATCATTGGAGAAGAGATCGAAAAAGGGTATATGTTAGTAACGCCCTGGTACTACAAACAGAAGGAAAAATAAAATTTAGTATACTTAACGTAAACAATAACAAAGTAATCATAAATGAGTTAAATATCAAGCTAGAGAAAATCAAGAATGAACCTACTGAACTATTAGAGGAATATGAAATCCCAAGCAAAGAGAATTATAACATAAGTAAAACGGACCCAGGAGTCACTAAAGAAACTACTGAGAGCAGACCAACGAAATTAATGAAGATAATAAATATCGGGGAAAACCTAAACGAAGAAGAAAAGCAATCAATAAACCAACTCATAGGGCAATTCGAAGATGTTTTCCATTTGCCAGGGGAGCAACTGGGACATACCACAACCGTAAAACATGAAATAAAAATGAAAGCAGACCAGGTACCAATTAAGTGCAAATTGTACAGACTGCCCGAAACCCAGAAACAGATAATTAACGACGAGATAGCGAGGCTCCTAAAAGAAGATATCGTCGAACCAGTGGAATGCTCCACTACTGGTAGTACCTAAGAAACCTGGACCCGATGGCGCGAAACGATGGAGAATAGTTGTCGACTATAGAAAGCTTAATGAAGTCACGTAGGGGGATGCCTATCCGCTGCCTAGGATAGAGGATATCCTAGATCAGTTAGGAAACTCCCGTTACTTCTCGGTGATAGATCTCGCCAGCGGTTATCATCAAATAACAATGAAAGCTGAAGATCGCGATAAAACGGCCTTCAGTACTCCTTATGGCCACTACGCCTTCAAAAGGATGCCGTTCGGATTAAAAGGGGCACCAGCCACCTTCCAGCGCCTAATGAATCACGTACTAGCTGGGTTACAGGGACTACAGTGTTTTGTCTATCTGGATGACATAGTCATCTATGGTAAAAACCTCGCTGATCATCAAAATAAATTACGTGAGGTATTACAAAGATTAAGAGAACATCAACTAAAGATTAATCCGGAGAAGTGTAACTTTCTCAAGAGAGAAATCATATAGCTTGGGCACAAATGCGGAATTGAAGGGGTAGCACCCGACCCAAATTTACTAAAAAGTGTGCGAGAATTTCCAGTACCAAAAACCGTCAGACAGGTGCAATCATTTCTAGGATTGGCGAACTATTATCGGAAATTCATTAAAGGGTTCTCCAAGATTGCTGCACCAATCAACAAATTATTGAGGAAAGATGCCAAATTTAACTGGGATGAACAGTGTATGCAAGCATTCAATAATTTGAAAGAGAAATTGACCACGCCACCAGTATTACGGTATCCAGACTTTGACGAACCGTTTAAATTGTACACAGACGCCAGTGGAGAGGCGTTAGGTGCAGTTCTTGCTCAAGGACCAGACAACGCGGAACAAACAATAGCTTACGCCAGTCGAACGTTGAACAGTGCCGAGCGAAATTATTCTACCATCGAGAGGGAATTGCTCGCCATAGTATGGGCCGTAAAAAATTATAGGAGTTACTTATACGGCAGACCATTTACGGTGTACACTGATCATAAACCACTACGGGGGGCCATACGGATTAAAGACCCCACTAGTCGAATTCTGCGTTTATGGCATAAATTGTCAGACTACACATTTGACATTCAATATAAAGAAGGGAAGAAGAACACCAACGCTGATGCCTTGAGCAGAATTCCATATGAAGTTTGGGCAATTACGAGAAGGCAAGCCAAAAAATGGACTCTAGTAGAAATGAGCAAAACCGCACCATAGTCGCGGATGCAACACACAGGATAGAGGTCCCGACAAACCCTGAGAAGCAGGAAGCTTCCGATACGGCAGTGAGAATACTGACGGATCCGAACGACATAAAAACAATATTATCGGACTGCCACGACTCACCCCTCGGGGGACACCAAGGTATCCACAAGACTTATCAACGATTAAGACGCGAATACTATTGGAAAGGGATGCTGAAAGATGTAATTAACCACGTGAAACGTTGTAAGAAATGCCAGTTAAATAAACAAAGTAAAGAACACAAAGAACCTATGGTTATCACGGATACCGCTAAACTACCTTTTGATAAGGTGTATATGGATATTGTAGGGCCGTTGCCAGAAACAAAGTGCGGAAACAAATATATCTTGAGCTTTGAGGACAATCTCACCCGATTCATGGACGTGGTCCCCTTGACAAACACAGAGTCAAAAACGGTAGCAAAAGCATTTGTGGACGAGACCATCAGTAGGTATAGGGTACCAAAGAAACTTATAACGGATCGTGGAACCAACTTCACCTCCGACATGTTTCGTCAGGTATGCAAGTTATTTAAAATCCATAAGTTAGAGACCACCCCATACCACCCGCAATCAAACGGAGCGTTGGAAAGGTCGCATAGACCTTTAGACTATTTGAGGAGTTTTGTGGATGCAAATCAAACCGACTGGGATGATCACCTACGCGCGGCAATGTTTGTACGAAACAACAGCATTCACACAGCAACGAAACTAACTCCAATGGACTGCCTTTACGGATTTTCGGCAACATTACCAAACAATTTCAAAAGAGAGCCCCAACCGGTCTACGACCATGAAAATTATTACCTAAAATTAAGAAACAAACTACAGAGGGCATATCAGATAGCCAAACAAAATATAGAGGAGAACAAAGTTCAATCAAAGGAATACTACGATCGAAAGGTGAACCCGATGAAAATACACGTCGGCGACCAAGTGTTACTAAAAAACGCGGCAAGAAAAAATAAATTAGCGCAATACTGGTTGGGACCCTTCAGAGTACTATTAATTAACAGCCCCGTAAACACAACGATACAAATTGGCTGTAAAAAACGACGTGTACATAATAACCGACTCAAAATTTTCAATTAGTAGTTTAGTAACCCCTCTTCCTTTCTTCTCACATTCCCAGGCTGAAAGGGTTAATTTTCGCTTGCCTATTGACGACAATCTATGCAACGCAATCACCTGTCGATATACACACTCTCAAGCAACGCGGGGTGGTGTTCGAAACAATTGGAGAGGCTCAAATATATCAAGATTACTGGACAATAGTCACCCGAGTCAATAAGCCAGTATGGGAGTCATCATTAAGCTACCTGGAGGAAAGTAAAAAAGCGTTGGACCAACTATGCAATACACAGGAAGACGCCGTAGGAAATGAAATGTGCAGTCAATGGAACCAGGTGTTACACAGAAGGTTGGCACAAATAAACGAACTTATCAACAAAGTGGAGTTAACCATGAATAGCAAACCAAGAATCAAACGAGGTCTTATAAATCTGGGAGGACGAATTATGAAAAAAGTATTCGGTACAATGGACGATAACGACTCAACGCACATCTACCAAAAACTGGACGAGCTGGAGGAAAGTAATCGCCAGAGCCTCGTATTAACCAAACAACAGGTCACCATTATGCGTAACACGATCAACACCTTCAACGCAACGAATAAAGAAATGACCCAAAGATATAACCAGTTGATTCAAAAACTCAACGAGATAAACCGTAAAAGACAAAACGAGACCCGAAGATATACTGAGGAATTAAGAAACCTTCACATAAGAACTGATATTAACGAAGTTATGCTTCTAATTATTGGGGAGTTACAACATATTTACCTCGAAATCACCGATATATTCTTATTACAGAAACAATATATAAACGGGAACTGAGTCCTTTATTGTTACCAGCTCATCAATTTCGAGAATTGTATGCCAACATCTCTAAACTTTATTACGGGAAAGAGTTAGACATAGATTTTCCCACTTTACAAAAGTTAGCCAAAATCGATTGCGAACTTATAGAAGGAAAAATGCTCATACAGATAAGAGTCCCTTTAATAAATCCCGTGAAGTACACCATCAATCGAGTATATACCACACCAATGTTGATAAAGCAGAACCCACCATACATTTATGACCTGGAAGACTCGTATTTCTTGAATACTAATCGATCCCAGCTTAACTTCGGTATGACGGAGTTAGAGTACCACTCCAAGTGCACCAATATGAACGAGACATACCTTATTTGCCACTGGAAGCACCCAGTTAAACTAGACCCAAAAAACCGGGACTGTCTAGCGGAGCTACTAAAACAAACCAACAGTAAAATTGAAGACTGTCCAATTCGAGTAATAAAACAAACCAGAAACTTAATTGTCCCCATGCACCAAGACAACGCGTGGTTATATTGGTTGCAACAAGACACAACGTTTGTAATCTTATGCGATAACACTGAACATACCGAAACACTCCGAGGACTTGGAATAATAATATTGAAGTCACCATGTAGCTATCATTTGGCTAGTTACCTACTTCCGTACCAAACGACTGAAACGCGTCCGATACGCATACACCAACCAGCACAGGATTCTCGACCTAAGATCGACCTCGCACGATATCAAAGTCAAATACCGGGAAAAACCATAGTGATATTAAACTACTCCACCCCATGATGTTCAACGACAAGCTGAGAGATGAAAGCGACGCTATAAACAACCTGGAACGCGAGATCACCGAAAACGCACGCAAACAACATACGCACATGCAACTTAACACCACGACCATAATAACCGGATGTCTGGCAATCATTGGCATAATCCTGTTATGCTTAAAACTAATGAAGAAGTGGAGATTAGGAGGTACTCCTAGCACCAAGGAAGTGAGGGACCCTAAAGTCGAGATTATACCCGTAAATTTTGATATTCGGAAGGAACAAATTATGGCATCAGACAACTAAATTACGCGGATCAGCACACTTAAAAAAAAAAAAAAAAAACAAAAAAAAAATTATAAAAAATTATAAAAATATATATAAAATACCATATTGGATAAGACGTCCTGGGCAAGACGTTAAACTGCATCCACACGCAAGTCCAACCATCTGATCTTAAGAAACAAATTCTCTAAACCTAGGCGTCAAGACACCTTCGACACGAGTGAAGATGATATCCTCATGGAAGCACTGGTGGAAGCAGATGAATTATATAGGAAGTTGGGGCTCGACGAACCAGAAGAGGATGTACCAGCGGAACCAATAGATGGCAGAATATCATTTGAAATCAGGGAAATGATCCGACAGTCTGAAATATGGTATAACGAGCAACAAGAAAGAATTCATGAAAGGCGGTCGGAGGAAGAACAACCACACATTAGGCCCGAAAGCAGAACTCTTTTGGATGCCACGTATATCAAATTTACAGAAAATCGGGAAGAAGAGACGCACCCAACACCAAGAGTAGACAACGTATGCGACAACTTTCACCATGACAAACGATATAACAGAATACTTAACACTAAAAAGGAAAAGAGGTCAGGAAGCAGTTAATGAGTTATATTCAAAAATAAAATATAAAAAAAAAAAAAATATTTATAAAAATATATATAAAATACCAATAGCCACAGATATAAAATTGCTTTGTATAACCATAAAATTGCTTTGTATAACCATAAAATTCAGAATAATTCATTGTTTAGTAGGAAATTCATACAATCCAAATTATTCATACAATCCAAAAAATTATGTTACGAAATATGAGAAATCTTGCAGATGCTTATATGTTCAATTAAAATTAAGAGTTAATGTAGTAACATATTATATACATAACATGCTTAGAATCATAACGTAGAGCAAAACTTGTTCGTCCTAAAGTAATTCAAACAAAAGTGTAAACCTGTGAAAATCTTAATTTATGCTATGTGCAACACTTAGTACCAATTGTAACAGACAAGGATATACACTTCAAGACTAAAGACTTCGTTATATATAAAAAAAAAAAAAGGGGATCTCTTCTAAAGAGGGGAGGAAATGTTGTGAATAAAATTCACATGTCGACAAACATCTAGATTAAAATCTATGGTCTAGCAAAGGTACGGACCAACACCAAATGCCAAGTAGCACCATCTATTGACCTAACCCACAACAAACCTTCCTATCCCTCACCCACGGTTATGTCCATGCTAAACGTCCCCAAATCTAAACCCACGATCACAGACAATAACTTACCAGATGTCGCGATCCCATACATGACTGTGTACCCAATTTTTTCTGACGCAGTCAGGAAATAACGGATGGAAAAAACGCTGCAGGGTATGTGTTTTTGGCGACTGCAACGCGCATTCGGTCTCTAGAGACATTTTTAAATTTTTAGGGAGTAAAAACCGGTTTTGAGCGAAATGGGAACCGGTTTTGAGAGAAATGGGTCATAAGGGTATCTACACACACCACCAAAGGGACTGTTGGCTATGTAGTGGTACATAAATTCGATTTTCGAGAATTCGAATCGAATTTTGTTTCCTTCCACTCCAGCAACAACAACAATCCCTTTGCTCTGGTTGAAACACTATTTTGGTTCATTGAACCCGTAGCAGGTGATTTTTAATTCAAAATTACATGTAAATTTATGAATTTTATGTTAAAAAACGTCATTATTTCCCGGAATCAAAAATTAAACAACTTTCTTCTGGTTTTTAGAGGGTTTGTCCGGTAAAAAATTTGATTTTTTAACGGTTTTCCACTCATAGCGGCTAAACTAAGCGTCCTAGAGGGTTCATATGTATGACCGACCCCCATTATTTTTTAATTTTATAACTTTCTTTCATATACAATTTTCCTCTAAAATAAGTGTTTAAGGGTGCGCAGACAAAAGTTGAGGAGTATGATAAAGTTCAGATTTTGAATTTGTAACAGTTTTCGTAACGTAGCGTCTTAACTATGGATCCTAGCGGTCTTTTAAGTATGGCCGACCCCCGCTATTTTGTCATTTCCTATCTTTTTCTCATAAATTTTTTTCGCTAGATTCAGTTTTCCAAAGTGTATGCAAAAACTAAGAAATATAATAAAATTCAGATTTTGAATTTTAACAGTTTTCTGCTTCTTATAGGGCAACTTAGTATCACTGGCCCCCACTATTTTGATATTTTCTAAATTTCTTCCATACATCTTTTTCTCTACCGTGAGTTTTTGAAGGTGTGTCCATACAAAATTCAAATTTTGAATTTTTAACGGTTTTTTGCTCGCAGCGGTTAAACGAAGCATCCTTGGAGGTTCATATGTATGACTGACCCCCATTATTTTTTTATTTTCTACCTTTTATTCATACACTATTTTTCTCTAAACCGAATTTTTCAAGGTGTGCAGACAAAAGTTGAGAAATATGATAAAATTCAAATTTTGCATTTTTAGCAGATTTTTCCCCGTACCGGCTAAACGAAGCATCCTACGAGGTTCATATGTACGACCAACCTCCATTACTTTTTTATTTTATAATTTTCTTTCATAAACTATTTTTCTCTAAAATGAGGTTTTGAAGGTGCGCGGAAAAAAGCTGAGGAACATGATAAAGTTTAGATTTTGAATTTGTAACAGTTTTCGTAACGGAGTGTCTTAACTATGGATCCTAGCGGTCTCATATGTATGACCGACCCCCGCTATGTGGTCATTTACTATTTTTGTCTCATACATCTATTTCCGCTAGATTCAGCTTTCAAAAGTGTATGCAAAAACTAAGGAATATAATAAAATTCAGATTTTGAACTTTTTACAGTTTTTTGCTTGTAATGGCTAAACTAAGCTTCTTAGAGGGCTCCTAAGTATCACCGGCCCCCTCTATTTTGACATTTTCTACATTTTTTCCATAAATCTTTTTCCTCTACCGTGAGTTTTTAAAGGTGTGTCCATACAAAATTCAAATTTCTAATGGTTTTTTGCTCGTAGCGGTTAAACGAAGCATCCTTGGAGGTTCATATGTATCATCGATCCCCATTATTTTTTTATTTTATAACCTTTTTTCATACATCATTTTGCTCTAAATTAAGTTTTTAAAAATATGCAAACAAAAGTTGGGAAATATGATAAAGTTTAGATTTTGAATTTCTAACAGTTTTTTGGTTGCAGTGGCTAAACTAAGCTTCATAGAGGTCTTATATGTATGACTGTCTCCCACTATTTTGACATATCCTAACTGTCTTTCATACATCATATTCCTCTACCGTTAGTTTTTACAGGTGTCTGCATACAAAATTCAAATTTTGAATTTTCAACTGTTTTTTCTCGTAGCGGCTAAACTAAGCTTCCTAGGGGGCTAATATGTATGCTTGAATCCCATTATTTTATCATTTCCTATCTTTTTGCTATGTATCATATTTCTCTAAATTGTGTTTTTAAAGGTATGTCCATAGAAAAGTTAGGGAATATGATAAAATTCTGATTTTTCCGCGTTTTCCGGAAGTATTCGTGGAAGTAAATCTCGCTTTTTCTGGAAATATCCATAAAGTTTGCAATTTCCAACGGTTTTGGATATAAAAGTTGCATATTTTCTTATCAAATTTACCAAAAATACTAATACACACAAAAATTTCTGTTTTCTATTCCAAAAACAGAAATTTTTGAGTGTATTTTCGTGTACGTGAGTAAATTTTACTCACCAGTTGTACACATACACATGATTTTTGTTTGTGTTATTTTTGTTGAAAATTTCAGAAAATCCAAAAATCGATTTGCTCCGCGAAAATTTCTTTCAGCCCCCTTTCCCCTTATTGCGATGACCCTTTGCCATAATAACAATGAAACACCAGCTACAAGAAAAATTCGCTCTCAGAGCGCATTGTCTGTCCTTCAGACGTTGCAGTCGTTCCAAAGCACATACGTTCCATGCGTCATTTGTCTGCTCTTACGTGTCTGCTGTTGCAAAAAATTGGGTACGAAGCCATCTATGGGATCGCGACATCTGGATAGTTATTGTCTGTGCCACGATCGTAGTTCCAGACACACTCTAATCCCAGACCCAACTCACCGTCTAGCCTAGACACACTCACCTTTGACATTGTACCTGGGAACTAAACCAAGAATTAGAACTAGACCCTAGCCACTTACCCATCATCGATCAGTTGCTGAAATAGAAAATTCAAGAAATGACTTACCCAGTGACCTAGTTTCATAAAGTGCAATAGCACTTTCGGTCAATTACTTTCCATGGAAACATCTCGGTCATTTACCTCTGATAGTCTCACCTCTTGTGGGAACATTAATGGCCACAGATTATGCTACTCGAGCAGGAACACGTTCATTAACCTCTGTGACAGCAAATACAGGGAATTATTGGTCAATGATGAAACCAATGATGGGAACTCACGAATTGGCAAATCCAGAGTAATGAATGAGGTGGGATAGACTAGAAGATCAGCAAGAAAATTACGGATAAATAGAGGAGAAATGGATCAGGCAGTCAGTCGAAGTCAAGCCCGAGAGGAAGCCAGGTCTCAGCGCAGCCTAATCGAAGCCCAATCCCAAGACGTTTTACGAAGTTCCTGAAGAAGACAACTCGCAGACGAAGCCAAGACGTTCTACGAAGTTCCTGAAGAAGACAACTCGCAGACGAAGCCAAGACGTTCTACGAAGTTCCTGAAGAAGACAACTCGCAGACGAAGCCAAGACGTTCTACGAAGTTCCTGAAGAAGACAACTCGCAGACGAAGCCAAGACGTTCTACGAAGTTCCTGAAGAAGACAACTCGCAGACGAAGCCAAGACGTTCTACGAAGTTCCTGAAGAAGACAACTCCAAGACGAGCCAAGAGGGTTCCCTGACGAAACTAACAACATAACACGGTAACCCGATCAAGTAATCGGCTACCACTCAAGTCCTGAACCGTCCAAGTAGACGACAGGCAGTAATACCCATGCATGAACCCCGCAACCAAAACCTCGTTGACCGAAGCTTTGAAGGATCCCACGGCGGGACCCCGACCAATCTCGTTGGAGGAATATCGCCAGCGTCAGGCTATCAAACAACCCGAGCTAAACCATTTTTCACGACAGCACAAGGAGAAGAAACCGAGATCGGGAGTGGAAGAATATTTCAGACGCCGACTACAGGAAGCCCAGAGAGAATTGGTCCTGGCATCAACCAAGGAAGAAAGACGCCTTGCCAGTCAAAAAATCAACGGTTTGAAGATGGAACGCAGGAACTACAGGCAGACAAAGAAATACAACAAGTCAGCACCAAAAAAGTAAGAGTTAGGTCAATAGGACTATTAATATGTGCAAATGTATCGAGGTGTATGAATAAAGTAAGACAGATTAAATAAAAAGGTCCAATATATAACCGTCGAAAAGCGTTCTCACTCGTACGTCTACCAAAAATCCCAACACGCACCAGGTTTATGTAATGGCACACGGCTACAAATTACTCACTTGGGGCGAAATATTATAAGAGCAATAATTATGACTGGAATGGCAAAAGGAGAAAATGTCTTCATTCCCCGTATTCCAATAATTCCGACTGATTTGCCATTTCAGTTTAAGAGAGTGCAGTTTCCGGTAAAAACTGCATTTGCAATGACAATAAACAAAGCCCAAGGACAGACGCTTCAAGTAGCATGAGTACATTTGAAACAAAAACTGTTTTTCCCATGGACAAATCTATGTGGCGTGCTCACAAGTATCGAACCCGCAAAATCTTTATGTTTGTTTAAGAAAAAACCTATTTTTCCCATGAACAACTCAATGTGGCGTGCTCACGAGCAAAATCTTTATGTTTTAGCGAAGGATGAGAAAACAAAACACGTAGCTTATAAAAATGTGTTGAAATAAGATAAACAAAATAACATTAAATTAAACAATAAATAAACAATATAATTAATAGTATTACGTCTTTATAATATATAGTAAATTACAGACACGGACGAAGTCGCGGGCAAAAGCTAGTACTTTATAAAACAAGAAAATTATATATGAGTTCCAAGCTATTTAAATACTTTGCGCAATATCTTCAATCGTTTCTGGGAGTTGTTAAATATATAAAAAATATCGTTGAAATCAAGTTAAAAACAACAGCAGCAAAGGAATTAGCTCGAGAAAAGCTCGTACACAGAGTAAATTGTGTAAATGAAAAAGAAAAAGTTAAAATTCAAGGTAAGAAAAGTACATTAATATTGGGGTCTATTCTGGTCGTTCATAAGCGATTCTGCTATTTTGACAATCTGCTATTTTCCGCAGCATTTTTGTTGTGTTTTCAAAATAACAGATTGTCAAAATAGCAGAATCTGTTATGAACGACCAGAATAGACCCCATTATTGACTAGTGTGTGTGTGAATTTTTCAATGACTAACCGCTTCTAGATGCTCTTTCAACCATTAAGTAGAGGGAAGCAATTCAATATTGCCAAATTGCGAGAAGAAATAACATCAACATTTATAAAAATGAACTAAATGATAAAAAATGGAAAAGCAACATTCTCATTCAAAAGGAAATGTAGTTATTTGTTATTACATATTTCCAAAAGTTTACAACGAATTTTTTTAAAACTTTACACGCACACACTCCTACGAGACAGTAATCTTCGTGCTTTTATTAAAATCGACTCACTAGATTCCGAATTTAGCTGCGACAAACATTTTCAAAAAGATATCTTTTTATATATATAAGATTAATTTGAATTAAATAGTAAATTATATATTAATTTTAACACAAACCTTAGCAAAACAAAATGTCATTTCTTGTATTTTACATAAAAACTAACATAGCTGCAATTTTGACAGTCAGTCGGGACAGCAAAAACGTTAATTAAGCTGTTTCTCTATTAATCAATACTTACCTAATGCTGCTCCTACCTTGCATTATTATTTGGGTTAATTTTTTTTTCACGAGATGCCGCGAGAATAGTTTACAGCGAAATGAATATGGATACACCGAAACGAATTCACTTTTCTGGTGAATCCCTTTTATGCTCGAAACTGATTACAGACGAAATTCAAACTAAAACTAAAGAAAATAGGTAAACCATAACCAGAATATGTTTTACTTATACATTAGCATAATTATATTGGCACTTTTTAATTTTATCAGAATTTGGATTCAAGTTTGGATTCAATGATTTGGATTTCTGATTGAGATATGATGTGTTCGGTGGACTAAGAACAAAATTTCTACTTGAGGAAATTATTAGTTTACTCAAAAATTATTGCTTACACTTGGAAACACTTTTCATGTATTCATCAAAGATTTTTACACAGTGTATTTTATTTATGGATTTACATGTAAAAATACTTCGTTCGTATAACATAACTTCATCTCTTACGCTTAAGAGCAAAGACCATTGATGGTTTAATGTTGGACAATTTTTTTTCGTTTCACTTATTTTGAAATAAATTGCCAAAAATATTCCGTCATGAATATTACACGAAATCAATAAATCCCAAATAAATAATATAATAAATCAATCAGCACATTTCACGTTGAGGAGTTGCTCCCTCAATACGTTTATAGCTCGTTTAAACAACAAAATTATATTGAAATATGTTGAATCTAAAAAACAAACATCAACAATTGAAACATCTTTAAGAAAAATTTTTTACGTGAAAACGTCTTTCTTCTCGTTGAGGATCTACATTGGTAGCCAGTCCAACTTTCTTGTGTTACAAAACACCGTCATACTGTAATCAATCTTAACTAGAGATTGATAATGCGATAACAACGGTTGAGGTCACAGTCGATAGAGTATATTTGTATGTATTTATTCTGCAGTGCTTGTTATGCCCATGACGTCACCAGGCTGGTGTAAGTGCCTACCCGTGATTGCTGTTAATTAGCGTTGTGTGAAGTTATTTATGAGTGCAGCGTGAGAACACGTTTAGCTACTACGTTGATTTGGATGTCATTGGCAAGAACCTGAAAAGACCTTCCAGGGCCTAAAGCAAAACAATAAAAATATTCACCGAAATATAAGTAAAAACCGGTATAAATTTGAAAATGGAAAAACTATTCTGTAACTGTACTTCTATATATAATGTTTGTATTTAAGAGATCAATGATTAAAGTACATATGAGTACGATTCACTTGTTATATCTTTTTGACGTGAAAACGTCTTTTCGCTCGTTAAGTACACTGATAGCCAGTCAAACTTTCTTGCGTTACGAAATACAGTCAGATTTCAAATGCTAATAACTACGAGACTAATGGTGCGATAACAACAGTTGATGACACTCTGGAGAGATCACGCCTGTACGTGTTTATCGTGCAACGTTTGTTTTGCCGTAACGTCATCAGGCTAGTTTGAGCGTCTACGCATTGTTGTTATTAATTAGCGTTGAGTAAAATTCGAAATTAGTGTAGCGCGAGAACGAATATAATTAAAAATCTGTATTAAATTGAAAACTGAAATATTCGCCGAATTTAATATAGCGCAAAAAAGAGAAAGCTGGCATCAAAACGAATTTTAAAGACCACAAACGTCCAGTGCTGTGCAAATGTCATAACTATGGCTGCATCGAAGGGGAAAGGAAAAAAGGCGGAAAACAATAAACATGTCATTTATCTGTTCTATAACCGTACTACTTTATATAACCATTGTATTAAAGCGATAAATTTAAGTAAATATTAACAAGAAACACTTATTTATCTTATCTCATTCTATCCCGAAGTTTTCACGGAAAATCTACGGCACGGACCTTGACTGAGCCTTCCGGATTTTTTTTCTCACGAAACTTTTATAAATTGATATGATTTTAAGAATACTTACCTTTAAGAACACGTTCCTTAGAAAACTTTAATTTAACAGCATAAAAGCTTAATACTAGAATAGTATGTACAAATTTTAAGACGTTTTGACATTTCATCGTATGAAATATATACTAGCAAAACCCGGGAGACGTTGTTCTACCTGTCTATGTTAATTTACTTCTGTACATATAAAAATGGATGATCTATATGTAATCCCGAATCAACAATGTAATTCTTTGTAGGAAACTTGTAAACAATGAAAGATGGCTCATATCAATAAGATTCCATTATTTTCATCTTATATAAATTGAATTCTTTACAATCATTCATTTGAATTTTTTTAAATAATTCACGTGAATTCACAATATTTTTGCATATTCCATTGAACCCACTACGTAATTGAACCCACTTAAAATAATTTAAATAAATGTTCACGTTTAGAGTAACGCAATTGGATAAACAATATTTTTCCTTTTTTGGTTTGGAGTAGAGATGGAAACACCCCTGGCGTAGCCATATTCCTAGCGTTGCTGGCGACTAACAGAAACGAGCTATACAGCTCTTCACCTTGCCTGCCCATAATCGCAACGGTCGCTCTTACCGATCCTTGGGTATATATTCCTACTCGCTATTTATCTTTTCTGCTAGTCTTTGTATTTGTTAAGAGCTTTCGGGAACTTTAGGAGGAGAAGACTTTAAAAAACTGAGACACTCAGTTGAAGGCAGATAACGCCTCCTGCCAATGATCCCTACCTGTTCTCAGCCTTACTTAGACTTCCACACCGCGATGAGGTGAGGCTCCGTCGTGGAAGAAGCACAGTTGTACTCCGGAAATAATGCTCGTAGTTCGGCAATAATTTTCCGAACTCTTGATGCCCCAAGTGCGCCTCGCCGATCATTTTCCATGAAATAAATTTGCAGAAACTGTGGAAGAAGTGACCCAATCTGATACACTGAATGATACACTGGCCCTCGGTTTTTGAATGTGGGCATGAAATTATCATATCTCACGATAACCGTCGCTTCTAAAGATGTCATTTTAAATCACGAACTGTATTTCCGAATATGTTCTAGAATGTGTTTGGCCTCCCGATCAGCTCCAGCCAAATAAGTAAAAAATAGTTCTGGTAACTCATACAGTGGTGTCAAATTGACTTTCAGTCCAATGTCACCAAATCAAAATTATTTAGGCGTTCAGCTCATCTGCTGGTGTTGATGTTGGGATGACGGGCAAAGTTTGACGGAAATCATCGGCGAGCAATATCAGAGCTCCACACATTTGACGTTAATCGTTTTGAAAATCTCGCAGAGTACGATCAAGTGCCTCAAATCCTTTCCTATGGGTCATGGTTCATTCATCCCAAATAATAATATGGCATGTTTTCAATACAGTTGCCATTCCAGATGATTTTTCAATGTTGCAAAGAGGATCTACAGCTAGGTTTAAATTCAATGACAGTTTGAGAGCCGAATGCGCCGTGCGTCCTCCATTAAGTAGCGTTGCTGCAATCCCCGATGATGCCACTGCCAGAGCAATCTCATGTTCATTCGGTTTTCTGCGAGCATTAAATTGAGTAAAAATGTTTTTCCTGTACCTCCTGGTGCATCGAGAAAAAAAAGTTCACCATTTCTACCTCGTATGTATTCCATTACTGTGTCGTACGCGTATCGTTGATCGTTTGTTCATATCCTTTACTGAGCCTCAACATAAACTTGTAGCGCACCGACGTCATATTGCTTTTCTCGCAATAGGTCTCTAACGGCAACATCGTTTCTGTCACGTTCTGGTGAAAATAACCCAAGTTGATTGAGGATTTTGCTATTAATTGACATACACATATCTTCAAGTGATATCAGTGCTTCATTGAAAGTGTTTTCCGAATAATGTACATTCAGGTCTGGGTTGTCCATGCGTGCTCAGAGAAGTATGTCTTCGCTCTTTGTGTTTCACCCACAGATCTTTCGGATCCGAAGGGGTACATGTTTCCAAAATTATGGCGAAATCGTATTTGGTGAGCATGACGTCTTTCAGACGCTTCTGTCAATGTGTTGTCCCAGTGTTGATCATTTTCCAGCAAACCACGTTTGAGACATGTTTGTCTGTATGACTGACACAATTGACCATCGATTTCAAAAGAATAACAGAGTAGGGCATCATCCATTGATTATCGATTTCGAAGTTAACGTTATTGCTTTTTATAGTTGCTTTGTGTCCTCCATCATCTGGTTTTCGTCGTCTGTACAGCGGATCACCTTCGCCACCTGTTTGTGTTTCTTATAACATCTGACGTGGATACTTCTTGGAGCATTTTCCATCTTTCATGCATGGTGAATGTGGGTTGTGTAATCCACATGGTCCATGAATCATTTGTTTTTTGACAATTTCAAACAATTCTGGATCTTCTTCTGGAACAGACAGCTCGGCAAAAATAATAATATATATTTTTTATATAATAAGGCTCAAAAAGCATTGCGAATTTTAGCAAACTCATATTATTGAAGTCGAATTCTGGATTGAAATATGGACGTTTTTCGGATCTGTCAAAGATATCATTGCAATATCCCGTTGCTTGCCCCCTGTCATCAAATTTTAATACTCGGTACCTAACTTCAGGCTTGTGAGTATTTAAGAAAACACATTTGCTTGAGCTTTCACGAAGATTTAGATGACACAATCTAAATGCGGATTCATAAGCAGAGATTTGTCGTTCTTTCATAATTCGCATACAAACTTTAAACAGTTTTCATGAAGTGTCCCTTTCTTTACGTTGTATTTGTCGCGCTGCCTGTGCTAGGCTGTAATCTAATGCGGTTGGTTCTGATTTAGATATATATTTTGCAACATAATATGCTATTGCTACATTTGAGCCACACGCTTGCAAATCAATATTCCCATTCCAAACCTTTAAAAATGGGGGATTATAATTATTAATCCATCTGTCCTGGAGGCGTCGCTTTAGATTACAAATTCTACCACCATTCTGGAGATATTCATCAGAAGTTTGATCAATTATCCGAGTTTCGTCGGATTCTTGTCTTGGAAAGCCGAACCAAGATTTTTTTTATATGTGTGTATGCCGGTGAATTTAATTTTTTTTAACAAATTCATAAAGATCATTATTTTCTGGTGGCAATTGACAAAATACAACTTTGTCAAGGAGGCGAATGCCTTCTCCAGTTTCAAAAGATGGGTGATTTTTGATCCAAGTCATATGTAAATATTGGCTTCCGCGATTCTGATATTCAATGCGCCACCAGAAATATTTCATTTGTCCGCCGAGTACTTCGTGATTGTGTGTTAAAAACGTTAAAGGTGCTTGAACTCGTACCATAAAATGTCGGCTTACAATGACTGGACTGATTCAATTAATTTCTGTACGTCTATTATATAAGGCTGTTAGGATCTTCATCTGATCTCCCGTCAGCAATCAAAAGTACCTTTCTCATGTCTATCCAGTTCAAATCATTGCAGCTGAAAGCTAGAAAATACGTCGGTGGTCCAAGACACCTAATTTGTGCTACGAGATCATTTAGTGCTGCTTGCCAGAAAGAAGCAGAACCTCTCAATTTTTTTAAATTTAAATGCACATCCTCAACCATACAGTTACGCCCTTCAATTTTTTGTCGACAAGCAGCAATCGTGGATTTGATTCAATAAAATTCAAACATTGATAAGGCGTAGAACAAATAATCATTCCTCTGAAATCTAGTGTCTTTGCTAAGAATGCGGTATTGATTGTAATCGAGAGGAGATATTCGGACTTGCCTAGTCTCTTCATTTAATTCATTCACTCCGTACGGGAAAACGTAAAACCAGGATAATTCTTCTGCTTTTCGTTTGTAATTTACGTTTGCAATGTTGTCTTTTGTTTTACGTACAATTGAATTAATATTACCAGATACCTCAAGCTCATCTTCAACTTCTGGTTGATGATAATCAATCGGACCCATGATAGAAGTTTTTATAGGTAGATATGCATAATTCATTGCGGTGCTGTTTGATAATTCTTTATTAGTCCAAATACTATGTTCCGCATTGCGAGATTATTTTTCAAAGTACTAGGGGGGCGCCCCCTGCTCGCTTCGCTCGCCAACCCCCTTCGTTCGCTATGCTCACTCTAAAAGCTCGCGCATGGCTTTCCATATACAGTAGCATTGTCAGTAAACAGGTGATTTAGTTCAGACTTCAGTAGCAATCATTTAACCTCTTTCAGCACGTCAACGTACAGCTTTATTGAATGAGGCCCCACCTACAACTATCAAAAACCTAGCGCATGCGGTTGCGAATTCAAAAAGATCTTAAGGTTCCTCATAACCAACACTTTTTTAATAGTTTTTGGCTCGTAGCAGCTAAACAAAGCATTCTAGGAGGTTTATATATCTGATCATTCCCCATTATTTTGTCATTTCCCAACTTTTGGCCATACATCATATTTCTCTAAAGTATGTTTTTGAATGTGGGTCCATAGAAAAATTAGGAAATATGATAAAATTCAGAAATTTGCTCGCTTTCCATGAATATTCGTGAAAGTTATGTTCGCGTTTTCTAGAGATAACTTTAAAATGATGACTTTCTTAAGTTTTTATATAAAATTTGCATATATTTTTATCAAAATAGCAAAAAATAATGATATAAGCAAACGATGGCTTTAAATTTATCTGTGGTAATGCATCCATATTATTGTCTGTGGCCATATGTTCATTGTTTTGAATTTTGTCTGGAAGAATGCAATTTTATTAGCCAAAGATTGCCTTCTTCAAGGCAAAAAGCAAAAGAATGAACATACGCCTATTGTCTGTGATACGGCTTTATTTGCCCCTCACCCCTCACATTATCATTGGGAAAGATAATACGTTTGAGTGGAAACAATACACGTATTTGTCACAAATGGTAGGCTAGGCCAATGATAATATTAAATAAGTACATATGTTCTATATTTTGATTTCTTCGTAGAGGAATGCAATTATATGTTAATCTTTTTGGTTTGTGTCGCCAGTAGAAGATTGATCCATTTGGTTTGATTTTCAACTTATTTAGTACTTGCCATATATTAGGGACACAAACCAAAAATCATCATATGGTTGCATATCTTCAGGCAAAAATCAAAACAATCACACGCACACATTCTTCCCAAGAGCATCATTTACGCTGTGGGTGTGCTCAACTTACACATACTATCTCATTGAATTTTTTAATTTCAATTTAAAATTAAACTTATTTATAATTTAATTTAAGTAAAAAAATTAAGTGATGCACATAGAGGAAGAATTAATCTTTCGAATGGTATAATTCTTATCCAGTTAGGTCCACCTGGTTTCCTGTAAAAGGGATAACAAAAAAACGTGTCGCCTATTTATATATAGATTCTTCCGAAATCGGATTATACTGCTTTATAAAACTATCCATATTATTATACTTTTGGTTTCTTCTTGATTCTGGTGATCGTGGGGTGATGATCGGTTTGTGATTGTTGTTGGTGATGGGTGTACTTGTCACTGCCACATACGTTAAAGTGTAAGGGACATTTTGAGAGCTAGTAGCTCGTTTACATAAACGAACCAACTCATCGATTGTTGTGCAATCAATCACGCACGCCTGCCCATTTTTAGCCCTAGCCCCTAGGACCACATGCATGAGAGTCAGTTAGATAGTACTTTTGGTCATAACAAATAATACCAAACGATTTTCCAGAAGCTATAAATATACCAGTGTTATGCGTTACGAATAACCTGCACAGAGCATCTTTTAAAAGCAGGGCAATACTGTTGCAATTAATCGAATCTCGTAAACTACCGAACCAAGAACTATCTTTCTCATATTCTAGAGCAAAGGTACCACCAAACATTTCCAATCCAACTTTAACTAAAACAAAATGCCTTATTTCTAAATAACCGTCTACTTCGATTTCGATACCTGCAGGATTTTCAGCATTAAATAATCGCAATTTGGCATACAATGAATCACCTTCAATCATGTTTTGATCAAGAGTGTTTTTACTCTGCTGCTGAGGTGGAGTAATGGATGCTCTTATTATATTACTCATTGCCATAGCACATCACTGTACCCCAGCATGACCGGATGTAAAAATATCTGCATTTACTTGATGCGATGATGCTTGTGAAATACCAGAAATGTGATTAATTCTTACAAAATTGGGATTATTTTGGACCACGCTTTGAAAAATATTTTGGGATGTAGAACAATCGTTTTCGGAAACTAAAATCAGATCGTGCGTGGATAAGTTTGCATTGTTGTCTATAAGGACATCTTTGTACAAGGGATTATTAGCCACCAACCATTTCAAGGCCTTGAAAACATTTTCTCGAGATACTGAAAATTCACGAGTAATATTTAAATTTTCCAGATGCTCTGTAACAACCGCTATTCCACAATTATCTACAGATCTAGGCAACATATTTGGCAGTTTGTTGGTTACCTCGAATAGGGCTTAGGCAAAGACGACCGCTTGGCCGCGAAATCCATATTGTCCAAATAATGCGTAGAATTTTACGATTTTTAAAAATGGTATTATTCGAGAAAGAAGTCACTTTTCAGTTTGCGAAAATCGGAGTATAACGTCAGGTATAGGCCCAGGTTCCATACTGTTCCAATATGCCTTAGAAGGGGGCATGCACGTGGTACTTTTACTTACGTGATTGTTACATTGGTAACACAGCATCAATTCTTCCCCATTTTCGTGTAATTCTTGTGGAAGATAAATTGGAGAAGTGGCACTAATTTTATATTTGGTCACTTGATGGGGATAGCGTCTCTTCATGCAGATATTACATACTTTATCGCAAAATGTATTTATCGCAAAATGTATTTATCGCGTTATAAAAGTACTCAACGGTACCACGTTGGATATTCCTCTGGTTAGTCTTTTTCTGACGTTCATTCTCTGTTGTTACATTGCGCTCCTCTGTCGTTTGTGTTAAACGTCTAGCTTGCCTGATCATTCTGTTCCTTTTGTACCTTCCCAAGTATAATTCTTGTAAATGATTTTTTCTTCGCTCTTGTGTACGAATTCTATCGTTATCTATCCTAAGAAAACTTTGTTCTTTTGATTCGTTTTCCCTGCTCTCCTGCACTGGGATCTAATTTTTTTCTAGCCTAATAATACGTTTTTATAAAAATTCGACTTTCCTTCTCTCTTGCGTACGAATTCTATTGATATTTCGCCTAATAGTGCGTTGTTCTAACGATTCGGTTTCTTTACATTTCCTTAATACTAAGCAATTCTTTTCCAAGCGTTGTTTCTTGTGGACATAGCTTTCATTAGCACTGTTCTCCTGTCAATTCAATTTCACTTTCTCTAAACGTCTTTTGACGTGAAGACGTCTTAAAATTTGCTACCATACGGGGGCAATCCAAAAAAACTAATGATAAAATGGGGGGATAGATAAAGGATCAAAGAAATCACTAGGATAAGCGAGATCAGTGGCGCATCGCGCGCGGCGGAGGGGGAAGCGCTGAAAAATGGGGTTGTTTTCTACTAAATTTTGCCGATTTTGAATTTCAAAATCGAATTCAAACAGCCAGGCTGGCAGAATCGCCAGCAACACAAAAATTTCGCCAGTACATGTGATTGTGCAACCGAACGTCAACGATCGGTGTCACCCCACCGAGAGATTGTGTGTGGCGCCCGCATGCGTTTGTTTCTCATCGAAACAAACACATGCGAGCGTCACACACGCTCCCTTTGTAGGGTGTCACCGTATGGTCAATGTTTTTTGCACAATTTTGTGCCGTGGCGAAATTTTTGTGTTGCTGGCGATTCTGCCAGCCTGGTTGATTGAATTCGATTTTGAAATTCAAAATAGGCAAAATTTGGTGAAAAATCCCCATTTTTCGGTGCCTGGCTTTGATTTGACTTCATATTGTAAAACCGCTAAGAACAGACAAATTGGTAGCGGTATCATCATCATCAAGTCAAAGCCGGCGGAGTCGCCAAATATCGCAACATCAATAGCTTCACTGATTGTAATAGAGTTGACATTGACATTTCGGAAATTTATTTGGAAATTGAAGACCCAAAAGCAGGTGATGTCTGTCTAGTAAACATAAAGGCCAATGGCATCTTCAAATTCATACTCGGGTGTGTGTATATCCACCCGGGCACAGCGTTAGCAGATATTAAACTCTTAATGATACGATCGTTGTTAAAATATTCAAAAAACATCGCTAAAATTATACCTTACAACGTTGGGTAATACCTGTATTGATTTAACGTTTACCAGAAATCTGGATGTATCTTGTATGCTATTTGTGTCGTACTTTTCGTATCACATACCTATAATTAATAAAGTTGTATTGTAATGATTTGTTTCCTTGCTTTCGTCCTAAATACATAAATAAAAATATTTTATTCAAGAAATATTATCCGTTACATAAACGTATTCACGTACAACACACGGCCGTGTCCATGACACAGCCACACCCCAGCTTTTTTTTTCTTTGTGTTGTATTTCTTTCTTTTTTCATGTCGTTTATTTCGCTTAATTAAATCTAGTTAATTAAAGTTAGTTTTAAGTTTTAATCAACCATAGTTACTTACCTATGGTTTAAGTTAATTCACATTTATGTTAACCGTTGGTTAGAGCCATGAATTATGTATTGAATTTAGTGTAATCTTACTAACTTTATCGTTTTCAACATTCCAACCCCTTTTATTTGACACCCGTATTAAGGGTGTTGAAAAAATTTATAATCCTCCATCTTGGAAGGGCGGCCATATTTAATGAAGTGTGATGTCACTAACTGTGTCGTTTTCAACTATTCAAGCCCTTTGTTGTGATATTTTCACTTAGAATTTTCTTCCACAACATAGGAGCGAGGAGTGCTTATGGACAAGATCACTCGACCCCTTTTGGACTTAATAAAAGTCAAAGTCGGTTTTAATTATTTGTAAGATTCCATAACTGGATTTTTATTTTAATTCTAATTTAGATTTTCGTTTCTTACTAGTTCACATAATTTTTTTTATTTTTTTCTTCGTATAACAATAATAATTAGATTTCAAGCTATCGACTTCTTATGAGTTCATGATTTTAATTTAAACCTTTAGGTTCTCATAGTTATGAATTTTAACTTCCTTAAATTTACTTAATTTCAACTACAATTTTAATTGAAACTCCTTTTAGTTTTCACATAATTCAAGTTTGTATCATTTCATAATTTTTAATTTTAAACTTGCCTTAAATTCACTTAAATTTAACTACAATTTTAATTCAACTCCTTTTAGGTTTCACCTAATTGAAATTTTAAGTTCACGATTTTAAGTTTTAACTTCCCTTAAATTTACTTTAAATTCAATTTCATTTTTAGTTCAACTCCTTTGAGGATTCACATAATTCAAGTTAGTATAATTTCATAATTTTTGATTTTTAACTTGCTTCAAATTCACTTAAATTTAACAACAATTTTAATTCAACTCCTTTTAGGTTTCACCTAATTCAAATTATATGTTCACGATTTTAATTTCTAACTTCCCTCAAATTTACTTTAAATTCAATTTCATTTTTAGTTCAACTCCTTTTAGGATTCACATAATTCAAGTTTGTATCATTTCTTAATTTTTAATTTTTAACTTGCCTTAAATTCATTTAAATTTAACTACAATTTTAATTCAACTCCTTTTAGGTTTCACTTTCCTTTACGATTTTCTTAACTTTACCGGACAGCACGACGTCCTTTCCCAAAAACTGACTGACCCTTCCGAAAAACTGGCAGGTTTTATCCTGCCGCAAACAATAACCGGACAACGGACCTCCAATCCATGAAAAACCAATTCTTTCTATTTGAATTTCATGGATTTAGAGGTGACCATTGTCCAACTCGACTGATTCCCACGGAATCAATTGAGTTTGGTCACAATGCACGAAAGATCAATTCTTTTATTTGGTTTTGAAAAATCAATAGTTGAATTGATTTCTCGTGCATTCAAAGGGGCGGATGTCTCTGGGAACAACAGATGGTTCGTTTGCTCCCAGAGGATCAGTGGCATCAATAGATAGGCAGAACGGGATCCGCGATAATAGAACTGCTTTTTGTATGCAGATTTTAAAGACCCCGTTCTGCCACGCGCACGTGTCACAGGGTGACAATTAAATTTAGATTTTTAAATTTGTCGTTTTAGTTTCGTTCGATTTTTTTTGTTATTTATTATTATTTTTTTTTTTTTTTTGGGTATGAAAATTTATTTTCATAACACACCATCCACCTAGGGGAAACAAAATTTTGATTTTTTGTAGAAAAAGAAAAATTTTGTTTAGGGTAGGTCGTGCGTGCCGTTTACAATATGGTTTTTACAGTATCTATTTGATCTTATGTCTATGTACATATGCTATTTGTCATCTAGGTTTTCACACGTTCGAGTTGGTAGGTGCGATCCTTTTTTTTTTCTTTTTCACTCAATGATAGGTTTATTAAGTGGGTTTTTGGTGTATTTAATGTGATTCCGACGGGTAGGGTATGCTTAAGGGAGGGGGTGGGGGGGTGGTTTGTGATATATATATGCTAAGGTTGTACTCGGATCTGGACTAAATACCATTACAATAGTAGTACCCATTCACAATAGATCGGGGATTTGAAAATCTACAGGGAAGCGGATTCAGATACTTTAAAGTAAAATACTAAAAATTGCACCGCGAATCAACTATCAATTAACGTGGAGCGTGATACATGTACTCAAGGTATTAAAAGATCAAAAAGTAGATCAACAGAAATTCATAGAGGTTTAGGAACCGAGGGGTTCAGATTGTAAAGTTTCGTAAAGAGTTTTAATTACAGATATGTGGAATTAGAATGATGTAGAAGGTAGAATTTAATTAGAGCTCTCGCGGAATTTTGATATTCATAAAAATTAGTAGTTTTTGAAACAAATATAACTATGTCTTATAGAGAGAGTCAGCCTAATGAGATAATAAATTCCTTCCGAAAAAAAAAACTTGATAGTTATTTTACAAGATACACCGAAAACAAGTGAACGGGGCTTGTGTTTCCACAAGATAAGGACATTAATGGACATTTTGATTTTGAGTGTGAAACGCCCCCAATCCGGAAGTTTTGATTAGAGCCGAAAGAGCATTAGGTAAACTCCAAAAAATTCATAGTTTGAATGTGTCAAAAGTAGCCTCATTAATAATGCAAAAAAAGATTTCCGAAACGTTCCTTGAAAGAGAAAGAAAAAAAAAACCCAGGACTTGGTCAAAAGACACCTATGTCCCAAATGTCCCTTACAACCGAAAGCCTTATTGAGCAAATAAAAGCGGAGATATCTACGAACGGCTTAGAAAGAGATAGTAGATTATCTACTCAGGGGAAGGCAGATGAGCTTAAAAGAGCACAAATACCAACAGATGGGTCACTCTTCCAGCAGTAGAAAAGAGGAGCTTTGGTAAATAAAAATAAAATCGGGGTCCGAGTTCTTTGATCGGATGAAAACCAAGCAACAGGAACATACTAAAACAATTTCCTGCCGAGCGTAGAGCAGAAAAGAAGGGCTTGAATATTTATGAGAAAAAATATAATGTCCGAGAAATTGTAGGCTGAGTAATGGAAATACATAGTAGAGGGGCCGGAAATTATTTAGGTTCGAAGTATCCTTTTAGGTCATTGTTATGTACCTTCCTCGTTTTTTTATTAATTTTTATGGTTGTGTTTTCATTACAGTTTATTTGAGTGACTGTATAAGGGCCTTGCCATATAGGGGATAGTTTGCTTTCTTTCGTCCTGGCCTTGACAGGACTCTATCTCCGACGTTGAAGTTTTTCCCTTTTGATCCCTTGTCGTAGTATTCTTTAGACTTTTGTTTAGATGCTAGGTTGGTTTCTCTGGCTATTTTATGGCTGAGTTGTAGACGCGACCTTAGTTCGTCGACGTAGCTGTCGTAGTTGTAGCAGACCGAAGGGGAGTTTTTAATATTATTGGGTACCTCAGCTGGGAATCCGTATAATAGTTCATGAGGAGAGAAGTTGGTACTGGAATGTGGAGTTGTATTATAGACGAACAAAGCGTATGGTATCCAGGAGTCCCAAGTTCGGCGGTCTCTTTCGGTATATGAGCGTAGGTATTCAATCAGTGTCCTGTGACTTCGTTCCAGGGCACCATTGGTTTGGGGGTGGTACGGAGTAGTAGTAATTCTTCGTATTTTCAACAGTTTGGAAACTTCGGCGAACATTCCTGCTATAAGGTTGGCTCCTTGGTACGTGAGTATACTCTCTGGTATTCCATGCCTACACACAATGTTTGCAGCGAAGGCTTCTGCTAGGGTAGAGGATTCTGTATTCTGTACTGGTATTGCTTCGGAAAATTTAGTGAGATCATCTTGGAAGGTGAGGATATATATGTTACCGGAATAAGAGATGGGAAGAGGTCCAACTACATCGAGATACACCCTTTCGAAGGGTTTGGAGCTGACTCAAGGGATTTTTATGGGGATCTTGGGGTTTCTAGAGGCCTTGTTAGCTTGGCAAACCGTGCAAGATCTGATGAAGTTGGCTGTGTCCTTGGACATTCGTTTCCAGTGGAATTGTCTCCTTATCCGTTGTATGGTCCTCCACATTCCTTGGTGGCCTCCCAAGGGTAACTAATGGAAGTCTCGGAGTACTTGCTTGATTTCTGAGGGGGTATTGAGGGTTTTGATATCATCTATGTAAAGATTGATTTTAATTTGACTCGACTTCAGGATTTTCCGTATGACAGTTTTTATAAGCATGAGGGATTCGAGGGGTACTTTAGGTATAGATAAATAAGTTTCTGGTAACTTTAGGTTTTCTGATAGTTTGAGGATGGAAGAAATAGCTTTCTCTAATTGTTCTTGATCTAGTGCGGTTCGAATATTTAGGTTTAACTTATATATATTATAATCCTTCTGGTCACGAGTGAGGGAGCTGAGTTCTAGAAGAGGTATGTCGCTATTTAAGTTTAGTTTGTCGATCAATCGACGTTCTAAGTCGCTATTCGGGGTTGGTAACAGGAAAAATTTAGGAGTTAGGTTGTTGTATAGAAGGGTTTCGTTTCTTACTCTAAGGACTGCTTCTTCGTCAGTAGGGTTGTTGGTATGAATAGGTTGAGTATTGATCTTTGTGGTAGAATCCTTGATCTCTGTCATTTTCAGTAGTTCCTTAGCCTTGGCATGAGTTACGACATTGATGCTTTTTAGGGTTCCGTAAGTAGAATACGGAACCCTATTAATATGACTTTTTTGTCCGTCCGTCTGTCACAGAGCTGTATATCCTGAACTATAATAGCTAGACACTTCAAATTTTCACAAAATGTGTATTACTGTGGCCGCTATAACAACAAGTCATAAAAAAAATTGAAAAACAACAAAAACAAGTCTAAAATAAATCAAAAAAAGAAAAAAAAATTATATAAAAAAAATTTTGAAACAAAATCATACACGCGCTGATACGAAAAGCGCTGCCAACAACGAAGAGGCACATACGCATTACGATCTAATGCGCATTACTATCCAAAAACGAAGACGGCGATAAGGAATGCTGTTACGATGCGACAGTATTCCTTATCGCCGTTTTATATATTTCAATGACGAAGCGGAACCCTTCGTGTGCGGATGCGACTCGCACTTGCCAGTTTTATTTGTACTTCTCCGTTCTCTTTGTAAGTAGGGTGTTCGTCTGAAATAGCCCGGCTGAGAGCGTCTGCACTCACGTTGAGCTTCCCCGGTTTATGTTTCATGTCGAAGTCGTATTCTTCCAACCGAATTCTCCACCTCATTAGCCTGGAGGATGGGTTTTTCAAATTCATCATCCAAACTAAGGGTTTATGGTCAGTTATCACGGTGAATTTCCGGCCGTATACGTATGGATGAAAATGTTCGATGGCAAACACGATCGCTAGTAACTCCTTCTCAATAGTGGAGTACCTGGTTTCAGCACCGTTTAGCACTCTACTGGCGTAAGCTATTGGTCTGTCTCCTAACTCGATGGTCTGGGATAAGACGGCTCCAATGGCTAAATTGCTGGCGTCGGACGTGACGAAAAATTCCTTGGAGAAGTCTGGGTAGGCAAGGATTGGGGCCTGGATTAAACATTCCTCGGGGATAGTGAATGCTTCGTCGCACTCTGTGTTAAATTTAAAGGGAACATCCTTTTTGAGTAGAGTGGTGAGCGGTTTGGCTATTTTGGAAAAGTTTTGTATGAAACGCCTATAGTAGCCGACGAATCCTAGAAAGGCTCTGATGTCCTTGGCCTTATTGGGTCGGGGGTATGTTTTGACGCTTTGTATTCTCGCCGGGTTGGGCTTTACACCGTCGTCCGTTATAAGATGTCCTAAATACATAATCTCCTTTCTTTCAGATTGTACTCCATAAGTCGTTCAAACACGGCCGTAAGTCTGCTATTATGTTCCATTAGGTTTTAACCATGAACCACGATGTCATCCATATAAATAAAACAATGGATGCCCTGGAGGCCCGACAACACGTTGTTCATGGTTCGCTGGAAGGTCGCCGGAGCGCCTTTAAACCCAAAGGGCATACGGTTATATTCATAGTGGCCATACGGGGTACTAAATGCTGTTTTCTCACTACCTCTTGAGTTCATTAAAATCTGGTGGAATCCATTAGCCAAGTCCAAAGTAGTGAAGTATTTCGATTTTCCCAATTGATCTAGTATCTCGCATATATTTGGTAAGGGAAACGCATCACCTACTGTGACGTTGTTTAGCTTACGGAAATCCACCACAACACGCCATTTCATGTTTCCATGTTCGTCCGGTTTTTTAGGGACTAACAAAAGGGGAGAATTCCATGGGCTATTAGAAGGCTTAATTTCGTTTTCCAGCATGCCTTGAATTTGTCGGTCTACTTCCTTCCTGTTTGCTTCAGGTAACCGGTATGGCTTAGTGTAAATAGGAGGCTGGTTTGGAATCGTGTCGATAGCGTGAGTGGCAGCGTTAGTAAAACGTCAGGTGGTCTCCTTCTAGAAAGAAGAGACTGTTATACTTCCTGACTAATTCTCTAACACTGTCTGACTCCTCTTCGTTGCAGTGGTCCAACTTAACGAGTCCTAACAACTTCCTAATTCTTCCTCTCGTTGGATCGTGGTCATAATTAGGCAGCGCTACGTCGAAGTCTTCCAAATTTTGCTAATCGAGATGGACATCTTCTCTTCGTATAGTAACGTCCTCTTCGTTGTTGTTGAGCACAAGGATATCAACAGACCCGTGTATTGGTTTTGCAATTGTGTTGCCCAACATAACACCTGGTTTGATTTCTTTGTTGATAGTGACTATTTCAGCTTCGGATTTGGTTGATACTGGCACTGAAATGACCATTTCAACCCGAGCTGGAATAGTGATAACGTCACTTGTCCTGTCTAACAAACAAGAGGAGAAGTTTGCTGCCTTGGTATGTTTTTGAGGTGGCGCTTTCAAGTTTGGTTTCGCCTTATTTTCAGCTGAGGTGTTTGGACATGAGTTTTCGGGACCGACCTTTAAGGAAATAGTTTTATTTTTATAATCAATTGTGGCGTTTGTTTTTCGGAGAAAATCGTGACTAAGTAACCCGTCATAATGTAGAGAGGATTCTTTTCCGAGTATATGAAACGAGTGTTCTAGACAGTGGATTCGTTTAGCGACAACGTCCCTAAAGCTAGGCCTTGGGTGGGGGTAGATTTAGAGAATAGGGTTGTGATGTTATAGATTACATCCTGGTTGTAATTGCTCTCTGGGATTAGGGAAGAAGATTTTAACAAACTTATTTCTGATCCGGTGTCGAGGATGAATCGGGTTTTGGTTGTTTTGCTTATATTTAAGGGGAAGGCAATGGTAAGATTCCGATGGTCGAGGTTCAGTGGTAATTCTAACATCCTGGCTTGGGGTAAAATTAGTGTGGTTTCTCTAGACTCTTTAAGGTTAAGTCGGCCTTTTGTTACTTCAGCGGTGACTGGCCGACAATTTGTCTCCGCGTTCACTAGCTTTTTGGTTCTGTAGGGGCTACAATTTGTGGGATAGGGGAGGAAGGGGTTAGTTCCGGATTTCCTTGATCCGCTGCGTTTTCCACCGAGGGGTTAGGAGTTCGGAACCTGGAGTTATTGTATCACCTAGTTCTGCATTCGTGAATTTCGTGACCTATTTTCTTGCAATATCTGCAAAAGGAGGTTATCTTGCTGACATAAGTAGAGTAGTTATGATGTGGAGGACGTGTATTGGTTGGGGGAGGAATTTGACGGTTTCCTTGGGAGCATTGTGGTGCAATATGTCCGGGTTTCCCACACTTGTAGCAGGTTGGCGGTGGTCTTTGCTGCTGAGGTCGATTGTGGTGGGTCGTTGGCAAATTCTGGCCTCTGGCAATTTCGTTTTGGTTCGTCTGGTTCGGTGATCCTCTAGCAAAGTCGTTCCGGGTAGTATGGCTCTGTGGTCTTGCTTCTATCCTAGAGGCGTGTTCTAGCACGTGGTTCGTGAGAAGGCTTAGTTTTTTTACTGGGTAAACCTTGGCTAGCACCTGGAGTTGACCATTTGATAGGCCATCTTCGAGAGCTCTTACGGCTTGGGTTTCATTATCGTTGATTATGGAACTTAAGAGGATTTCATCTCTGGTGTACGACCTGGAAGCTTCGTTTAGGAGAGAGAGAGTAAAGTTAATTCGTTGCACGAATTCCCTAGTAGGTTCTCCGGGTTTCTGGCATATCTGAATTAGCTGATTTTGCAGTGTGAACCGCGAGAGTTTGGTTTCAAACTTAGTGCCGATTTTAAGTCCTTCCAAGAGTAATCTTGATGATATCTTATTACCTCGTACGCACCGCCGGACAGTTTATTTTTGATAACGCTCAGGAAAAGTTTGTGGTCAGTTTCGCATTGCACGGTATTGAAGACGTCATTTGCGCAAGAGATAAATTTGTGTAGATTCCTTGATTCGCCCTGAAATTCGGGAATAAAGCTTTGTGCGAGAGACAACGAGAATGAAGATACGAATTTGGTCTGATTCTCGACTGCGGACGTATTTCCTAAACGTCCAGATGCATTGGACTCGTCCACGAGTTCCATTAGGCGATCTATGGCGTTGTAGTATTTGGTCTCCGTAGATTCGAAAATTCGCGAGGAGAAATATTCTAGATTTTCGTCTTCCGGTGCAAAATCCTTGACCAATTCGAAGTGGATGCCCTTGAAGGGTTCCCAGTATTGGTCGAGAAGACTGACCTTTCGATTTATTATAGACTGGTTGGCTCCCACCAGGCTTTGTGTAAGGACACTATCTGCTAATCGCAATAGTTGTTTGCTCCGTTCTGTTTGAGTTTTGAGTAGATTAGTTTTTGACGTCGAAGCAGACGCATTAAGGGAGTGATCGACAATTGGTGTTGGTTCCCTCTGAGGGTTATTAGGGGGATTAGAGGGCATAGTGGCTAAGTCAGGGTTGCTGATAAATGAGGCGACGGTGGGTTGGGACCCGACTTCTTCGGTGTCCGATCCTTGTTGTTGGTGGGTTAGAGTTAGAGTCTCTATTCTTGTGTTGACGCCTTCCTTCGTGGTTTCAACCCAGTCTCTAGTAGGCTTGCGCATAGTAGTTCGCAACAAGGAGCGGTCAATTTCGTTCGAAGCTCCTCAGCGAACTAGTTCGCTCTTTTAGTTCGTCAGCTCCCGTCTGACTTTTATGCATTAGACTTATAAAATGACTCTTGTATAAGATAGTATGAAAGAAAAAAAGGCATATTTTTTGTACTTTGTGCGTTATATAATCAGTCAAATGAATTATAAAAAAAACTTACATATTACTATGCAAAAATATTAATTTAGAAACTTTGTTCGTTGATAACAGCGTTCTACGATCATTAAGGATTTGACCTGCCGCCGAAAAAACGCGTTCGCATGGTACTGATGTTGCTACAATGCAAAATCTCTTTAATAAATATGCGTAAACATGAGGATACAATTGACGACGCTCGTGCCACCATTGAAGCGGATCTTCTTTGCGATTCAAATACTCTTCGTTGAGGTACTTATCGAGTTCGCGAACACCAGCAGCAACTTGGTTATCTGGTTCAGTAATTTTTTGGATATCTTGGTCAAAATCATCCCATATGCTGTCCTTTTTATTTTCATCTCTGTTCCTACGAGAACAAGACGCCGATGAGTCGCTAGAAGTAGGAGTATTTTGATTCTCTCTTTGTTCAAGTAATTGCACTTTGCCGATGTTATTTCTGAGAGCTTGTAATGCAATTTCACAAGCGCTTTGGTTTCTAAAACATCTTGTTCTAAATCGGGGGTCTAGAATCGTGCACTCAGCGTATAGAATATTATCCTCTATATCTTTAAAACGATCTTCCATGCCTTTCCTCAGTTTTGATTGCAAAGCAATTATTTTTTGATTATTAGAAGCATGTTTTTGCAGAAAGCTTTTAAGTAAGTTACAAAAAATAATAACTTTTGACAAAGTAACATTTTTTTCGGCACTTATTTCTACAGTTATTTCATAGAACGGACTAAGTAAAGCTAAAATTTCCCTTATTATCACCCAATCCCTTTCATTTAAAGTTAGGTCAGAGCGCAAAAGTGCAACTGTAGCAATTACTGCATCCTTTATCTGTATTAATCGCTGAAGCATGTCAAAAGTAGAATTCCAACGGGTCTGAACATCCTGTTTGAGCTTCAGAATAGGTAAATTCATTTGCTGTTGTGTAGCAATCAACTTTTTTTTACCCTGTGTGCTCCGATTAAAAAACTCGACAATATTTTTAACCTTCGCTAAAACGTCAGATATCTCTTTCGTAGCTTCTTGTACAACAAGATTTAGAGAGTGAGCGAAACATGAAATTGAAGGCCATTCACCAATTCTGATAGCAGCTAAGATGTTTGCAGCATTATCACTAACGACAGCAGTAACTTTGTGTGAAATGTTGCACTCTGCCATAACATTTTGCGTAAAATCACATAAGTTATGGCTTGTATGTCGTTCATTATAATTTATGCAGCCAAGTAATGCTGACTGAAGTTTAGACTGTTCATCTATAAAATGGGCTACGACAGCTATATAACTTTCGTTATTCCTAGATGTCCAACCATCAATACTCAGAGACAACGCTGAAACCTCCTGTACTTTTCTTTGTACTTCGTCCGTTGCCTCATTGTGAACCCTTGACATTAAATTTTGTGACAATGTTTTTCTTGATGGAAGTTTATAGCCTGGACATTGAGAAACTAACTCAATAAGTTTACGAAATTCTGGTTCCTCTACGATTCGTAAAGCATGATTCCCTTTAGCAACCATCTTGACAAGTTGTATGTCGATTTGTTCAACCTTACGAACTGGCGGTGGTTTACGAATATATTGGTTGATTAATTGTTGGGAGTTTGCTACATTTGAAGTTGCCGAAATAATATTCTCCGATGCGGATGTACTTTGACTTGATTGAAGTAAGTTTAATTCACGTATTATAGGCCTTTCAATTGCTAATGGGATCAAAGTGTGTTTTGTTTTCATATGCCGTGTTAAATTTCCATTTGAGCCTCCCGCAATGCTTATGAATGTTGAACAGTGGTTACATTTTGCTTTTTTATTGTTTGTATCTTCAGTGAAATGCGTCCACAAAAAACTGTGTTTTCTTTTTGACGCCATAGTAAAAATTTGCCTAAAAAAAAACACATAAATCCTCCAGGTAAACAAACTACCTCTATTGAACTCTACTAACCTAACCTCTACTGAACTCTACTAACTGACTATTGAAGAACGGAAACTCACAATGATCAAGTTTTAAATATAAATAGGTTTTATTTGCTGTAATATCAATTTAAGACTGATATACACAACAGCCACACGGCGCATATATTCCTTTGTTGCTACAAATGGTTACAACGATATACTGCGTATGTACTACTGCGCAAGCGCATTTCGCGAAAATTTGTATCTCGGACCGAACCGAAAAATTTAAAGAAGTGAACTCTTGCTCTTTTTCACTTTCGAGTTTCGATTCGATCTGATCAAGTGAACTAACGAACTAGAGAGCGAGGGATCTGGGATCTCGTTCGCGTAGTTCGTCGTTGGGATCGTTCTAACGACCTAGTTCGTTCGCGAACTACACAAGCCTAGTCTTTAGTGCCGTCAAAGCACCTAAGTTTGGTATACTCGTCTTGAGGGTTGAATTTTGGGTGACTCTTTATCCTAGTGTCGTTCTCACAAAAACTGACCCACAACTGGATAAGGTTTTCAGTTTGTTAGATAGTATTCTAGTGGATTTGGTCTCAGGGATTGACGCGTGTAGTCTTTTTATTTCCGTGGTGAGTCCTAGCTGTGCTTTAGTAAGATTGCTATATTCATTTTCGGTCATTACGCGGATAAACTCTCAAGAAAGGATAGGTCGAGTATGGATAGATATGGATGGATATGGGTTATCGATTGCTTTGTAGGGATAAAGTAAAACTAATGATTTAGAAGGCAGGGAAAACTGGAACTGAAAATTAAGTTGGAGGAATCGAAATTACCTTAACGAGGCTGACATTAATTTTGTGAGACTAAAATATTGTTTGATCGAAACTAAGATTATTATAGATTATACAAGATTACGAAATATACCCCTTTTTTGTGGGGTTCTCTTATTCGTCAGCAGGCTCAGAGAGTGTCGGATAACTAGGATGGCTAGCAATCTGAAGGATCATAAACATCGCTACGTGACATCTACCCGGATAGGTGCTGGCAAATTCGTCCCGAAATGAATTTCCGTTTGAGTGGACCTCCAATTGTAACCATTCGACGATTTTTTCTAGGGCAATGGTTACCTTTTGTTGGTCCTCGAGGGGTAGTTTCGCCACGTATTTACGAACCTACCTCGATGCTTTATAAGTGAAGTTAGTGTCATTCACAACTATGACCATGTTTTTGGGTTGGGTATGGTTATTCAATCCTGGTGAATACACATTTTATAAGGAAGCAATTTGTAACAAGTATTTAAAAGAAAAGGAATATAATTCTAATTGCCCGAGAACAGCATTCGGACGCTTATTATCCTAAAAACAATAAGTTTAGGTTACTTGAGCCAAGGTATTTGATTTAAAAGTATTTTGGTGTCTTCTATAGATTTTATTTTATGGGTTAAATTAGAACAAGAAGAGTAGAATCGTTTCATGGTTGATATTTCGAAATCTTTGCCGGGGTAGAAGAAAAAGAAAAAAAAATTTAGGAAAGGATCCACCTTTACATCTTCTTACATTTGTTCTTACTTCTATATATGTGCATTTTTATATGTTCAATAAGAAAAATCGAATTAAATTACGCTGCCCTTATTATTGATTTTGGTTGATGCTGGATATGGCTGAGACTGGATACTCTGGTTATGCTGGATCTCTGGATACTCTGGGTTACGCTCGATCTCTGGATTCACTGGATATACTCATTCTCTGGATACACTGGATGACTGGTTCACTGGATGTCATCAGTTGTGGCATCCCACCGCTGCCACCAAAATTTATGTTGTGATATTTTCACTTAGAATTTTCTTTCACAACATAGGATCGAGGAGTGCTTATGGACAAGATCACTCGACCCCTTTTGAATTTAATAAAAGTCAAATTCGGTTTTAATTATTTGTAAGATCGCATAACTGGATTTTTATTTTAATTCTAATTTAGATTTTCGTTTTTTACTAGTTCACATAATTTTTTTATTTTTTTCTTCGTATAACAATAATAATTAGATTTCAAGTTATCGACTTCTTATGAGTTCATGATTTTAATTTAAGCCTTTAGGTTCTCATAGTTATGAATTTTAACTTCCTTAAATTTACTTAATTTCAACTACAATTTTAATTCAAACTCCTTTTAGTTTTCACATAATTCAAGTTTGTATCATTTCATAATTTTTAATTTTAAACTTGCCTTAAATTCATTTAAATTTAACTACAATTTTAATTTAACTCCTTTTAGGTTTCACCTAATTCAAATTTTAAGTTCACGATTTTAAGTTTTAACTTCCCTTAAATTTACTTTAAATTCTATTTCATTGTTAGTTCAACTCCTTTTAGGATTCACATAATTCAAGTTCGTATAATTTCATAATTTTTAACCGACTCAAAAGAAGGAGGTTATCAATTCGTCTGTATTTTTTTTTAATGTTTGTTAGCTCATAACTCCGTCATTTATGAACCGATTTGAAAAAAACTTTTTTTATTGGACAGAGTATAGATTGATTGGTCCCATTAAAAAAAAAACCCATAAAAAATGAAATTAAAAAAAAAATTTAAATCAAATTCTTTCGATGAAATCGATGAATTCGGTATAATGATATGGCGCTGATATGGAAACGCAATGGCGCTGTCGCATATTTATGGTCAGTTCACAAAAAGAAAACTGATGCCACAAATTGATCTCCGCTGAGAACCACGATGGCTGCACAAAACTCCAATGCCCTTTCACCGGAGGAAGCTGAAATATGTCACCAAAGAGCAAAATATTGACTACGCCGAATAATTTGTTGTTGTTCTTGTATTCCTGAAGTCTTAGATGAATTATCTTTAGGTTTTCATAGGACACCATAGAAATTTCATCTATGATCAGCCAATTTATGTAACGCCATTTACGCCGTTCATTCTCGAGTCGTTGTCCGGTAATTTTTTTGTATGTCATCGTACTTCCTTTTTCAATCGGAAGCAAGAAAATACTGTGTAGTGTCTTTCCAAATACCTAACGAGCGGCAACCCCTGTTAATGACCCAACTTCCACGAAATTAGGTTTCTGCAGTATATCTACTGTAGTAGGTCTGTAACAAAGTTTAATATGTTCTACAACTAATTTCAAGAGAAATGATTTACCACTACCCGCACCACCTGTGATAAGAAGAAACAGCTGACTTTCGTCTCCATGCAAATCCTGTTCGATTGCCGTCGAAACTTTCTGAAATAAATCCCTTTGCTGGATATTTAATCCTTGAATGCTCTCCAGAAAGAGTTCATCTGACAGAATGGCTCGTTCTCCTACGTCTTCACAAAACGTATCATCATCATTTACAATCTGTTCACCAACACATAATATAGAAGCATTGGGAACATGAGTCTCACGCGCAGCATTAAGCGCGGTAGCTTGGGCAAGAGCTTGTTGAATAATTTGTTCGGCATGAGCAAATTGTTCCGCGCTGACGTTACGTTGCAACGGGCGAAAATCGCTTTGGCGTCTTATAAAGCACTCTTCGGCAGCTTCGCTTTCCAGTAGTAACTCGCCTTCGTCGCAGAATGGTATGTGGCATACTATTAAACTGTAATAGTACGCTTCTTTGTCACTATTAATTGTATAATAGCGGGTACGTAATACTGCCGGCCTATTTCTTATGCGCATTCTAGTATTGTTCTGCAATCTGATGTACCTCACTGGCGTAATATCATCTTCTCTCAGTTCCCCATCACCATCGTCTTCCGACCATGTCGCGTTAGAGATAGTTTCAAAACGGACGGCAAATTCGGCAAGGCTTAAGTCATTTAGTTCGCTTGGGCGTAACACATAACGATCGAAAATGTTATTATAAATACTGGTTTCATCATTGTCCAATTTCAACAGTCTGAAGCGTTCCTCCGGCCTGCAACTATTTACAAAAACGGTCTTTCGCGACGATATTTTCAATGGCAAATTCTGGCGCATTCTGGCGCGCTCACCAAGCGTTGATTTAAAATAGCCATTGAAACCGAAAATAACTGTTGCCAAACATCACCGCCTCGTCTCTTAGCGTTCGAAATAGCCTCTCGTATCACATTACCTGCATCATGTGGTTCGCATTTACTTGCATATTTAGCAACGTAGTAGGCTACAGCGGTGACACTACCACAGGGTTGCACGTCAATATTTCCCTTCCACATACCTAAAAGAACTGCATTGTAATTATTTACCATGCTTTCTTCTGAGGTTCTTTTCAACAAACAGAACCTTCCATTGTTAGCAAGTGCTTCATCTGGGCCTAGACAAACGGTGTTATCACTTGCTGCTTTTGGAAAACCAAAGCGACAACCATTGTCTTGGCGATTTTTTTTGCATGTCGCAGTGTCTTTATGGATTTGCAAATCCGCGAGTAATTTGCGCAACACAGGGTCGTTAGGATTTAGAGAACACGAACACCTCTTTCAATTACGGCTATTCCTTGAGGAGTAGAGAATTCAGGAACATTACTACACCAAACTAGCATGTGCAGATGTTGGCTACTGCGGTTCTGGAACTCCACTCGGTACCAATAATCCTCAACAGGACCAGCCAAGCACTCTTGATTGCGCTTTAAGAATCGCATGTGAGTATTAACGCGCAGTGTGAATTGTCGTGCAACCACTACCGGATGTCTTTGCACTAGTTCTAAGCGCTTCGGGAATGTCAGGCGTTCGGCGTTAACGATGTCACGTCCATCGGCGATGAGCAATGCTTTTATCATGTCGGACCAATTTAAATCATTGCAAGAAAATGTTAAGAACCATGTTGGAGGCCCTAAGGTTCTAACCATTGCAATCAATTCAGAGCAACATTTTTGCCAATATGACGAAGATCCCCTAATATTTCTCATAGTGAGATGCATATTATCAACAAGCCCCTGTGGTGTTTGCTTTCCATAACCTTGTCGCATCCTACACGATACAGAAACACTTGATTTTGCTCGAAAATATTCAACAATAGATAGAGCATAAAATAAATACTCATTTCTGTTAAATCTTTTGTCACCACTCATTACCCGATTTTGGAAGTAATCTAGGGGAGTAACTGGATTTTCTCTTTCCTCACCAAAGCCATTCTTGCCATCTGGATAAAGAAAATACCAACTCTGTAATCAATATCACTTTTGCCCCACACATTTGGATCTAATACACTAAATACTACACAAGCAACAGCCGCTATCCCAGTGCATTGTTTGCCCCGAGATGAATTGAATCGTAAGTCAGCTTGGTGAAACGACCCACGTAATATTGCCTTGTTATCATCTCAAGTGACGTAATTGTTCGACGAAGTACCTGAAGTAACACGACTCTCTTCTAGATTACAATTTTCAGCTATTTGAACTAACGGAGTAATATTTGACGTAGTTTCAAAATGTGCTTGAATATCTTTGTAAAGATGGTTGTTGCAAATTAACCATGCTAAAGCTCGATTTAATCTTAGCATATCCACGACGAATTCCTTACTGCGTGGAAGATTCTCCAAACTTTCTATAACCAGAACTAAACCAGCCTGGTGCGGAGTCAGAGGTAACTGCTCAGCTATTTCCACGACATCTTTTGCAAATAAAATGACCTGTCCCTTGCACCAATTTTGACCTAAACGACTGTTGAGTTTAACTACTTTAAGGAATGGTACAATTCTACATAGAAACCGTTCTTCAACGATCGTCAAATTTGATGATTCAAACGGTATTTCTGCGGGAATCATTTTATTCCAATAGGCAGTTGGTGGAATTTTTCTGAAATTTGAAATTTAATGAAAATTTGCTGGAACCGACTCCAAAAATAACTATAAGTATTGAAGAAGTAAATATTTAATTTTGAACAATTTTTAATGTTTTCTTTAATATGTTTTTGTAATGTAATATATAGAATAGAAAAAAACATTATTTTTAACTTTTTAGTTGTTTTTGCGATTGTAGGATAATAATTGGAAACGGTTCTTTTTTTGTGAAAAATTTTTTTAATTTTTAACTTGCCTTACATTCATTTAAATTTAACTACAATTTTAATTTAACTCCTTTTAGGTTTCACCTAATTCAAATTTTAAGTTCACGATTTTAAGTTTTAACTTCCCTTAAATTTACTTTAAATTCAATTTCATTTTTAGTTCAACTCCTTTTAGGATTCACATAATTCAAGTTGGTATAATTTCATAATTTTTAATTTTTAACTTGCTTCAAATTCACTTAAATTTAACTAGAATCTTAATTCAACACCTTTTAGGTTTCACTTTCCTTTAGGATTTTTCTTAACTTTACCGGACAGCACGACGTCCTTTGCATAAACTGACTGACCCTTCCGAATAAATCTGGCAGGTCTTATCCTGCCGCGAACAATGACCGGACAACGGACCTCCAATCCATGAAAAACCAATTCTTTCTATTTGAATTTCATGGATTTAGAGGTGACCATTGTCCAACTCGACTGATTCCCACGGAATCAATTGAGTTTGGTCACAATGCACGAAAGATCAATTCTTTTATTTGGTTTTGAAAAATCAATAGTTGAATTGATTTCTCGTGCATTCAAAGGGGCGGATGTCTCTGGGAACAACAGATGGTTCGTTTGTTCCCAGAGGATCAGTGGCATCAATAGATAGGCAGAACGGGATCCGCGATAATAGAACTTCTTTTTGTATGCAGATTTTAAAGATCCCGTTCTGCCACGCGCACGTGTCACAGGGTGACAATTAAATTTAGATTTTTGAATTTGTCGTTTTAGTTTCGTTCGATTTTTTTTTTTTTTTGATTTTTTTTTTTTTTGGGTATGAAATTTTATTTTCATAACACCTTTCATTTGACACTATTAAGGGTATTGAAAAAAAAAATCAAAATCCGCCATCTTGTAGCGGCGGCCGTATTATATTTATCACAATATTGAGTTCTGTATGTTTTATTGTCACCTGAACTAAAGGTGTATGCAAAATTTCTGCTCAATCGGAAACCGGAAAGTGGGTCAAATTTAACTTGCAAGATTTCATTACTGACACACAGACACCGGGACAGGTGAAAGTAAATAAAAGCTTTTAATAAAAACCAGGAAACTCGACTGACTGTAAAAAAGAACTCAAAAGATGTAAACAAGACACATTCATAATTATATCTATAAATTAGTACTATTAAAATTGTACTTGTGTCATTCTAGTTGAATGCTGATAGTGAGTGTACCTAAAGGTATATTGTATTGCCAACATAAGTACTGATGTACATAGGTATTTAACAGGTCACTATTTGTAACAAACAGACAAAGAATAACTAACGTCCATGATGACACTTTGGGGAAGAATACGAATTTACCGACTCCCCATTCTTCAAAATCGGTCCAGCCGTTTGATGTACAGGAGGTAAATGTTGGCAGGTGAATATTGACAGGTCACGTCGGCCATATTGAGCTTTTGCTGACGTCTTATGGTTGATGACACTTGGAGGAAAAATACCAATCTAATGATACTTCACTCTTTACAATCGGTTCAGCCGTTTGCGGTACAGGAGGTAAATGTTAGCAGGTGAATATTTGCGGTAACGTCCGCCATATTGAGTTTTTGCTAACGTCACAAAGCCTATGATACTTGCGGGAGAAATACAAATCTAATGACACCTCATTATTTAAAATCGTACAAGCCGTTTAGGCTACAGGTGGTAAGAAAGAAACAAACAAACATACATACGCGCGAAAAACATTACCCTCCTTTGGTCAGTCGGGTAAAAAGGAATGTCCAGTTATGTCAGTAGTTTGTTAATTTCGAATAATCAATATAACGTATAGACTTCAGATTGGGGAACGACTCTCCTGAAAGGAGGAGGAAATGTTACGTAATAATTTCTTTCATGACCTACATGAATAAATGACCCACATTCACTGAGCAAGTCAGCAGACGAAATTATCACGTTATTCCGATTTTCGCGGCGCGCGCCTGAACTGCGGTGTCAGCGCTCACGTTTCAATCGGAAGTTAAGTAAGTTGAAATTTATATGCTTATGAAAGTAAGTTTAATTAAGTATGTTTGCAGTTATGTAATCATTCAGTTTAATAATTATATTAAGTTTAATTGTTGAAACTATAACGCCTTAGGTCATCGCGGAAGTAAAGTAGGTTGCAATATTGGCACCACCTTTACTTCCATGATCTGTGAATAAAAACCTCCGATTGTATCGAAACCAGGCAGTTGGAAATTATGCAGCAGTGAGTCCGTTTAGAAGTTTTGTACATAGCCCGTAAGAATAAGAATAAAGTGCCTAAAAACGAATAGTAAAAGAGTTTTCATTCTCATTGGGAGTTTTTCATGACATTTTTATTTTTTGAAGAATAGAAAAATTTTATTTTGGGTAAGTCGTCCGTGCCGTTTACAATGTATTTTTACAATAATTGTGCTTATTTATATTCTTATTCTAATATCTATATCTTATCTGTAAGCAACCTATTGTCCAAGTTTGTGTTACATATTTATATATTTCGTTGGTGGGTCGGTAGGCGGGATCCCTTTCCGTAAAATTTGTACTACGCTTGAGTTAATTTAATGGTTCTTATCCGCAAATGGGCGATTCAAATTCTCTTTATAAATTTAAGCGTGCGTTATGTCGTGAAGTGTATAAGGTTTTTTTACACAAAAAAGGCTTGTAAATTAGGTTTACTAGCTAGGGTTTAACAGTAACAACAACATTATTATTGTAGGTCGTTAAACAGATGTTTCGAGTTTAATTTTGGACGTGAAAACGTCTTTCTTCCCGTTCTCATTTTTCAATCGCTAATAACTACGAGACTAATTACGCGATAAAAGCGGTTAAGGTCACAGTGAATAGAACATATTTGTACGTATTGATTGACCAGCACTTGTTTTTCCCGTGACGTCATCGAGCTAATGCAAGCGCCCACGCCTGATTATAGTTTTTTAGCGTTGTGAGAGGATATTTATGAGTGTAGCGTAAGAACGCGTTAAGATAGGACGTTGATTGGGGTATCATTGTAAAACGCATAAAAAGAACTATCAGGACCTTAAGCTTAATGGTTCAAATTTGCTCCGAAATGTAAGCAAAGATCGGTATGAATTTGTAAATCGAAAAAAATTGGAAGATATCGTCTCATATGAAGCGTAAATATGCACCGAATTGTAAAAACCTCAACTGGGAGAAAACCCGCATCAAACCGAATATTAAAAACCAAAAATGTTCAGTGCCGAGGAAGTGTGAGAGCTACGGCGGCAACGAAGAAGAAATAAAAAAAATGGCGGAAAAAACTAAACTTGTGATTTATCTACAACTCTCCATAACCATTGTAATTTATAATCCAATAATTAAACTACATATTAGTACGAAAATTTTGTTGCAAGTTTTTTGACGTTAAAACATCCTTTCGCTCGTTATATACACTCATAGCCATTGAAACTCTCTTGCAGTACAATATACCGTCAGATTTCAATCGCCAATAGCTCCGAGGCTAATAATGCGGTAACAACTGTTGTCACAGTGGAAAGAGAATTCCTGTACGTGCTTAGCGTGCATCATTGGTTTTGCGCGTGACGTCATTGGGCTAGTCCACTTACGCATGATTGTTTTTAATAAGCGTTGCGTAAAATTATAAATCATTGTAGCGCGGAACGTGATCATGAAGGACGTTCGTTCGGGTGTCATTGTAAGGAGTTTGATAAGTGAAACAATAAAAATATTCGCTGAGGTATAAGTAAAAATTGGTATTAAATTGAAAATTGAAAAAAATTGAAACTATCGGCTCATATAAGTCGTAAATTTTGGCCGAATTGAATAAATCGCAAATCAAAAAGAGCTGGCATCAAATCGAATTCAAAAAAACCTAAAGTGCCTAGTGCCGAGTAAATATCATAGCTACGTCGGCATTAAAGAGGAAATGGAAAAAACATTGGTTGTCTGTAAAGTCGGTTTACGGACGATAATTTTACGTGATAACGTCATAAGAAAGCATTGATGAAAAATTGCCTACATTTATGAATTGAATTGAATTATTTTCACTGAATTATCATTATTTTGTATAATACAAAGAAGGAGCTAATTGAAAATGTAAATTTTTTTAATAAATTTTTTACTTAAATTATGCAGATTAATTATAAGTAACAATATGCTATGTATTAACAATTTATTTATTCGTACATACGCGTATTAGTTTGGATTCAAGAGAGATTCTTGAATCCACACTAATTTGCGTATGAACGAATCTCTCATGAATCCAATCTCATACGAGTATTAGTTTGGATTCATAAGAGATTCTTGAATCCACACTAATGCGCGTATGGACAAATGAGAGATTCGTACAAACGCTAGTTAGTTTGGATTCATGAGAGATTCTTGAATCCACACTAATACGCGTATAAACGAATCTCTCATGAATCCAAACTATACTTTACGCGCGGGATTCATGAGAGATTCGTTCATACGCGCATTAGTGTGGATTCAAGAATCTCCCATGAGTCCAAACTTATGTATGAATCTCTCATTCGTCCGCTCTCCTCAGGCGGAACGTGACAATGAGTCACGATATTTCATTTGTGCAGCCGGCCATCGATTTATAAGACGTTATCACGTCAAAAATAAACTTGTGATTTATCTTTTCTGTCACCGTATTACTCTACATAACCATTGTATAGGGGGCATTGATTTAAGTACATACTAGTAAGAAACACTTATAATAATTTAATCCCCAAGTTTTCACGGAAAATCAACGGCGCGGACCTTGACTGGGCCTTGCGGTTTTTTTAGTATGTTCAAATATATACACATGTTTGATTTAGTCTGAGAGCGCTAATCGTAAACTGACAAGGTCTTAGAGGTTTATGTTGTATTTGGATCTGAACTAAATTTAGTAAACTATTCACAATAAATCCAACATTTGAAGACCTGCAGGGAGATGAATTAGGAATATCATTTAAAGTAATTTAAATGAACTAATGGATCGAAGTAATGAATATATGACTGATAAGTCTAAATCAGGTGGAAGGACTTAGACTCCAATTAATGTACACGAATTCACCAAAGCACCAGAAAACATGGAGTGTAATACACGTGCTCAAAGTATTAGAAGACAGCTGTTGTTGACATTAAAACATCAAAAAAAATGTTGATCAAACAATAATTCATAAAACTTCGAAACCGGGGAAATCAGATTCTAGAATTGTATTCTCAGAAGTTTCAAAGAAAAAATAAAAAGTTAATAAAATCTAAATTCGAAAAATTTAACAGCAAAGAACTTTTTTAAATTTAGTAATGATGGATGTAGTTTGAAACGAAGGCACTCCAAATCTCGACATAAACACCACAAAAATCTTGTGAAAAATAAATGTAAATTATGAACTACTGAGTACTGACTCAAGAAAAGAATATCTTCAATCGAAATCCCTCAAATGTTCCAAGGAACAAGGCGTAAATAGTTCTCATGCCAAGACAGATGTTACTAAAATCATAAACTCGAATTCTAGTTCGTTTGAACACAAGTTATGTCTTATATCGAATCATCCACATGCTAGCAATACTGAAGGAAGGTTAACAAATTTAAATTTATGGCCGAATGATACTTCCGTGAAAAGTTCAAAAGAGAGCCAAACTATTATAAAAACGATGATCTCAAATCAAGAGAATTATTGTTTAAAATGTAAAAAGAAGGTAAGGACCAGGATCATAAGTCTAGTTCTATCTGAATCTACCTAAGTAAAATCTAAAGTCTCTCTTAATCTGTAATCTGAATCCAAATAAACCCAGAAGGAGAAAGTAAGGAAAGGTCATTGAAACGAAGGAAAAGCTGTTAGAGCTCCCAGCAATGAGGCTTACGTACAATATGATGAGTACCTCAAGAACAAGAAATATTTCGACTATTTCAAGGCCCAGTTTGAGACGAGGTGAACAACAATATATTTCTCGAAGAAACCTTCACAGTGTGTCCCAAAAATAACCGATTTTTTTGGATATAGGATAAAATACACATTATATAATCTTTGAAAGTTATTTTTTATTCAAAATAGATTCCATTAGACTCAATACATTGTTTGGAACGATCAACCACCGTGTTCAAAAATTTTCTTATGTCATTTATAGGAATTACGGCTGCTTGAAATGCTACTTTCATCTTGGTTTTCAGTTTTGAAAATAGAAAATAGTCACATGGTGATAGATCAGGTGAATACGGAGGGTGGTTGATGAGAGAAATCCGTTTTTTCATCAAAAATTCGTTCAGTTTTTCCATTTTTGTTTTGTACCATTAGCACACCTTGTCTATTATTGAAATGGCTCTAACTTTCACACCTGTCATCCGATTTACATGAATTTAGGGGCGTTTAAAAGAGCATGAATGTATCTTTTTGATGCTGCAAATTTTTAATTGATGGGGCTGCTTGTTGTAAAGTTCGGTTATTTTTTGGACACACCTTGTATTTGTACTTGTACTTTTGTCATAGTATATTTTAGATATTTCTTTTGATGGCAAGATTGTTTCTCTGGCTATTTTGTGACTGAGTTATAGGGGTGACCTTAGTTCATTGCAGTAGCTGTCATGGTTGTAACAGAGAGACGGACAATTTTTTAGATTATTGGGTACCTCAGCTGGGAATCCATATAATATTTCGCATGGGGAGAAATTAGTACTGGAGTGTGGAGTTGTTTATAAACGAACATACCGTATGGTATCCAGGAGTCCCAAGTTTGAGGGTTTCTATCAGTATAGAAAAGTAGGTATTCGATGAGCGTCTGGTGGCATCGTTCCAGGGTGCCATTGGTTTGAGGGTGATAAGATGTAGTGGCTATTCTTCGTATATTTAGTAATTTTGAAACTTCTGCGAACATTCCAGTTATAATGTTGACTCCTTTATCCGTGAGCACGCTCTCGTGTATTCCTTGTCTACAGAAAATGTGGGTAACGAAGCCTTCTGCTAAGGTAAAGTATTTTGTATTCTGTACTTGCATTGCTTCGGAAAACTTTGTGAGATCATCTTCAAAGGTGAGAATATACTTGTTTTCTGAATAAAAGATGGGAAGAGGTCCTACTTACTCGAGGTACACCTTTTTGAAAGGCTTGGAACTCACTCCAGGAATTTTCATGGGTATTTTGGGGTTTCTAAAGGCCTTATTAGCTTGGCAAACCGCGCAAGGTTTGATGAAATTAGCAGTGTCCTTGGACAATCCCTTCCAGTGAAATTGTCGCCTTGAAATACGGTTATATTCGTAGTGACCATACGGGGTGCTGAACGCTGTTTTCTTGGGTTCATCAAAATCTGGTGGAATCCATTAGCTAAATCCAAGGTAGTGAAGTATTTCGATTTTCCCAATTGATCTAGTATATCACTTATATTGGATAAGGGAAACACATCACCTACTGTGACGTTGTTTAGTTTGCGGAAATCAACCACATCTCGCCATTTTTTATTTCCATGTTCGTCCGGTCTTTTGCGGACTAGTAAAAGGGGCGAATTATAAGGGCTATTTGAAGGCTTAATAATTTCATTTTCCAACATGCCTTTTATTTGTCGATCCACTTTTTCCCTGTTTGCTTTGAGCAACCGGTAGGGCTTGGTGTATATGGGAGGTTGGTTTTGGACCGTATCGATAATGTGAGTGGCGGCGTAAGTGAAAGTCAGGTGGTCTACTTCAAGAAAAAAGACACTATTATATTTCCTAACTAGTTCTCTAACGCTGACCGACCTCTCGTTATTGCAATGGTTCGACTTAACGAGTTCTAATAGTTTCCTAAATCTCCCTCTCGTAGGGTCGTTCTCGAAATTAGGCAGTGCTACGTCGAAGTCATCCAAATTTTAGTAATCGAGATAGATCTCTTCACTTCGTATGGTAACTTCCTTTACAATGTTGTTGAGGGAAAGGATATCAACCGACCCGTGTATTGGTTCTGCAATTGTATTGCCCAATATAACTCCTGACAGAATCTCTTTGTTGATGGTTACTATTTCAGCTTCGGCTTTGGTTGTTACTGGCACTGAAATAACCATTTCAACCCGAGCTGGAATAGTGATCACGTCACTTGCCCGGCCTAACAAACAAGATTAGCAGTTTGCTGCCTTGGTATGCTTTCGTGGTATCTTTTCAACAGTGGTATTTGGGCACGAGTTTTCGGAATTGACCAATAAGGAAATAGTTTTCGTTTTGTAGTTAATAGTAGCATTCCTCCTTCGGAGAAAATCGTGACCAATTAAGCCGTCGTAATGCAGGGAAGACTTCCTACCAATGATGTGAAACATGTGCTCTAGAGTGGTAGATTCGTCTAGAAGCAACGTCCCCAAAGCTAGGCCTTTGGTGGGGGTAGATTGGGAAAAAAAGATAGTGACGTTATAGATTACGCCCTGGTTATATTTGCTTTTGGACATCAAGGAAGAGGATTTCAACAAACTAATTTCTGATCCGGTGTCCAGGATGAATGACGTTCTGGATGGCTTACTTATTGTTAGGGGAAAGGTTAAGTAATGGTAAGGTTTCGGTGGTCGAGGTTAATCGGTAGCTCTAGCGTTTTACTTCCTTCAAAATTCGAAGGGATTTTGTTAGGATAACGTCAGTCTTCGGTTACTTCAGCGGTGACTGGCCGACAATTTGTCCCCGCGTTTACAAGTTTTTCTGTTCAGTAGTTGTTTCAATACGAGAAGTAGGTGAGGCGGGTTTCCTTCATGGTTTCCTTGGTTCGTTGGATTTTCTGCAGAATAGTTGGGAGGTCGGAACCTGGAGTTATTGTATTCACTTGTTCTACATTCGTGGATCTCGTGTCCCATCCTTTTACAAAATCTGCAGAAGGAGTTTGTCTCTTTGGTGTTATAATTTATTTATTTTTTACTAGTAACCAGTCGTTATATTTTCATTCCTATACTAGTAAGTAGTTGTTATGTATTATTTTTAGCTTCATTGTTAGCTCTATGTTGAAGGTTGGCTTTAAATACGTTGTTTGGTTGATTGAATCATCTGTTTATTGTCCATTAAGTTATTACAACTTTCTTAGCTACTAAAATTCAAACTGTTATAGTTCTTCTCCAATACAATTTCCTTAATAATACCTTTACTCTATACAAACCTAAATTTTATATTGATTTTCCAATATTATTTTCTTATTAATAACTTTACTCTATACAAAGCAAAATGTTATGATTATTTGTCAATATAATTTCCTCATTAAAACCTTTGCTCTATACAAACCAAAATGTTATATTTACTTTCGAATATATTTTCCTTATTAATACCTTTACTCTATACAAACCAAAATGTTATATTTATTTTCCAATATAATTTCCTTATTAATAGCTTTACTCTACACAAACCAAAATGTTATATTTATTTTCCAATGTTTTTTCCTTATTAATACCTTCACTCTATACAAACCAAAATGTTATATTTATTTTCCAATGTTTTTTCCTTATTAATACCCTTACTCTATACAAACCAAAATGTTATGATTATTCTCCAATATAATTTCCTTATTAATACCCTTACTCTATACAAACCAAAATGTTATATATATTTCCCAATATACTCTCTTCATTGATCCCTTTACTCTATGCAAACCCAAATGTTACAAATATTTTCTAATGTAAATTCTTTCTAGGTGAGCCTACCAAATTTTGCTAATCTCGGGCTATTCGTAAATTCAGACATTTGCATTTAAAACCTTACAATCGTTCTAGAGAAGCTAGCTGGGACTTAACCTCTTTGTACATTCATTTAAACTAAGTTCTATTTATGTATTTTTCTTGTTCATTTGCTTATGTTCTTACATTTGCACTTCGTTTCTTGCTCTTCCCTCTTGTAAAGTCGCACACAAAATTGAGCTGAGCGGTCGATATATAGACCCTCTGCTTAATAGTCATCTGTGGTAATGTAAAATTTGTAGCAATTGGTTAAATCGATACCATGTCCGTTTACTTGGTTTGAATGTATAAAAATAAGTGCATTACAATTCTAGCCCTAAACTCTGATTTATTGGCCATTTCCTGTTTGTTATTCTATCTCTTCGTTACCTTCAGTGAGAGAAACTCAAGAGATAAGGTGTGGGTCACATAAGATTTCGAATTTGAATCGGTTTAAAAAAAACTAATGAAAATTTCTCCAAAATTATAATTTTATTTGAAAGATTAAACATTTCCATTTACGAATGAAACCCAACATCGTTCGAATTAATGCCACGGCTGGCCTTACAGTACCCCATCTGATCAACTCAATTTTTTAATGCATTTCCGATTGTTTGGGCTTCAATCTCATGAATGGCAACTTCAATTTCGTTTTTCAAGGGCTGAATCGTCTCTGGATGATAAGCGTAGCATATATCCTTAATAGATCCCCACGAAAAATAGTCTAATGGGTTCAAATCACGGCCTTGAGGCGCCCAATTCGGATCAGAATTTCGCTTTATTATTCGATGTTCGAAAGCGGTGCGCAAAAGATCGGCTGTGTCGCAGCCCCGTCCTGTTGAAACCAAATTCCGTCCATGTAACACTTTTCAATTTGTGGAAAGAAAAATTCATTTAACATGGCTCTGTAACGCTTGCCATTGACCCTGAGTGCGGCTCTGACGGCGGCAATTTCGATTATTGAAATAACCTCCACGGTGGAAATGAGCTTTATCGGAAAAGATAATTTTTCGGTAAAAATGTTCATCTTCGACCAAACAAACGATCTTCAGCCCATCCGATGCGACAGACGAACATAAAACGCATCGGGTGGTTATGAGGCTTCAATTCTCGGACTCTTGTTTGTAGCCAAAATTCTCCTCAGACAAGTGCGTGAAATGTTTAGTTCCTGAGAACGATGATGAATTGATGTTGACGGATTTTCATGCACACTGTGCGAAACCGCAGCAATGTTTTCGGGTGTGCGCACTGGATGAAAACGGGAACGAGTTTTTTTGTCCAAAAACGAACCGGTTTCAAAAACTCGCTTCACTGATTGGAAGGCAAGTTTTTTCCGTAAATTTCTTATGGTTTCCGTAGATAATAACGTGAACATACCCGTGTGAGATATTTTTGGATAGGTCTTTAAAAATGACAATGATATTGTTAGAAACTTTTTTCCTTTAAGCTTATCGTTCGTGAAATATACGTTTCTAAATACGTCAAAAGCGTGTCCCCCCTCTCTAACGTTTGAACGTCGGGCCAGAAAAATCTGAAAAAATTAAGGGAAGTAGAAATATATAAAAACAGTTAACGATTTTGGTTTGAACAATAAGAGTCTTACCGTTAATTATGTAGATATTCGATGTTTTAAGCTACCAACAAAGATTTCTTTAGCTCAATATTTTATGCGGCATTCTACGGAAACCTAAGATTATGTGTGTCCGACACGCAATTGGTTTCTTTTTATCTTATTAATCATGACTTTTTGTTATTATGGGGTATCTAGTATTTTGTGTTTTATATTATTTATGAATGTATTTGTATATTTATTATGATTACGAGTGTATGTATTGAAGATATGAAACAACTTTCAGTAATTCATTCAATCATCTCTACTATCAGATTTCTTGAATGATTAATTCATCTTTACTATCAAATTTCAATGATTTACAAAATTATTAGCTAGAATCGTAATTTTGGATATGGACACATTGATAAAAACTCACAGTAGAGGAAAATAATGTACGACAAAAACACAGAAACGTCAAAATAATGGAGGTCGGTCAGACATATAAACACCGTGGGACACTTTGTTTGGCCACTACGGGCAAAAAACTGTTGAAAAATCAAAATTTTAAATTTATCACTTTCCCCATCTTTTGTATGCACATCTTTAAACTCAATTTAGAGAAAAATGATGTATGAAAAAGATATAGAAAATTTCAAAATAAGAAGGGTCGGTTATACATATGAGCTCCCTAGGATGCGTTGTTTAGCTGCTACAGGCAACAAACCGTTGAAAATTCAAAATTTTACTACGTTTGGCCGCTACGGGCAAAAGCCTGTTGAAAATTCAAAATTTGAATTTTATCACTTTCCCCATCTTTCGTATGCACATCGTTAAACTCAATTTAGAGAAAAATGATGTACAGAAAAGAGGTAGAAAATGTCAAAACAAGGGGGATCAATTACACATATGAGCTCTCTAGGATGCTTCGTTTAGCCGCTACAAGCAAAAAACCATTAAATGTCCCAAATCTGAATTTTATAAATTTTCCCATCTTTTGTATGTACACGTTTAAAAACTCCATTAAGTGAAAAATCATGTATGATGAAAAGGTAGAAAATGTCAAAATAATGGGGGTCTTTCATACATATGAAACCCTTTAAGTACATAATTTAGCCGCTGCAGGCAAAAAACTGTTGAAAATTCAAAATCTGAGTTTTATCAGTTTTCCGATCTTTTGAATGTATATATTTAAAAACCGAATTTAGAGAAAAATAATGTATGAAAGGAACGTAGGAAATGTCAAAACAGTTGTGGTTGGTCATACATATCCATCCCGTCGGACGCTTCGTTTAGCCGCTACCGGCAAAAAACCGTTAAAAATTCAAATTTTTACCGGAAAAGAACCCTTCAAACCGGAAGAAAATTAGTCAACTTGGGATTCCCGGAAACAATAATGTCCTTCGATCTGAAATTCAAAAAAATATTTACCTTTCTCCACCAATTTGAACAAATCTATCTGCTACGGGTTTAATGAACCAAAATTGTATTGAATAACCCGAGTAAAATTTGGAGAAAACAATTAAAACCAATTAAAATGTTGATCAAACAATAATTCATAAAAACTTCGAAACCGGGGAAATCAGATTCTAGAATTTTATTCTCAGAAGTTTCAAAGAAAAAAGAAAAAGTTAATAAAATCTAAATTCGAAAAATTTAACAGCAAAGAACTTTTTTAAATTTAGCAATGATGGATGTAGTTTGAAACGAAGGCACTCCAAATCTCGACATAAACACCACAAAAATCTTGTGAAAGATAAATGTAAATTATGAACTACTGAGTACTGACTCAAGAAAAGAATATCTTAAATCGAAATCCCTCAAATGTTCCAAGGAACAAGGCGTAAATAGTTCTCATGCCAAGACAGATGTTACTAAAATCATAAACTCGAATTCTAGTTCGTTTGAACACAAGTTATGTCTTATATCGAATCATCCACATGCTAGCAATACTGAAGGAAGGTTAACAAATTTAAATTTATGGCCGAATGATACTTCCGTGAAAAGTTCAAAAGAGAGCCAAACTATTATAAAAACGATGATCTCAAATCAAGAGAATTATTGTTTAAAATGTAAAAAGAAGGTAGGGACCAGGATCATAATTCTAGTTCTATCTGAATCTACCTAAGTAAAATCTAAAGTCTCTCTTAATCTGTAATCTGAATCCAAATAAACCCAGAAGGAGAAAGTAAGGAAAGGTCATTGAAACGAAGGAAAAGCTGTTAGAGCTCCCAGCAATGAGGCTTACGTACAATATGATGAGTACCTCAAGAACAAGAAATATTTCGACTATTTCAAGGCCCAGTTTGAGACGAGGTGAACAACAATATTTTTCTCGAAGAAACCTTCACAGTGTGTCCCAAAAATAACCGATTTTTTTGGATATAGGATAAAATACACATTATATAATCTTTGAAAGTTATTTTTTATTCAAAATAGATTCCATTAGACTCAATACATTGTTTGGAACGATCAACCAGCGTGTTCAAAAATTTTCTTATGTCATTTATAGGAATTACGGCTGCTTGAAATGCTACTTTCATCTTGGTTTTCAGTTTTGAAAATAGAAAATAGTCACATGGTGATAGATCAGGTGAATACGGAGGGTGGTTGATGAGAGAAATCCGTTTTTTCATCAAAAATTCGTTCAGTTTTTCCATTTTTGTTTTGTACCATTAGCACACCTTGTCTATTATTGAAATGGCTCTAACTTTCACACCTGTCATCCGATTTAGATCAATTTAGGGGCGTTTAAAAGAGCATGAATGTATCTTTTTGATGCTGCAAATTTTTAATTGATGGGGCTGCTTGTTGTAAAGTTCGGTTATTTTTTGGCAACACCTTGTATTTGTACTTGTACTTTTGTCATAGTATATTTTAGATATTTCTTTTGATGGCAAGATTGTTTCTCTGGCTATTTTGTGACTGAGTTGTAGGGGTGACCTTAGTTCATTGCAGTAGCTGTCATGGTTGTAACAGAGAGACGGACAGTTTTTTAGATTATTGGGTACCTCAGCTGGGAATCCATATAATATTTCGCATGGGGAGAAATTAGTACTGGAGTGTAGAGTTGTTTATAAACGAACATACCATATGGTATCCAGGAGTCCCAAGTTTGAGGGTTTCTATCAGTATAGAAAAGTAGGTATTCGATGAGCGTCTGGTGGCATCGTTCCAGGGTGCCATTGGTTTGAGGGTGATAAGATGTAGTGGTTATTCTTCGTATATTTAGTAATTTTGAAACTTCTGCGAACATTCCAGTTATAATGTTGACTCCTTTATCCGTGAGCACGCTCTCGTGTATTCCTTGTCTACAGAAAATGTGGGTAACGAAGGCTTCTGCTAAGGTAAAGTATTTTGTATTCTGTACTTGCAATGCTTCGGAAAACTTTGTGAGATCATCTTCAAAGGTGAGAATATACTTGTTTTCTGAATAAAAGATGGGAAGAGGTCCTACTTACTCGAGGTACACCTTTTTGAAAGGCTTGGAACTCACTCCAGGAATTTTCATGGGTATTTTGGGGTTTCTAAAGGCCTTATTAGCTTGGCAAACCGCGCAAGGTTTGATGAAATTAGCAGTGTCCTTGGACAATCCCTTCCAGTGAAATTGTCGCCTTGAAATACGGTTATATTCGTAGTGACCATACGGGGTGCTGAACGCTGTTTTCTTGGGTTCATCAAAATCTGGTGGAATCCATTAGCTAAATCCAAGGTAGTGAAGTATTTCGATTTTCCCAATTGATCTAGTATATCACTTATATTGGATAAGGGAAACACATCACCTACTGTGACGTTGTTTAGTTTGCGGAAATCAACCACATCTCGCCATTTTTTATTTCCATGTTCGTCCGGTCTTTTGCGGACTGGTAAAAGGGTCGAATTATAAGGGCTATTTGAAGGCTTAATAATTTCATTTTCCAACATGCCTTTTATTTGTCGATCCACTTTTTCCCTGTTTGCTTTGAGCAACCGGTAGGGCTTGGTGTATATGGGAGGTTGGTTTTGGACCGTATCGATAATGTGAGTGGCGGCGTAAGTGAAAGTCAGGTGGTCTACTTCAAGAAAAAAGACACTATTATATTTCCTAACTAGTTCTCTAACGCTGACCGACTTCTCGTTATTGCAATGGTTCAACTTAACGAGTTCTAATAGTTTCCTAAATCTCCCTCTCGTAGGGTCGTTCTCGTAATTAGGCAGTGCTACGTCGAAGTCCTCCAAATTTTAGTAATCGAGATAGATCTCTTCTCTTCGTATGGTAACTTCCTTTACAATGTTGTTGAGGGAAAGGATATCAACCGACCCGTGTATTGGTTCTGCAATTGTATTGCCCAATATAACTCCTGACAGAATCTCTTTGTTGATGGTTACTATTTCAGCTTCGGCTTTGGTTGTTACTGGCACTGAAATAACCATTTCAACCCGAGCTGGAATAGTGATAACGTCACTTGCCCGGCCTAACAAACAAGATTAGCAGTTTGCTGCCTTGGTATGCTTTCGTGGTATCTTTTCAACAGTGGTATTTGGGCATGAGTTTTCGGAATTGACCAATAAGGAAATAGTTTTCGTTTTATAGTTAATAGTAGCATTCCTCCTTCGGAGAAAATCGTGACCAATTAAGCCGTCGTAATGCAGGGAAGACTTCCTACCAATGATGTGAAACATGTGCTCTAGAGTGGTAGATTCGTCTAGAAGCAACGTCCCAAGGCTAGGCCTTTGGTGGGGGTAGATTGGGAAAAAAATATAGTGACCTTATAGATTACGCCCTGGTTATATTTGCTTTTGGTCATCAAGGAAGAGGATTTCAACAAACTAATTTCTGATCCGGTGTCCAGGATGAATGACGTTCTGGATGGCTTACTTATTGTTAGGGGAAAGGTTAAGTAATGGTAAGGTTTCGGTGGTCGAGGTTAATCGGTAGCTCTAGCGTTTTACTTCCTTCAAAATTCGAAGGGATTTTGTTAGGATAACGTCAGTCTTCGGTTACTTCAGCGGTGACTGGCCGACAATTTGTCCCCGCGTTTAAAAGTTTTTCTGTTCAGTAGTTGTTTCAATACGAGAAGTAGGTGAGGCGGGTTTCCTTCATAGTTTCCTTGGTTCGTTGGATTTTCTGCAGAATAGTTGGGAGGTCGGAACCTGGAGTTATTGTATTCACTTGTTCTACATTCGTGGATCTCGTGTCCCATCCTTTTACAATATCTGCAGAAGGAGTTTGTCTCTTTGGTGTTATAATTTATTTATTTTTTACTAGTAACCAGTCGTTATATTTTCATTCCTATACTAGTAAGTAGTTGTTATGTATTATTTTTTAGCTTCATTGTTAGCTCTATGTTGAAGGTTGGCTTTAAATACGTTGTTTGGTTGATTGAATCATCTGTTTATTGTTCAACCATTAAGTTATTACAACTTTCTTAGCTACTAAAATTCAAACTGTTATAGTTCTTCTCCAATACAATTTCCTTAATAATACCTTTACTCTATACAAACCTAAATTTTATATTGATTTTCCAATATTATTTTCTTATTAATAACTTTACTCTATACAAAGCAAAATGTTATGATTATTTGTCAATATAATTTCCTCATTAAAACCTTTGCTCTATACAAACCAAAATGTTATATTTACTTTCGAATATATTTTCCTTATTAATACCTTTACTCTATACAAACCAAAATGTTATATTTATTTTCCAATGTAATTTCCTCATTAATAGCTTTACTCTACACAAACCAAAATGTTATATTTATTTTCCAATGTTTTTTCCTTATTAATACCTTCACTCTATACAAACCAAAATGTTATGATTATTCTCCAATATAATTTCCTTATTAATACCCTTACTCTATACAAACCAAAATGTTATATATATTTCCCAATATACTCTCTTCATTGATCCCTTTACTCTATGCAAACCCAAATGTTACAAATATTTTCTAATGTAAATTCTTTCTAGGTGAGCCTACCAAATTTTGCTAATCTCGGGCTATTCGTAAATTCAGACATTTGCATTTAAAACCTTACAATCGTTCTAGAGAAGCTAGCTGGGACTTAACCTCTTTGTACATTCATTTAAACTAAGTTCTATTTATGTATTTTTCTTGTTCATTTGCTTATGTTCTTACATTTGCACTTCGTTTCTTGCTCTTCCCTCTTGTAAAGTCGCACACAAAATTGAGCTGAGCGGTCGATATATAGACCCTCTGCTTAATAGTCATCTGTGGTAATGTAAAATTTGTAGCAATTGGTTAAATCGATACCATGTCCGTTTACTTGGTTTGAATGTATAAAAATAAGTGCATTACAATTCTAGCCCTAAACTCTGATTTATTGGCCATTTCCTGTTTGTTATTCTATCTCTTCGTTACCTTCAGTGAGAGAAACTCAAGAGATAAGGTGTGGGTCACATAAGATTTCGAATTTGAATCGGTTTAAAAAAAAACTAATGAAAATTTCTCCAAAATTATAATTTTATTTGAAAGATTAAACATTTCCATTTACGAATGAAACCCAACATCGTTCGAATTAATGCCACGGCTGGCCTTACAGTACCCCATCTGATCAACTCAATTTTTTAATGCATTTCCGATTGTTTGGGCTTCAATCTCATGAATGGCAACTTCAATTTCGTTTTTCAAGGGCTCAATCGTCTCTGGATGATAAGCGTAGCATATATCCTTAATAGATCCCCACGAAAAATAGTCTAATGGGTTCAAATCACAGCCTTGAGGCGCCCAATTCGGATCAGAATTTCGCTTTATTATTCAATGTTCGAAAGCGGTGCGCAAAAGATCGATTGTATCGTTGGCTGTGTCGCAGCCCCGTCCTGTTGAAACCAAATTCCGTCCATGTAACACTTTTCAATTTGTGGAAAGAAAAATTCATTTAACATGGCTCTGTAACGCTTGCCATTGACTCTGACGGCGGCAATTTCGATTATTGAAATAACCTCCACGGTGGAAATGAGCTTTATCGGAAAAGATAATTTTTCGGTAAAAATGTTCATCTTCGACCAAACAAACGATCTTCAGCCCATCCGATGCGACAGACGAACATAAAACGCATCGGGTGGTTATGAGGCTTCAATTCTCGGACTCTTGTTTGTAGCCAAAATTCTCCTCAGACAAGTGCGTGAAATGTTCAGTTCCTGAGAACGATGATGAATTGATGTTGACGGATGTTCATGCACACTGTGCGAAACCGCAGCAATGTTTTCGGGTGTGCGCACTGGATGAAAACGGGAACGAGTTTTTTTGTCCAAAAACGAACCGGTTTCAAAAACTCGCTTCACTGATTGGAAGGCAAATTTTTTCCGTAAATTTCTTATGGTTTCCGTAGATAATAACGTGAACATACCCGTGTGAGGTATTTTTGGATAGGTCTTTAAAAATGACAATGATATTGTTAGAAACTTTTTTCCTTTAAGCTTATCGTTCGCGAAATATACGTTTCTAAATACGTCAAAAGCGTGTCCCCCCTCTCTAACGTTTGAACGTCGGGCCAGAAAAATCTGAAAAAATTAAGGGAAGTAGAAATATATAAAAACAGTTAACGATTTTGGTTTGAACAATAAGAGTCTTACCGTTAGTTATGTAGATATTCGATGTTTTAAGCTACCAACAAAGATTTCTTTAGCTCAATATTTTATGCGGCATTCTACGGAAACCTTAGATTATGTGTGTCCGACACGCAATTGGTTTCTTTTTATCTTATTAATCATGACTTTTTGTTATTATGGGGTATCTAGTATTTTGTGTTTTATATTATTTATGAATGTATTTGTATATTTATTATGATTACGAGTGTATGTATTGAAGATATGAAAAACCTTTCAGTAATTCATTCAATCATCTCTACTATCAGATTTCTTGAATGATTAATTCATCTTTACTATCAAATTTCAATGATTTACAAAATTATTAGCTAGAATCGTAATTTTGGATATGGACACATTGATAAAAACTCACAGTAGAGGAACATAATGTATGACAAAAACACAGAAAACGTCAAAATAATGGAGGTCGGTCAGACATATAAACACCGTGGGACACTTTGTTTGGCCACTACGGGCAAAAAACTGTTGAAAAATCAAAATTTTAATTTTATCACTTTCCCCATCTTTTGTATGCACATCTTTAAACTCAACTTAGAGAAAAATGATGTATGAAAAAGATATAGAAAATTTCAAAATAAGAAGGGTCGGTTATACATATGAGCTCCCTAGGATGCGTTGTTTAGCTGCTACAGGCAACAAACCGTTGAAAATTCAAAATTTTACTACGTTTGGCCGCTACGGGCAAAAGCCTGTTGAAAATTCAAAATTTGAATTTTATCACTTTCCCCATCTTTCGTATGCACATCGTTAAACTCAATTTAGAGAAAAATGATGTATAGAAAAGAGGTAGAAAATGTCAAAACAATGGGGATCATATATACATATGAGCTCCCTAGGATGCTTCGTTTAGCCGCTACAAGCAAAAAACCATTAAATGTCCAAAATCTGAATTTTATAAATTTTCCCATCTTTTGTATGTACACGTTTAAAAACTCCATTAAGTGAAAAATCATGTATGATGAAAAGGTAGAAAATGTCAAAATAATGGGGGTCTTTTATACATATGAAACCCTTTAAGTACATAATTTAGCCGCTACAGGCAAAAAACTGTTAAAAATTCAAAATCTGAGTTTTATCAGTTTTCCGATCTTTTGAATGTATATCTTTAAAAACTGAATTTAGAGAAAAATAATGTATGAAAGGAACGTAGGAAATGTCAATACAGTTGGGGTTGGTCATACATATGCATCCCGTCGGACGCTTCGTTTAGCCGCTACGGGCAAAAAACCGTTAAAAATTAAAATTTTTACCGGAAAAGAACCCTTCAAACCGGAAGAAAATTAGTCAACTTGGGATTCCCGGAAACAATAATGTCCTTCGATCTGAAATTCAAAAAAATATTTACCTTTTTCCACCAATTTGAACAAATCTATCTGCTACGGGTTTAATGAACCAAAATTGTATTGAATAACCCGAGTAAAATTTGTAGAAAACAATTAAAACCGGCTCTACGGAAATACTGAGTGTCAAATCATAGAGAATTTTTGAGAGAGAGCTTTTGTTCCAATTTGCAAAAGCGAAAAGTAACGGTTCCCTAATACGCAAGTAAAGGTTGACGTTTTCGTATTCGAGATGGGCATAAAAAGATCCAAAAATAAATCAATCCCCATTTCCTAATCGAAAACCACATGACATGAAGTCGCATCTATCTCTAGTATGAATCCATGGATGGATTTCATATCAAGAGAAAGAGTACTTTGCTTCTTAAGAAAAATAAATGAAAAGAGATCGTGCAATCAACAAAATGCCGAAATGTTCTCTCGAATACGTCTCATATTTAAGAGAGAGGGAGTAACCGCTAACGATGCGATAATTGCACAATCTCTCTTCATTTATTGATCTTAAGCTTAAGCGCTAAAGTCGACTTTCTCTTGAAAAGTAAAACGTGAAAAATCTCACCTATCGGACAGTAACCTTCATGCCAAATTCTATTGAAATCGACTCGGCAGATGCCGAGTTTAGCTGCGACAAACATTTTCGAAAAGATATCTTTTTATATATTAAAGATTAAATAAAAATTTCAATGAAAATTCCCAGATTCAAACCTTGAAATTCGGGGATAAGACTTTGTGTGTAGGACAACGAGAAGAAAGTTACGAATTTGGTTTGATTTTCGGTAGCAGATGTATTTCCTAGGCGACCAGATGGGGTGACGTCGTCGGCACATTCGACTCTCTATGGCATTGTAATATTTGGTTACCGTAGATTCGAAAGTTCGAGGGGAAAAATATTCTAGATTTTCGCCCTCCGGGACGAAATCCTTGACCAATTCAAAATAAGCGTCCTTGAAGGGTTCCCTATAATGATCGAAAAGATTGACTTTTCAATTTATTACGGACTGGTGAGCTCCCACCAAGCTTTGCAAAAGGACACTATCTGCTAATCTCAATAGTTGCTTTCTCCGTTCGGTTTGGGATCTGAGTAAATTGGTTTTAGGCGTTGGGGCTGACAAACTACAGGAATGATCGATAGTGGTATTCCCCCTTGATATTGTTATTAGAGGGCATAGTGGCTGAGCTAAGATTGCTGATGGGTGAGGCGATGATAGTTCGGGATCCGACTTCTTCGGTGTCTGTTCCTTGTTGATCGTCGGTGAGAGTTAAAATCTCTATTCTTCTATTTACGCCTTCTTTGGAAGATTCGACCCAATCTCTAGTGCCCTAAACGCACCTTCGTTTGGTATACTCGTCCAAAGAGATGAATTTCGGATAATTCTTTATCTTGGAGCTGTTCTCACAAAAACTATCCCACAAATAGGATAAGGTTTTCAGTGTGTTTGATAATATTCTAGTGGATTTGGTTTCATAGATGGATTCGTGTAACTTTTTTATTTCCCCTGTGAGCCCTTGTTGCGCTTTACAGAGGTTGTTATATTGATTATCGGTCATAACGCGGGAAAATATTCAAAAGTAAGTGTAGGTCAAAAATAGGTAGATAGAGTAGATAGAGTATTTCAATTATTAGGGTTCTTCTGTTATTCATGGAGTTAATAGTTTAATTTAGTAAACGAACCGGATAGATAGCAACCTGAGGGATCATAAACATCGCTACGTGGCACCTACCCGGATAAGTGTCGGGAAATTCGTTCCGAAATGAGATCCCTGTTAGGTGGATCTCTAATTTTAACCATTCGACAATTTTTCCTAGGGGACTTTTTTTTGGTCCTCGAGGGGTATTTTTGTGATGTGTTTATAGACCTTCATAGCTGTTTTATATAAGAGTCTAGTGTCGTTTATGATTACGACCATTTTATAGACTTAGAGGTAATTGACGAGAATATTCAAATCAGAACCCTTTTTTATGACGAAAACGAAATAAGAGAACGAGTTATATTAAGGCCGAAAGTAAAGAATAAAATACGATGTTGTAGATAAATTAAAGTCGAAGGTGTAAAATTAATGAAACAAGGTAAAGAAATCGATGAGATTATTGGAGTAAATATTTGAATATTATATATTGGAGTAATAATATGTAAAATATATGAAAGTGCGAAAAACAATTTGGATGAATTAAAGGCTTAGTAGTAAAATACTTGAACTAGAGCAAAAATAAATTAAACATTTGGAAATTTGAACTGCCATACTATAAAAGCTTATACTATTTCAAACTAAGTTATTTCTCAAATAACTATACACATTTGGGTATTAATTTAAAATCTTAATGCGCTTACACGAGTGTTATTTTCACGAATTTTTGCCGCAGAAAAGAGAGAAAAAAGAATTTTTGTAGAAGGATCCGCCTTTACAATCTCTTACCATTCCTCATGGGCTACGTACCTGAAGGGAGATGACGAAACCCTTTTAATATTACATCGTTGTCCGTCCGTCCGTCTGCCACAGATCTGTATCTCCTGAACCATAAAAGATAGATACTTCAAATTTTCACAAAGTATGTACTACTATTGCCGCTACAACAGCAAATTATAAAAAAAATGTTAGCATATACAGAAAGAAATCTGAAAAAAAAGAATACTCAAAAAAAATAAGAAAAATTAAAATAGAAAAAAAATCAGACACGCGACTTATAGATTTTATTATCTTGAGATAATAAAAAATAATTAAATAAAACACTTTAAACTTTTATATTTTAACATTTTATTTAATTTATTCAAACCTTTAGGTTTGATTCCCAAACTTCAACTGCGAAATGCGAATCACCTCTCGATTAATTACAATTCGGTTTTTTGAAATCGAGGTGATTCTGATTTCCGTTGATTCCAAATTTTGCATTTTAATGATTTTATTGAACTCATTATTCATGAGAACGGAAACGTCATAAGCAAATTTGTGCAGCAGGTTTCCGTTCTCATGCCGAGTTGACACTTTCTTCGATGAGAGAATAAGTAGTGTCGATTTATTTCGATTGATTGTATTTATCGATAATACTACTTATTCTCTCATCTGTGTTGGTTACATTATATGTAACTTCACCCTCCCCAGTTCTTGGATTCTCCTGAATCCTATTTTTTATATTAATTTTGTTGCTTTTTCTTTTGTTACATATAAATAGTACAATGAATGTGAGTATAATTAAAGCAAAAATAGGAAGTAAACTATAATTTACAATTTTATGGTATTTTAGTTCTTTAATCCTTTCGATGTTGTTTTCGTTTTCTAATATTATCTTTTTAAATTCTAAAGGTTTTAAATCCAAAGTTTTATTTTCAAATTTGGGAATTACAAAGTGTTGAGTAAAGGTTCTCAAACTATTTTTAAATTCTCTACTGTTTATCCTTATAGTACAATTGCTAAAATTTATAAGATAATTTCCATTAAGAGATATGATTCTCTCATCACAAGTACTTTTGAGTTTACCAATTCTTATGTTATTAACAATAATTATATGCTCTTCAATAGACAAAATTTCCTCTTCATTATTTTCAATATACTTGCAGTTTCCCAAACTAACGCAATGTTTGCTCTTTGGTAATTCTTTCAAAGACTTTCCCGGAATATATGTAAGCATTTGGTTATCATGGCGAATGACATATTCATTACTGAAATCAATTTGTTTGTTTTCTGAATTCACAACTGGGACGAGTAAAATTTTGTTCTTGAATAAACTATGGATGGGGATCTTGATGGCAAAAACTAAAGAATTATCTAAGTGTTTGGCCACGGCTAAACGAATGTTTGCTAATTTTTTGAAGTCAATTTCGTACTCATTTATTTCGTCATCGGTCAATGTGTTTGGGTGTAAAAGTCCTAGTCTGGCGGATGCAATATTGTCCTGAATATGTTCAATTTGTCTCTCTATATAGTCAAGTTTAAACATTTGTTCTAAAAAACGATTTTCAGAAAGGATCCTCATTTCTGTAATATTAAGTTTGTTTAGTGTCTCTAATATTTCTGTCCGGTCTGTCTCAATGATGCTTTTAATTTGCCTAAATGTTCGATTGAAATTTTCATTCATTTTAATTTGTTGATTGACTGTTTGTATTATGTTATGATTATTTTTGTCCATGATCGTTAAATGGCTTTCAATATCTTGTCGATCGTCGTTGTCCATTAGTCCGAAGATCCATTTAAGTGTATTCCCACCCAAATTTATAAGGCCTCGTTTGATTCGGTGAGGTAGTAGTGTTTTTATTTTATTTTTAATGGTTTTTATTCTACTATCTATCAAATCCCTATGCTTTTCTAATTCTAGTATTTTTAAAGTTGCTTCTAAATTACTAACCAGATTCATTATTTCGTCTGGGTAAACTCTGTGTAGGATAATTTCGAATTTGTCAGGTATTTCCACCGTATCAGTTTTTATTTCGGCGTATCCTAACTCTGTCTGGATCTTTTCAATTGTCATCGTTTGATGCGTTATTGTTGGTAGTAAAAGTACCAATGTCCATAGCAGAATTGCCTTCACGGTTGTCTTCTGAAAATTTAAATGGAAGTTTTATATTTGTTTCATGAACATTAGCCAAATTGTATTTCCTAAACTTGGGTTCTTCTTTATGCCTTAACGATTTATAATTCTTTATGAACCCAGTGTTTCGCCGTTCCCTGTAGTCTTCCCGGTTTTTGTTTCTCTTATTAATAACCCTTAATTTTGTTTCACTTAGCCTATCGTAAATAACTTTAGCATCCACCTCTTTATTGTGGACGGATAATGGAGTGGTTTAAATTGTCGAGTGGATTGTTTTGTTGTAGAATTCAATTGCTTTAAGTATCTGTATTCTTATAGGTAGCTTATCTTCTAAATTGAGAATTCTAATTTTTCCAGTTATAGTGTTGTTAAGCCTTTCAATGTCTGCATTCCCAGTATGACAATTAGGTTTCGTAACATGGTACTCAATGTCTTCTTCGTTACAAAAGTTCCTAATATGTTGAGAATCAAATTCGTTGTCAAAGACTAATTTTTTCATTTTACCCCTGATCGCTATGATTTGCCTTATTTTTTCTAATAAAGTAATATGTGTCCTATCTTCCAAATAGAGACTAACTGCATGCTTTGAAAACTTGTCTATTGCATTGAGAAAATTATGTTTACTGTTTGTATATACATCTATATGCACGCTTTCATTCACTTCTTTAGGTGTTTCAGTGATTTCAAACTTTTTTTTTATTGGTTTCCTATCGTATTTGGCTCCTGTACAAATTTCGCAGTTGTTTAGTATTTTATAAATAGTTGTTTTCAATTTAGGGTTATAAACTCTCTTTTTGAGTCCTTCATAAGTAGGAATTATGCCACTGTGCCCTGATTCTTCTTTATGGAATAATACTATTTGTCTCTTTAAATGCTCTTCATCTTCTATGTCTTTTGCAAAGTGGCTACATTTAACAAATTTGGTTAAATGTCTATTTGGAAATAGTTCAATAAGTTTTTGCTGTAGCCTGTTATAATCCCTATCACTTAACTCAGTGAAAATACCAACTTTTCCTTTACTAATATGTCTTCTGAGAACATCGCTTTCTAGCTCTATATCTTGCTTATCTACAAAAATACGTTTATTGTTAAATATGGATTCATACTCTTTTTCTTTATTTTCTACAAAAATAATTTGTTGTTTGAACTTATTTACAACCGTTTCTAATAGGGGAATATGGTCATTAGACTCTTCCTCTTGAGAGTGGACAGTCTCCATATTTACCGATTCATTTGCGATGATGCTTAAATTTCTGCATCAGATTGGGACTGTGAGTTCTCCTCTACATGGTTAATACTCAAATTTTCAGTATTGACCGTATCAGGAATATCCAAGTGGGTATTTTTGGGGGTGGAGTCAGTCTCGAGTGAATTAATTTCATTGGTTTCTGTGTTTATACGGCTTAGAAAGTCAGCTACTTTGTTATCCTTACCTTTTATATAATCGATTTTCATATTATATTCTCCCAACTGAATCAACCATCTTTGTATACGGGGATTTCCCAGAATGTTTTACATGCAACCATTTGATTGGTTGATGATCTGTTAGAAGATCAAACTCTTTATCGAAAATATATGGTCGGAAGTATTTTACTGCCCATACTACCGCCAATAATTCTTTGTCAAACGGTGCATACTTCTGTTCATGGTCGTTGAGAGTCCTAGAGGCGTAGCAAATGGGATGCCCTTCTTGAGTAAGAACGGCTCCAATTGCATAGTTACTAGCGTCAGTGATGATTTTGAATTTTTATTAAAGTTGGGGTATCTCAAAATAGGATAACTAGTTATAAGCTCTTTCAATTTTTCAAAGGCTGCGACATAACAGGGATCATTTACGTTAATTTTAGTATTTTTTTTCAAGTATTTAACCATTGGATGTGCTATTTTCGCATAGTCCTTGACAAATTTGCGATAAAAGCCGGTTGTACCTAGAAATGATTTGATTTGCTTTTGAGTAGTGGGGAGCTTTAAATCTCTTATAACTTCTATTCTTGAAGGATTGGGCTTAAGCCCCTGTGGAGTCAATATATGACCAAGAAATTCAGTCTCCTTACTCAGAAACTTGCATTTGTCAATTTGGATTTTGAGTCCAGCCGACCTTAATTTTTCAGATATGATGATCCTAATATTTAATAAATGCTCTTCTAACGAAGTGCTGAAAATAAGAATGTCGTCTAAGTACACAACACATATTTTGTTTATATATTTGCGAAGAACCGCATTCATCAGTCTTTGAAAGGTCGATGGCGCATTTTTCAGAACGAATGGCATTCTTAAATATTCATAATGTCCGAAAGGAGTGGAAAATGCCGTTTTCTTTTTATCAGATTCTTTCATAAGAATTTGATGGAATCCTTTGGCCAAATCCAACGTTGTGAAATATTGCGCCGAACCGAGTTTATTCAGAATATTTTCGATGTTGGGTATAGGGAACTTGTCATCTACGGTAATTTCATTTAATTTTCTGTAATCAATAACAATTCGCCACTTTTTTTGCCCAGAATTGTCCGCTTTTTTGGGAACATTCCATAATGGACTATTATATGGAGAATTGCTTTCCTTTATTATTCCCTGCTCTAACATCTCCTGTATTTGGCGCTCTATTTCTTTCTCATGCATCTGGGGATACCTATAAATTTTCGAGAAAACAGGTCTATCGGTAGAAGTAACAATTTCATGTCTTATTTCATGGGTTGAAGTGAGTATGTCGCCTTCTTTGAAAAATAAATCTTTAAATCTTTAAGAATATTAGTGACACAAGATTTTTCTTCTCCATTTAGGTGTTCTAGATTTATTTTTTCAAGGAAGTTATCAGATGTCCCGTCAAGTGTACATATTTCACTTAAAACATAAGGGTAGATGGCGTCTTCGAAAAGTATTTTACGACCATTAACTTCTATAAACATAGATTCTAAATTAATTTTCGCTTTGAATGGGACAAGGAAATTTTGACCCATGATAGCGTCATATTTCTTGTCCTTTAGGTCAATAATTTTCCATGAGACAGTGCCACTTATAGATTTTATTATCTTGAGATAATAAAAAATAATTATATAAAACACTTTAAACTTTTATATTTTAATATTTTATTTAATTTATTCAACCTTTAGGTTCGATTCCCAAACTTCAACTGCGAAATACGAATCACCTCTCGATTAATCACAATTCGGTTTTTTGAAATCGAGGTGATTCTGCATTTCCGTTGATTCCAAATTTTGCATTTTAATGATTTTATTGAACTCATTATTCATGAGAACGGAAACGTCATAAGCAAATTTGTGCAGCAGGTTTCCGTTCTCATGCCGAGTTGACATTTTCTTCGATGAGAGAATAAGTAGTGTCGATTTATTTCGATTGATTGTATTTATCGATAATACTACTTATTCTCTCATCTGTGTTGGTTACATTGTATGTAACTCGCGCTGATAAGAAAATAACAGATGCTGGTAACAACAACCGTAACCTGTAAAGAAGAGGAACGTGCGCATTACGATCTAAAAACGAAGACAGCGATAAGGAATGCTTTTGCGCATTATAAGAAATGCTGCATCGTAGACAGTATTCCTTATCGCCGTCTTTTATTTTTGTTCGACATGGAATTTGGAAGTGTTTTCAAGTCACAGTGACTAAAACACATACTCACTGTGATTGTTTCTGACAGACTCCGACTAAAAATAACGCTATTTTATGTCGTTTTTCTAATTTTTTCTCAAGAAACAAATTTTTTTTCTCCTCCTTTGACTACTTTTGAATGAATCAACAATTGAGTTGGAAGAATTTTTGATTTAAGTATTATTTTATCAGTGCGGAAGACTAACAAGCAATTTTGATCTCTTTGTCTGTTCAAAAAGGTCAACGTTCAAAAATCATGTTGATTTGTCACTGTGATTTTTAAATTTGTGGTTGGAAAATCACACTTTTCCCCATCTCACATTCAAATTTTCATTGATGTATCAAAAAGCAGAGCACGAGCACTAGAATGATTATTAAAATTGCTTCAAACAAAATATGTTTAGTTTGATTGTTCCGCTGCCTACGCCTTACCTTTCCACAAAAATGAATGAAACTACAAAATAATTGACTTCTTAAGAATGTGCTGCTTATATCATTAAAAAGTGGAATGTTTCAAGATTCCACATCCGCCGGACACAATTTACACTAGTTCCAGCTGAGACAATTACCATACATAAGAGTCAAGGAGAAACGATGTGACAAAGTTCACATTTATAGATCATCTCGATGTAACTTAAACGATTTTTTAATGCTTTGACTTATGTCATAAAAAACAGCCTTTTGATGGTAAAAGAAGCAGAACATTTACATTGCTTCACACTATTTTGTGCGGAGATTTTAATATAGATTTACTTACATGTAATGATAGTGTACATCTTAAACAATATTTTGACCGTATTGGTTTGAAGTCGAAACTACATCCAGTTGCAACCACAATTGGTTACACTCAAATAGACAACATATTCAGTAACAATGAAATAAATGCTGGTACATACAGTACACTATTCAGTTACCAGAAAGTGTCGTGAGAAAATCTTCACATAATTTGGCGCAGCCGCTTTTCGAGCCTACCTCTAGGGAATTGTTTTGTTAAGAGGAGGTATAAGTAGAATTTTAGAAGAAAAGAAAAAGAAGATAGTTAGCCTACCTCTAGGTAATGTGTTGTAAAGAGAAGGATTTTTTTTTTTATGGACACAAAAAAGGAAAGTAAAGGGGAAGGCATTTCTGAACACAAATTAGGTAGTAATAAATAAGAGAAACATGGTAATGCACTAGACTGTAGGAGTGTAAATCAAAAAGGTTAAAACCATACAAATGAAAAATATGTATTGTCATTAACAAAAGAACTAAATGTATTCGACATTAATGTATAGTACATAAGAAATCAATGTAAATTCGATTTTGAAAAGAAGAGAAAAAAAGTAATTAATAGGAAAAAAAGGAAAAAACAAACATAAAGAAAAGAAAAGTTACAAGAAAGAAAAGGAAAAAAATGAACAGAAAAGAAAAGAAAAGAGACAGAACAAGAAAAAAAAAGTAATAAAAACCGAAATAAAAAAAACACATAGAAGGAAAGAAACCAAAAGAGACAAAAAAAAATTTATTGAAAATTATGTTAGAATAATAACGATAGATTATAATAATGTTAGGGGAGATATGGCAAATTCTACGCCTAAAATACCACTAAAGAAGAGTTTGAGGAGATTTATGGTAAGAGTCGATCCTTTCACATTCGACTCGGAACCACCGCCAGGAAATCCAGAACCAGTGGCCTCCACTTCGGTGGCCACAGAAGAAGACAGCAAAAACGACGAGGTGTTCTCACTTAACGAAGACGTTACACACAATAGGCAGGAAGCGGAATTCACACTTAGCACGGAAGACCGCCCAAACCCGGAATAACATAAATATCAGAGGGTGCAAAACACCAACGACAATAATAACGTGAACCGGGAACCTCAGGCAGAAGAGCAGGGGGACGGACATATGCAAGCAGGGGATAATCTAGTAACCGAAGAGAGCGACGAAGAGAATCAACCACCCCTGTTACGAGAAGTAGTATCACTCAGGAACGGGAGGCGATATATAAGAACACACTCAGTCAATTCCGACCCCGGAAGTAGCAAGCAACGAAAACCTCGAAGGAATACAGATAGTAAGGCAGTAGGTGAACCGAGTACAACAGAAGAAAAAGCTGGATGTAGCAGTGGCAGACAACGAATATCTCGACAGAATACAGATAGTAGGGCAGAAAGTGAAAAGAGTACAATAGAAGAAAGAACTAAAAAAATGGCCAACATAACCCTGGTAAATAATATACTTCACAACAATGTGCCAATATTGGCTGGAGAAGATGGACCACGCAAGCAATGCGAGGTGAATGAATTTATAAATTGCGCGCGGCTAGGATATGAAATTCTCGCAGAGGTGTCAGACAAAGTGTTATTCACTAGACTGTTACCAGCACGATTGAGAGGCAGGGCACTTGAAGTGGTACAAGCAGGAGCAAGCGATACATTGGACGAGATATTTTCAACGTTGAGAACAAACCTACTCCAGAGAGTATCCTACATAACGTTGAACACTCAGCTTCGCAATGTTCATCAGCAACAAACAGAGACCCTGTTGGGATATTTCAACAGGGTGAAAGATCTCATTGCTGCCTGCTAGAATGCTGCAGACGTGCAGTACCCTAATGGAGGAGATGGACTAAAGGCTGAAATAGAGGAAGTAGGCCTGCATTGTTTCAAGATGGGGGTATTAATTTCGAATTACAAGTTCTATCTCCTACAAGTACGGTTGATGAGGCCTCACCCAACGGCCACATCAACCGTATGAATTGAATCAACAGTACTTCCAAAGAAGTTTCCCGAACAACAAGAATGGGGGTCAACAGTACCAGCAGCGCAAAAACAATTTCCAACCGCCTGTGAATAACTATCGCAATGGAAATCAGGGTAGTCCGCGAGATAGGCCGGAGCGTTGCCAAATAAAATATCACTTCTGCAAAAGAATGGGGCATGTAATGGCAGAGTGCCGTACGAAGCAAATGACACAATTTTGTGCGAGTTGCAGGGCCTACGGGCACATGGTACAAAACTGCAACGGCCGCGGGAGAAATCAACCAAATCCAGCTACAAATGGGTACAGAGGTCGCCAAGTGAATCACACCATCGCGAATATGGCAGATGAAAAGTGTAATTAATGTGTATGAAAAGAGACAGGTAGCAAATAGACCGTCGGAAAACTGCGAGGGGACGACCGGGCACACCGCGAGTCGTCACTAACAGAGAAAGGAAGGCGGTGTGGAAAGTGTCCAGAGATCCCCATAGTCAGCTTACCCCTAAGTATCGCGAGAGGGAGTAGAAATACGTTCGTAGTAGACACAGGAGCTGAAATAAGCCTGATCAAGGAAGAAGAAATCAATGAATCAAAGAAAAAGGCGATAAAAGGAGAAGAGGTTATCAGGCTTAATACCATCTCAGAGGAAGTTGCCTCAAAGGGGACCATCATGGGACACATAGAATTCGATAAGATATACTCATGCAAATTCCACATTATTGAAACCTTTAACCAAGGCAAAATAACGGGGTTACTGGGCAACGATTTCCTGTCCAAGCACTGCAACATAGAGGGCCCCGCACGGAGGCTCGTGTTTCCGCCTACAAGTAATGGGCGAGGAACGGTAGTTAACTTCGAAGAAAATCGAAATCAAGGTACGAACGACGCATATGAGTGATCATAATCATCAGCATACTGATACGCAACTACGGAAGATGTAAAAATAGAAGCCGCAACCTACCACCGTAACCCTCGCGACCTAGTTCCCGTGGAGTACAGATCGTTTCCATGCCCGTAACTATACCAAGGAAAGATCAGTTACTATCGGAGAGCGAGAACAACCCATCGATACCTGGGCCCGCACCGACCGGCATGGGGTCTAGCCCCAGTGAACCATAACCCCGATACAAAGAATAAAAACGTTAAACCCGAAAAAAAAAAAAAAAAAAAAACAGACGACCAGGAGGTGCAGGTGCCCCCAAATTCACCTTAACCATCCAAGTCGATCCGAATGTCACCGACATATTCATCAAACTCCAGTCCGGCAAAGTCACCATAAGTAACTCCGACAAATTCACTATAAGCGTAGCCACTGATATTTCCGTCAAATATAACTTGAATTCGCCACCTACAGGGAATCAAAGAGCCCAGACAACTGCGATTAAACTCGGACTTGGACTGACTCAAGCTAGCTGGGAAGAGGCGCTCCGAGAGGCCGATCAGTTATATCGCCAGCTGAAACTGGACGAACCACCGAAAGAAGAACAACTCCGTCCAAGAGAAATTGCTGAAATGAGAAGGAGGTTAAAAAAGCAACGTTAAGCGGGGAAACACTCACAGTACCCGAACGCAAAAGAGCAGACTTACGTGACAGGCGGACCCATGAGTATCCACCAGCAAAACCAGAAAGAACTTCATTGGACCAAGGGATCGATCGCGACTATCCAGGTATGACGTCAGCACTAGGCCACCCACGAAGAAATATTATATCTTCAATACCAAGAAGGATAGTAAAGTAGATATAAGGAAATATTTAAGAAATTATAAATTATAAGAAAGGGATATGTAACAAATGAAAAAGAAAAAGCATTTGAAATTATAATATGTAACAAAAGGAAATGGAAAAGCAGTTATAATTGTAATTGTAATATGAAATAAATGTAAAGAAGAAAACACTTGAAGCTGTAACACGATTATAACAAATAAAACATTGCAAGCGAGATAGAATTTCGGAGCATGTATATCCATGATACAAGCCATAAGGTAGGGTTAGAAAAACAACAATATATATAAAAATATATAAATAGGCGACATGTTTTTTTGTTATCCCTTTTATGAGAAACCAAATCGACTTACCAGGATAAAAATTATATCAGTCGAAAGTTTCTATCTTCCTCTACCTGCAGCAACAATTTTTTGTCTTAAATTTAATTATAAATACGTTTAATTTTAAATTGAAATTAAAAAATTCAATGGGATAGTATGTGTGAATTGAGAACATTTATAGCGTAGATGATGCTTTTGGGAAGAATGTGTGCGTGTGAATGTTTTACTTTTTGCCTGGAAATATGCAACCATATGTGAATTTTTGGTTTGTGTCCCCGATACATAACAAGTACTAAATTAGTCGAAAATCAAACCAAATGGATCAATCTTCTACTGGTGACACAAACCAAAAGAATTAACATATAATTGCATTTCTCTACGAAAAAATTAAAATATAGAACATACTAATTTAACATTATCATTTGCATAGATCATACGTTCGACTGAATAAACAACCATTTATGCCAAATACGTGCATTCTTTTCACTCAAACCTAATATCTATGCCAATGATAATGTGAGGGGCAAATGCAACCATATCACAGACAATATTCACATGTTCATTCTTTTGTTTTTTGCCTGGAAGAAGGCAACCGTTGGCTAATAAAATTGCATTCTTCCAGACAAAAGCCAAAACAATGAACATATGGCCACAGACAATAATATGGATGCATTACCACAGACAAATTTAAAGCCATCGTTTACTTATACCATTGTTTTTTGATAATTTGATAAAAATATATGCAAATTTTGTTTCAAAATATATGGAAAATCACAATTTTACAGTTATTTCTAGAAAACGCGAAGTTATCTTTCACGAATATTTATGGAGAGCGAACGAAAGTCTGAATTTTATCATGTTTCCCAACTTTTGTATGGACCCACATTTAAAACATAATTTAGAGAAATATGATATATGGCCAAAAGTTGGGAAATGCAAAAATAATAGGGGTTGGTCATACCCCCTAGAATGCTTGATTTAGCCGCTACGAGCAAAAAACTGTTTAAAATTGAAAATCTGAAATTTTATCATATATCCAAACTTTTGTCTGCTCGCCCTTAAAACCTCAATTTAGAGAAAAAAGAAAAGGTAGGAAATGAAGGTTGGTACGTTTGTACGGAAATTCCAGATATATTTTATTTACAATATACAATGTATTTCCCACAACTTCATAATTTAGTTAAAAACCACATGATCCACGGTTCATGTGGTTTATGGAATCGTATCCCCGTCTGTATCAGAGATGGTAAATGCAGCAAAAGCTTTTCTAAGGACTTTTACAATACAATTCAGGGCAATGTTAGATGCGCCGTGTTAATGGTATAACAGTTGACTTTCGTGGCCACTCTGTTGACAACCGTTATGCTGTTCCTTAAAATCCATATCTTTTAGCGAAATTTGATTGCTACTTAAATGTGGAAGTTCTTGGCATAGTTAAGAGCCTGAAATATATGCACAAATATGTTCACAAGGGATACGACTGTGCCTCATTACAGTTTGGAAGAGTTTGAGGTGGAGTTGATGGGAAAGTTTATATAGATGAAATCAATAGCTTTTTGTCCGGTCACTATGTTGGATCTACGGAAGCTAACTGGCGCATGAATGAGTATCCAATGCATTACCAGTCACGTGATATATTATAGTTCGACTTGAATGTTAGTTGCCTCACCGGCAAAATGTAGTCTTTAGGGAAGGAAATGTTCAGCAAGCTCTTACAAATCACAGAAGAACAAAATTGACTGCATTCTATGAAATCAATCGAATTAGTTCTTCTGAGTTTCTATATACAGAGACGCCGATAAGGAAAAGAAATCGAAAAACCTCAAAGAGGAAGTAGTAGAGCTATTGATACATTATTTTATGGGTTATGTTGAGATGTTTCATTTGAGACTATTTTGCTTCATGTTCGAGGTCCCATCAGGATTTGGGTACTGTTGGGAACATTATTAACTGCACATTTTCAGCTCATGCACGACGTTTTGCATGAAATTATGGAGAGTGGCGTGAATATTTATTAGAAGTAAAAGAGTGTTAGTCCTCTCAGCAGTTAAGAGAGTTATTTGCCATATCCTATTTGTGGTATGAACGTTCCTACAAATGCATTAGATTTGTGTAATGAATTCAAAATATTCATGAGTGAAGACGTTTTAAGAAATTCTTCAGAAAATGATTCATATAACCGTGCTTTATTAGCTATTTAGGAAATTTTTTTCAGTAAACGATTCATTCGGTACTCCAACTAAACTTTTCGGATATAAGACTATTTTACTCTGTGGAGATTTTTGACGAATATTGCCACCTACATCTCACGGTACACGTGTACCACTTATTGAGATACCAGTTATTGCCTTACTTCATGGTCCAAAATTTCAAAATTCCACAAAATAACTTTTACTCAAAACATGAGAGCTTTACCTCATGAGATTGAATTCGTTGAATTTCTTAGATCTCTTGGTAATGGAACTTTACCCACATTTCCAGATTACAGCCAAGATGTTATTGAAATTCCTACCCATTTAGTTAGCTGCAACTTCGTGATTCCAGATACTTATGGCAATGTATCTGAAACCATAAAGTCTAACGATATTCTCAATTTGGTTATATTAGCACCCAAATATGAAGGCTGTACTTTCATTGATGCAGAAATCTTTAACAGCCTGGCCGGAGAGAAACGAATATATTTGAGTTCCGATAAAATCTTGAGTGATGATTATAGAGAGCAAAATAATTTTCCAGTAGAATTTTTAAACTCAGTTGATGTAAGTTGGCTCCCGATCCCACAAATTTATTTTAAAAACCAAATTACATACTTTTACTTATTAGTATTTTGTGTACAGGACATGACTTGCTTGGTCAATGGTACACCTATTCGCTTAGTTCAAATGCAAAAAAAAAATTTTTTGGATTGTGACATTTTAGCAGGAGTTTTCCGAAACACACGTATTTCGACACGTGTGACGTATTTTTGCCTTTTTCCTTTCAAGAAACTCAACTTCTCGTCATTCTGGCTTTTGCGATGACAATTAATAAAGCCCAGGGGCAAACGTTTCAAAAATCAGGAATCTTACTCAAACAACCTATATTTTCTCATCGTTAATTGTATGTTGTAGCCAGTGGAGTTAGATCGTTTAACCGATTGCGTGTTTATATGTATTTCTGAAACACAAAGCCAAGGTCATTTGGCAGAAGATGAAAGAATTTTTACAAAAAGTATTTTGTGTGAGAAAATTTTAAGATCTTTTAAGATCCGCAACGGCACCCGGAAGGATTTTGATAATTATAGATAGGGCCTCATTCAATATAGATGTACTTTGACATGCAAAATGAGCTGAAATGATTGCTACTACAGTCTGAACTAAATAACCTTTTTACTTACAATGCTACTGTATATATAGCTCCATGCGCGAGCTATTAGAGTGAGCAGAGCGAACGGCGGGGGTTGGCGAGCGTAGCGAGCAGGGGGCGCCCCCCTAGTATATAAAAATAGGCGACACGTTTTTTTGTTATCCCTTTTACAGGAAACCAGGTGGACTTAGCAGGATACAAATTATACCATTCGAAAGATTAGTTTTTGCTCTATGTGCATCACCTAATTTTTTTTCTTAAATTTAATTATAAATTAGTTTAATTTTAAATTGAAATTAAAAAATTCAATGGGATGGTATGTGTGAATTGAGCGTATAGCGTAGATGATGCTTTTGCAAAGAATGTATGCGTGTGGTTGTTTTGGTTTTTGCCTGGAAGTATGCAACCATATGTGATTTTTTGATTTTTGTCCCCGATAAATGGCAAGTACTGAATTAGTCGAAAATCAAACCAAATGGATCAATCTTCTACTGGTGACACAAACCAAAAGAATTAACATATAATTGCATTCCTCTACGAAAAAATCAAAATATAGAACATACTTATTTAACATTACAAGGGGGGCGCCCTCTGCTCGCTACGCTCGCCAACCCCCGTCGTTCGCTATGCTCACTCTAATAGCTCGCGCATGGCTTTCCATATACGGTAGCATTGTCAGTAAACAGGTGATTTAGTTCAGACTGCAGTAGCAATCATTTAAGCTCTTTCAGCACGTCAACGTACAGCTTTATTGAATGAGGCCCCAAAAAGATCTTAAAGTTCCTCATAAACAACACTTTTTTAATAGTTTTTTGCTCGTAGCAGCTCAACAAAGCATCCTAGGAAGTTTATATATATGTTCATTCCCCATTATTTTGTCATTTCCCTGTTTTTGGCCATACATCATATTTCTCTTAATTATGTTTTTAAATGTGGGTTAAATAGAAAAATTAGGAAATATGATAAAATTCAGAATTTTGCTTGCTTTCCATAAATATTCGTGAAATTTAAGTTCGCGTTTTCCAGAGATAATTTTAAAATTATGACTTTCTCTAATTTTTTATATAAAATTTGCATATATTTTTATCAAATTAGCAAAAAATAATGGTATAAGCAAACGGTGGCTTTAAATTTATCTGTGGTAATGCGTCCATATTATTGTCTGTGGCCATATGTTCATTGTTTTGGCTTTTGTCTGGTCAGATGCAATTTTATTAGCCTTCTTCAAGGCAAAAAGCTAAAGAATGAACATACGCCTATTGTCTGTGATATGGCTGCATTTGCTCCTCACCCCTCACATTATCATTTGGAAAGATAAAACGTTTGAGTGGAAAGAATACACTTATTTGTCATAAATGGTAGGCTATTCAGTCGAACGTGTGATCCATGCCAATGATAATATTAAATAATTATGTTCTATATTTTGATTTTTTCGTAGAGGAATGCAATTTAATGTTAATTTTTTTGGTTTGTGTCCCCAGTAGAAGATTGATCCATTTGGTTTGATTTTCAACTAATTTAGTACTTCCCATTTATTAGGGACACAAACCAAAAATCATCATATGGTTGCATATCTTTAGGCAAAAATCAAAATAATCACACGCATACATTCTTCCCAAGAGCATCATCTACGCTATGGGTCTGCTCAACTTACACATACTATCCCATTGACTTTTTTAATTTCAATTTAATTAGCCGCTACGAACAAAAAACTGTTACAAATTCAAAATCTGAAATTATATCATATTTCCAAACTTTTGTCTCAATTTAGAGAAAAAAGAAAAGGTTGGAAATGAAAGTTTGTTCGTTTGTACGGAAATTCCAGATATATTTTATTTACAATATATATGTATTTCCCACAACTTCACAATTTAGTTAAAAACCATATTATCCACGGTGCATGTAGTTTATTGAAACGTATCCCCGTCTGTATGAGAGATTGTAAATGCAGGAAAAGCTTTTCTAAGGACTTTTACAATACAACTCAAGCTAATGTTAAATGCGTCGTGTTAATAGTATAACAGTTGACTTTAGTGGCCACTCTTTTGACAACCCTTATGTTGTTTCTTAAATTACATATCTTTAAGCGTTGGATTGCCACTAAAATGTGGAAGTTCTTGGCACAGATAAGAGCCTAAAATATATGTACAAACATGTTCATAAGGGATACGACTGTGCCAAAGTTCATATATATGAAATCGATAGCTTTTTGACTGGTCACTATGTTGGATCTACGGAAGATAGTTGGCGCATAAATGAGTATCCAATGCACTACCAGTCACGTAATATATTATAGTTCGACATGAATGTCACTTGCCTCACCGGAAAAATTTAGTCTTTAGGTAAGGAAATGTTCAGCAAGCTCTTAAAAATCACAGAAGAACAAAATTGACTGCATTCTATGAAATCAATCGAATTAGTTCGTCCGAGTTTCTATATACCGATGCACTAAATTTAGGTAGACAAAGAAAAGAAATGGAAAAAACCTCAAAGAGGAAGTAGTAGAGCTATTGCTAGATTGTTTTATGTTTTATGTTGAGTTGTTCCATTTGAGACTATTTTGCTTCATGTTCGAGGTCCCATCAGGATTTGGGTACTGTTGGGAACATTATTTACTGGACATTTTTTGCACATGCACGACGTATCGCATGAAATGATGGAGAATGGCGTGAACATTTATTAGAAATTAAAGAGTGTAAGCCCTCTCAGCAGTTAAGAGATTTATTTGCCATATTCTATTTGTGGTATGAACTTTCCTACAAATGTTTTAGATTTGTGGAATGAATTCAAAATTTTCATGTGTGAAGAATTTTTAAGAAATTTTTCAGAAAATGATTCATATAACCATGCTTTATTAGCTATTGAGGAAATTTTGTTCAGTATACGATTCATTCGGTACTTCAACTAACCCTTTCGTAGGTACGACTATTTTACTCTGTGGAGATTTTTGCCGAATATTGCCAGCTATATCTCACGGTACACGTGTACCACTTATTGAGAGTTTTCAAATTCCTCAAAATAACTTTTACCCAAAACATAAGAGCTTCATGAGATTGAATTCGTTGAATTTCTTAAATCTCTTGGTAATGGAACTTTTCCCACAATTCCAGATTACAGCCAAGATGTTATTGAAATTCCTTCCCACTTAGTTAGCAACTTCGTGATTGCAGATACTTATGGCAATGTATCTGAAACCATAAAGTCTAACTATATTCTCAATTCGGTTATATTAGCACCCAAATATGAAAACTGCACTTTCATCGATGCAGAAATCTTTAACAGTCTGTCCGGAGGGGAACGAATATATTTGAGTTCCGATAAAATCTTCAGTGACGATTATACAGAGCAAAATAATTTTCCAGTAGAATTTTTAAACTCAGTTCATGTTAGTGGGCTCCCGATCCCACAAATTTACTTTCAAAACCAAATTGCATACTTTTACTTATTCGTCATTTGAGTACAGGACATGAGTTGCTTGGTCAATGGTACACCTATTCGTTCAGTTCAAATGCAACAGAAAATCGTTTGGATTGTGAGAATTTAGCAGGAGTTTTCCGAAACACACGTATTTTGACACCACAAATAATCCTTAATTATACAAGTACACTTCTGTCTTTTTCCTTCCAAAACACCCAATTTCCCGTCATTCTGGCCTTTGCGATGACAATTAATAAATCCTATAAATGCCAAACGTTTCAAAAAGAAGGAATCTTACTCAAACTACCTATATTTTCTCACAGTTAATTGTATGTAGTAGCCAGTAGAGTTAAATCGTTTGATCGATTGCGTGTCTATATGTGTTTCTGAAACACAAGGCCAAGGTCATTTGGCAGAAGATGAAAGAATTCTTACAAAAAGTATTTTGTATGGGAAAATTTTAAGGTCTTTTAAAATCCGCAAGGTTTTCGATTATTATAGATAGGGCCTCATTCAATACAGATGTACTTTGACGTTCAAAATGAGCTGAAATGATTGCTACTATAGTCTGAACTAAATAAGATTTTTACTAACAATGCTACTGTATATAGCCATGTGATTAGAGTGAGTGTAGCGAAAGGCGGGGGTTGGCGAGCGTAGCGAGCAGGGGGCGTCCCCCTAGTATTAGTATATATGGAAATTAGTTAGGGAATTAGGAAATTCAAGTAACACTTTTGTAATTAAGTAACACTTTTGTAAAACCTAAAATAGAAATAGGTATAAGTTTGGGAAGTTCTTGGTAACACAAAGCAATACCGAACTTCGTCCGCGCCTGAAACAACCGTCGAAGCCCTGTACCAGAAGGTCCAACCAACAGAAGTCCAGCGTATTTCAACAAACAGTAATCCAAACAACGGGGCTATCCAGGGTATTCTTTATGAGTAATTTCCCAAACAAGGGAGCCTCCATCAACTATTTCCTACCCTACAACAACACCATACACCAACTTTAATCAAAACAAATAATCAAAACACCCACCACAACACATTTGTCCGTGGGAGAGTCCTCCAGAGAGGGGAGGAATGTGATGAACATCCTGTACAGCAAAAGATCCTAAAAAAAAGCTTATTAACCATAATAAGGCAAAATATTTACCCATCATCCGCATGGCAGCGACACGTCACGTCACTGATACATCACATGTAACGATCGAGACTAGTACACGAATACGAATAGAGACTAATACAAATTAGTACTAAACGTACTAGAAGTTCGTTAAACTAGTCATCATTAGAGGGCAGCAGCAGATCGAACGATCAACGTGACCGAATGTCGAGTGGAACGACCGAACTTAGAAGAATGTGCGGAAATGCATTTTCGGGACATGCAATAACTTGCGGATGAGAGCTCTTAGCCTCTCCGCTTAAGTCCCGACCACGGTTCTTTGAGCCTATCGGGCATAATCGCACCCTACTTACTGGATAAATCTCCCCTAGTGAGTGAAAAAGACAACAACTACAAGAAGAGCTACGTAATCCCAAGGCCCCGGATCCCGGCCACTCCCCATAGAGGTATACAGAAAGAGGAGAAAGGGGCCGCAGAAACAGCAAACCGATCCGGCGTTACCAGAAATACCCCCGAAAAAATGGACGGGCAAAGAGGCGCAATTCCGGGCGAGCATCGAGGAGACGCGGCGTCGACTTCTTCTGGCCGTGGGTCGTGGGCAGCGGGCGAAGATAGAGCAAGAGCTCCAACAACTACACAACGAACGAAGACGGTATCGACAGGTTAAGAAGCAGGCCAGGTACTACCCAGGGCGAATGTCGGAACGGAGTAATAAATCCATGAATGCCATGAATAGAGGGTTAGCGAACAGGAATAGTTAGATTTAGATTAAGAGGAATTTGTAATTTGTACTTGAAGAATAAATGTATGGGAATCTAAGAGTTGTTTGACGGTCCCATGTAAACAAATAATTGTGGTCAGAAGTGTATCCCATTGGAAGATTACAATTGTGATGTTTCTCCCACCAACGGTGAAAAGTGTCGTGAGAAAATCTTCACAAAAGCGTTATGGGTACAATTTCAAATAAACAGTATGATTTGATTCGAAAAACTTTGTTTTAAATTCAAATATTGTAAGGTAGTACGGAACCCTTCGTGTGCTGGTCCGACTCGCACTTCCCAGTTTTATTCTTATTACTATGAGAGTATATTTATAGAAAAGATAGATTGCGCTGACCTTATTTCTTTTTGTTTTTGACTCCGGTTCTGGTTGATGCTGGATATAGCTGGGACTGGTTCTCTGGATATATGCTCTCGTCTTTACATTGTCTTCACTGGCCATGCCATCTGTTGTGGCATCCCACCGTTGCCACCAAATTTTATGTTATGAAAATTCGTCGAACATTATTTTCTTCATTCCATAACAAAGGATCGAGGAGTGCTTTCTAGAGAAGTTCACTCATCCCCTTACGATTTGCCCAAAAAAGAAAAAAAAAATTGCGCGGTTTAATAATTACTTTAATTGACGATTGTTCACAATTAAATTCTGTCAAGTTGCGATTTTCAGTTCTAAGTAGCTTACAATACCAGTAACTTTTGTTTAATTACTTTAAATTCTTACTTCATGTTTGATTTCCTTTAAGATGAAAATACATCATATTATAGGAGGACATATTTGTATTATATCATATCTATGTCATAGAATATGATGAACTGTACGCACACGTTTTCGAAAACATGACGAAAAAACATTGGTTGTCTGTAAAGTCGGTTTACGGACGATAATTTTACGTGATAACGTCATAAGAAAGCATTGGTGAAAAATTGCCTACATTTATGAATTGAATTGAATTATTTTCACTGAATTATCATTATTTTGTATAATACAAAGGAGGAGCTAATTGAAAATGTAAATTTTTTCAATAAATTTTTTACTTAAATTATGCAGATTAATTATAAGTAACAATATGCTATGTATTAACAATTTATTTATTCGTACATACGCGTATTAGTTTGGATTCAAGAGAGATTCTTGAATCCACACTAATTTGCGTATGAACGAATCTCTCATGAATCCAATCTCATACGAGTATTAGTTTGGATTCATAAGAGATTCTTGAATCCACACTAATGCGCGTATGGACAAATGAGAGATTGACGAATGAGAGATTCGTACAAACGCTAGTTAGTTTGGATTCATGAGAGATTCTTGAATCCACACTAATACGCGTATAAACGAATCTCTCATGAATCCAAACTATACTTTACGCGCGGGATTCATGAGAGATTCGTTCATACGCGCATTAGTGTGGATTCAAGAATCTCTCATGAGTCCAAACTTATGTATGAATCTCTCATTCGTCCGCTCTCCTCAGGCGGAACGTGACAATGAGTCACGATTTTTCATTTGTGTAGCCGGCCATCGATTTATAAGACGTTATCACGTCAAAATATGATGTTAATTTTCAATGATGAAAAAATATGACAAAGCGATTTTTGCTGTACACACAACACAATTTCATATGACATATATTTCTAATGTTCTGTGTTGTTTGATGTTGTCAAACGCTCATTGTATTTCAAGATTGTATCGAAGATTGTATTTCAAATAAAAGGAGTGGTGAAAATAAATTAGTGATGGAAAATTATAAACAAAGATGTACTGCTATTGCTGCTTTAATGGTATTGAAGAGAAGAAGACGTTGAAGTCAAAGAAGAATATGGGTGAAGGATTGGATATCCAGACGGAATTTATTATGAATTGAGGTAAACTTAATTAGAGAACTTGCAAATGGAGATCAAGAATGTTATAGGAATTTTCTACGTGTGCCTGTTGCTGATTTCACATATTTATTGGAGCAGATTTCCCATTGATTGAAAAAAAAGATACAAATATGCGTGAAGCAATTTCCGCGAAAACAAGATTGATTGTCACCCTTCGGTATTTAGCAAGTGGTAAGTGTAAAGTACTTTGGAGTGGTTATGTGCATAATTTAGTAAAACTCATCGAAGGTGAAAGCTATGCATCACTTATGTATTTATTTCGGATTGGAAGATCAACAATTGGATTCATTGTAATGGAGATAGTATCGGCGATATATACAGCTTTGAAAGAGGAATATTTAAAAGTAAGTGAATTTCGATTTGACTGAAGTTCATACTATAATTGTTTTGTTTGTTTGCAGCTGTCTACAACTGAAAATGAATGGCTCCTAATCGCTAACGACTTTGAGGGGAAATGGAATTTTCCGCACTACGCCGGAGCTCTGGACGGAAAGAACGTCAATATAAAAGCACCATCCGGAAGTGTTAGCGATTATTTCAATTATAAAAAACAATTTAGCATCGTGCTTATGGCATTGTGCGATGCAAATTATAAATTCATTTACATAAACGTTGGTGCTAAAGGCAGATATAGTGATGGAGGTGTATTTGCAAATTGCAGTTTAGCAAAACGGTTATATCGAAATGAATTGAATTTGCCCACCCGAAGAGCTCTTCAGAATAGAACGAAGGTAATGCCGTATGTCATCGTAGCCGAATATGCGTTTCCTCTAAGCGATCATATAATGAAGCCGTATGGGCAGACAAACTTGACCACGGAAAAACGGATATACAATTATCGTTTGTCCCGCGCCAGACGTGTAATTGAAAATGCTTTTGGGATAGCTTCTTCACGGTTTCGTGTGTTAAGGCACACAGCAGAATTGAAGCCAGAAGTTGTTTCATCAATTGTTTGTGCTGTGTGCGTCTTGCATAATTGTCTTTTGAGTAGGGCCAGCTCAACAGCGTATGCTCCTGCAGGCACATTTGATTCAAATACTGCGCTTGGCTCCTGGCGAAACGAAGAACGGGCAGAATTTGAATCACTGCAGAATACCGCACGGCGAGTACCACAAGAAGTATTTGAAGTCTAGAAAGAATTCTGTGAATATTTTCGCAACGAAGGAGCAGTGGAGTGTCAATATAGCAACATTTGAATTAAAAATCAAAAAATGATAATTTTGTTTCAAATACATAAAATTTATTGACCATTTTTGTGTTTTTCGTATTTGATTTCGTCGAAACGAAGTTCATATGAATTAAAAATTCTACGGAGTTCCATGGTGAACTCTATTTCAAGAGATGGGGCTTCATTCTTCAACCTTAATTTCTGATATAAGCGCCATTATGGGTTCCACCAGAGCTTGAGACCTCGTTTTTGTTTGCGGTGTTGCTTGGGTTGTTATGGCTTTTATACATTGTTGAAGGAGCAAGTCTTCATTGGCCTGTTTTGCTTTCCGCTTCTTCGATGTTGAAGGTTTCGGCGTAGACATCGTGAATTCTGCCCGAGCTTCCGTAATTTCGAAATCAGGATGCGGATCAAATTTAATCATAGATGAAAATAAATCGTCCGCTGTTGGTGCTGGACTATGGGAGTTGTTGAATTGCTGGTCATTCTGAAAAGAGGAGAAAAAAATTAGTTAGTACGCGGTCATGAATGTAATAAAGACAAAAATACTTACTAATGAATCGCTCGTTCCATCATTAACGTTTTCTCCCTTATATAAAAATAACAAGGATTTATAATATTCCCATCTGGGAACATACAGCTCCCTGCCACCAGCACCGCTTTTACCGCCGTTTGCGATTTTCGTTCTTTAGGCTGAAACAAGAAAGATAGAGAAATAAAAAAAAAAAAACATATATATTATTTCTACTTACCACTCATTTGTGAACGAAGACTATTAATTTTTTCCTTTACATCTTCAGGAGTACATTCTAGTTCAAAGGCAATGGCATCATGAGCATCCGTTAATTTGTGTTTTTTCTAACGGTTTTCGTGCGTCGATTCCCATAGGCAACGGTGGATTTCCATTAACGAAATAAGCCTATTTACTTTCTCCTTGGTCCACATGTTGATTTGATTGCACGGTGGTCTATACTGAAGTCCTTTTCCTACTGAACTTGTCAGGTGTCGGGCTCCTACTTTTATATCACAGCTCACTTCCATTGATTGCCATGAAAATCCGATGGATTTGTAGGATTTAATGAATTTCATATTCATTGAATTGTCGTGGCATCTGGGAATTCCAACGTGTATTAATGAAAAGTTGAAAAATTAAAGAATGTCTTATCAAAATTAATATATTTGAACAAAAGTTCAAGGTATCTGGTTAAGAGTTGAACTAAATGTTCCCTCCCATAAATATTTTACATAAAAGATGAAACCGAAAATTTAAAATTTTTCTGATCCTTCAAGTGTTTTTCCTTATTACCACACTCCTTTTTATTTACCAAGAAATTACCTGCTGCATGACAATAATATAGTTTCGTCACCCAAAGAAATATTGAAGTGAAAAACTATTTCCAAAAGACAGATAAAATTCGAAACTGGCGCTTCTTTTCATTATATATTTTCGTCATATTTTTCTCTTCCATCGAAAATGGAGAAGAAAAATATGATAAATTTATATGTCATTTATATGATGAATCGTCCACACGATCATATAATATGACATATTTTTATGTCATATATATGATGAAACATCATAGAAATATGTCATATTTTTTCATCATATGCCCTGTGTACAGCTTCATCATGTTTTTTCGTCATATCTTTAATATATAAAAAGATATCTCTTTGAAAATGTTTGTCGCGGCTAAACTCGGAATCTGCCAAGTCGATTTCAATAAAATTTGGCATGAAGATTACTGTCCGGTAGGTGAGTGTTTATGTAAAGTATAAAAAAAATTGGTTTTAAACTTTTAGAAATATTAAAGATTTAAGTTTTTCACGTTTTACTTTTCAAGAGAAAGTCGACTTAAGCGCTTAAGCTTAAGATCAATAAATAAAGAGAGATCGTGCAATTATCGCATCGTTAGCGGTTTCTCCCTTTCTCTTAAATATGAGACGTATTCGAGAGAACATTTCGGCATTTTGTTGATTGCACGATCTCTCTTCATTTCTTTTTCTTAAGAAGCAAAGTACACTTTCTCTTGATATGAAATCCATCCATGGATTCATACTAGAGATGGATTCGACTTCATGTCATGTGGTTTTCGATTAGGAAATGGGTATTGATTTATTTTTGGATCTTCTTATGCCCATCTCGCATACGAAATGTCAGCCTTTACTTGTGTATTAGGGAACCGTTACTTTTCGCTTTTGCAAATCGGAACAGAAGCTCTCTCTCAAGAATTCTCTATGATTTGACACTCTGTATTTCCGTAGAGCCAGTTTTTAATTGTTTTCTACAAATTTTACTCGGGTTATTCAATACAATTTTGGTTCATTAAACCCGTAGCAGATAGATTTGTTCAAATTGGTGGAAAATGGTAAATATTATTTTGAATTTCAGATCGTAGGACATCATAGTTTCCGGGAATCCCAAGTTGACTAACTTTCTTCCGGTTTGAAGGGTTCTTTTCCGGTAAAAATTTGGATTTTTAACGGTTTTTTGCCCGTAGCGGCTAAACGAAGCGTCCCACGGGATGCATATGTATGACCAACCCCCACTGTTTTGACATTTCCTACCTTTCTTTCTTACATCATTTTTCTCTAAATTGAGGTTTTAAAGGTGTGCATTCAAAAGATCGGAAAATTGATAAAATTCAGATTTTAATTTTTAACGATTTTTTGTTCCTAGCGGTTAAACGAAGCATCCTACGGAGTTCATACGTATGACCCACCCCCATTTTTTTTAAATTTCCTAACTTTGAATCCCGAGTTAACCAATTTTCTTCCGGTTTGATGGGTTCTTTTCCGGCAAAATTTGAATTTAATATGGTTTTTCGGCCGTAGCGGCTTAACGAAGCGTCCCACGGGGGTCATATGTATGACCGACCCCCACTATTTTGACATTTCCAACCTTCCTTTTGTAAGTCGTTTGTCTCTAAATTGAGGTTTTAAAGGTGTGCATTCAAAAGATCGGAAAATTGATAAGATTCAGATTTTGAATTTTTAACGATTTTTTGTTCCTAGCGGCTAAACGAAGCGTCCTACGGGATTCACACGTATGACCGACCCCCATTTTTTTCAAATTTCCTAAATTTTTCAATACATCTAATTTCTCTGAATAGAGTTTTTAAAAGTGTGTCCAAACAAAAGTTATGATAGATGATAAAATTCAGATTAAAACGCAAAATCTCGCGTTTTTCGGAAAAATTTTGTAATTTCTTATATATTGGAAACTCAATTTGTGTATTTTTTTATTTAAATCAATAGAAAATACTATAACACAGAAAACAGAAATTTTTGAGTAAATTTTACTCTCCAATGGTACACATTTTTGTTTGTGTTTGTTTTGTGCAAATTTCAGAGCATCAAAATTGTGTGCATTTTGTGTACATGGACATTGTGTTCCATCCGCGAAATTTTGTTTCAGCCCCCTTTCCTATTATTGTGATCACTCATTCATCACTATTTGACAATCAAACATCAACATCAATTCGCGCACTGTCTGTTCTTTAAACATTAAAGACTTCTGTCTGCTGTTACGTGTGTGATGTTGGAAAAAAATGGGTAGAGAATCACATGGGATCGCGACATCGACATTAACTTTTTTTTAAGTAGAAGAAAGCAATATTTTTCAACAAATTCGCCGAAAATAAATTTACATGGCTAACGTGGGCGTATTGTTGATGTGGCCGATCGGATCGGATTAACCTCTCAAATATTACCGTGCCATAAAAAATTTACATTCGGTACTAATCGAAGTTTAAGTAAAAAGTTAACCAGTTGTGTTTGAGTTTCAACCGGCAATCTATAAATCCTTATTTGTTTCATTGTTGTCACCGAACATAGGATAAATTTCGATTTCTTATAACTACTATATTTCAATGTTTTTGTAACTTTAAAATTAATAGGTGCTGTAAGGTTTAGTAATAATTCCAAAATTGGCTCTTTTTGAAAGAGTGCTTGAATAGTTGTTTTAAGTTTATTTCTCATTTTCTTATAAAGCACTATTCATAGTTTCAATTTATTATCCATTTTACGGCGAAAATTTGTAGCAAAACGTTAATAAAAACATTATTGAAAAAGTCAAAGATTTTTTGGAAGTTTTTGAACTTATGTTACAATCAAAAGATAACTGCTAAGAATCAAAAATCTATAACTAAAGAAAAACAAAACATATATAGTATCAACATATACAGTATACAAAAAATATGCAGTATTACGTAATGCCCAGCAAAGCGCGCGGGTACAGCTAGTATATGATGAAACATCATAGAAATATGATCGTCTGTAGGGACTTTCAAACTAGTTTGTAAGTTCACATATAATTTTTAACTCTTCCCTTAATTTCGTTAATCCTTATGTAATTTTTTTTGTAATTCCCTAAAATTCTTAACTGCATTTTAACAAATTCTAAATTTAAAATGTAAGGTCACATTTTATTCATAATTCGCTTCAACATATTTAAAAATTCAAATGTAAGTTCTCATATAATTATTTGCTTCACTTTTAATTTCCTTAATTCTTAACTCATTTTAATATATTTCAAAAGTCAAATGCAAGTTCTCATTTAATTATTGGCTTCACTTTTAATTTCTTTAACTCATTGTTATAATTTCTTTAAATTCTTAGGTTCATTTCAATATAAATAAGAATTCGATGTAAGTTCTCCTTTAATTATGTGCTTCACTTTTAATTTCTATAACCCTTAAGTCATGGTTTAATTTTTTTTAATTCTAAGCTTCATTTCAACATATTTTGAAATTCAAATGCAAGTTCTCATATAATTATTTGCTTCACTTTTAATTTTTTCAATCCTTAACTCATTGCTTTAATTTTTTTTTTAAATTCTTAGCTCCATTTCAACATGTTTCAATATTCAAATGCAAGTTCTCATTTGATTATTTGCTTCAACCAGCGGCACGACGTCTCTTCTTCTTAACTAGCTGCCTCAAACCTAAATTTATTATAATATTTTGCGATTTCAATGGCGTGTCCGAACCGGGATCCAGATCCATTAAAGACCAATTTTTCTATTCACCAAAGACAAAAACAATTCCCAGGGAATCAATGGTCAACGCACGAAAGACTAATTCTTTATTCTCTTTCATAAATGATATCTTTCGTGCGTTTTAGTGGGCGGATGTCTCTGGGAACAACAGATGATTGTTCGTTCCCTGGGAATCAATGTAGCGGCAGAACGGGATCGTTTGTCGTAAAAGTTTTTGCTAGCGAGATCCCGTACTGCTACGCGCAAATGATACCGGGTAGTTATGAGGAATTTTAGTTTTTATATTTTAAATTTTCTTTAAATTTTCGTGTATGAAATGTGTGTATGCGTCAGCATTTGGAGTTGGGAACGAACGGGTTCCCATGAAAAATTGTAAACGGCAAGGGTGTTAGGAAGAGAAGGGGGTGGAGTAGAATTGGTGTAGGCTCAGTTACAACAAACTTATACATTGTAGCAATTGTAAATTGAGAATAAATATTGTTATTATTACTATTTTTATTATTATCATTAATGTGTCGAATCCAAAATTCGAAATGGGACATTGCAAAATTCAAAATGGAAAATTTTAAAAAATGGATATTATGGAATGGGGAAGGAATTTGCCAAGGAAGACGCATAAATTGGCTAGGCAAATTCAGGGATGTATTTCACTATACTAGACCTAGACCGGTCCTAGCAGCGAGTGGTAGCAGAGTCACCAACCATCAGCAGCATTAAGACCAGCAAAACAGACACTACAAGTGAGTATGTTCTTCGAGAAAAGTACAGTCATTTGCGGATGAGACCCATAGCTTCTCCGCATAGGCCACACCCCAAACCTATCGGGCATTAAAAGACCCTGTCCACCAGACAAGTTTCGTTTAGTGAACACTCTCCAACCGATTGACAGGAAACTGCAGAAGCTGGACACGTGACGGCAGTTCGAAGAAGAACTGAAGGAACCCACGGTGTGTCCCCGGCCCATATCCATAAAAGAATATAGGGCACACGAAGGCAGGGGCGGCCGAAACAGCTAACTGAATCATCGAGGCCAGAGCTACCACCGAGAAAGCGAACCAGAATGGAGGCACGTTTCCGTGCTATACTTAAGGAGACCAAAAGGCGACTCCTTCTAGCTGTGGGGCGTGAGGAGCGGGTTAGGATCCAGCGGAAGCTCCAACAAATAACTTTGTAAAAGTAAATGAACGATTTGATAGAAATGAGGATCAGAAACAGTTCAGCAAAACCGAAACTTATATTCCAACATGTTAAAAGCGGTCTTAGGAATCATTATGCCATTAAATGGCACACAAAACCAAGATCTAAACGTTGTAACGTTTGTCGAAGTCCTTCTCACGATGATATTAACAGTCCGGGCAAAACAAATTATTATGTAGCGTGACTAGAAACATCTGCCACAGATATTATTAATAAAAAATTTATAAAAACATAACCATCTTTGGAAATTTAGTAACAGCATATATTGATATTGGAAGCTTAAAAAAAACAAAATGTTCAATTCGAGACATTGCGAAACCATCAAACTTATAAAAGCAATAGCGAACAGTTTAAACGGCGATTTGTACATTGAGTCTAGCGTTCGTCCACAGGAAGGACGAGAGTCATGCTTGCCTCAAATGTTGAACTATGTGGATGAAACACAACGTACGATTATTTTTATTTTATTTTTATTTTTTTTTTATTATTCCACTTAATACAAGTACAGGCGATACAAAGAAAAAGGACAATTAAAATGAAAAAAAAAAACAAGAAAATAATAGAACAACAACATGAAATAATAAAAGAAAGTACTAATAGCATTAGATAGAAATATTTCACAATTAAACAACAACAAGATGCATTAAATAGCAGCACTGCTGTGAAAGACGGATCAGGGAAATCGACGTTAGGAAATGAAAGAGTGCTCACGGAAAATATTATCGGCGCAAACACGAAAAATCATACGGGGATTGTTTGCCCCAAGCAAGCCCTGCAGGAAGGGAACAGCACGATTGCAAAACCTAAGCATGCGTGAAATAGGCTCCATCCGGCCAAAGTCAGTGCAGTGGAAGCTAACTTTGTATGTGTCGACCGATCTTAAGTTCATACAGTTCCGACGACATTTGATCTGGTCGCGGATGTACGGAGCCAAAATATAACCCTGGGTGACACCATGCGTGAAGTTCAGATCGGCCAAGACTCGGCGTTCAGACAGAGATTGCATGTTAATGAGCTGAAGACGGTCGGCATAGGGAGGGAGGCGCAAAGGATTATCCCAATAATTAAACTTTCTTGCCAGGACATTATGATAAAACAAGAAAAAATAGTTGCTAGATGAGAACGGAAAGTGTTTTTAATATCAAGACTAAGCAATATACTGAACTTAAGTTTGACGATGTGTCTGTAGGAAATATTGAGGGGAAATTTAAAGAACAATTGTTTGAACATTTGCTAGAATATAGACATTGTATTTTCCAGAAAACGAAGGAGCATGGTTGTCCGAAATCCGCGGAAATGATAATTAAATTGAGAGATGAACAAGCATTCTACTTTCGACCCTATAGTATGTCATTGTCGAACAGGAAGTCGTTGAATATATGGTAGGAGAGTTGTTGGAAAACGGGATCATACGAGAATCGAATTCTGAATTTGCTTCTCCTGTTGTTTTTGTCAAGGAAAAGGATGGGGATTCTCAGATGTGTATAGACTTCAGAAAGTTAACTTATATGACAGCCAAAGATAATTTTCCATTGCCTCGTATCGATGACCAAGTAAAAGGACTTCAACGACGCAAATATTTCACCAGCATATACTTGCGCTCTGGTTATCATCATTTTCCCATAGCAGAAGTATCCAAACGGTTTACGGCTTTTGTAATATCTAACGAGTAACATGAGTATAACCTTACGGCTAAACAAATGTTCCAAGGATCTTCCAAAGGTTCATGAGCAGGTTTTTATTCCCTGTTGAAGACTTCGCGGCAGTGTATTCAGACGATGTCTAACTCCATGCAAAAATTATTCCAGATGCGCTGGTAGGAATCAAAAAGGTATGAGAGATCTTTAGTAGCGAAGGTGTTATACCTAACATGAAAAAATAGGTTCATTCCTTATGGCCATGATAACTTACCTTGGTTATGAGATTGGAGAAGGCAAAATACGACCGGGAAAAGAAAAGATGATGGCTGTAAATGATTTTGCGCCTCTGATGAGTGTACATTAAGTAAGACAGTTCCTGGGACTTACTAGCTATTTAAGAGATTATGCTTTTATGGCCAAGCCCTTAACAACATTGATCTCTAAGTCAACTCCATGGAAATGGACACTTATCGAGCAACAGGCTTTTCAACGACTGAAGGATATATTAACGGAGCGTCCCGTGTTAGCCCTTTTTGATTCTGAAGCGGTTACCGAAGTGCACACTGCTGCCAGAATATTGCTACGACTACAATCGGATAATAAGTTACATCCCGTTGCTTACTTTAGTCGGCAAACAAGAGGGGCTGAAACGAAGTATCATTCATATTAACTCGAACTTTGGCTATTGTTGAGTCCCTATAAAAATTTCTATCCTACCTCTTTGGAAATAAAATTCTGGTTGTCACGAAATATGCTCTCCTAGAAACGTCTTATTAGAAGAAGCAACTTATTCCCAGGATAACTCATTGGTGGTTGCAGCTACAAGAGTTTACTTTCGACGCGAGGTATCGTCCTGGAAACCGGATGAAACATGTTGATGCTTTGAGTCGTTATCCAGCTAATGCTGAAGAGTCTCGCTAGAGCATTCATGGTGCGTGGACACAGTCTCACTTTCGTTGCGAAATATAGAAATAAATTTTTCTGTTTTCTACACGATTCGCAAACAAATTTCAATACAGAGTGATCTTTACTAAATCCTGGAAGAAAATTTAGGAAAGTTTATCTTGAAAACACCTCAAATAAGACAGCTATTATTTTAAAAGATCAAAATAAAAATCTCCAGTGAACGTGAAGAAATTGGTGCATCGAAAATAGGAATTACTGTGTATGTGCAGACAAACTCGGCGTGCGCTACGGGACTCGCAACTGTAAAAAAAAAAAAAAAGGGAGCGTGGACTGGTGAGTGTGCGACGGGCGGATATCTTGCTTGCCAAGAGGGACCAACTTAGGACAGTAACGGTCGGAATTTTCCATCAATCACTTTCTGAACTAATATAAGCTCGTTAACTAACTCGCTTGGATAGATTTCGTACTTTGCTGCTGCATGGTAGGGTTTAGTTGAATTAATAGAATTATATTGTTTGAATTAATCGTTTTCTTAAGTTCCTGATTTAATTATACTGTTTTCAATTAACCACCTTTAAGTTCTCAATTTTATCTTCTGTTCTTTCTTGTACATCTCCGCATTTTGCTTTTTTAATAATTTGCTTTTTTAATAATTTGTTTGTATACCTTCTTTTCTTCAGCTAATTTATTCTTGTTGCTAGTTATTTACGTATATCTTTTACGTAGTTTTTTTTTCCTTTTCTTCTCTTTTCTTTTTTCTTAATGTATTGACATTTTAACTGCCTACCAGGCATGAGCATAAGATGACCAAGAAAAAAGGCAAGAACAAAAGCGAAACCCCGAATCAGGATCCTACGAGCAGGAGTTCATCTCCTTGTGCTGAAGCCTGCTCCCTTTCCCGACCCCCATCTCCATCCTCAGACATCCCACATCATCCCATGACACAACGAATAACTCGACAGAACGCGAAAGATCACCTACAAGCCCCGGACAACAAACCACAGGACAATACAGAATCGCAGAACGATGACCCTCAAAATACGACAAGCTCTTCGTCAAAACAATCGAGCCAGGACTCATATTCCTCTCCTAACCAAACTCATCTCACTGTACATGGAGCTAGCAATGAAAGCTACCATGAAACGGTAAGAACAGAGCAGCAAAGGGAGTTACTAGAGCTCCACGAGTCAATTACGGCTGGTTCAACCAGTCACCATAGTACCCCGCAGGCTATTACCCAACCCAAAGCCCGCAATATTCCCCAACACAATCTCTATACGCCACTTCCTTCAACATCACGTGGGGAGTGTAACACTTTGTCGACCCAAGGCACCCAAGATATCATGCATCATAATCGCTTTGCCCCTTTGGACAAATATCCTAACATCACGTTGGGCGAAGTCCAAAGACCCCGACCTCGGCCTTCTACAGTACCACCGATGGCTGCACCCCCACACCCGAAGGTAAGTGCGCCCAGGAAAGCCAAAATCCCCCCCATTGTCTCTTACGGAGTATCCATAAAGGAACTCACTACTGCGCTTAGAGCTTTGCTAGGGCATAACAATTCCAAATTCAAAAAACTCAATAACAACTGTACACACATTCTAACAGAGACACTCTCGGACTACCAAAAAATTAAGGACCTTTTGACCTCGAAAAACTTAAAGTACTTCACATACACGCCTAAGGAGTTAAAACCAGTCTCCCTAATACTCAGAGGAATCGACTCTGAGTTCTCCGATGAGGAAGTCAAGGAAGCGCTCCTTGTCGAACAACCTTACTTACCAATCCTTAAAGTTTCGAGATACAACACACCGTCTTCTTCCAGAATGGGTAAACAACTCGATCTCTTTTTAGTACAGCTGAACCAATCTGGTAACGTCAAAGAGCTCACCAAGATCAAGTACCTGCTGAACCAACGAGTTCAGTGGGAGAATATTTTAAATAGACCAATTACCCAATGTAAACGATGTCAGAGATTCGGGCATATATCAGTTAATTGCAACCTTGCCTTCAGATGCGTTAAATGCCCCCAATCCCATATTCCCGGACAATGCAACAGGACGAATAGAAACGATGGACAACCGTACTGTGTCAACTGTGCAAACTATGGACATCCAGCTAACTATAGGCAATGTCCTAAATACACAGAATTCATTCAAGGACTGGAAGCCAAAAAAGAAGCTTCAAAACAAACTCCTAAAGTCAAACAACACACAGCGAACAAATACAGAGTGGAAGACATCTCTTACGCCACAGCGCTGACAGACCCTGCTGGACATAGACTAACCACTGCACAGAATCCTTCTATCAGCAAATCAGTCTCTTTTCCGGCAATCCCCTCAATTACTACACACAACGGTACGGACAACCTAACAACGCCCGTCCCATCGACTGATGACATGAATAACAATTTAGACTTCCTAAATGCTCAATTTAGGAAGTACTTCAATTCAGATCTTATTACTTTTGCGACCAAAATCAACCAGGTGATAAACTATCTCAAAAGCAATCCGGATCCCACACATGCAAAACAAACTCTCTTCAACTTTGCCTACGAGCTAGCCCCATTCGTTGAGCACCTAAAATAAGCAACCTTAGAAACAAACTACAAATATTAACACTTAACTGTAATTCGGTTAGGACGCTTAGCAGACAACATGAACTTAAACTCTTGCTAGAGAAACATAGTATTGACATTGCACTGTTAACGGAAACGAAACTGGACGACAGAACTAAAATTAAAAACAGACTCGCTAATTATGAGGTCATTATGCAGAACAGACAGGATCGTGGTGGTGGTGGACTAGCTATTTTGTTGCCACTCAACTCCATCTTTGATGTGCTAAACATGCCCAACTTCACCTCCATTGAAGCACTAGCAGTTAAACTGACGCTAACAGACAATACAAAAGTGACCATCGTAGCTATGTATCATACGCAATCAATCGGAAATTCCAATATCATTAGACAGGACTTGGACAACTTGAAACAAACAATTGGACTAGACCCCTATATCATCGGGGGTGACTTTAACGCGCACAATACCTTTTGGTTTTGCACTCAAACGGACGCTAACGGTAGAACACTTTTAGACTGGGCACTTGACCTGGAATATGGTCTGATTCTACCAACCAATCGCCCAACGTTCCCTTCGACTGGATCCTATCTGGACCTTTTCATTTTACATCAAAACATTGTACTAGACACGACATGTACAGGACAAGATATTCTCGATACCGTTGAGAGTTTCTCAGACCACCGTGGAGTTCTTCTTACGGTAGGCACTAAAATAGTTAGCTCTTCCACTCGGCCCGATAACAAACTCACCTATAGGGAACCGGTGCGACATTGGAACTTTCGGGCTATGAACAGGAAAAAATTCGTGAAACTAACCGAAAGAGCCAACGCAGAACAGTTGAAACACATCAAAAAGGACTGTAATTTAACAAGACAGGAAATTGACGAGATAATCAATACATTCGAGGACAACATAGCCTCCTCTATGCAGCACACTATTCCGAAAGTCTTTTTCAAAAACAATCATGGAGTTGAGCTATCCAGAACCCTTCTAAAAATGATAACAACCAAGAACAAACTTAGGAGGCAACGCTTCAGGTACTTAGCCCAAAAGAACTTCATTAGAGACCAGACATTTGCCATCATGGGGCACCACATCCAGCTCCTTTGTAATAGAATACAGGCAATAATCAGAACACTTTATCAAAACGCCCTTCGCTCTAAATTGTGCAAATTAACACCAGGCACAGATGTCTTTAGGGAACTGAGTAGGTTTCGCGCGCATAAGAGCTTTTCAGTTAACGCATTACTAGATCCTACTTCAGGTAACGTATTGCATAACACTGACGATATTAACAATTTGTTGATAACCACAATAGCTGACACTCATTCGCAAACCCAATCGCAAAGCACGGTCCACGCTGCCCATATGATCAATAGAGATGTGCTAGAGTTCAGAGCCAACAAGGAGCACCGGTCTGTAGTTTCCTTTAATTCTATCCACCAAAGCTTCTCAAATACTCTCAATCCGTCTATCCTCTGCACTCCTCATCAAGTGCAGGAAGTAGCCCTCGCCCTAAAACCTAAGAAATCCTTTGGTCACGATGGTATCCCAAACTTCATCGTAAAGAACCTCCCAGCTGACTCCTTTACTATATTGGCTGTGATCTTCAACAACTGCCTGAATATCGGGTATTACCCGAAAGCATGGAAGGTTGCGAAGATCATACCGATCAGGAAACCAAATAAAAACCCCAATGATCCCAAAAGCTACCGACCGATCTCACTGTTGAACTGTCTCAGCAAACTATTCGAAAAAATCATATTGCAACAGCTTAAAAACGTTATCGACAAGGAAAATATCCTTCCAGATTTCCAATTTGGCTTCCGAGCCGGGCACTCCACTTTAGACGCAGTTACCTTACTACACAACAACCTAGCACACAATGCACTTCACAAGAAAGTTACGTTTGCTGCTACAATAGACCTACGGAACGCCTTTGACACAGTCTGGATTGAGGGGCTGGTCTGGAAACTGTTATATCTTTATCAGCTCCCGGACCACCTTACCGCAATCCTAGACTCGTATCTCACCGACAGACGAGCTTACGTACGCAACAAAAACGCAAACTCTAGAGAAATATGCCTATTGGCAGGGGTCCCTCAAGGCTCAGTCCTCTCGCCCACACTTTTTTCTCTGTTTTTGTCTGACATCCCATTACAACACCAACCTCTGTACATCGACCAACGATACCACCCGCCTAAGCCCCCAGTAGTGCTACCGAGAACTAACACAAAGTCGAAAACTATATGCTACGCCGATGACATTATTGTCTTCTCATCTTCTCTTTCCCCTCGTTGGGGAATTAAGGATTTGAACGTGTCCCTCAATAGCCTTTCTGACTATTTTAAATTCTGGCGCCTTGATATCAATGAGAACAAGTGCGAGGCAATACACTTTTACGGTATTGGCTCGCACTATCGGCGAAAAATGAATGGCTATCATGGACCTCAAATCCAGATCAATGGTAAAGACCTTAAGCGGGTAAGTAACATTAAATACTTGGGCTTTAGGATTACCCACAACTCAAACCCAAACCCTCATGTGAAAGAGAAGATCAGAAGTGCAAAAACTGTAAAACTATCGTTAAACCACCTACTCAACAAAAATAATAACCTACATCAGGACATTAGGGTACTCTTATACAAACAAATAATAAGACCGACTTTAACGTACGGGGCTGCCTTATGGCACGGACGACTTAACAAAACAACAAAGGACCACTGCAACATCTTAGAGCGCCTTTGTCTTAGGGCTGCTATTGGCAAGACCCATAAACGCCAAGCACGTCACGTACGATACGAAAATACTATTACGAACGAAGAGTTGTACGCGACGGGAATATGCCCAAAACTAGATTTATACCTTCACAAGATACAGTGTAAGTACCTTGCACGGCTCGACACGCATGGTAATGCACTACTCACTAACGCGACATCCAAGAACGCAGACCTCGGACAACAATACGCGCTTCAAGCTATCAAACCAATTCAGCTTCTTGTAATGCCCCCCTAACCTCACGATAATCCTTCTCCAAACGCTAATTCCTTCCTCAACCCTTAGCCTGGAATAAAGAACAGCATCCGAGCTCAAATGGAGTTAACTTATTAATTAAATAGAAATTACTTAATTACTAAGGTAGGATTAGAAAAACAACTCTTTAATGTCCTTAAGCTTAGGTTTTTTATATGACGTTTTTACCTAGGGCTCAATTTCACATACTTAGAATTAAGCTTTCTTTTCATTGTTATTCAACTGTTAAAACACCTAGGTACTAAGATATAGTTAGTTTTAGCTAGCTGCTAAGTACGAGTGTCAGTTAGTTAGTTAATAACACGTTATTCATGTTAGATATAAGTTTCTTTGTAAATCGTCAATGAATAAAACCATAAAATCGAAAAAAAAAAAAAATCAGCTAATGCTGAAGAAATTTTTATGCTTATTACGGAATCGAATTGGGTGTTGGCAGGACAATTAGAATAAGAATTATTAGAAAGCCTTTATTTCTTTATTTTATAGATAGCAAATTTTCCTTATATTATATTGTGTAAAATCGTAAGTGTTTACTTTAATTCCTTAAATCTACGTTTATATGTATATCCTTATTCTATATTATTATCTATATATAAATAGGCGACACGTTTTTTTGTTATCCCTTTTACAGGAAACCAGGTGGACTTAAAAGCATAAAAATTATACCATTCGGAAGATTAGTTTTTCCTCTATGTGCATCACCTAATTGTTTTTCTTAAATTTAATTATAAATTAGTTTAATTTTAAATTGAAATTAAAAAATTCAATGGGATAGTATGTGTGAATTGAGAACATTTATAGCGTAGATGATGCTTTTGGGAAGAATGTGTGAGTGTTAATGTTTTACTTTTTGCCTGGAAATATGCAACCATATGTGAATTTTTGGTTTGTGTCCCCGATACATAACAAGTACTAAAATAGTCGAAAATCAAACCAAATGGATCAATCTTCTACTGGTGACACAAACCAAAAGAATTAAAATATAATTGCATTCCTCTACGAAAAAATTAAAATATAGAACATACTTATTTAACATTATCATTTGCATAGATCATACGTTCGACTGAATAAACAACCATTTATGCCAAATACGTGCATTCTTTTCACTGAAACCTAATATCTATGCCAATGATAATGTGAGGGGCAAATGCAGCCATATCACAGACAATATTCACATGTTCATTCTTTTGTTTTTTGCCTGGAAGAAGGCAATCTTTGGCTAATAAAATTGCATTCTTCCAAACAAAAGCCAAAACAATGATCATATGGCCACAGACAATAATATGGATGCATTACCACAGACAAATTTAAAGCCATCGTTTACTTATACCATTTATTTTTGCTAATTTGATAAAAATATATGCAAATTTTATCTTAAAAAATATGGAAAATCACAATTTTACAGTTATTTCTAGAAAACGCGAGGTTAACTTTCACGAATATTTATGGAAAGCCAGCGAAAGTCTGAATTTTATCATGTTTCCCAACTTTTGTATGGACCCACATTTAAAACATAATTTAGAGAAATATGATATATGGCCAAAAGTTGGGAAATGAAAAAATAATAGGGGTTGATCAAACCCCCTAGAATGCTTTATTTGGCCGCTACGAGCAAAAAACTGTTTAAAAGTGAAAATCTTAAATTATATCATATTTCCAAACTAATGTCTGCTCACTTTTAAAACCTCAATTTAGAGAAAAAAGAAACGGTTGGAAATGAAAGTTGGTTCTTTTGTACGGAAATTCCAGATATATTTTATTTACAATATATATGTATTTCCCACAACTTCATAATTTAGTTAAAAACCATATGATCCACGATCCATGTTGTTTGTTGAATCGTATCCCCGTCTGTATGAGAGATGGTAAATGCAGCAAAAGCTTTTCTAAGGACTTTTACAATACAACTCTAGCCAATGTTAGATGCGTCGTGTTAATGGTATAACAGTTGACTTTCGTGGCCACTCTGTTGACAACCGTTATGCTGTTCCTTAAAATCCATATCTTTTAGCGAAATTTGATTGCTACTTAAATGTGGAAGTTCTTGGCACAGTTAAGAGCCTAAAATATATGCACAAATATGTTAATAAGGGATACGACTGTGCCTCATTACAGTTTGCAAGAGTTTGAGGTGGAGTTGAGGGCAAAGTTTATATAGATGAAATCAATAGCTTTTTGTCCGGTCACTATGTTGGATCTGCGGAAGATAGTTGGCGCATAAATGAGTATCCAATGCATTACCAGTCACGTAATATATTTTAGTTCGACTTGAATGTCACTTGCCTCATCGGCCAAATGTAGTCTTTAGGGAAGGAAATGTTCAGGAAGCTCTTAAAACTCACAGAAGAACAAAATTGACTGCATTCTATGAAATCAATCGAATTAGTTCGTCCGAGTTTCTATATACAGAGACGCCGATGCATTATATTTAGGTAGATAAAGAAAAGAAATCGAAAAACCTCGAAGAGGAAGTAGTAGAGATTTTGCTCGATTATTTTATGTTTTATGTTGAGTTGTTCCATTTGAGACTATTTTAGCTTCATCTTCGAGGTCCCATCAGGATTTGGGTACTGTTGGGAACATTATTTACTGCACATTTTCAGCACATGCACGAAGTATCGCATGAAATGATGGAGAGTGGCGTGAATATTTATTAGAAGTAAAAGAGTGTGAGTCCTCTCAGCAGTTAAGAGAGTTAGTTGCCATATCCTATTTGTGGTATGAACTTTCCTACAAATGCTTCAGATTTCAGGAATGAATTCAAAATTTTCATGTGTGAAGAATTTTTAAGAAACTCTTCAGAAAATGATTCATAGAACCGTGCTTTATTAGCTATTGAGGAAATTTTGTTCAGTAAACGATTCCTTCGGTACTTCAACTAAACTTTTCGGAGGTAAGACTTTTTTACTCTGTGGAGATTTTTGACGAATATTGCCAGCTATATCTCACGGTACATGTGTACCACTTATTGAGAATTGCCTTAGTTCATGGTCCGAATTTTCAAAATCCACAAAATAACTTTTACCCAAAATATGAGAGCTTCACCTCATGAGATTGAATTCGTTGAATTTCTTAAATCTCTTTGTAATGGAACTTTACCCACATTTCCAGATTACAGCCAAGATGTTATTGAAATTCCTTCCCATTTAGTTAGCTGCAACTTCGTGATTCCAGATACTTATGCAATGTATCTGAAACCATAAAGCCTAACGATATTCTCAATTCGGTTATATTAGCACCCAAATATGAAGGCTGTACTTTCATTGATGCAGAAATATTTAGCAGCCTGGCCGGAGAGAAACGAATATATTTGAGTTCCGATAAAATCTTGAGTGATGATTATAGAGAGCAAAATAATTTTCCAGTAGAAATTTTAAACTCAGTTGATGTAAGTTGGCTCCCGATCCCACAAATTTATTTTAAAAACCAAATTGCATACTTTTACTTATTCGTAATTTGTGTACAGGACATGACTTGCTTGGTCAATGGTACACCTATTCGTTTTGTTCAAATACAAAAGAAAATTTTTTGGATTGTGAGATTTTAGCAGGAGTTTTCCGAAACACACTTATTTCGACACGTGTGACGTATTTTTGCCTTTTTCTTTTCAAGAAACTCAACTTCCCGTCATTCTGGCTTTTGCGATGACAATTAATAAATCCCAGGGGCAAACGTTTCAAAAATCAGGAATCTTACTCAAACAACCTATATTTTCTCACTGTTAATTGTATGTTGTAGCCAGTAGAGTTAGATCGTTTAACCGATTGCGTGTTTATATGTACTTCTGAAACACAAAGCCAAGGTCATTTGGCAGAAGATGAAAGAATTTTTACAAAAAGTATTTTGTATGAGAAAATTTTAAGATCTTTTGACATCCGCAACCGCACCCGCAAGGTTTTCGATAATTATAGATAGGGCCTCATTCAATATAGATGTACTTTGACGTGCAAAATTAGCTGAAATGATTGCTACTACAGTCTGAACTAAATAACCTTTATACTTACAATGCTACTGTATATATAGCTCCATGCGCGAGCTAATAGAGTGAGCGGAGCGAACGGTAGGGGGTTGGCGAGCGTAGCGAGCAGGGGGCGCCCCCTAGTTATTATTAATATCTTGTAAAATTGTAAGTATCTGCTTTATTTCCTTAAAATCGATGTTTATATGTAAATCCTTGTTCTATATTGTTATTTTCATTATTATTAAGTCGATTAAATCGTTGGAGTATGGGCACCTCCGCGGGTAAAGGCCTCCTTCAGCTTCTTACAATTTTCCCTGTCGCCTGCTACATTCCGCCAGTCGCTCCCACCTGTCATCGGCCCATCTCCTCCTAGGTCTTCCTACTCTTCTTTTCCCTTGTCTGCCTTTCCACTCTGTAGTTTAAGGTATCCACCTACCATCCTTATATCGTGATACATGGCCAGCCCATTGCCATTTTAATTTTAAGGCTTGTTTAAGGGCATCGGTTATCTTGGTTTTTTGTCTGATGACTTCGCTTTTAATTTTGTGTGTTTTCCTTATGTTCAGTAAACTTCTCTCCACGGCTTTCTGTGTTGTTACGATCTTTTGCTTCACTTTTGTCGTAAATACTCAGGATTGGCAACCGTACAAAAGGCAGGGCAGTATGCAGGTACCTATCTATTATAGTTTTCATGTTCATCGTGTAGTTTCCTTTTAGTATTTCTTTAGGTGACCAGAGTTTTGCGTTATACTTGATCTTCTTGCGACTTCGTCTTCGTTGTTGGTTTTGTCGAATGAGGTATGTAGATGAAGCTGCCGACATATTCTATTGTATTTGGTTTTAGGTTAATAGGGGTTTTCTTGCTGTTTCTCTTAACTTGAGTTTTAGTAACATTCATTTCTAGGCCTACTTTCGAGCTCACTTGGTCTTATGAACATAGCATATCTTGTAGGTCTTTTGGTGAGTCTGACAGTATGACTATATGATCCGCGAATTTTAGATGGTTTAGGTAACAGTTGCTTATTTTAATACCTTTTGTCGTCCTGCTAGGGACCTGATATTATAGGTTCCAACTTTTAGATGGCTCTTGTATTCTCCGTTTTGGTAGGTGGTTACGTGGTTCTGCGCTTTTGCTGGAGGGTTTTTGTCGTATTCTTTAACGGTGACCAGCGGTTTGGAAGATGTGTTTAGTGTGTTGTAGTTGGTTCCTCTTCTGTGCTTTTGTGGATTCTTGGGAGGGGTTGCGATGCCTGTTGCTATGCGTTGTTGACGTTGTTTTGTGTGTTTGTGTTGTTCTTGTTTATCATAAAATTTAACATTCCCGGTTTTGGTGTCTTTTCCTTCAAGCTTGAAGATCTTTCCTTGGTGTGGGAAGCGAGAGTTTTATTCTTCTTGTTTGCATGGGATCTCTGTTCGGTATGGTTGATTGAGACATTCTCCGGCGTGTTTGACAGATTTATTTTCTTGTTTTTGTTGTTTGTAGACGTGTTGTTCAGTATGACGAGCTTGTCGTATCTGATTACTGCTGTGTTACCCTTTTCTCTCTCAGATTTGACTAGCACTTGTAGTTCTTTCCTGATTGGGGGTAGTCCTCTTTCACATAAAATGTCGTGTCATTAAGGCTCCATTGTGTTTAAGGATACTTATCTTTCTGCCAAGTGTTGCAAAGGTAACTACTACTGGTCGTGGTTTTTCAGTTTTTTCCGATTCTTTTGATAACTTTTAAGTCCTTATAATCTATTTTAACCGGTAAGAATTTGTTTACGAAGTCAATCATGATGTTTTCCAGATTTGAATAGGACTTTTCATTTTCTTATAGCTCAAAAAATACTGGGTTGCGTTGCCTTGCTTGTTTTTCTAGGTAATAAGTTCTCTTATCTTGATTTGCCACCCTAAGGTTTTCGTGTTTTTCATCTAAAATTGCAAGCTTTTCTTCTAGAATTTTATTTATGTTAGTTGTTACCTTTTCTGTGAATTCTACGCCATTTTTATGTATCAGTTTCTTCTGTTTCTCAAGCTCCTTTTGGATTAAACGAACTGCTGCCATTAGCTCATCCGTAGTGTTAATATGTATAAAATTGTATAGTAAAATATATGTATTGTATCCACCAATAAAATTTTCAATCAAAAATCTTCCACTCGAACCCAAACTTAGACCCGATTTCTGTTTGGAATTCATCACAAAATCCAGAAAGGTTTGCTGGTAGCAGAATTCCCAATCACCTCTCTGTTTTCCGTTGAAACCCTGTCTCCGTTTTAAAATTGTTTACTTTTTTTTTTTTGCTTTTCTAGTCTCTGGCTATTAGCATTTCAATTAGCACTCATCAATTTTACTTTACTAATTTCATTTTACTAAAAAGATAGCGAAATTATACTGCAGATGCCGAAACACTGGACATTGAAATGGTTTTTCGGTGACTTTTCCAGTCTCTCCCTCGTTTTGCACTTCACTCTTTGCGCATGAAGCTCTTTACCCATTTGCCCTTAATAGTTCATCACTGTTTCAACGGTACACTTCAGTGTCTCTTTTCTAAATAACTGTTTAATTTGAGAGTTTGTTACGCTTTTTCCTTCTGGAATTTAAATGTTTCTTCAATTCTTTGCATTTCGATTGACACTCGTCTTTTTTTTCACTTTTCGTTCCTAGAGCACACGTCTGGCTCGGTTGACGACTCAACTCCAACCTCAATTAACTGATAGGATAATTAACTGATACGAAATTAAAAGAAAATAAGGAAATACTTGGAAAACCACCTCAAACGGATTACGAAAAACAAATCCATAAAAGTTATGCATTGAGAGATGAATGCCTCTACAGATTTACGGTAAGAGGAATACAGTGGGTTGTTCCTAGGGGCATGATGATTTTTGTCACTTTGCGCAAAAGAAAATTTGGTTTAGCTATGCGAGCATTGTTTATTTCCGCGAATGAAAGAATATGTGGAAATATATATTGCATATTGTATACGGTGTCTCTTTAATAAGAGATTGAGTGGATAAAAATGGGTTCTTCATATCCTACATGCTGTCAAGTGCTCACATTCTACAAGTGTTACATGTAGATCACTTGGCGCCTTTTCCGAAAAGCTAAAATGCAAATATCATAGTTATTTGATTGTGATGGTAGATGGTTTTACTAAATAGACGTTTTTTAGAGCTGCAAGAACGACAAGAACAATATTTCACTGATTTGTTCTTAGTATTTGGCGCTCCAAACACTTTTATAACGCACCAGGGAAGTGTATTTATAGCAAGAAAGTTGAAAACCTTTTGTGAGAAGAATAATATCAAGCATATAAAGAATGCAGTAGCTACGCCAAGAGCGAACAAGCAGGTCGAACGTTTTAATCGATCAATTTTGGGGGCATTGCTTACAACATCAATAAGAATGATGAGTTATGGGATACCAACGTTCTGTATGTTCATCAATAAGAATACAGGCAAAGCTCCACGCGAACTTTTCTATGGTCATAAACCACGGTACTGAACTGATGGTCCTTTAAATGAAATCAGTGAAACTTCATCGTTTATTTCTAATCTTTTGGAATTTCGGGGGGAAGCATCTAAAAAATACTCGAAGCCCAGGAGCGACATAAAAAGCATTTTGATAAAAGACGTAAGAAACCAAGAAAGTGCAATGTAGGTGACATTGCTTTAATTGAGAAAAATGAGGATGTACAATACACGAGTCGAAAACTGATATCTACGTTTAGTGGAGCTATGATCGTTAAAACCGATTTGCTTAATGAACAATATATTATCTGTAACATGGAAGGGACTCATCGTACATTAAAAAGAGGGACACATGAGTGAACTGTTCCTGTGGTCCGTATGAAACCATGCTTCCAAGCAGGAGGTGAATCAGACGACACTGAGAGTGAAAACGGTGAGGGTGGAGAGGTCATTTCTGACCCAGATTAACCTGAAGTGACAAATAATTATTACTCGAGATGAGTCAGGTGAGAATGTTTTCTTTCTGCCACTGTGAGTGTGACTTTGCAAAAAATTCAGAATTTTTGGGAAAATCAAGTCAGCATTAATCGCTTTGCATGTTAGTTAGTAGAAGATGAATGTATTTAGCATGGCGAAATTTTTTTTGAAGAAGAAGTGATCGGTGAGATTATTTTATCTGTTTCCATTGTTTAAATCAAACCGTGTGAGTGAATAGAGAATGGTATAGGTTATTTGTGAACAGATAGGGTCTCAAGAAGCAGAGTGTGTTTGTTTGCTGACAGGTCAGTTATCACTAAACCATTGTTGGCCTGTTGTGTGGGAAATCGAGTTTGGAAGAGATAGTTGATGTGATTTTCACCTGGATGATGGGTGAGCGCAGATATTCTATCGGATGTGCGATAGAGTTTTGAAGTTAAGGAAACTTTTGAAGTGAAGGAGAGTTGTGAAGTGAAGGAGAGTTGTGAAATAAAGGAGAGTTGTGAAATAAAGGAGAGTTGTGAAGTGAAGGAGTTTTCTGTGCGGTCTCCCACTGGTCCGATGCTAAAATCACAGTTTTGAATTTGTGATTCGTAGAGTGACGTTGTCTTAAACTCTTTTATATTGATACAACCTTTTGACAAAGAGGTGCAATGAGGAGCACTGAGATACAATATTTCAGGTGACTGAGATGTACGACTGGTTCAACAGGCGGGGGGATGGCGTACCTTGATTTGGGGGGGGGGGGGGGGGGGGGGGGGTCCGAACAAAGAATGGAGTCGGATGATCGATCCTCTATTTCATGAATGCCGCCCCTTTCTGATACGCATTATCTAGCTTTCCAATTTGCCCTTCGGGACTCGTCGCACAATGCAACCATGAATTTGAGGTTGTTGAACTCTAAATCAAATTTTGATATTTTGGAAAAACTCATGGTTTACGCTATCTTCCTCGGACTTTGAACTCGAGGTTAAGAGTTGCGTGACCGAGGAATAAACCAAAGAGAAATGGGAGCCAGGAATAAAAGGGTGCGTCGGCTAAATGGGGCTCCCATTTTGTTTTTTGGCTAGCACTCGTGGAGTCGCGAATTAAGAGTTGTTTGCGAATTAAGAGTGGTTCAAGATCGAAGAGGTGGGATCTTTTTTGAAGATCTCAGGGTGATCCTTGAAGAGAGTGGACTCGAGGAAGTTGAAAGATAATAAAAGAAAGGTCAAATGGAAGGGAATGTCTGTCCCGTGAGCCAGGCTGTTGGGATTGAGAGTAATTGTGATTCAGCAAAAAGAAGAAAGAATTTTGTTTCAGTGACACATTGGTGAATTTTGTATTTTCTTTTGAGTGCGATTGATTTTTGAGTTTGAGCGCGATCGAAAGTGTCTTGCGAAACTTTTGTGAATTTTGGTTTAAAGACAAGGACAAGGTACAAGCTGATTTCAGAAACTTTGGTTTCTCATCTAAATGCGATCGATTTCTGAGTGAACCCGGAGTCACTCAAAGTCAGGAGTAGTAGCCTATCAAGGTAAAAGTGTCTCAACGAATCACCGAAACCCAGAAGTGAAAAGAAGAGAGAGGCTTGGTTCGAGGACGTTGTGATCCGGAGATCATCTCAAGCAGGGAGGAGCAGCGAAGACACCTACAAGATAAGTGAAGTGACTAGATGAAGCTTAGACTTTAGATTCTTAGACAGGTAGCATATTAGCGAAACGAGCGAATTGGATCTTGTCATATGAAATTCCAAAATAACATCGAAATAAATAATATTGAGGTAGTGCAGGATAAAAAACACAGGTAGAAATAAGTGAGCGGTTGTAACTTTTTGGTAATGTGGTGGCCCTTCAATAATAATAGCATAATCAACAAGTTGATATTTTTCTTCGATTCCACTCTCGCACGACGTAGGTATTTTGATCAACTTATTTGCAATCGGGAATTTCTCGTTTTGTCGCGACTTGCATCAGGTGACTCGTCCAAAACGAGTGGCGCTGGAACCACGCCCGTCTGCGCGGGTAACAGGCTGGGTGGGTCACCGCACCACCAAGGGACTGTGAACATGTTATATCTCGGCGCATGTATATAGAAAGAGAAAATAAAAGCAAAATACACTGTGACACCTTGAATTAGAAAATGATTTGTAGAACGATTTGTGGAACAGAACAATAAGTTCGACTGTGAATAAAAAAGTTTTTCTTAGAAAAATTTGTAAAATAACAGATTAAGTCCGGTAAAACTGCTTGAAAATATGAATTTCGCAAATTATTAAATAAATTTAGATTTCAAATAACAAACTGAATTGTAGCAAAATTTGTGTGAGAAAAATTAAGAAATCCTCAAATGAAAAAACAGGAAAACCTAAAATTTGAATTAGAGCAGAATCTCGCTTAACCGACCCCGACGGGACCAGGGGGTAGGTCGTACCGACCAAAAAGACGTATTAACCGAAGATTCAAAGGAAACGTGTTTCACATATTATTATGCATACATATGTAATTACAAAAAGGAGAAACAATTTATATGTACATTGTGTATATAATAATTCTTGAAAAAACTATGTTACGATTGGAAGATAACATTTTCGCGAAAATTTTCATCCTGAAACCGTCGACTTGGCCGGTCGTGGTTCCAAGTATTGATTACAAGAGAGGGTCGGATTATCCGGAGGATCGGCTTAGCGGAGGTTGGGTTAGCGAGGTTCTACATTATAAGAATTATTGAATCAATCAAGACCTTGAATTAGAAAATGATTCGTAGAACAATCTATATACCTATATAATAAAATTATAGCAAGCCGATGTCTGTACATTATAGATATGGAAGAAAAATAATATTATGGGCCTTTATTAGAGCAACAGAAGCCAAAACAACAGTTTTAAGACAACAGTTTTTAACTCAACAGATTACAAAAAATGTATGGAGCCATCGATTCGAATAGAAGGGCAAAAGAAGCCGAAAGGTCCAGTCCAGGTCCACACCCTACATATGCCGTGAAAACTTCGAGATAAAATTACAATAAGTGTTTCTTATTACTATGTGCTAAAATCAATATCTCTTATATTGTACAATGGTTATATAGAGTAATACGGTGACAGAAAAGATAAATCACGAGTTTATTTTTTCGTGGATTCTTTCATGTCTCCTTTAATGCTGCCGTAGTTCTGACATTCACACGGCACTGGAAACTTTAGGTTTTTTTTTTATTCGATTTGATGCAAACTCTCTTTGGTTTGCGTTTTATTCAATTCGGTCCACATTTATGACTCATATGAGTCGATATTTTTAATTTTTTTTTCAATTTTCAATTTAATACCGATTTTTACTTATAAAAAGGACAAATAAGTGGGAGACGGACAGACGAAGCTATAGGCACCAGAAGAAGTCGAATCAACCAGCACAAAGCGTAAGGTAATCAAGTAAAATGCTTGTATGGTAGTATTAAGGACGTTCAAACAAATAAATAAAGATATTCAGAAAGAGTCCCAGTGTTTTGGAAGACCCTAAAGGTAGCACAAAGGAAGCATCCAAAATTGATTTTGAAACAGAAAAGTTTTAACGATAACGGTAAAGGATACACCAAAAACAACTCCTACACACACAAATTTGGTTTGGCGCATTGTAATCTTGGTACATGCATGCCATCTAAATTAAAAGATTACAATGTGCAGAGCAGGGTTTCAAAAGGTGGTTGATGCGAAATACATGTACATCGTAGCCTTGAAAATGGTCGTGATAAGATTTAAAAACCTTGAAAATGTACACAAATAATAGATCTTATATTGATTGCAAGGAGAAAATAGAATTAAACAATGAAAAACATTTTTTAAAAGGAGCTTTCATTTAACAATAATCTATAAATGCATCAATATCATAATACACCCACAGAGGGATACATCAGTATCATAATACACCCACAGAGGGACATCTAGGCCAGTCCCGAATGTATAAAAAACTAAAAACTATATATTTTTGGAGAAATATGAAAAATTCTACAGCGAAACACGTAAATCATTGCTAAAAATGCTCAAGGAACAAGCATCAGGTCGAGACTAAAGAACCTATGCAGCTAACAGCCACGCTGGTTAAGGTATTTGAGGTAATATCAATAGACACGGTAGGACCTTTCACCAAAACTGCTAACAATAATAGATATGCAGTAACATTACAATGTGATCTAAGCAAATATGTGGTGGTCATACCCACAAAGGACAAAGAAGCAAATACTTGTCGTGATGCGATTTAGAACATGACGGTAGACCAAGCCAAGTATGCCACGTGGATACGCAGATCACTTGACTCTAATCAAGATGGCCATTGCTTGCACCATGATCTAGATGGCCATTCCTTACATAAAGATCTAGATGGCCATTCCTTGGATATAAAAGAGGACCATTCCTTTTCAAGCAGTTAGTATTCGTTTGGACAGCGGCTCGATGAATGTTTAAATAAAGAAACCAATCGTAATAAATTAAATGTTTAAATAAGTAACTAAAGAAACCAATCGTAATAAATTCAGAAGTGGGATTGAGCCGCGAGCAAATGTGTTTGTGAACAGGACAATTTGTGAAAAATTTAAGTAAAGACAAGTTTCGAAATTTAAAGAAAAACAGAATTATTGAAATTTAAGGGAAAATGCAATTTCGAAAAGTTTGGTTGAAAAAGACAAATTTGGAATATAAGTCGAGGAGCGGAGAGAAAAAAAGCTACTTAGTTTCGAGGTCATAGACGAAGATCCATTTCGACTGGGGTTTAACGAAGTGAAAATTTTGCTTTCATTTGAACCCAAGAAAACCAAATATGGAATCGAGAGCTGGATCAACGATTTCGAGAACCTGGGCAAACTATATAATTGAAACGAAAGACAAAAAATGTTATACGCCAGCTTGAGGCTTGACGGAGCGGCCAAATTATTGTTTCAAACCGAGCAAGCCCATTGAGAGACTTGGGTAGAAATGAGGACAACCCTACTGAAGAGCTTCCCGTCCGGGCGCAACGAGACAACGATTTTGAGAGAAATCATGAATAGAATGAAAACAGACGGCGACGAATTAGAGGAATATTTTTACGAAATGGTTTCGCTGGGGAGAAGAATACAACTACAAGACAAAACGATGATAGATTACATCATCAACGGACTACCCATTGCCGCTATGAAAAGAAGTCTTTTAGCAGTTACCTTCAAAAGCCTGGAAGACTTATTAACCAAGATGAAGAAAATGGAGCTGGTAAACCAAGAAGCTTACGAGTGTGAAGACGCGGAGAGATACCCAACGGAAGTTCATAGTTATAAACGGACAAAGTAAGGGCAGGACAAGGACCAGATAGATGACTTTTCTAAGAAAAGGGAACAAAAGTTCCATGAAGGCAGCGAGCCTGAGCGTAGATGCTACAATTGCTCTTAACCAGGACACCTAGCAAAACATTGTAAGGCGCGAAATCAATGATGAGTGCAGCAGCTAACAAAAAAACGGTACAAGCCAGTATACGTTGCACGTCAAGGAGTGTCAAAGAATGGTGCACTGGCCAGGGACGAGTACGACAATTTCGGGAGAAGGATAAAGCACCGTGGCTATCACGTAACAATATGATTAACAAAGATTTTCCGACACTTAAAAAAAACAAATAGAAAAAAATTAACTATTAATAAGTGTTATTCATATCTTGCAGTCTTACTACTGGTAGCTAACGCTATGCAGTCACTATTGGTGACTTTATGTCATGCAGTCTTAATAACTATTGGTAATCTTCATGGTTATGCAGTCTTACTACTGGTAGCTAACGCTATGCAGTCACTACTAGTGACTTTATGTCATGAAGTCTTAATAACTATTGGTAATCTTCATGGTTATGCAGTCTTACTACTGGTAGCTAACGCTTTGCACTCATTACTGGTGACTTTATGTCATGCAGTCTTAAGAACTTCTGGTAATCTTCATGGTTATGCAGTCTTACTACTGGTAGCTAACGCTATGCAGTCATTACATGGTGACTGATGTCATGCAGTCTTAGGTGCTACTGGTACCCACCATGGTTAGGCAGTCGTCGTGCAAATATAGCTCGCTGGTAGCGTAAGTTATGCAGTTAATATCATTCACTGTTACAGAGAAAATAGCATCACAGTGGAAGGAAGTGAACTCCAGCAATCAGCTTCACCGAGGACAGTGAAAGGTAGGATGGCCGACATCCCACTTCTGAATTTATTACGATTGGTTTCTTTAGTAACTTATTTAAACATTCAATTTATTACGATTGGTTTCTTTATTTAAACATTCATCGAGTCTCGGTCCAAACGAATACGAACGCCTTGAAAAGGAATGGTCCTCTTTTATCGAGGAATGGCTTTCTGGATCTTTATGTAAGGAATGGCCATCTAGATCATGGTGAAAGCAATGGCCATCTAGATTAGAGTCAAGTGATCTGCGTACCCACGCGGCCTACTTGACTTGGCCTAGCGTCATGTCCTCAATCGCATCACAACATACTGTAGCAAAAGCTGTGGTAAATGGGTTCATCCTCAAATATGGGCCAATGAGCTACATTAAGTCTGATTTAGGGACGGGGTATAAAAATCGTATTTAAAGAAATATGTGAGTACCTACATACATATGAACCAATTGTTCGCAACTGCGGGACATCCAGAAACAATACGGGCTTTAGAACGGAATCACAATTGCCTCAATGAATATCTGAGATGTTTTCTGAATGAAAATCACGACGATTGGGACACGTGGACCCCCTTATTACGCGTATTGCTACAATACAACTCCAAACACCATACATAGGTATACACCATTTGAGCTTGAACTCGGTAAAACTCCCTTGGCACTTACGAAAGGCCAAACAAACGTCCCGATCCAATGTATAATCATGATCTCTATGCAAAAGAACTAAAATAAAGGCTAAAATCCAGCATAATAAGAGCAAGACAATATTTATAAGAATCTAAATCCAAAAGAATAAATACAGAGAATCAAGATCGTAACACGCTAAACTTATTGAAAGGGCAACGAGCTTTTATAAAAATAAAAGGAAAATGGATTCACTATTTGAAGGACCATATGAAGTAATTGAGATATCCGAACCAAATTGTGTTACAAAAGATTCAAACAATAAACTAATTACCGTACATAAAAATAGATTAAGGAAATACAATGATTCGTAATAATTTTTGACAAATATTATAACGTAATAAAGTAATAACTAGTGTAGATCAAGGAGCATTAGGTAAAATCATGATGCATTGAATATGTTAATAAGTTAAAAAAAAAGGTAGAATTTAAGTTAATGATGTACAGAAGAGAAATTTTCCTTGCTCTCAATAACACAAGAAAAACCTCTCTTCCAAAGGGAGGTGTAATACACCAACGAGGCAACGTAGCAATACGCGAAACAAATTAAACTTTCTTATCCAAACAGAAGAAAAAAAGTCTTATTCTCCTGGGGCACAAAACGGTTTTATTCCCCTGATCATCCCATTCTATTTTGTTTCGTTCCATTTCCACGCTTACCACTGTGTGGGTCCGCCTCCAGTCTTCCATAGTTTCCCACGTTGTCCATCGGCTGATCGTCTGTATCCGCTCCCACCTATAATGCAATGTGCAAATCAATGCAGAACGTGCTGACTTTATTAGGTGCTGCCTCATCGAAAGAATTCTGATAGGGAAGTTCGAAGTGATAACACTTTTCTTGCTGCGTTAGCACTCCACAATAAGTATAAGAACCCCGCTAAATCTAGATTGTTAGTCATTAAGTAACATATTGCTGTTACGGTAGCTACGTCAATAAAGTTATTTTAAACTTGAGAAATACATAATTTATTCCCAGTCTCCCTGCTTTATCTGAGCGGAACCACGCGGAACGATCCCAGTCTTTTTTGAATAAACAAGGAGGAATCCTACAATGTACTTATAAGGAAAAAATATGTTTAAGTTAAAATAAATTTAGCGTGAACATAGAAAATAATTTATAAAATGGTGCCTTACTTTTGCTGAAAACTTATTAAACTTATTTAAACTTATTTTTTCCTTTTATGTACAATATATATTTTATTGTTAAATAAAAGCTCTTTTTAAAAAACATTTTTTTAATGTGTAATTTTATTTAAAATAAAATAATTAGAAAAGTAAACACTGAATTTTGAATAAAATATTGAACATAAAATAATTTAATTTTAAAAATAAAATTAATGGAAAAAAAACAGTGAAATTGAACAATAGACTAAGGATAAGTCAATGTGATTCTTAAAATATGAATTATTACAAAAGAAACAGTGAGTTCGAATAAAATATCAAACATAAAATGAAGTAATTTTTTTTTTTTTTTTTTTTTTTTTAAACAAAATTAGCAGCAAAAAGGGAAAAAGTGAATTTAGAATCAAATATTAAACATAAAGTTATGTGATTTTAAAAATATTATTATTAGAAAGAAAACAGTGAAATTGAATGAAATACTCAAGATAAATCAATGTTGTTTTTAAAATAAGAATTATCGAAAAGGAAATAGTAAATTCCAATAATATGTCAAACATTAGCAAATAAGGGAAACAGTGAACATTGAATAAGATATTGAACATAAACAAAGTAACTATTTAAAATAGAATTATGAGAAACGAAAAATTGAATCTTGAATAAAATATTGAACCTAAAATAATAACTGATTGTGTTTACTTGGAACTGAAGGGGACGGTTGAACTTCTACCCCAAAATACTGCCCGTTCCTTACTCTGGAGTGAGGGTTAAACACTCCTGCGTGAGAAAAAAGAAGATATAGTATCGTCTAGACCTCGTACTGACAAATCATTCCTTGACAATTCTGCAGCTCTGTCTAGTGGATTAGTGGTAAGCCATAAGCTTCCAGAAATTCAACTTCCAAGATTTTCTGGTGATCTGATGGATTGGTCGACACTTCCAAATATTTTTGTCGCTGTAATAGGAAATGACCCCACAATGGATGACGCAACAAAGATTTTCTACCTCACAACGCAATTAAATTAAGCCAAGAACCTTCTAGAAAGCTAGTTTTCCACGAATAAATCATTCCAACCAGCCTGGGATCTTCAAATTCGCAGGTATGACATCCCGAGATTGCTTGTTGAGCAACACGCAGAACGAATGCTTTATGGATAACGTATTACCGAGGGCTCCCCATGCGAGTTGAAGACACTCATAGCATCACACACTGAGGCACATGATGGTCTGATGGCCTAAGGAGAACCTGTGCACGGCTCAGTTGTGCTATTAGTTACTGCAACTGTCAACAAACTAGATCAACATGCGCTCACCAAACACGCGGAGAGCAAACTTGGATTATCCAAGGAGTTACCTTCGTACACCAAACTCCTAGAATTCCTTGAGGTTACTGCACGATCCTGGGAGTGCTCCGAGAGCCTTCAAACTACTTCATTCTTAGAGGGCAAGTCATCTACGAGCCAACTATCAAGAGGACCTTCATCTGCCAAAACATTTACCGCTAGTTTTACCAAAATCAGGTACAACCATGGGAAAAACATCTGCAATGTGTGGATGTAACCTCTATGTGCTCTGGTGTCCCAAGTTGAAGGAATTATCTGTCGATAGAAAAGGTGAGCAAAGTAAAATGATTGAGACTTTGCCTAAATTGGTTGGAAAGACACAAGGTGGAAGGCTGTGCGAACAAGAAGAGGTGTCAAAAGTTTAGTGCTATTCACCACACAGAAATTCACGTTGAAGAGAGGGCACTGACTCATCTACGTCAGCACCAGAGAAATGACATTTTGAGTCTCCTAACCAAATCCAGAGCAGCCCGAGATCCGTATCTTCATCTAAATATTCATCTCCTATAAAGGCTAAAATATGTGAAGCTTCGTCTGAATAATTTAAGTCAGAACCACCTACAATCAAAAAAGACCTACATACAGCATCACCAACAGAGATCAAATCATCTATTACCACTGATAACCGGCATCATATAGAACATCTTAAAGCGAATACGAATTACCATAGAGTATCTGAGCATGGAAATCCGATGATTCAGACGAGGAAACCTTCTGTACTGCCTGCTAATAGGTTGATGTTAGTCATCCATCCTCAAGGGAATTCGGTAGAGGCTAGAGTACTCGTCGATCCAGGTTCAGAGTTGTCTTTTATCTCAGTAAAGTTCTTCAAAATATTGAGAATTCATGAAAATAACATATACACCAACAACTGCTTTCGAAATTGTTCCTATAGACACAGAAGAGCCTTACCATTATCAAATGATTTAAGATATATACTTACAAGTCAGAGTGAGTAAAACAACTAAAAAGAAGCTATTCCACTAGAAAATAAAGAAGTTATAACGATAGCTCAAACATTAACCGAAAAATTTATATTAAAACGTTGGTTTGGCAACAAAATGAAAATAGACTTGGGAACCGAATGAAACATTCAAAAATATTATAAAACTAATGAGTAGGGCTGACAAAAGAATGTACGAAAAACTGCAAAATATGTATGTAAATATGGACGAAAAATCGTCGAAATATGGACGAACAATCGAATTATGTACGAAATATGAACGAAAAAAGTAGTTTTCCTTAAAAATTCAATCAAATTTATTGCAATGAATATCGACATGTTTCTTCAAATTTTCAAACACCAATGAATGGCGACAATCTTCAAGCAATCGTTTGTACGCTGAAAATGACTTTCGACGTCGCAGGATGTGATTGGAGCGTACTTGAATGCTGCCAACTCATTTGGGTTCATTTCATGAATTGGTTTGTCTCGCTCTGTGTCCTTTGGAACATCGCCTGTTAGTACTTTGCCAATGACTTCCAAAGTTTTCAAGCCGCTATTTTTGTTGTAAACGAAATCGAATTTCCCTAGAAATTCTTCACGTTTCTGAATCCCTAGGAGATCAATGCGGACAGACATAAATGTTTCGATTGCATTGGTGAGCGGTGTGCCTTTTTTTTTCCAGTGCTTTGATAGCTGCTGGGATGCGAGCGAAGTGGCACTTGATGAAAGCCAAGTCTTTTCTAATATTTGTCTTTGCGATGATCGCTTTCGCTTTTCCAATAAATTTCGCATTATTCGAGTCCAGCTCATTTAAAAATAATAGAACATTGTCAAGATGATCCGCGTAATAAATCGCTGCTTCTATCCAAGTTCCCCATCGTGTTACAATGGGCGCAGGTGGCAACGCAAGATTCGGATGAAATGTTTTGAAGAGCTGCTTGCGCCGCGCAGACTAGAAGAAATGATCAAAAATTAGATTTAATCGATAGAAATCGTTATTTTCCTTACCTTCACGAATATTTTCGTCGTGTTTGAAATCAATTCATTCACGTCATCAAATTGATCTTTGATGAAATCGGCAACACGATGGAGTCCATGAGCCGCACATGTGACATGGATCATTTTGGGGAACAGAACATGTAATGCTTTCACTGCAGATATCATGTAAGGCGCAGCGTCAGATACGAAAAGAAGCACTTTATTTCGGTCAACGGCTGAAAAGTACGGTGGAATACATCGAATAGGATACCAACAGAAATTTAAAACATATGTACTAACCTAATTCTTTCAGTGAATCATCGAAAAATGTTGAAATCGTGGAGGCGTTTGTCGCCTGCAAAACAGCTGATGAAAATAAATAGCTACGACTCCATTCATGCTCAACGCCTAAGACACCAAAAATGAAATTCGCCACAAATCGTTGCTGACTATCCGTTGTCTCATCAATCGAAACCCAAATATAATTGGAATTTTTGGCAATATACTCGTTGTATAGTTCTGGAAGATTCTTTGTGCGCAATGACGTCTCTGATGGAGCTGCATATTTAGTGTGTTTTTCAACGAATTTCACAACTGCCGGATGGGATATTTTGTGCAAGGGAATATTCGCTTTTAAGAAACATTTTGTCAAATCCATTGCAAATGCCTTTGAGTCACGATCTTCACCGCTCAACAGCGTAGTCAAAAGTGTCTGGCTTGTTGTCGTTCTATTATGTTCGGCATTACTTTTTCTATCGATACTTGCCAAATGCTTTGTGGTCGCCAAATGTTGTTTCTCTTGGAAAACTTGCTTGGCTGGAACTTTCGTGTCGCAAAGAAGGCAAAACAAAACTGAATCGTCGCAGCGAAAAACTCCTTGATGTTCGTTACACATTCGGCGATTAAACGCGGCTTGTGTTTCCTTTATTTTAGGCATTATTGTATTACGTGTGAGACTTTTCATTTCTACTAACGAACTGAGCTATAGTATTCGGAGAACAAGGCGGAAAGACTTGCACTGTCAGTGCAACAGAGCAGAATTGCTTATGTTTACATTAAACTGAAACAGTTATCGCTCATTTCATGCACAAGCATGCTTACTGCAAATGCCCACACTATACGCATAAAATGAAATTGTTTCACTGTGTTTGTGAGTCTGTATCGCATCTAACAAAGAGCGCCTTTTGTATTTTTTGGTGACAAATGCACAGTAACCAATGTTATATACATATATTTATATCAGAATCAGAGTTGTTATATATATAATTATATTTTCTTCTTGTTATGTAATTTTATTTTTATGCTAGTAATAAGTGGGCAGTTTTACCTTGAGCTGCATTGTTAGCTTTATGTTGAAGGTAGGCTTTAAATACATTTCTTGGTTGAATGAATCAGCTGTTTATTGCTCAACAGTTTAGTTAGTTCAAATTCCTTAGCTATTACAATTCAAAATGCTCCAAATATTTTCTAATTCAATTTCCTTACTGATACCTTTACTCTATGTCAGCCAAAATGTTATAGTTGTTTTCGAATATAATTTACTCGTTGATACCTTTACTCTATATAAGCCAAAATGTTATATTCATTTTCCAGTATAATTGATAATCCAAAATGTGTTATTTATTTCCCAATATAATTTCCTTATTGCTACCTTTACTCTATATAAGCAAAAGTGTAATGTGTATTTTCCAATATAATTTCCATTTTGATATCTTTACTCTATATAATCCAAAATGTCATATTTATTTTCCAGTATAATTTCCTTATTGATACCTTTACTCTATATAACCCAAAATGTTATATATATTTTCCAATATGATTTCCTTATTGCTACCTTTACTCGATATAATCCAAAGTGTTATGTTTATTTTCCAATATAATTTCCATATTGATACCTTTACTCTATATAAGCCAAAGTGTTATGTTTATTTTCCAATATAATTTTCATATTGATATCTTTACTCTATATAATCCAAAATGTTATAAATATTTTCCAATATGATTTCCTTATTGCTACCTTTACTCTATATAAGCCAAAGTGTTGTGTCTGTTTTCCAATATAATTTCCATATTTATACCTTTACTCTATATAATCCAAAATGTTACATTTATTTTCCACTATAATTTCCTTATTGCTACCTTTACTCTATATAATCCAAAGTATTATGTTTATTTTCCAATATAATTTCCATATTGATATCTTTACTCTGTATAATCCAAAATGTTATATTTATTTTCCAGTATACATAGTGTAGCCGAAATGTTATAATTGTTTTCTAAAATAATTTCCTCATTGACCTCTTTACTCTATGGAAACCCAAATGTTATCACTATTTTCTAATGAAAACTCCTTCTAGATGAAGCTACCAAATTTTGCCTAACCTCGGGCTATTCGTAAATTCAAACAATTGCCTTTAAATCCTTACAACCGAAATGTACGTTCATTTAAACTAAGTTCAATTTATTTGTGTTTTTTACTTATGACTATACATTTGTAATTTATTTCTGTCTCTTCCTCTCTTGTATTGGTTTTCTGCCGCTTTCGTGCCTGCCTCTTCCCCTGGCGGTATCGCAGCCGTTCGCTATGAAGCCTCTGGAGCTCACGGCTGATCCGCACACGCTCTTCTTGCCCCACCGCAATCAGCAGGCGACGGTGAACCTCCTCAATTGCTCGCCGGAACTTAGCTTCAGCGCCAGTGCGATACTTCGGGGGATGAGGGGCTCCGGTGCTGGTGTGTCGTCTTCCTTCCTACCTCGTCTCCTGGCCCGGTACTCTTCCAAGGAGATTGGTCTTGGGCCGGCCACTGAGTCCCGTAGTGCCACCGCTAGCGTAGCTCGTGCTGTCCCCGACACTACGAAATAGCCCTGATCAATGCCTGGTTAGGAACTCAGTTGTAGGGCTCTGATAGCCGCTTTCGACTGGGAATTCCCCTCCAATACCGATAGGTTACAAGAACAACTTTCAACCCTTTGGGTTTCCTAAAAACCGATAGGTTGCTAGAACCGTTTTCGGTAGGGATCTACTTGCTGTTTCCTTTCGAGTGCCCACTTTTAAAAGCTAGCTCCAAAGAGAGATCCAATCTTTTTAGAACTGATCGCGTGAGTTGTTTACATTTTCGTTTTGACATTTCAGAGTAGGTTATGACAGAGAGATGTTGTGAAATCGTGTATTTTATGTTTCTACGGAATATCATAAGTTTTCAGTGTCCCATGTTCAGGTAAGTATTGGTTTTGTAATCATTGATATTGGTTACATTTATCTTCTGGTTTTTCGATTTGTTTATGATAGTTATCATAACCTTCCCGTGTTATGGTTATGCTTGATGACGAGCATAGTGATCTTCTTTCGATTGCTTATGTCTTTCGATGTTGTTATGGGTATGGTGAGCAATGTGAATTAGTTATTTCTAATTATATTTATTTTTAGTTTGACATCATTCACAACATTTCTCCCCCTTTCAGAAGTCCTCCCCATGGTTAGTGGCAGTCTCCGGGGTAAATGTGGGTCAATATGATCTTTAGAGTTTGTGGTTGTGAGTATTTCAAACGGTGAGAGATTCGCGAGGTTCGAGTGCAAGTGTTACATTTAGGGTTAGTGTAATTTTACCTTATATTCCTAGTGTTTTCATAGCTTCATTTCAGTGTATTAACTCTAGTATTTATTGGTTCCCTTTTAACTTCATTTCTTTTGTAACTTATATTAACTAAGTATCTTATTTGAATTTAGCCAGCATCCTTTTGTGACCGTCCTTCGTCCATTTTTCGGCCTCTTTTTGGATGGAAAAGTTTGACCCACTGCTTCCTGATTAGGACGTATCCCCAAGTTATGTCTTCCGAAGTGAATTGGTCTTCTGAGCGTGTGGTTGATTCTTGCATTGAATTTGCCCAGTTCCTCCATGGGTGACTCTTGTTCCATTTCTGGCTTGTCCAATTGGAGTTTTTGGAATAGTTGATCTGCTTCCTGCAGGATATTGTCCCATTCGATCTTCGGTCACCCTAAATCATCGACTTCAGCTGTTTCAATGTTTTGGTTCATTTTTGGCCTGGTGATTAGGGATAGAGTTATTATTAGTAAGTGGACTTTAGAATGCTTTTGGGGCTATCGTGTGTGGGGACGAGAATCTGGTATCAGTTAAATAACTTCGGGGACGGGGTTCTCTTATTAATTGAATATTTTCAACCGGTTACTATGCACGCGCCGCTTCTTGTTTCCTATTAAGATCGTGGTATTGACGGGACTATTTACTGCTATGACTCTGTAAGGTCCTGTCCAATGTTGGATCAGTTTATTCCTTCTGGCTACATTCCTGAGAAGCACCTGATCTCCAACATGGACTCTGATTGGGTTGGATTTCCGGTCGTAGTACTCTTTTGACTGATGTTTGCTTTCTTCTTTGTTCAGTCTAGCTATCTCATGCGCACGCTGGAGCTTAGTTCGGAGGTGTAGGTAGTAATTTTCGTGGTCATAGACCGGTTGTGGGGGTTTCTTCAAATTGTTGGGCAGGGAGGCGGAGAAACCATACAGACAATCCATTGGGGTCAATTTTGTGGTCGTGTGGATAGTGTTGTTCCTGACAAACATTGCAGCTCGTAGATGTTCATCCCAATCGGACTGATTGTTGTCTACGAAATTTCTCAAGTAGTCGACTAGTGGGCGGTGTGACCTCTCTAAGGCTCCATTGGATTGGGGATGATACGGTGTAGTCTCAATTTTCTGTATCTTGAGCAGTTTACAAATGTCTCTGAACATTTTGGAGGTACAGTTTGTCCCTTGGTCGGTTATCAATTTCTTTGGTATTCTGTATCGACTGATAATCTCATCCACGAACGCTTGAGCTACTGTTTTAGATTCCATGTTTGGAAGGGGTACTACGTCCATGAATCGGGTGAGGTCGTCTTTGAAGCTTAGAATATATGTATACCCGTTGGTAGTTTCTGGAAGTGGACCCACAATGTCCATATAAACTGTATCGAAGGGTTGCTTGGCCGTGTCCGTTATAACCATCGGCTCTCTACGCTCTCTGCTTGACTTATTTAGTTGACATTTTCTGCATTTCTTTATGTATTTTTTGATATCCCTCAACATTCCTTTCCAGTAGAATTCGCTTTTCAGGCGGTGATATGTTTTAGGAACTCCTTGATGGCCTCCTAGAGGGGCATCATGACAGTCACGTAGTATGGTCTCAATGTCCTGGGGGTCTGTGAGTATTTTTATTGGAGGCTTTTCCTGTTCGTATATTTCCTCCTGTGGGTTGCACTCCGTGCACCCGCTTCTTGTGGGAATTTCTTCTCCTATATCTGAGGTTTGTTCTTGTTGCTCCCTTGCCTGTTTCTGCGTAGCCACCATCACCTCGTATGGGATTCTGCTTAGTGCGTCAGCATTGCCATTCTTTCTGCCTTCCTTGTATTCTCTTTCGAAGGTGTAATCTGAAAGTTTTGCGCCCTAATCGAAGTATTCGGCTTGTCGGATCTTTAATCCTTATCGCTCCTTTCAAGGGTTTGTGATCGGTGAATACTTTAAATTGTCTGCCGTATAAATAACACCTGAAGTTTTTAACTGCCCATACTATGGCCAAGAGTTCCCGTTCTATTGTAGAATAATTTCTTTCTGCTGCGTTCAATGTCCTACTCGCATAAGCTATTGGTTTCTCTTCGTTAGGTTGACCTTGTGCTAGTACGGCTCCAAGTGCTTCTCCACTCGCATCGGTGTAGAGTTTAAACGGCTCTTTGAAATTTGGATATCTTAATACTGGTGGACTGATTAGCTTGTCTTTGAGTGCATTGAATGCTCTAGTACAATTTTCATCCCAATTGAATTTTACGTCCTTCTTAAGGAGATTATTTATTGGTGCCGCTATCTTCGAGAAATCTGATATAAATTTTCGGTAGTAATTTGCTGGTCCTAAAAAGGACTGCACCTGGCGGACTGTTCTTGGGGTAGGGAAGCTTTTTAGGCTGTACGCTAAGCTCGGATCTGGTTCCTTTCCTTCCGTCGTGCATTTATGTCCAAGATATATAATTTCTCTTTTGAGGAAATTGCATTTCTCTACGTTTAACTTTAGGTTATGTGCTCTCAATCGTTGTGATATGGTTCGTAGCTTTGTTTGATGATCCATTAGGTTTCTGCCGTATATTACTATATCATCCAGGTATACGAAGCACTGTAGGCCCTGTAATCCTGTCAGCACATAACTCATGAGACGCTGGAACGTTGCAGGTGCTTTTTTTAGGCCGAAAGGCATACGTTTAAAGGCGTAGTGTCCGTACGGAGTACTGAACGCCGTTTTATCGCGATCCTCTGGTTTCATAGCTATTTGGTGACATAAGCTATAACGGAGATATACCGAGAATTTCCCAATTGGTCCAGGATATCTTCAATCCTGGGTAGTGGATATGCATCTCCCTCGGTTACTTCATTCAATTTTCTATAATCGACCACTATTCGCCATCGTTTCTGTCCATCAGGCCCCGGCTTCTTGGCGACTTCTAGTAATGGTGCGTTCCATTCGCTCCAGCTCGGTTCTACTATGTCCTCATCGAGTAATCTTTGTATTTCCTCTGTTATTATTTCCCTTTGCGTCTACGGCAGGCGGTACATTTTACACTTGATCGGTTGTTTCCCTGATTGTATCCGTATTTCATGCTGCACTGTAGCTGTGTGCCCCAATTTCTCTCCCGGTAAATGAAAGACATCTTGGAATTCTTAAATTATTTTATTCATCTCCCTCCTCTCTTCGATGTTCAAATTGGTGTCCAAGCTTATGAGTTTTTTGATTTGGGTTTCTCTTTTTCTTGGTTTCCCTGCATCGGTGCTGGTGCAATACACGAGTCTTTTCTCAGAGTTATTAGTGTCGTTTTGGTTTCGTGCTGTCGTTTCCTCGTACTTCCTCAATTTTACTGTCACATTGTTGACCTCCACTTTATAATTGTTTACATTTAGCACGCTCAGTTTTATTTTCCTATTTGTTGACTGCACGAGCGCGTTACTAACATATACACCCGGTTTTACCTCCACTCCTTCAGTTAGGTATTGTCCCTCGTTAACCGTGGTGGTCATTTCCACACATTTCACTGTCCTCGCTGGTATTATGATGTTCCTGGGCTCTGTGGTTATAAATTCCTCCTTTGAGCAGCTTTCTTCGCAGCTTTCTTCGCTCTCCCCATACGTGCGAGTATGTAATGGAAAACATTCTAAATTACTTTCCCCGGTACGCATCCCACTCTCGTAGTTTTCATGCGTTGTACCTGTCTCGAAGAGTTTTCCCAGATCTTTCAACACTTCCGCTGTATGCATTACTTCCCCTGTGTTATCACATGTATTCGGACAGTTTTGCCTGACGTTGGTAATGTTCCCTGGTTTCTCCGTTTGTCGGGATTCCTCTGGCTGCTCTGCGTAATCCTCTCCTAGCATTGTAGGTTTCTTATCACCCCCCATTTTACTTTGGAGTTCTCGGGTGTCTCCCTCCCTGGTGTGGCTACGCTCAAGGTTTGTTTTACCAGCTGCTAGTACGTCCACAAATTGAATGTCATTCATTCTTCTGTTTTGGTTTTCATTACCATTACTTGTGGACAAGAACACGAGCTTCTTCGCGGGGCCCTCGATGTTGCAATGTCTGGACAAGAAGTTGTTGCCCAGCAGACCCGTTACACTACTTTCGTTGACAGTTTCGATGATGTGGAATTTGCATGGATATATCTTTTCCAAATTTATGCGCCCTGTCATGGTCCCCTTCGTGGAAATTTCCCCTGAAATGGTGTTGAGCCTGATTATCTCTTCCCTATTTATGTCCTTTTTCATTGATTCATTAATTTCTTCCTCCTTTATAAGACTTATTTCGGCTCCTGTGTCCACTATGAACTTATTCCTGCTACTTCTTGCAATATTTAGGGGTAAATTTACTATAGGGACGTCTGGACATGTTTCACACCGCTTTCCCTTGTCTGTTAGCGACGACTCGCGGTGTGCCCGGTCGTCTCTTCGCAGTTTCCCGTTTGTAGGTTTGCTGCTTGTTTTTCTAGCTGCAACCTTTCCCATCTTTCCCTTAAATAGCACCTGAATTCCGTATGTCCACTTTCCAGACTGGAATTGCATTTCTCGTTGCTGCGTTCGCGGTGGCGTGATTCACTTGACGCCCTCTATATCCATTTCAAGCTTGGTTGTGTTGATTTCTGCCGTGCGCGTTACAGTTATGAATCGTATGGCCATATGTCTTACAACTCGTACAGAATGGCGTCATTTGCTTCGTACGACATTCAGCTATCACGTGTCCTGGTCTTCCACAGAAATGACATCTTATCTGCCGTTTATCCGGTTTCTCCCGGGGTGTATTGGTGTTGTAGTTTCTTGGTGTCTCTTGGTACCCATTGTATCTGTTGTAGTTACTCGCCGACTGGTATTGTGGTTGTTGCTGGTTCTGTCCAAACGTTCGGGGTTCCTTTTTCACTTGATTGTGAAACTGGTTTCCAGATTGGTTCATGGTGTGCAGCCCTGGGATTCCTGGTTGCAGACTTGCCAGGTATTGATTCGTAGTGCCTTGTTGCATACATTGCTCAGTCTGTTCAAGCCTTGCTATTTATCTTCCTAAGGATTCCAAGTTTTTGTCGCAATCCTGGAGCAGGTAGAACTTGTAGTTAGAGTTTGTTATCCCTAACTTAAAGCAATGCAGGCCTACTTCTTCGATTTGTATCTTTGAACCTTCACCCCTGTTGGCGTGTTGTTGTTCTGCTGCGTTCTTGCAAGCGTTTATGAGTTTCAACCCTATTGAAGTAGCCCATCAGTGTTTCGATGGGTAGTTGTTGCATGTTCCTTAATTGAGTGTTTAGAGTTATGTAGGAGGTATTCTGGATTAAGTTCGATCTAAGGGTGTTGAATACATCATCGAGTGTGTCATTTACTCCAGCTTGTACGGCTTCTAGAGCTCGCCCTCTTAACCGTGTCGGTAATAGTCTTATAAAAAGCGCCTTATCTTGTGCTTCTGTGAGGGTCTCGTATCCCAGGCGCGCGCAGCAAATGAATTCATTTACTTCATTTTGTTTTCGGGGACTGTCTTCCCCCATTAGTATCGGTACGTTGTTGTGTAACACGTTGTTTGCTAAAGTTATGTTGGCCATTTTCCTGTTTTCTATTCCTTCTGTTTCCACAATTTCTTTTTTCTCGATCTCTGTTCGTGTGTTTATTGTTGTTGGCGTGGTCGTCTTTTCCTTGGTCCGAGTTCGTCTTACAATATTTTCTCCCATGTCTCAGCTGCACTATGTCTGTTTCTGGCTCTTCTGGTGTTTGTTGTATATCTCCTGTTTCTGTATTTCCTTCTCTCTGATTTTCTATTCCCGGTTCTGTTATCTGATAAGTTTCCTGGTTGCTTGACATCAATACGTTAGTTTTGTTATTTGTTCCTTCTTTTCGTTAGATTCTTCACCTGTGTGGGTTTCCTCAGTGCTTGTAGAGAGTTCTGGATCCGGATCATCGATTGAAAATTACTCTAACTTCTCACAAAAACTCGAACCATTTAGTTAGTGTTGATGTTGGGGTTGAATGAGCCATATGTTGTTGCCTCCGACTATTCCGTCTTTATTTTTTTTGTTATAATTTCGATAGTAAATTTTTGAATTCATTTGTCTTATGTTTTTTTTTGTTTTTTTTTTTATATTCTTCTCTTATATATTTTTTCTTCTTTTCTTCTTTATGTTATGTTCTTTTCTTACCTGTTTTTTATTTATGATTTCTTGTGTTTTTTTTTTATATTCCTTTTTTTCAAATTATTACAATATTCCTTAATATTAATTTACAAACATTCCTTTTTTATTCTTATGATCTACAGCGTACCTTCAACATCTGTCTTGTTTAAATTTAATTTGCTTAATTATGCTCAAGATTATTTTCTTTGCGTTTAGGTCCTTTATTGCGGCTGCGCCAGTTGTTATATATATATATCAGAATCAGAGTTGTTATATATATAATTATATTTTCTTCTTGTTATGTAATTTTATTTTTATGCTAGTAATCAGTGGGCAGTTTTACCTTGAGCTGCATTGTTAGCTTTATGTTGAAGGTAGGCTTTAAATACATTTCTTGGTTGAATGAATCAGCTGTTTATTGCTCAACAGTTTAGTTAGTTCAAATTCCTTAGCTATTACAATTCAAAATGCTCCAAATATTTAATAATTCAATTTCCTTACTGATACCTTTACTCTATGTAAGCCAAAATGTTATAGTTGTTTTCTAATATAATTTCCTCATTGATACCTTTACTCTATATAAGCCAAAATGTTATATTCATTTTCCAGTATAATTGATAATCCAAAATGTAATATTTATTTCCCAATATAATTTCCTTATTGCTACCTTTACTCTATATAAGCCAAAGTGTTATGTGTATTTTCCAGTATAATTTCCTTATTGATACCTTTGCTCTATATAATCCAAAATGTTATATATATTTTCCAATATGATTTCCTTATTGCTGCCTTTACTCGATACAATCCAAAGTGTTATGTTTATTTTCCAATATAATTTCCATATTGATACCTTTACTCTATATAAGCCAAAGTGTTATGTTTATTTTCCAATATTATTTTCATATTGATATCTTTACTCTATATAATCCAAAATGTTATATTTATTTTCCAGTGTACATAGTGTAGCCGAAATGTTATAATTGTTTTCTAAAATAATTTCCTCATTGACCCCTTTACTCTATGGAAACCCAAATGTTAACACTATTTTCTAATTAAAACTCTTTCTAGATGAAGCTACCAAATTTTGCCTAACCTCGGGCTATTCGTAAATTCAAACAATTGCCTTTAAATCCTTACAACCGAAATGTACGTTCATTTAAACTAAGTTCAATTTATTTGTGTTTTTTACTTATGACTATACATTTGTAATTTATTTCTGTCTCTTCCTCTCTTGTATTGGTTTTCTGCCGCTTTCGTGCCTGCCTCTTCCCCTGGCGGTATCGCAGCCGTTCGCTATGAAGCCTCTGGAGCTCACGGCTGATCCGCACACGCTCTTCTTGCCCCACCGCAATCAGCAGGCGACGGTGAATCTCCTCAATTGCTCGCCGGAACTTAGCTTCCGCGCCAGTGCGATACTTCGGGGGATGAGGGGCTCCGGTGCTGGTGTGTCGTCTTCCTTCCTACCTCGTCTCCTGGCCCGGTACTCTTCCAAGGAGATTGGTCTTGGGCCGGCCACTGAGTCCCGTAGTGCCACCGCTAGCGAAGCTCGTGCTGTCCCCGACACTACGAAATAGCCCTGATCAATGCCTGGTTAGGAACTCAGTTGTAGGGCTCTGATAGCCGCTTTCGACTGGGAATTCCCCTCCAATTCCGATAGGTTACGAGAACCGTGTTCGGTAGTGTGGCTGGAGGCCGAGTTGGTGGGTTACAAGAACAACTTTCAACCCTTTGGGTTTCCTAAAAACCGATAGGTTGCTAGAACCGTTTTCGGTAGGGATCTACTTACTTTTTTTTTTCAAGTGCCCACTTTTCCAAGCTAGCTCCAAAGAGAGATCCAATCAGCGACTGATAATTTACTAAAATTTTCCTTGCATTATATTGCCTGAAACCGGGACTTTGCTTCGTTTTTGCGTGGTTGCCATATTTCGCGAAATCCACCTTGTGTGCTGTGGCGCCATCTCTCAGCGACCAGCCTAGTTTTTTAGAACTGATCGCGTGAGTTGTTTACATTTTCGTTTTGACATTTCAGAGTAGGTTATGACAGAGAGATGTTGTGAAATCGTGTATTTTATGTTTCTACGGAATATCATAAGTTTTCAGTGTCCCATGTTCAGGTAAGTATTGGTTTTGTAATCATTGAGGTATTGACTGCATTTGTCTTCTGGTTTTTAGATTTGTTTATGATAGTTATCATAACCTTCCCGTGTTATGGTTATGCTTGATGACGAGCATAGTGATCTTCTTTCGATTGCTTATGTCTTTCGATGTTGTTATGGGTATGGTGAGCAATATGAATTAGTTATTTCTAATTATATTTATTTTTAGCTTGACATCATTCGCAACACCAACAAAAATGAGTACAAAAATACTGAAAAGAGCTAAAATATTGACGATAGCGGCTCGATGGGCGAAATATGGATGTAAACCTAAATTCGGCCGAAATATTTGAATAAATATTTAAAATTTAAATAAATTTATTTGTCAGCCCTACTAATGAGTATTAAGCACATGCCATCGGCCCCCTATTACCTCGAATCCCGGCTCTTCAGAAAGGAACCTCAAAGTTTTAAAACAATATTTGTTGTCTTTCATTAAAAATTATAATAGGAACAAATGGATCCCATATTTCTCCTTCTGCTAGAACACAACTCCTCACGTCGATGCAGGATTAAGTCCATTAGACTTAGTTTTTGGAAAACTGGCACATCAACCTACGAATATGTTAAAGAATTACATGTTAGGTTGCAACATTGCCATGAACAAGCAAACAAACTATTAAATTTGGCAAAAGGAAGTGGAAAAGACAGGAATGATCAGAATGTTAATGAATTAAAAATAGCAAGCGGAGACTTTGTATACATAAAGAATATAAACAACTAGAAGAAAACTAGACAGTCCATATAAACGTCCCTATTTTATACATATAAAAAGATATCTCTTTGAAAGTGTTCGTCGCGGCTAAACTCGGAATCTACTTAATCGATTTTAACAACATTTGGAACGAAGATTACTGTCCGGTAGAAGAGTGTTCGTGTGAAAAATTGGTCCTGAACTTTTGGAAATATTTAAGATTTAAAGTTTTCACTGTTTTCATTTCAAGAGAAAGCCGACTTTAGTGCTTAAGCTTAAGATCAATAAATTAAGAAAGATCGTGCAATTATCGCATCGTTAGCGGTTTCTCACTCTCTCTTAAGTATGAGACGTTTTCAAGACAATATTTTGGCATTTTGTTGATTGCACGATCTCTCTTCATTTATTTTTCTTACTAGCTGTACCCGCCCGCTTTGCTGGGCATTACGTAAAACTGCTTATTTTTTGTATACTGTATATGTTGATACTATATATGTGTTGTTTTTCTTTAGTTATAGATTTTTGATTCTTAGCAGTTATCTTTTGATTGTAACATATGTTCAAAAACTTCCAAAAAATCTTTGACTTTTTCAACAATGTTTTTATTAACGTTTGGCTACAAATTTTCGCCGTAAAATGGGTAATAAATTGAAAGTATGAATAGTGCTTAATAAGAAAATGAGAAATAAACTTAAAACAAATATTCAAGCACTCTTTCAAAAAGAGACAATTTTGGAATTATTACTAAACTTTACAGCACCTATTAATTTTAAAGTTACAAAAAAATTGAAATATAGTAGTTATAAGAAATCGAAATTTATCCTATGTTCGGTGACAACAATGAAACAAATAAGGATTTTTTAGATTGCCGGTTGAAACTCAAACAAAACTGGTTAACTTTTTGCTGTTCTTCGATTAGTACCGGATGTAAATTTTTTATGGCACAGTAATATTTGAGAGGTTAATCCGATCCTATCGGCCACATCAACAATACGCCCACGTTAGCCGTGTAAATTTATTTTCGGCGAATTTGTTGAAAAATATTGCTTTCTTCTACTTACAAAAAAAGTTAAGGTTTAATCACAGACAAAATAATTTACCAGATGTCGCGATCCCATGTGACTCTCTACCCATTTTTTTCCAACATCACACACGTAACAGCAGACAAAAGATCCATGGGCCGTATGCGCCTTTGACCGTCTTTATCGTTTAAAGAACAGACAGTGCGCGAATTGATATTGATGTTTGATTGTCAAATAGGGAATGAGTGATCACAATAAAGGGAAAGGGGGCTGAAACAAAATTTCGCGGATGGAACACAATGTACATGTACACACAATGCACACGAATTTGATGTTCTGAAATTTGCACAAAACAAACACAAACAAAAATGTGTACCATTGGAGAGTAAAATTTACTCAAAAAGTTATGTTTTCTGTGTAATAGTATTTTCTATTGATTTAAAGAAAAAATATACAAATTGAGTTTCCAATATATAAAAAAGTAGAAAATTTTTTCGAAAAACGCGAGATTTTGCGTTTACAAATTTTAATCTGAATTTTGTCATATATCATAACTTTTGTTTGGACACACTTTTAAAAACTCAATTCAGAGAAAAAAGATGTATCGAAAAATTTAGGAAATTTAAAAAAATGGGGGTCAGTCATACGTATGAATCCCATAGGACGCTTCGTTTAGCCGCTAGGAACAAAAAATCGTTAAAAATTCATAATCTGAATTTTATCAATTTTCCAATCTTTTGAATGCGTACCTTTAAAACCTTAATGTAGAGAAAAATGATGTATGAAAGGAAGGTAGAAAATGTCAAAATAGTGGAGGTCGGTCATACATATGAACCCCGTAGGACGCTTCGTTTAGCCGCTACGGGCAAAAAACCGTATGAAATTCAAATTTTTGCCGCAAAAGAACCCTTCAAACCGGAAGAAAATTGGTCAAGTTGGGATTCAAAGTTAGGAAATTTAAAAAAAATGGGGGTCGGTCATATGTATGAACTCCGTAGGATGCTTCGTTTAACCGCTGGGAACATAAAATCGTTAAAAATTGAAAATCTGAATTTTATCAATTTTCCGATCTTTTGAATGCACACCGTTAAAACCTCAATTTAGAGAAAAATGATGTATCAAAGGAAGGTAGCAAAAGTCAAAACAGTGGGGGTTGGTCATACATATGCATCCCGTAGGACGCTTCGTTTAGCCGCTACGGGCAAAAAACCGTTAAAAATTCAAATTTTTACGGGAAAAGAACCCTTCAAACCGGAAGAAAATTGGTCAACTTGGGATTCAAAGTTAGGAAATTTAAAAAAAATGGGGGTCGGTCATACGTATGAATTCCGTAGGACGCTTCGTTTAGCCGCTAGGAACAAAAAATCGTTAAAAATTCAAAATCTGAATTTTATCAATTTTCCGATCTTTTGAATGCATACCTTTAAAGCCTTAATGTAGAGAAAAATGATGTATGAAAGGAAGGTAGAAAATGTCAAAATAGAGGGGGTCGGTCATACATATGAAGCCCGTAGGACGCTTCGTTTAGCCGCTACGCGCAAAAAACCGTTAAAAATTCAAATTTCTACCGGAAAAGAACCCTTCAAACCGGAAGAAAATCGGTCAACTTGGGATTCCCGGAAACTATGATGTCCTACAATCTGAAACTCAAAAAAATATTTACCATTTTCCACCAATTTGAACAAATCTACCTGCTAAGGGTTTAATGAACCAAAATTGTATTGAATAACCCGAGAAAAATTTGTAGAAAACAATTAAAACCGGCTCTACGGAAATACAGAGTGTCAAATCATAGAGAATTCTTGAGAGAGAGCTTTTGTTCCGATTTGCAAAAGCGAAAAGTAACGGTTCTCTAATACGCAAGTAAAGGTTGACGTTTTCGTATTCGAGATGGGCATAAGAAGATCCAAAAATAAATCAATCCCCATTTCCTAATCGAAAACCACATGACATGAAGTCGCATCCATCTCTAGTATGAATCCATGGATCCATCATATCAAGAGAACTCTACTTAAAATTAAGAGATATTATGAAATCAAACTACCGAATTGTTCTCGCGAATGCAGTTCATGCTCAAGAGAGTGAGAGAAATCGGTAAAAATTTGTACTCGAGAGAAACGATCGCTCTTAATTTATTTATTTCAAGCTTTCGCACGGAAGGAAGATGCTCTCTTAAAATCAAAACGACCAAAACTTTAAAACTACCATATCTCGTAAAGTTTTTGGCGAATTTCTTTGAAACTTCACAAAAACATTCTCCTTCTAATAAGACTAAATCCTACCAAATTTCATAAAACTTGTCCCGGTAGATCCGGAGTTTTGCCGCGACAAACTTTTGTAAAAAGATCTTGTTTTATATATATAAGATGAAGCAAAGTACACTTTCTCTTGATATGAAATCCATCCATGGATTCATACTAGAGATGGATGCGACTTCATGTCATGTGGTTTTCGATTGAGAAATGGAGATTGATTTATTTTTGGATTTTCTTATGCCCATCTCGAATACGAAAACGTCAACCTTCACTTGCGTATGAGTGATCCATTACTTTTCGCTTTTGCAAATCGGAACAAAACTTTCTCTCAAGAATTCTTTATCATTTGAAACTCTGTGTAGAGCCAGTTTAAATTGTTGTCTACAAATTTTGCTCGGGTTATTCACTACAATTTTGGTTCATTCAACCTGTAGCAGGTGGATTAGTAAAAATTAGGGGAAAATGGTAATAATTTTTTTTTCGAATTTCAGATCGTAGGACATCATAGTTTCCGGAAACCTCAATTTGACCAATTTTCTTCCGGTTTTAAGGGTACTTTTCCGGTAAAAATTTGAATCGGCTAAACGAAGCGTCCTAAGTGCTCAATATGTATGACCGACTTCCACTATTTTAACATTTCCTACCTTCGCTTCATACATCTTTTTTCTCTAAATAGAGGTTTTAAAGATGTGCATTCAAAAGATTGTAAAATTGATAAAATTCAGATTTTGAATTTTTAACGATTTTTTGCACCTGGCGGCTGAACGAAGCTTAATGTGCATTGTGTTCCATCTGCCAAATTTTTTTCCAGCACCCTTTCCTATTATTATGATCACTCATATCCTATTAGACAATCAAACATCTACTAAGATAAAAATTCCGAACATAGGATAAATTTCGATTTCTTATAATTACTATATTTCAATTTTTTGTAACTTTAAGGTTAATTGTAGCACTATTTTCAAAATTGGGTCTTTTTGAAAGAGTGCTTGGGTAGTCGTTTTAAGTTTATTTCTCATTCTCTTATTGAGCACTATTCATACTTTCAACTCATTATCCATCTTACGGCGCAAATTTGTAGCCAAACGTTAATAAAAACATTTATTGAAATAGCCAAAGATTTTTTGGAAGTTTTAGAACTTATGTTACAATCAAAAGATAACTGCTAAGAATCAAAAATCTATAACTACAGAAAAACGTAAAACATATATAGTATCAACATATACAGTATATAGTATACAAAAAATATGCAGTATTACGTAATGCCCAGCAAAGCGGGCGGGTACAGCTAGTAAATCGTAAAAAAAATAAATCTTAATATATAAAATCCTAGTGGTCGTGAAGCAGAAAAATGGGAATGGGATTCACTCTCTGAAAGCGAAGAAAATTCATTTTCTAAGAATTATACTTTCAATTATTTTTAACAGTTTATACTTTTAAGCATTTGTTTGTAAGTTTTTACTTTTTTTTGAAATATTACAATTAATTTCTAATGAAAATTTTAATTTCTTTGAAAGTGTTCGTCGCGGCTAAACTCGGAATCTACTTAATCGATTTTAACAACATTTGGAACGAAGATTACTGTCCGGTAGAAGAGTGTTCGTGTGAAAAATTGATCCTGAACTTTTGGAAATATTTAAGATTTAAAGTTTTCACTGTTTTCATTTCAAGAGAAAGCCGACTTTAGTGCTTAAGCTTAAGATCAATAAATTAAGAAAGATCGTGCAGTTATCGCATCGTTAGCGGTTTCTCCCTCTCTCTTAAGTATGAGACGTTTTCAAGAGACTATTTTGGCATTTTGTTGATTGCACGATCTCTCTTCATTTATTTTTCTTATGAAGCAAAGTACACTTTCTCTTGATATGAAATCCATCCATGGATTCATACTAGAGATGGATGCGACTTCATGTCATGTGGTTTTCGATTGAGAAATGGAGATTGATTAATTTTTGGATTTTCTTATGCCCATCTCGAATACGAAAACGTCAACCTTCACTTGCGTATGAGTGATCCATTACTTTTCGCTTTTGCAAATCGGAACAAAACTTTCTCTCAAGAATTCTTTATCATTTGAAACTCTGTGTAGAGCCAGTTTAAATTGTTGTCTACAAATTTTGCTCGGGTTATTCACTACAATTTTGGTTCATTCAACCCGTAGCAGGTGGATTAGTTAAAATTAGGGGAAAATGGTAATAATTTTTTTTTCGAATTTCAGATCGTAGGACATCATAGTTTCCGGAAACCTCAATTTGACCAATTTTCTTCCGGTTTTAAGGGTACTTTTTCGGTAAAAATTTGAATCGGCTAAACGAAGCGTCCTAAGTGCTCAATATGTATGACCGACTTCCACTATTTTAACATTTCCTACCTTCGCTTCATACATCTTTTTTCTCTAAATAGAGGTTTTAAAGATGTGCATTCAAAAGATTGTAAAATTGATAAAATTCAGATTTTGAATTTTTAACGATTTTTTGCACCTGGCGGCTGAACGAAGCTTAATGTGCATTGTGTTCCATCTGCCAAATTTTTTTCCAGCACCCTTTCCTATTATTATGATCACTCATATCCTATTAGACAATCAAACATCTACTAAGATAAAAATTCCGAACATAGGATAAATTTCGATTTCTTATAATTACTATATTTCAATTTTTTGTAACTTTAAGGTTAATTGTAGCACTATTTTCAAAATTGGGTCTTTTTGAAAGAGTGCTTGGGTAGTCGTTTTAAGTTTATTTCTCATTCTCTTATTGAGCACTATTCATACTTTCAACTCATTATCCATTTTACGGCGCAAATTTGTAGCCAAACGTTAATAAAAACATTTATTGAAATAGCCAAAGATTTTTTGGAAGTTTTAGAACTTATGTTACAATCAAAAGATAACTGCTAAGAATCAAAAATCTATAACTACAGAAAAACGTAAAACATATATAGTATCAACATATACAGTATATAGTATACAAAAAATATGCAGTATTACGTAATGCCCAGCAAAGCGGGCGGGTACAGCTAGTAAATCGTAAAATAAATAAATCTTAATATATAAAATCCTAGTGGTCGTGAAGCAGAAAAATGGGAATGGGATTCACTCTCTGAAAGCGAAGAAAATTCATTTTCTAAGAATTATACTTTCAATTATTTTTAACAGTTTATACTTTTAAGCATTTGTTTGTAAGTTTTTACTTTTTTTTGAACTATTACAATTAATTTCTAATGAACAATTTACATATTGCTACGATTTATTTTATCTACAAAACTTTTCAATAAATTATATTTTTATTATCTATATATAAATAGGCGACATGTTTTTTTGTTATCCCTTTTATGAGAAACCAAATCGACTTACCAGGATAAAAATTATATCAGTCGAAAGTTTCTATCTTCCTCTACCTGCAGCAATTATTTTTTTTTTTTAATTTAATTAGAAATTAGTTTAATTAAGCTTTGAAATTTAAAAATGCCATGGGAGTGTATGTGTGAATTGAGCACACGTATAGCGTAGGTGACAACAATCGGTAGAATGTATGTGTTTGATTGTTTTGCTTGTGCCTAGAAGAATGCAATCATAAGTTGAATATTTTGGTTTGTGTCCCTAATATATGGAACGTGATAGGTTTGTCAAAAATCAAGGCAAATGTTCCAATCTTTTATTGTGGACACAAACCGAAACAATTATTGGCGTGAAAATCCGTCGGAATGAATAATCTACCATAAACAAAAGAGCCGGCAGGGTTCTTACCCCGGTCACTAGAAACCGGTTGCACCTATCTAGATAAAAAGTATAGCAATCGAAGGCTTATTTCTTCTTTAATATTATTTCTAAAATTTACCTAGAAATATGTGTTATTTAGCATTAAAATTAAAAAAAGCCGAGTCTTCTTTAATATTATTTCTTAAATTTACCTAGAAATATGTGTTATTTAGCATTAAAATTAAAAAAAGCCGAGGAGAATGATTGCGTGCGTGTGAATGTATGTCTCTAATTGTCTTGCTTCTGCCTAGAAGCATGCAATCATATATTGATTGTTTTGGTTTGTGTCCGTAATATACGGAAAGTGGTAGGTTTATCAATAATCAAGACAAAACGATTGTCTGTGATAAAACTAGCAATTTTTAGTGGGGACACAAACCAAAAAATTTCATGATATCAATTATCAGATCAGGGGAGAAAATTGCATTCTGCAAGGAAAACCGCTGATGAAACGTCTGAATAATTAAATTACCGTTGATACCAATTATGTACGTGCATTTTTTCTTTCAAACCTGTCATCTATCTCTAAGTTACAAGAAATTTAGCACAAAATTGCCCTTACACAGCAAATAACGGTTCTTTGACAATTGTTAAGGGCAAAACTGAACACATGGCAGCTCTTAACTATTGTCAAAGAACCGTTATTTGTCGGCTTTGTTTACAGCTTTGTCTATTGTCAAAGCTTGCTGTTGGTTTGACCAAACAAGAAGAAATTTCCATGTATTAATTATAAATTTGTGATAAAATTAAATTTTGATTTCTTCTATAATCAATTTTTACTTTAATAAAAAACTATATAAATATTGTGAGTGAATTTTGTGGAGTTTCGTGGTTATTTTGGTTATTAGACAATTTTGGTTAAGTGATTTTCCTATTTTTGATCGTTTTTCAATTTTAATTGTGAGTTGAGTTTTTGTTTTAATTGTTTTATATTATAGTTTTGATTTGGGTTATTTAATTTTTGCTTATTTATATAAAAATATTTATATATATATTTTGAGTAAATTTTGGTGTGTTCCGCTTTTTTGCTGATTGAGAGGATTTTGGTGAGTGAGATTTTTATTTTAATTGTGAGTGCAGTACTTATTTTATACCATAAGGATATTAGCTTTTTTAAAATTAGATAATAATTATCCTGTTGAAATGCCGCGTCGCCAATTATTGCCAGATAGTGCACGTAGAAAAAGGCGTAGAACCTCAGTAGGCGCAAATAGGGTTAGAAATATTGATGCAATTGATGAAAGTTGAATTGAAGTTGAATTGCATGAATCATATAAATGTGCATTAAATATGCCTCCAGGTAATTTTAGTTCACACACTTTAGGAAATATGACCTTGCGGTGCAATTTTTGTTCTGCAAAGCATTTTAAGTTAGAAATTACAGGTCGTGAAAATAATGCTTTTGCTCTCTGTTGTCATAAGGGAAAGGTAGTTTTGCCGGTATTGACGCCCAATAGCTTTTTTGAAAATTTGTTGAAGGATGTGAATTCTACTAATATTGCGAACAAAAAACGTGCTCAGAACTATCTAGCAAATATTCGTTCTTATAACGCGTCATTTGCTATGGTTAGCTCAGAGGCACAGTTAGATGAGAAGTTTTAAACGGCGTCTATCATTTCAAAATACATAACGTATTTTATCATCGTATTGGCGCTGTGCAAAATTTGCCCAATCGTGTACCATGTTATGCGCAACTTTACTTTTATGATGTGGAGACTGCTCTTGAGTACAGAATGAGTGATAGAAGTAATGTTAGATGTGATTTAGGAATTATGTGTTCTTTAGCAGAGCAGTTACAACGGGTAAACTCTTTTATCCGCTCATTCAAAACAATGTCTGAATATTGTCACCAACCTCAAAACAATGCTGCTGAAGTCAGTATGGTAATCAGAGTTAATCAGGATTTAGATATGCGGCGTTACAATGAAGCAATTCAAACGGATGTTGCAACCATTTTCAAAAGTGTTGACGGTGAGCCCCCTTTTGAGCGAAATATGATTACTTTTTCAAAAAATTCAAATTCCGTTCACAGTGTTTCGGTCCTAGATCCTTCATTAGATCCATTAGCTCATCCCTTATTATTTCCCAATGGTGACACTGGATGGCACGTGAATTTGAAATATTCAATAAGATCTACTTCTGCTGCTCCTGCTCCACAAAACAAGATTACAATGCTGCAATATGCGTCATTTCGACTGGCCATTCGAGATGAATTCAGTATTCTTCATTCTTCACAGAAATTGTTTCTGCAATGGATTGTAGACATCTATGTCCGTATAGAAGGAAGCCGTTTGCACTTTATTCGACAAAATCAAGCCACTCTTCGAGCTGATGTCTATAATAATTTGACAGATTTCTAGCAACAGCACCCAAATGATTCTGTTAATTCGGTAGGTCATAGAATAGTTTTACCATCTTCTTTTATTGGTTCGCCAAGAAATCTGTACCAGAACTATTTAGATGCTATGGCAATAGTTCAACATAATGGAAAGCCTTCACTTTTTATCACAATGACATGCAACCCCAAATGGCCAGAAATTATTAATAACATTTCTCCAGGTGATAGTCCGAATTTTCAACCTCACATTGTCGTCCGTGTCTTTCGTTCCAAATTGAAAAAATAGAATGTCTAGAAAAATCTAAAATTTTCGGAAAAGTGAAGGCACTCATATACACGATTGAATTTCAAAGCGTGGTTTGCCACACGCTCATATCCTACTTACTTTAGATTCTGCTGACAATATAACTGACATTGATAAATTTGTTTGTGCGGAAATTCCAGACATTTCAGTTAACCCTAAACTTCATAGTTTTGTCAAAAAACATATGATTCATGGTCCATGTGGTTTATTAAATCCTAACTCCGTCTGTATGAGAGCTGGTAAATGCAGCAAAAGTTTTCCTAAAGACTTTTGCTATTCAACTCAGTCCAATGTCAATGGCTATCCAATTTATATGCGTCGTGATAATGGCATAACAGTCGACGTTCGTGGCCATTCTGTTGATAATCGTTATGTTGTTCCTTACAATCCTTACCTCCTAGCGAAATTTGATTGCCAGTTAAATGTAGAAGTTTGTAGCACAGTCAAGAGCGTAAAGTATATATACAAATATGTTTATAAGGGGTACGACTGTGCTTCTTTAGTGTTTGAAAGAGTGAATAATGGAAATCAGGGTGAAGTTGTGTTAAATGAAATCGATATCTTTTTGTCCGGTCGATATGTTGGTTCTACTGAAGCTAATTGGCGCATATATGAGTATCCAATGCATTACCAGTCACATAATATAGTTCGACTTGAATGTCACTTGCCTCAACGGCAAAACGTTATCTTTAGTGAGGGAAATATTCAACAAGCTCTTCAAAACCATAGAAAAACAAAATTGACTGCATTCTTCGAAATCAATCAAATTGAATCCACCGACCTTCTTTATACAGAAATTCCGAATCATTATATTTGGGTAGATAAGGGAAAGAAATGGAAAAAACGTCAGAGAGGAGGTAGTAAAGCTATTGCCAGATTATTTTATGTTTCTCCAAAAGATATTGAATTGTTTCATTTGAGACTACTTTTGTTTCATGTTCGAGGTCCCATTTGTTTTCAGGATTTGCGTACGGTTGATAATATTGCTTACCCCACATTTTCAGCTGCTGCACATGCACGAGGTATCGCATCAAACGATATGGAGTGGCGTGAATGTTTATGAGAAGCAAAAGAGTGTAAGTCCCCTCAGCAGTTAAGGGAATTATTTGCAATCATTTGTGGTATGAACGTTCCTGCGAATGTTTTAGATTTATGGAATAAGTTCAAAATTTTTATGTGTGAAGACTTTTTAGGAAATTTTTCAGAAAATTATGCATATAACCGTTGCTTATTAGTTATAGAGGAAATTTTGTTCACTCATAATTTGTCATGTGAGCAGCTAGGTCTTCCAATACCTCAGTCCTTATCGGCTCTTACAACCTCTGTCAATGCAGATTCAGAAAGAGAACAAGCAATTTTTGACGAAATGTTCCAAAGTGCCAACGCCGAGCAACGTTCCGCTATCAAAGTAGTCTTACAGGAAGTTTTAAATTGTAATACTGGTTGCAATATTTTCTGTCTTACAGCTCATGCTGGTTGCGGTAAGACTTTTGTCCAAACCACAATTGTTCACAAATTGAATTCTTTGAACCTTCAATGTATTGCGTGCGCTTTCAGTGGTATTGCATCCACTCTTTTAATTCAAGGTCGAACTCTTCACAACGTTTTCAAATTACCTATACCTATTTTAGAGAATTCCGTATCAAGCCTCTCTGTGAACAGTGCACAAGCACAGTTCATAAAGTCTGCATCTATCATTATCATAGATGAAATTTCAATGTGCCCGATTAATGCTCTCAAATTAATTGACCGTTTCTTAAGCGATTTGTGCGGTAATTCAACTAAACTTTTCGGAGGTAAAACTATTTTACTATATGGAGATTTTCGACAAACTTCGCCAGTTGTACCTCACGGTACACGTGTATCACTTATTGAGAATTGCCTTACTTCATGGTCCGAATTTTCAAAATTCCACAAAATAACTTTGACCCAAAACTTGAGAGCTTTGCCTCATGAAATTGAATTCGTTGAATTCCTAAAATCTCTTGGTAATGCAACATTACCCAAATTTCCAGATTTTGGGCAAGATGTTATTGAAATTCCTTCTCATTTAGTGAGCAGCAACTCCGTGATTGCAGATATTTATGGGAATATATCTGAAACCATTCAGTCTAACGGTATTTTTAATTCGGTTATATTAGCACCCAAATATAAAGACTGCACTTTCATTAATGCAGAAATTCTTAATAGCCTGTCCGGAGAGGAACGAATATATTTGAGTTCCGATAAAATTTTGAGTAATGATTATAGAGAGCAAAATAATTTTCCGGTAGAATTTTTAAACTCAGTTGATGTAAGTGGGCTCCCCCCCACAAATTAATTTTAAAAGCAAATTCCATACTTTGACTTATTCGTAATTTGAATACAGGACATGGCTTGGTCAATGGCACACGTTTGCGATTAGTTCAAATGCATAATAATTGCTTAGATTGTGAAATTTTAACAGGAGTTGCTCAAAACACACGTATTTTGATACCACGAATACATCTCAATTATTCAGGTACACTTCTACCTTTTTCCTTTCAAAAAACTCAGTTTCCCGTCATTTTGGCTTTTGCGATGACAATTAATAAATCCCAGGGGCAAACATTTCAAAAAGTAGGAATCCTACTCAGACAACCGGTATTTTCTCACGGACAATTATATGTTGCAGCCAGTAGAGTTCGATCATTTAGGGGATTGCGTTTCTATATTTCTGAAACACCAGGGCAAGGTCATTTAGCAGGAGATGATAGAGTTTTTCCAAAAAATGTTGTTTATGAGGAGATTTTACGAACTTTTTAAATCCGTATCCGCTAGGTTTTTAGTAGTTATGGGTGGGGCCTCATTCAATAAAGGTGTACCTTGACGTGGTGAATGAGCTTAAAGGATTGCAGCTGCAGTCTGAAATAAATCACCTTTGAAATTACAACGCTACCGTATACACAGCCCCGTACGCGAGCTATTCGAGTGAGCGTAGCGAACGACGGGGGTTGGCGAGTGTAGCGAGCAGGGGGCGTCCCCCTAGTATATTATAAATAATAATATTTTTTCACTATTTTAGTTTCACAATCACTGAATTTAATGAATATTTGCGTTTGTTTTGCACCAAAACAAGCAAACGTCAAAATTCATACCGCCGACAAATTGACTTTTAAAGACTTTTCGCGGATTTTCCGATAGAAAATTTATATAATATTAATTAAAAATACTTTAACAATTACACTTATACAACATTTTGTATAAAATAATAACTTTTTCCACTTAATTATCATTTAAACCGAGGAAACGGTATGAATTTCTCGTACTTCGCCATACGGAATGGTACGATATGAAGGCCTACCATGCTTACATTGACAAGGCCTACTTCATGACCAAAACCCCCTGGATGTAGTGTTCTTGACAAGCCATGAAGCAGATTTTGCCTATGTGTGTGTAAGGGCCCTCGTCTCTCGATATTCCCCGTAGTGAAGTACGAGAAACTCATCGCGTTTGTTATTTCGTCCGCGAATTTCATGTAATTTAAGTGTTTAAAATGGTTATTTTATATAAAATTTATGATGAGTGCTACTAAAGTATTTTTAATTAATATAACACAAATTCCAAATCGAAAAATCCGCCAAACGCGCACAAAATCATATTTTGTCGGCGATATGAATTTTGACGTTTGTTGTTTTGTCGGTAAACAAACGCAAATATTTATTAAACTTAGTGTTTGTGGTTCTAAAATAGTGAAATAATATTTTCATTAATAATGACATAATAAAATAACAATTTATTGTGATGGTTTGAATATAAAGTAAATTATAGCAATATATAAATTGCTTAAAAAAAAATTATTTTTATATGCTGAACTTGTGAAAATATGTAACAATTTAAATAAAACGTTTATAAATGTAAAATGTTAAAAATGATTTATGTAAATTTAAATTTTTTATGATAAAGGATACTTGAAATATAATAAAAAGTGCTTTTTTATTTAATGTTTCAGGTTCAAAAATTGTTAACATTTTATATATATATTTTATAATTTTAATTTTTTTATTATTTTTTGATTTCCCTTGTTATTGTTTTATATATCGTAAATTATGCGAACGTCATTCAAGATCTAGATACAGAGATGAGACAAGAGTTAATGTTTTTTATGAACCAGTTAATATACCAGCGAATGAAAAACTTCTAATTAGCGAAACATGCCCTATACGCAATCGGAGCATGGTCTTAACATAAAATAATAAGAAAACCCATGAACCAAAGAGATATAGAGACAGATTGTTGACTGGAATAAGTTTAGCGTAAGTAAATAACATGTTATTTGTCGTTCCAAACAACTTACCAAGAGGATGTAAGCTAAGTAAGGAGTAAGATAGATTTCAAGAAAAAAAATAGACACACATATATCATGTAGTTATCATGTCATGTAAGGTAACGATATATTAGTAGCGTTCTTTTGGGACTTGCTATCGAGTGCAAATTTGAAGCTGACAACAGCAAAAGAGACAACATTCATTTCCACTCATTAAATTAATAGACCAGGAATCACCCTAACGTATACATATAGAATACGTGAGTGATGCAAACTTTGAATTAACAAAAGTGTGCTTTATCACTCATACACATATGTCAAACGTGGTGAAGCCAAAACCCTCTGTAGTAGTACAAGCCATGAAGTAGACTTTCTTACTACCAGATTCACAGAGATGGCCTACCTTCTGCCATATGGAACGAAATGAAATTTCATATGAAAAATGAAATTTTCATCGCGGGAATTTTGAAAAACTCAAATATGGCATAATAAAAATCACTTTTTTATTAATAAATGACTTTTATTATTTGCAAAACTGAATACACTTGTATGTAAATCAGTATTAATATATATTTACGTATTGAAAAGTGGAATAAAATTAAATTATATAGGAAAATGAAATCAGATAACCAAAAATTTAATAACAAAGTTACGTTAAGGACAAATTAACAACAAAAAGCAACAAAATACGGAATATTAAATAATGAAACGAGATATTAACCAAATATTTCATTTCATTTGATTTCATTTATTCATACTTAATACAAGTATAGATACAATACCAATAAGGTAACAATAATATGATTAAAACAAGTGAAGATACAAAATACAGGTAAAGATACAAGTAAAAGTGAGGAAACGTAAAGGATGAGAAAAGTCCTAAGAACTAACTACAGCTATTTCTATACTATTCTTAAGATAAGAAAAAAAAAAAAAAAAAGGAAACAATGCTAAAATCTAGAGGATCATTGTCGAATTAGGATGCACCAAGCAGCTACACAGGGGGGGGCTGTCTCCACCCAGTTACGTAGTAGGGTACGAAGGCAGCTAACACCCTGTGCAGATTGCAAGTATGGAGCAACCCGATTGTAAGCACGCAGCATACGCGTAACTGGCTCCATCCGGCCATAGTCGGTGTGGTGGAAGCTAATTTCAAATTTGTTAATGTGTCTGAGGTTGAAAGTGCCATGACGGGTTGCGACCTGGTTCATAATAAAAGGCGCGCAGATGCTCCCCTGGACGACGGAATGTACAAAGGATAGGTCTGCAATCGCCCGGCGACAGGGGAGAGTTTGTAGCCCAATGAGTCTCAAGCGATCAGCGTACGAGGGAAGGTGGGAAGGATCAGACCATGGAAGATGTCTAAGGGCACCCCGCAGGAAACGTTTCTGTACAGCTTCAATCCTTCCCAAGTGCACATTATGGTGGGGGGACCAAACTTGAGAAGCGTATTCAAGGATTGGTCTTGCGAGGGAGGAAAACAGAGACTTACTTATGTATGGATCCGCAAACTCCCTAGACCATTTAAGTATAAACCCAACCATACCATTGGCTTTGCGAACCACAAGGTCGATGTGGTCGGTGAAGGTGAGCTTCGAGTCTAGGAGGACTCCAAGGTCTTTGACTTGTCCCACAGAGCATATGACTGAGTCATTAATGGCGAAGGTGTGCGGCACAATGTGGCGCTTCCTAGAGAAGCATACATGCTCACACTTGGAGGTGTTAAGCAGAAGGTTGCTTTTGTGGCACCATACGGCGAAGCGATTCAAATCATTTTGTAAGAGATGGGCGTCGGAAGGGTGGCGTATATCTTTAAGGATTTTTGTATCGTCCGCATAGCTTAGAATAGTGGAGTCATGTACTACAGTGGAGGCATCATTAGTTGTGAGGATGAAAAGGAGAGGACCAATATGGCTGCCCTGAGGAACACCAGAGTTTGCAGTAAAAGCATCCGAGAGTTGGGAACGGAACTGGACACGGTAGGAGCGGTTTCGGATGTAAGAGTCAATCCAGGAGACGAGGGGTGCTGGACAACCTGCCAGCTTGAGTTTAAGGATAATGAGGCTGTGAGGGATGCTATCGAATGCCTTGCTCATGTCAGTGAAGATTGCATCAACAACCTCGCCGCGTTCAAGGGCATTGATAGTTTGGGACGTGAATTGGAGAAGGTTAGTAACAGTATAAAATATAAAAAAATAAAAAAATCATATGGTATAAAAATAAGAATTAAACAAATTTTGTATTTGAAAAATTTAATCAAAAACATTTTTCAGAAGTCTTCAGGTTTTCTTTACTGTATAAAATTTATATAAATTATTTTTAGCAATTGACATTTATTTCACAATTCAAAATATAAAAATAAAAGTTAATCTTAAATTGCTATAATGTATTGAATCTCAAAAACATCACAATAAATTATTATTTCACTATTTATTATTATAAGTTATGTATAGTCTTATTATTGCACTATTTTTGTATCACGCACACTAAATTTAATGATTATTTGCGTTCGTTTTCCGCCAAAACAACAAACGTCAAATTCATACCGCCGACAAAATTCAATTTTATATGCGTTCCGGTTATCTACCGACACAAAAATTTATTTTGCATCTATGAAAAACACTTTAATGGTATGGCGAATTTTTAATTTTATAAAAAATTATTTACTTTTTACACTTTAATTAAGTTTTATTCGCGGACAAAACAACAAACGCGATGAATATTCCGTACTTCACTCCACGGAATATCGAGAGTCGTCGACTGTACCTTGCGCATATTGACAAAGCCTACTTCATGGCTTGTCAACACTGGCAGAGGGTTTTGACTATATCGTTACCAGAAGTTTAGATATAGGTACCTCAATATCAAAGAGTAAAGAGATAGTAAAAAAGGCATCGCAATGTATAATATGTAATGTAGTGTGCGATCGAAAAGAAAATTATTTGTTACATGAACACCAATCTGTCGAAAAGAAGGAATGAAGAACGAACCTATAGGAAAAAGTGAGCGTTGCGCAGTCCCTACCGCGAAACTATCTTCAAATAACTAATAACTAACAGCACAAATACACAAGAGTCATCAATCACCATAATCAAGACATTAAATGTCGGGCGAACTAGGTATCACTTTTTATCTTCAGATAAAAAAGAAAACACTTTTTCAATTTAACAAAAACGTAGGTTTTTATTATAATTTTAAAAGAGAGACGTTCTTCGGAATCATCTTTTACAATGATCAACCCTTCAGAGTTGTCACCTTGGCTGCGATCTCAAGAATAACTGTTCGTTTGCTTTTGATGGGTGTTACGAACACATGTGTTTTGTAATTAAGTTTTTTTTCTATTCGCAACAAGGGGTAGAGGAGTGCTTGTGGGCAAGATCACTAAACCCCATTGAAATAAGACAATCAAATTTTTTAAAGTTTTTTTTTTTTTATTTTTCTTTAATCAGTTAATCAGTTCGCATTCTCCCTTTTTTTTTGTTTCAATACAACTAAGTTTAAGTTGATATTTAACAAATTCAGTTCTTCAATTTTAACTTAGCATTTAAATTTTAAAATTGCGATTTTAAACTAAGTTCGATTTGAAATTCACATTTTTATTTTTAATTAATAATCTCAGCTAAATTTACCTTAGAATAATTTTGCTACTGCACTCAATTTGATAGTTCTAAGACAAGATCAATTTAAAATCCACATTTTTATTTTGTAATTCATTGTTTCAATTTGATAATTTTTAGTTAGGTTCAATTTAGAATTCACATTTTTGTTTTGTAATTCATTGTTTCAATTTGATAATTTTAAGTTAAGTTCAATTTAAAATTTCACATTTTTAATTAAAAATAATAACCTCATTTGTAACTTATAGTTTCCATTTAATATTTTTAAGTTAGGTTTAACTAAAATTAATAATCTCGTTTGTGATGTCCTAGTTTCACATTGATAATTTTAAGTTAAATTCAATTCATGATTCAAAGTCTTATTTTAAAGTTTTAAAGGCATAAAAAATAATACATCCCATTTTCCCGTTTCAATTGGGTAATTCTAAGATCGATTTAAAATTCACATTTTTAATATAAAATAACAATCTCATTTTTTTACTCTACTTTCACTTCGACAATTTTAAGTTAAGTTCCATTTAAAATTTCACATTTTAAATTAAAAATGATAATCTCATTTGTAACTTATAGTTTCCATTTAATATTGTTAAGTTAGGTGTAATTAAAATTAATAATCTCATTTGTAATGTCCTAGTTTCACCTTGATAATTTTAAGTTAAGTTCAATTGATGATTCACATTCTTGATAATTTTAAGTTAAATTCAATTGATGATTCACATTCTTCATAATTTTAAGTTAAATTCAATTGATGATTCACATTCTTATTTTAAAATAATAAAAAAATAATAAATCTCATATTTTACCCTACTTTCACCTCGACAATTTTAAGTTAAGTTCAATTAATAATTCCACGTTTTGAATTCTTTTTTTTCGGCAGCACGACGTCCTCTCTCAAATTCCCCATCATTGACTGACTTGTCCCGAAAGATCTGGCAGGTTTTATCCTGCAGCAAACAATCACCGGACAACGGAGCTCTAATCCATGAAAGACCAATTCTTTCTTTTCATGGATTTACAGGTGACCATTGTCCAACTCAACTGATTCCCACGGAATAAATTGAGTTTGGTCACAATGCACGAAAGATCAATTCTTGGACTTTGATTGTGAAATCAATTTTTGAATTGATTTTTGGTGCATTCAAAGGGGCGGATGTTTCTGGGAATAACAGATGGTTCGTTTGTTCCCAGAGGATCAGTGGCATCAATAGATAGGCAGAACGGGATCTGCGATAATAGAAATTCTTTTTGCATGCAGATTTTTAAGATCCCGTTCTGCCACGCGCGCGTGTCACAGGGTAACAATCAAATTTTGATTTTGATTTTTGTGCTTTAGTTATTAAGCAAAATTTAAATTTTCGTCTTTTTTTTATATTATCTTTTCTTTTGGGGTAAGAAAATTTATTTTCATAACATGGGTTTAAATATATTTCTTAATTGACTTCATCATCAAAAATCCCCTTTTCGATAATATAATTAATAATGAAAAATTAGTCGTTGAACCTTAATAAAAATTTTTTTTTACGAAACGACAATTATTGAAATCCGAAATGGCCAAAATCCTAGTTCAATAATCGATGTTGCAATGCGATTGAATTTGGAATTCCGAACACCGGAAATATGTAAGTTCATTGCTCTTGGATAAGTTCGCGTATGGTTCTTTAACCATTTCAGGGTCATGTTCTTTGTTGCTCGTTGCCGGTAACATGAATACGATGTTTTTGCAACAAGTTATCCTCATTTGGAATTGCATTTGTTGCAGAAACTTCTTGTGTGTCTTTCGTTAGGTTAAATAGCGTAACTCCCCACTCTGGTTTGGATTCTCCTGAATCCTGTTAATTAGTTTGATTTTGAGTTTTCTATTTTCTATGATCAGGATTATAAGACTGAGTATCAAGAGTATTGAAAATGGACCTAGTTTAATGTTAACATACTTTTGGTAATGTAATTCTTTAATTTCTTTCATATTCTCTTCTTGTTCTGGCAACAGCCAGTCCGACAATTACCCTAAGGTTTCAGCTTATAATTATTCCCATATGCACCTTCTTCCGAGGAAGAGGTCTGCATTTGGACCCGTAAGGGTTAATTTTATTTAGTATAGTAGTTTTTAGAACATTGCCATATAAGTGAGTAGTAAGTTTATTATATACACTTACTACTTTAAGATAAATAAATATAAAATAAATAAAATTTTGAAAATGTATGAATGAATCTCCATTAAGTCTAAGTTTTCTTTCGTCGCAAGAACTCTTTAACGTTTTGTCTCTTACATTATTTACAACTTCTACATATTTTTGAAAATACAAATCTTACTGGGTTCGAGTTCACTAAATAATTTATTTTCCTTATATGTAAATGTCACATTATAATCTTCAATTATATATTCGATATCTTGATCAATATTTTTGTTGTTTACGTTACTTATGGGAAATAAAATTTTCTTCTGAAATTCTTCTAGAATTTAAGGTATCTCAATGACAAATACAAGTGATCCACTATAAAGTTTAGGTAATCCTAACCTTATTTGTGAGAGTTTTATCGAGTCGATGTCATACGCTTTAATTTCTTCGTTTGTTGAAATACTAGGATGTCAAATGACCTAATTGGCTGATACAAAATTATTTTGTATGTTTTCTACTTGCCATTTAATGAAATTTATTTTCACCATTTCGTTTATTGTTCATTATCTGAATAAGTTGGTGTTTGTTTTGGTCAACTAAGTTCAGATATTTCTCAATGTTCTATCTGTCACTGTCGTGCATTGTTTCTAAGTTTACTGATCCTCCCTCATGTCTATGTGGGATCAAGGTTCCAACTTAGTTTCTTATACTCTCCATTTGGTGGACTCGTCTGAATAACGAGTATGACTATTTGGTTTCGTCACATGATATTCTACGTTTTCCGCTTGATAAAATTCCCTAACGATTTTTGTGTTAAATTCATTATCAAATAAAATTTTCTTTATTTTCTCTTTTATGGATGTGATTTGTTTACGTTTTTCTACGGATGGTTTGTGTATTACGATCTTCTAGATAGAAACTAATTGCATGTTTGGAAAATTTATCTATAAAATTAATAAATGAGTATTTGCGGTTAACATAAGTATCGACATGAATAATTTCGTTTATAGTTGACGGAGTTTCCGTAATAGAGAACATTCCTTTGATTGGGTTCCTATCATATTTTCCAGGTGCTCAAATATAAAATTATTTGTATTTTAAATCGATTTACAATGGTTTCCAAAACAGGGATATGGTCACTAAATTTTTCTTCTTGTGAGTAAATGGTTTCAACGTCCATTGAGTCATCGTCTAAATTATTTATTTTATTATCGTCACTTAAGATGAAACTCAAATTTTCAGTTTCAGTGACACGGTTGGCTTGAATAGGATTTTTGGGTAAATTGAACTAAAATGAAATTTTCAGTTTCAAGATGTTTTCGATTTGGGTAGGGTTTGCAGATAACATCTCATCTAACTTGAAAAACCAAATTTTCAGTTTCTAAGATGTTGTCGGTTTGGGTAGGGTTTTCGGATAACATCTCATCTAAGTTGAAACTCAAATTCTCAGTTTCTAAGTTTCTAATGTATCCAATGTTATTTTCTATTTGATTTATTTCAGTCGTTTCTACATTTATCCTTCTTAAAAAGTCGGAAATTTAGTCATATTTGCTTTTAATATATATTATTTTTAAGTCATATTCTCCTAAAGAAGTTAGCCTTCTTTGTCGTCTAAGATTAATGTCTTTACCTGAACATTTTGTTTGGAGCCACTTGAGTGGTTGATAATCTGTTTCTAGATCGAATTCATTTCCGTTAAAATATGGTTCCCTTTGTTCCCCATACTATAACTAGGAGTTCCTTCCCTATGGTTGAGTAGTTTTTTTCGTGGTTATTTAGAGTTCTAGATGCATAGGAAATTTGATGTCCATCCTGTGTTAATACTGCTCCAAAAGCGAAGCTGCTAGCATCGGTTACTTACTTAAACTTTATATTGAAGTCTGGATATTTTAAATTTGGATATTCTGTAATTATTTTCTTAACATTTTCGAAAGCACTAATGTAATTTGTGTGATTTTGGTTAACTTTTGCTCCCTTCTTAAGTTCAATACCTGGTTATTGAAGCAGCTGCTTACGCATAATCTTTTATAAATTTCGTATATTATCCTGTCATACCTAGAAATTTCTTTGTTTGTGTCGGGGTTGTTGGTAATTTTAGCTCTTGAATGCATTGTATTTTATTTGGGTTTGGCTTTGTAGGGAATCCTCCCTCAATCAACGAATAAATTTCTATCCAAACTAAAAGACTGTAAAAATTTATAAACAAAGTAAAATCTAGTACGCCAAATTTATATGGTAGTAGGCTGTACTTATTAACATTAATAAAAACTGTTAACTTCAATTTTAATTGACATTCAAATGTGAATAGATGTGTGTAAGATATGTAAATAAAGTAATAAATAATTGTTTAATTAAATTATATATATTGGTGTTGAATTAATTTAAAAATATGTTTGGGAATAAGACCCAACAGGCTTGACCCCATTCGGAGTTAGAATATGTCCCACGAATTCTGTCCCACTTTTCAAGAAATTGCATTTATCAACTTGAATCTTTATTGCGGCTTCTTTCAATCTGTGCAAGACTCATTTTAAATTATTGGTATGTTCTTCCAAAGATATACTGAACATAAGTATTTCATCAAGGTATACTACACAGATTTTATTAGTAAAATTTCGAAGAACTGAATTAATCACTCTTTCAAAGGTGGCTGGGCATTCTTTAAATCGAAAGGCATCTTAACAAAATCATAGCGTCCAAAGGGTTTAGAAAACTATGTTTTCTTTCTGCCTTCGGATTTACGGAAATTTCTTTATTTGTGTCGGGGTTGTTGGTAATTTTAGCTCTTGAATGCATTGTATTTTATTTGGGTTTGGCTTTGTAGGGAATCCTCCCTCAATCAATGAATAAATTTCTATCCAAAATAAAAGACTGTAAAAATTTATAAACAAAGTAAAATCTAGTACGCCAAATTTATATGGTAGTAGGCTTTACTTATTAACATTAATAAAAACTGTTAATTTCAATTTTAATTGACATGCAAATGTGAATAGATGTGTGTAAGATATGTAAATAAAGTAATAAATAATTGTTTAATTAAATTATATATATTGGTGTTGAATTAATTTAAAAATATGTTTGGGAATAAGACCCAACAGGCTTGACCCCATTCGGAGTTAGAATATGTCCCACGAATTCTGTCCCACTTTTCAAGAAATTGCATTTATCAACTTGAATCTTTATTGCGGCTTCTTTCAATCTGTGCAAGACTCATTTTAAATTGTTGGTATGTTCTTCCAAAGATATACTGAACATAAGTATTTCATCAAGGTATACTACACAGATTTTATTAGTAAAATTTCGAAGAACTGAATTAATCACTCTTTCAAAGGTGGCTGGGCATTCTTTAAATCGAAAGGCATCTTAACAAAATCATAGCGTCCAAAGGGTTTAGAAAACTATGTTTTCTTTCTGCCTTCGGATTTACGGAGAATTTCTTGGCAACCTTTAGCTAGACCCAAAATATGTATTCAGCTTTGCCTAGTTTGTCGATAATGCTATCGATATTATAGGTATGGGAAATTTATCACTTATTGTGACTACATTTAGTTTTCTATAATCTTTTACTATCCGCTATTATTGTTAACCGGAATTATATATTATTTTATTTTATTATACATTATTATTAACTTATGACAAGTTGAGTTATCAGTACTAGGGGGACGCCCCCTGCTCGCTACGCTCGCCAACCCCCGCCGTTCGCTACGCTCACTCTAATAGCTCGCACATAGCGCTATATATACAGAAGCATTGTAAGTAAAAAGATTATTTAGTTCAGACTGTAGTAGCAATCATTTCAGCTCATTTTGCACGTCAAAGTACATCTATATAGAATGAGGCCCTATCTATAATTATCGAAAACCTTGCGGGTGCGGATCTTAAAATTTTCTCATACAAAATATTATTTGTAAGAATTCTTTCATCTTCTGCCAAATGACCTTGGCCTTGTGTTTCAGAAACACATATAGACACGCAATCGATCAAACGATTTCACTCTACTGGCTACTACATACAATTAACGGTGAGAAAATATAGGTAGTTTGTGTAAGATTCCTTCTATTTGAAACGTTTGGGATTAATGGGATTTATTAATTGTCATCGCAAAGGCCAGAATGACGGGAAATTGAGTTTTTTGGAAGTAAAAAGACAGAAGTGTACTTGTATAATTAAGGATTATTTGTGGTGTCAAAATACGTGTGTTTCGGAAAACTCCTGCTTAAATCTCACAATCCAAAAAATTTTCCTTTGCATTTGAACTGAACGAATATGTGTACCATTGGCCAAGCAACTCATGTCCTGTACTCAAATTACGAATAAGTAAAAGCATGCAATATGGTTTTGAAAGTAAATTTGTGGGATCGGGAGCCCACTTACATCAACTGAGTTTAAAAATTCTACTGGAAAATTATTTTGCTCTCTATAATCGTCACTGAAGATGTTATCGGAACTCATATATATTCGTTCCTCACCGGACAGACTGTTAAAGATTTCTGCATCGATGAAAGTACAGTTTTCATATTTGTTTGTTAATATAACCGAATTGAGAATATCGTTAGACTTATGGTTTCAGATACATTGCCATAAGTATCTGCAATCACGAACTTGCTAACTAAATGGGAAGGAGTTACAATAGCTTCTTGGGTGTAATCTGGAAATGTGGGTAAACTTCCATTACCAAGAGATTTAAGAAATTCAACGAATTCAATCTCGTGAGGTGAAGCTCTTATGTTTTGGGTAAAAGTTATTTTGAGGAATTTTGAAAATTCGGACCATGAAGAAAGGTAACTCTCAGTAAGTGGTACACGTGTACCGTGAGATATAGCTGGCAATATTCGTCAAAAATCTCCACAGAGTAAAACAGTCGTATCTACGAAAAGGTTAGTTGAAGTACCGAATGAATCGTTTACTGAACAAAATTTCCTCAATAATGTTGTGAGACGCCGCATCACCTAAGAACAAAAGAGGTTAAAACACCATAATAATGCAAACAGGAAGCACCTACCATACCCACAACACCGGATAACCTAAAAAACAAAGTACACAAAAAACACATATAATCATAATCACCATTTCACTCACCAAGAGAAGTGATGTTTATGTTCACGTTGGCGCAACAGTTCAGCATATAAACATAGGAAAGCATCAGTTGTCAAAGCTAGACCTGACTAGGAGAATATCCAAGAAAGGACAAGTGAGTGCAACTAGCGCCGAAAGTGGTCCGTAAAGCCCATCGGTTAAAAGGAGTTGTGGTTGAAAGAGGTTGAAAAACCCATCATCCCAATTTCAAATCCTCTACCGAACACGGTTCCAGCAACCTATCGGTCTTTTGGGGGCGTCTAAGCGAAAGTGGTTGTATAAACCCATCGTTTAACGTCCGAACCAACCAACCGAACACGGTTCCTGGAACCTATCGGTTTCTGGGGAATCCCCAAGTTGAAAGCGGTTGAAAAAAGCCATCAACTAGGTTCCTAGTCAACCAAACTAATAAGTAGGTCCATCCTTAGTGCCAGAATCGCCCAGAAAATCGTTGACGGAGGCTCTGCGTGACTCGGGGGCCGGTCCTAGGCCCATCACTCTAGAGGAGTACCGCGCCCGGAACTCAGCCGGACGGGAGACCGCACGGCCATCCTTCCAGCCCAACGTCCGTGTCCCGAAACGCCGCACAGGAAAGGAGGCTAACTTCCGCTGGCCTATAGAGGAGGTCCGTCGTCGCCTGCTCTTGGCCGTAGGGCAGGAACAACGACTGCAAATGAGTAGGGAGTTGCAGAAGCTGCACAACGAGCGACTCAAGTATAGAAAGGAAAAGCGAGTTGGTAAAAATAAAGAAAAAAAAGAAGTGAGAGAGTTATAAGAGAATAAAAATAAAAGAAAAGAAGAGAATTATGAAAAAAACAAATAAATAAATAAGAATGAAAATATAAAGATACCCTGGAGAACGCGAATTCAAATCCGCCCATCAGCCGGCAATTTTGGCTAAGTATAGGTTTAAGAATTATTCTGTAAAAACAAGTTTAAATCCATTAGCGTACGAAAAGAAATTAGTAGGATATAGAGATTTTGCAATTAGGTTTTATGAATTATCATGAATTTGGTTTATATAGAGACCTTGTAAATTTGGATTATATAGAGATTTTGCAATTAGGTTTTATGAATTATCATGAATTTGGTTTATATAGAGATCTTGTAAATTTGGATTATATAGAGATTTTGCAATTAGGTTTTAGGAATTATCATGAATTTGGTTTATATAGAGACCCTGTAAAGTTGGATTATATAGCGATTTCGCAGCTAGGTGTTATGAATATTCATGAATTTGGTTTATAAAGAGACCTTGTAAATTTGGATTATACAGAGATTTTGTAATTAAGTGGCGTATGTAAGGAACTTAGAATAAGGTTCAATTAAATAACAACTTCCAAAAAAGAAAGTAGGACTTTGCTTTATCAAATGAGCTGTCAACCTTCCACATTTAACTGTATTGAATTCAACAACTTGTTGTTAAAAAGAAGTTTAACAACTGAAAAATTAAACCACAACAACTGGCGCAGCCGCATTAAGGACCTAAGCGTACAGAAAATAATAGTGAGCAAAATTTAAATAAGGTAAATGTTGAAGGTACGCTGTAGAATATAAGACATAAAAAAGGATTGTTTGTATAAGTTATTTATTAAGGAATATTTGTATTAAAATTGTTACAAGCTGAAAAAAGAAAAATAAAAAAAGAAAGATATACGAAATTAAAAAAAAAAAATAGATATAACAAAAGAATAATACTAAACACAAAAATACGAAAAAAAAAAATATATATATATATATAAGAAGAAATTAAAACAAGTATATTCAAGGAAATAAAATATTTAATTAGTAAAAATTAGTCATAACAAAATGATAAAACAAACGAGAAACACAGTATATGGCCCAGTCAACCCCGAAATCGTCTCTGAAATCATCTATAACTCGATTTTCGAGGTTTCTAGAATACCTCTCAATTGATAATCCGGAACCGGAATTCTCCACAAGCACTGAGGAAGCCCACACAGGGGAAGAATCTAACGGAACGAAGGACAACGAGGAAGGAACAAATAACAAAACTAACGTATTGATGTCAAGTAACTAGGAAACTCATCAGATAACAGAACCGGAAACAGAAAATCAGATAGAAGGAAATATAGAAACGAGAGATATACAACAGACACCAGAAGAGCCAGAAACAGACATAGTGCAGCTGAGACACGGGAGAAGATATTGTAAGACGAACTCGGACCAAGGAAAAGACGGCCACGCCAGCAACAAACAGGATCCAACAGCAAACACACGAACAGAAATCGAGAAAAAAGAAATTGAGGAAACAAAAGAAATAGAAAGCAAGAAAATGGCAAACATAGCGTTAGTAAACAACGTGTTACACAACAACGTACCGATATTAATGGGAGAAGACAGCCCCCGAAAACAAAATGTGGTATATGAATTCATTAGCTGCGCTCGCCTGAGATACGAGACACTGTCCGAAGTACAAGATAAGGCGCTCTTTATAAAACTATTGCCAACACGGTTAAGAGGAAAAGCCCTAGAAGTTGTACCAGCTAGAGTTAACGAGACACTTGAGGATATATTCAACACCCTTAAATCAAACTTAATGCAGAACACCTCCTACATAACACTAAACACGCAATTAAGAAACGTGCAGCAATTACCCATGGAAACACTGATGGGCTATTTCAATAGGGTTAAAACATTAATAAATGCTTGCAAGAACGCAGCAGAACAACAGTACGCCAACGGTGGCGAAGGACTAAAAATCGAAATCGAGGAAGTAGGTCTCCATTGCTTCAAGCTAGGGATAACAAACGCTAACTATAAATGTTACCTGCTCCAAGATTGCGACAACAACTTGGAAGCGTTGGGAAGAAAAATAGCAGGGCTTGAACAGACTGAACAGTGTATGCAGCAAGGCACTGCAAATCAGCAGAAGGCAAGTCAGCAACCAGCAATCCCAGGGTTACACACGATGAGCCAGCCCGAAAGTCGGTTTCAAAATCAAACAACAACGAACCTTCGGGAAAAACCAGCGACAACCACAATACCAGTCGGCGAGAAACTACAATGGATACAATAGTTACCACGCGACGCCAAGAAATGCCGTGGAAAACAACACCAATACACCTCGAGAAAGACAGGATAAACGGCAGATACGATGTCATTTCTGTGGAAGACCAGGACACGTGATTGCCGAATGTCGTACAAAGCAGATGACACCATTCTGCACGATGTGTAAAACAAACGGACACTCAACCCAATATTGCAGCAACCAGAGGCAGCGTAACCATACGTATGCAGCTACTAATGACCATAGGAACCGACAGGTGAATCACACCACAGCAGCACTCCCAACAGAAGTATGTCACTTTTGCATGGAAAATGGACATACCGAAAACAGGTGCTTCCTAAAAGAAAGATGGGAACGACTACAATTGGAAAAAAGACCGAAGACCTCATTTTCGGAAAACTGCGAAGTGACAATCGATCACACCACGAGTCGTCACTCAGTAAAAGAAAAAGGTGTGAAGAAAAACCAGACATATCGATGGTAAACATATCCCTGGACATCCTAGAAAACAAAATCAGTACATTTATAGTTGACACGGGGGCAGAGATCAGTCTCATAAAAGAAGAAGGAATTAATAATCATAAGCGGGAGCTCATAAATAGGGAAGAAGTGATAACGCTTAATACGATTTCCGGGGAGGTATCATCGAAAGGCACCATTACAGGGCACGTAAAACTGGATCAAGTTTATCCGTGTAAATTTCACCTGATAAAATCCCTGACTAACGTAGCGGGTATGCTGGGCAATGATTTCCTGTCCAGAAACTGTAATATCGAAGGACCTGCCAAAAGATGAATATTTCCATCCGAGGATGGCAAAAATAAAACAGTGATAAACTTTGTAGAGGATCAGGAACAGCGGGGAACTCGACAGCGTTTTGTTGACGTCATAGCTACAGATAGACCAGAGACGGGAGCAGTCACCCGAAAAATTCATAGCGAAACTGCTATGGGGGATGAAATTACCGTGGATCCAGATAGCTACTACGAAAGACAAACAATAGCTACCCTACCAAGTCGTCAACGTTTTGATGTTTTGCATGTGTTTAGCACCTTTTCTTTTGTGGAGCTAAACCATGCAATTGTTCGATCGCTGAGGGTACACTCCGGGTCGACATCATTTGTTTATACGAAGACGAAAGATGAATGGATTCAAAGATCGAATGGTGGTTCGTTTCCAACTTTTGTTTTATTAATTCTAATACTAATACAAAAATTCTAATAGTAATATTTAACTATCTAGCCTTATCCTAGACTTGCACTCTGAGTCGAAATGTAGGAACTCTGCCGGGAGTTCTTCTTACTGTCCGACCGCTTCTTCTCCGTACTTTCTCCTGTTATTATGGAGGTGCTGGATCTCATTTCCCAACCGCAATTGTTCTTCCTGACCCACGGCCGTCAGTAATTGGCGCCGGACTGCCTCGACTTCCCTTCTAAATCTTGCCTCCACCCCCGATCTGTACTTCGCCGACGGTGGTTCCTTCTTTGCAGGTGTGTTTTCACGCTGTTGACACTTCTGTCTGGCCCGGTACTCCTCCAAGCTTAACGGTCTCGGTCCCACCTTTGGGTCCCGTAAGGCCTCCTCTAGCGAACGACTTGACAAGTTCGACATGGGGCGCATTCCCTGTGAACCGACATGTGCACTCCGCGTTTGCAGATCTGAGCCGATAGGTTCTTTGGAACCGTGTTCGGTCAGTCCAACTCGGGCCGATAGGTTCCTAAGAACCGTGTTCGGTACGTGGATCTTCGCAATGTTAATTAGTATTTACTTACTGGATTACTGGCGGCTAAGTCCAAGCTTCTACTGGTTTTGCGGCTAAGTCCAAGTTTCGTCTGCTGGAGTTCCTTTGTCGCGGGCACACCTCAGGAAGTCGTTTCTCCAGACTATGTTGTCATCCAAATTTTCCCGTTATTTATCGGAAAATTTTGTGCCGAATATACAAAATTTTCCCGATCAATGTTCAATCATTGTCATTGATCGTCACGTTGCCATATTGCGCTTCCGCCTTGGTGGTGCCACCTAGTGGTTGCTGGCGGCTGTGAGTAACCTGCGCTTACAAGATCATTGCTGTTGTATGGGTGCTATTATTGTCTATAATTTCGTCACATTGTTTCTTTGGTTGACAGACGTCACTTGCGGAATGGATCAACGTGTTGCAAGTTTAGGTATCCCGAAGGAGGACCATCACAATGATATAGTTCCAGATAGGCCAGAAACGGGGACAGTCATCCGAAAATCTCTTAGCGAAACTGCTATGGGGGATGACTGCCAGTAGACACCATGAAAAGCACTCACAGGAGAGTGAGTGGATGGACACGCTGACAGAAGAATTACCGGAAGGTTTAACAAACCTCTTCGAAATACATACACGAAAAACCAGAAAACAGTGTGTACCGGGAAGAGCGAACCTAAATCTGACCAGGATCATGCTAAGGAACCCCACCCAAACGAAGAAGTCAAAACCACCAAACCCAGAGGTTACAATACAGATTACAATACCAGCTAGATCCTTAACATTCGTTAGTCTGGAAACCAATACCACGGGCCCCCACCTCACAGAAGGAAAGGAAATATCACTAGGTGTATATCTAAGTAACGCACTGGTGCAACCTAACAACGGGAAAATAACGCTCAGTGTAATAAACGTGAATAACTATAAGGCAAATATCCGAAATCTAACAACACAAATGACAAGATACCAAGAACAAACGGCAGGTGTAGAGAATACAGAACCAATAAATAAGAAAAGCATACATTGTAACATTATAAAAACGGAACAAGCAAAAAGAGAGATACAAGCAAGGAAGCTGATAAGTGTAGAATCGGAATTAAATTCGGAAGAAAAGAGAGAAATGAACAAAATTATTAAGGACTTTCACGACGTATTCCACTTACCGGGAGAAAAATTGGGCCACACAACCACTACCCAGCATGAAATAAGAATACAACCAGGACAACACACGATAAAATGTAAGATGTACCGGCTACCGGAAACACAAAAAGCGGTAATAAATGAAGAAATAGATAGATTACTGGACGAAGATATAGTCGAACCAAGTTGGAGTGAATGGAACGCACCACTACTAGTAGTTCCAAAGAAACCAGGGCCTGATGGGCAGAAACGATGGCGAATCGTAGTCGATTACAGAAAATTGAACAATGTTACCGAAGGAGACGCGTACCCACTACCCAGAATTGAAGATATCCTGGACCAATTGGGAAATAATCGGTACTTCTCAGTACTTGACCTCGCCAGCGGATATCACCAAATTGCAAAGAAACCAGAAGATCGGGACAAAACTGCGTTCAGCACCCCTTACGGAAACTACGCCTTTAAGCGTATGCCTTTTGGGCTAAAAGGAGCTCCAGCAACGTTCCAGCGTCTCATGAACCACGTACTAACTGGTTTACAAGGTCTGCAGTGCTTCGTATACCTGGCTGATAAAGTTGTATACGGCAGGAATTTAACTGATCATCAAACAAAACTACGGGCGATACTACAACTGTTGTGAGACGCCGTACCATCTAAAAAGAAAAGGGGTTAAAACAGCATAACAATGCAAATAGGAAGCACCTACCATACCCATAACACCGGATAACCTAAAAAGCAAAATACACAAAAACCACATATAATCATAATTACCATTTCATTCAGCAAGGGAAGCGATGTTTATGTTCATGCTGACAATATTAATACGCAACAGCTCAGCATATAAACATAGCAAAGCATAATGTCACATGTCACCATGGTCACCAGCAAACAGTCACCGAAGTGGTTCAAAACAAAACATATCTAGAAGAAATCAAACATCAAACATCAGCTGGTCCCATAAAACTTACCTGAGCATCGTCGTCCACATAAATCCGCATAGAAACACATAAGCGAACATAAAACAAACATAAACAACTGCACACTGTCACTTACCAAAATCGACTGTCACTTGTCAAAGCCAACCACATGAGGGAAAGGGAGTTCTAAAAACCTCAACTAGAGACTACCTGATGGAGCCACCGTACAGTAAGAGGAATTTAGCAACACATGACAACATCGCAATAACGGACGAAATTCCCGGTTTCAAAATATAAAAAGCCGGTGAAAGCTAGGGAAAGCATCAGTTGTCAAAGCTCGTCCTGAGGAGAATATCCAAGGAAGGAAAAAAGTGAGTACAACTGGCACCGAAAGCGGTTTGTAAGCCCATCGGTAAACAGAAATTGAGGTTGAAAGAGGTTGAAAAACCCATCATCCTAATTTCAAATTTTTCTACCGAACACGGTTCCAGCAACCTATCGGTCTTTTGGGGACGCCTAGGCGAAAGTGGTTGTATAAACCCATCGTTTAACGTCCGAACCAACCAACCGAACACGGTTCCTGGAACCTATCGGTTTCTGGGGAATCCCCAAGTTGAAAGTGGTTGATAAAACCCATCAACTAGATTCCAAATCAACCAAATTAAGGTTTAAGAAACTATCACAAATTTGGTTTATATAGAGATCTAGTAAATTTGAATTGTATAGAGATTTCGAAATAAGGTTTAAGAAACTATCACAAATTTGGTTTATATAGAGATCTAGTAAATTTGGATTGTATAGAGATTTTGAAATAAGGTTTAAGAAACTATCATTATTTATATAGAGATCTAGTAAATTTGGATTGTATAGAGATTTTGAAATAAGGTTTAAGAAACTATCACAAATTTGGTTTATATAGAGATCTAGTAAATTTGGATTGTAAGAGATTTTGAAATAAGGTTTAAGGAGCTATAGTATGCTAGAATTTGTAATAAATTGGTATGTGTAAGAAACTAGAATAAGGACTTTGATTTATCAAATGAGTTGTCAACCTTCAACATTTAACTGTGGTTAGTTCAAGAACCTGTTGTTAAAGTGAAGTTTAACAACTGAGAAATCAAACAACAACAACTGGCGCAGCCGGTAGGACCTAAACGCACAGAAAATAAGATTGATCAAGATTAATCAAATTAAATTTAAATAAGGTAAATGTTGAAGGTACGCTGTAGAATATAAGACATAAAATAGGATTGTTTGGATAAGTTATTTATTAAGGAATAGTTGTATTTAAATTGTTACAAGTTGAAAAAAGAAAAAACAAAGATATACGAAATTAAAAAAGGATACAATAAAAGAATAATACTAAAGACAAAAATACATAAAAACAAAAAAAAAAAAAAAAAAAAAACAAAAAAAAAAAAAACAAATACATAGAAAAAAAAAAAAAAATATATATATATCTTAAAAAAGAAATATAAATAGAAAAAGAAATTAAAAATATTCAAGGAAAAAATATTTAGCTAGTAAAAATTAGTCATAACAAAATGATAAAATAAGCGAGAAACACAGTATATGGCCCAGTCAACCCCGAAATCGTCTCTGAAATCATCTATAACTAGATTTTCGAGGTTTCTAGAATACTTCTCAATTGATAATCCGGAACCGGAATTCTCTACAAGCACTGAGGAAACCCACACAGGTGAAGAATCTAACGAAAAGAAGGACAACGAGGAAGGAACAAATAACAAAACTTACGTATTGATGTCAAGCAACCAGGAAACTGATCAGATAACAGAACCGGGAATAGAAAATCAGATAGAAGGAAATATAGAAACAGAAGATATACAACAAACACCAGAAGAGCCAGAAACAGACATAGTGCAGCTGAGACACGGGAGAAGGTATTGTAAGACAAACTCGGACCAAGGAAAAGACGACCACGCCAGCAACCAACAGGGGCCAACAGCAAACACACGAACAGAAATCGAGAAAAAAGAAATTGGGGAAACAAAAGAAATAGAAAGCAAGAAAATGGCAAACATAACGTTAGTAAACAACGTGTTACACAACAACGTACCGATATTAATGGGAGAAGACAGCCCCCGAAAACAAAACGAGGTATATGAATTCATTAGCTGCGCTCGCCTGGGATACGAGACACTGTCCGAAGTACAAGATAAGGCGCTCTTCATAAAACTATTGCCAACACGGTTAAGAGGAAAAGCCCTAGAAGCTGTACAAGCTAGAGTTAACGAGACACTTGAGGATATATTCAACACCCTTAAATCAAACTTAATACAGAACACCTCCTACATAACACTGAACACGCAATTAAGAAACGTGCAGCAATTACCCATGGAAACATTGATGGGCTATTTCAATAGGGTTAAAACATTAATAAATGCTTGCAAAAACGCAGCAGAACAACAGTACGCCAACGGTGGTGAAGGACTAAAAATCGAAATCGAGGAAGTAGGTCTGCATTGCTTCAAGCTAGGGATAACAAACGCTAACTATAAATTTTACCTGCTCCAAGACTGCGACAACAACTTGGAAGCGTTGGGAAGAAAAATAGCAAGGCTTGAATAGACTGAACAATGTATGCAGCAAGGCACTGCAAATCAGCAGATGACAAGTCAGCAACCAGCAATCCCAGGGTTACACACGATGAGCCAGCCCGAAAGTCGGTTTCAAAATCAAACAACAAGGGAACCCCGAACCTTCGGACAAAACCAGCAACAACCACAATACCCATCGGCGAGAAACTACAATGGATACAATAGTTACCACTCGATGCCAAGAAATGCTGTGGAAAACAGCACCAATACACCTCGAGAAAGAAAGGATAAACGGCAGATAAGATGTCATTTCTGCGGAAGACCAGGACACGTGATAGCTGAGTGTCGTACAAAGCAGATGACACCCTTCTGCACGATGTGTAAGACCTACGGACACTCAACCCAAAATTGCAACAACCAGAGGCAGCGTAACCATACGTATGCAGCTACTAATGACCATAGGAACCGACAGGTGAACCACACCACCGCAGCACCCCCAACAGAAGTATGTAACTTTTGCATGGAAAATGGACACACCGAAAACAGATGCTTCCTAAAAGAAAGATCGGAACGATTACAATTGGAAAAACAAGCGAAGACCTCATTTTCGGAAAACTGCGAAGTGACAATCGATCACACCGCGAGTCGTCACTAAATAAAAGAAAAAGGTGTGAAGAAAAACCAAACATACCGATGGTAAACTTATCCCTGGACATCCTAGAAAACAAAATCAGTACATTCATAGTTGACACGGGGGCAGAGATCAGTCTAATAAAAGAAGAAGAAATTAATAATCATAAGCGGGAGCTCATAAATAGGGAAGAAGTGATAACGCTTAATACGATTTCCGGGGAGGTATCATCGAAAGGCACCATTACAGGGCACGTAAAACTGGACCAAGTTTATCCGTGTAAATTTCACCTGATAAAATCCCTGACTCACACTAACGTAGTGGGTATACTGGGCAACGATTTCCTGTCCAGAAACTGTAATATCGAAGGACCTGCCAAAAGATTAACATTCCCATCCGAGGATGGCAAAAATAAAATAGTGATAAACTTTGTGGAGGATCAGGAACAGCGGGGAACTCGACAGTGTTTTGTTGACGTCATAGCTACAGATAGACCAGAGACGGGAGCAGTCACCCGAAAAATTCATAGCGAAACTGCTATGGGGGATGACAGTACCGTAGATCCAGATAGCTACTACGAAAAACAAACAATAGCTACCCTACCAAGTCGTCAACGTTTTGGCGATGATATAGTTCCAGACAGGCCAGAAACGGGGACAGTCATCCGAAAATCTCTTAGCGAAACTGCTATGGGGGATGACAACACTGCCAGCAGACACCATGATAAGCACTCACAGGAGAGTGAGTGGATGGACACGCTGACAGAAGAACTACCGGAAGGTTTAACAAAACTCTTCGAAACGGATACATGCACGAAAAACCAGGAAACAGTGTGTACCAGGAGGAGCGAACCTAAATCTGACCAGGATCATGCTAAGGAACCCCACCCAAACGAAGAAGTCAAAACCACCACACCCAGAGATATTATAATACCAGCTAGGTCCTTAACATTCGTTAGTCTGGAAACCAATACCACGGGCCCCCACCTCACAGAAGGAAAGGAAATATCACCAGGGGTATATCTAAGTAACGCACTGGTGCAACCTAACAACGGGAAAATAGCGCTCAGTGTAATAAACGTGAATAACTATAAGGCAAATATCCGAAATCTAACAATACAAATGACAAGATACCAAGAAGAAACGGCAGGTGTAGAGAATACAGAACCAATAAATAAGAAAAGCATACATTGTAACATAATAAAAACGGAACAAGCAAAAAGAGAGATACAAGTAAGGAAGCTGATAAGTGTAGAATCAGAATTAAATTCGGAGGAAAAGAGGGAAATGAACAAAATTATTAAGGACTTTCACGACGTATTCCACTTACCGGGAGAAAAATTGGGCCACACAACCACGACCCAGCATGAAATAAGAATACAACCAGGACAACACCCGATAAAATGTAAGATGTACCGGCTACCGGAAACACAAAAAGCGGTAATAAATGAGGAAATAGATAGATTACTAGACGAAGATATAGTCGAACCAAGCTGGAGTGAATGGAACGCACCACTACTAGTAGTTCCAAAGAAACCAGGGCCTGATGGGCAGAAACGATGGCGAATCGTAGTCGATTACAGAAAATTGAACAATGTCACTGAAGGAGACGCGTACCCACTACCCAGAATTGAAGATATCCTGGACCAATTAGGAAATTCTCGGTACTTCTCAGTACTTGACCTCGCCAGCGGATATCACCAAATTGCAATGAAACCAGAAGATCGGGACAAAACTGCGTTCAGCACCCCTTACGGACACTACGCCTTTAAGCGTATGCCTTTTGGGCTAAAAGGAGCACCAGCAACGTTCCAGCGTCTCATGAACCACGTATTAACTGAGTTACAAGGTCTGCAGTGCTTCGTATACCTGGATGATATAGTTGTATACGGCAGGAATTTAACTGATCATCAAACAAAACTACGGGCGATACTACAACGATTGAGAGCGCATAACCTGAAGTTAAACGCAGAGAAATGCAATTTTCTCAAAAAGGAAATTATATACCTTGGGCATAAATGCACGACGGAAGGAGTGAAACCAGATCCGAGTTTGGTGGACAGCGTGAGGAACTTCCCTACCCCCAAAACAATCCGACAGGTGCAGTCCTTCTTGGGACTAGCAAATTATTATCGGAAGTTTATATCAGATTTCTCTAAGATAGCAGCACCAATAAATAACCTCCTGAAGAAGGATGTAAAATTTAAATGGGACGAAAATTGCACCAAAGCATTCAACACTATTAAAGATAAGTTGATCAGTCCACCGGTACTAAGATACCCAAACTTCAAACAGCCGTTTAAACTTCACACCGACGCCAGTGGAGGAGCTCTCGGGGCAGTGCTAGCACAAGGCCCGGACAAGGAAGAGAAACCCATAGCCTACGCTAGTCGCACATTGAATGCCGCAGAGAAGAATTATTCGACCATAGAAAGAGAACTTTTAGCAATCGTCTGGGCAGTGAAGAACTTTAGATGTTACTTATACGGCAGACCCTTCAAAGTATTCACCGATCACAAACCCCTGAAAGGAGCGATTAGGATTAAAGATCCGACAAGCCGAATACTTCGGTTGTGGCACAAGCTTTCCGACTACACCTTTGAAATCGAGTACAAGGAAGGCAGGAAAAACGGCAACGCGGACGCTCTGAGCAGAATTCCATACGAGGTGATGGTTACCACACGAAAACAGGCAAGAGAGCAACAAGAACAAACCTCAGAAACCGGGGAAGAGATTGCCCCAGCAAAAGAGCCCACGGAACAAAATCCACTGGAGGAACCATCCGTACAAGAAAAAACACAAATAAGAATCCTGACAGACCCTCAGGACATCGAGACGATACTACGCGACTGTCATGACGCCCCTCTAGGAGGACACCAAGGAGTTCTTAAAACATATCACCGCTTAAAGAAAGAGTTCTACTGGAAGGGAATGATGAGGGATATTAAAAAATATATACGAAAATGCAGAAAATGTCAAATAAATAAGTTAAGTAGAGAACACAGAGAGCCGATGATCATTACAGACACCGCCAAACAACCGTTCGACAAGGTTTATATGGACATCGTGGGTCCACTTCCAGAAACACCACGCGGGAACAAGTATATCCTAAGTTTCGAAGACGATTTAACTCGCTTCATGGACGTAATACCACTCCAAAATATGGAGGCGAAAACTGTGGCACAGGCTTTTGTGGAGGAAATAATAAGTCGTTACAGAATACCAACAAAATTAATTACCGACCAAGGAGCCAACTTCACTTCCGAAATGTTCAGAGAAGTGTGCAAGTTATTTAAGATACGGAAGATCGAAACAACACCATACCATCCTCAATCTAACGGAGCATTGGAGAGGTCACATAGGCCTCTAATCGAATATCTCAGGAATTTTGTAGACGACAACCAAACAAACTGGGATGAGCATCTGCGAGCAGCAATGTTCGTCAGGAACAATAGTATGCACACAACCACAAAATTAACGCCTATGGATTGCTTATACGGTTTCTCCGCCCCCCTTCCCAACAACTTGAAGAAAGCTCCACAACCAGTATACGATCACGAGAACTATTTCCTACAACTAAGAAACAAGCTCCAGCGAGCATATCAAACCGCGCGAAGGAATTTGGAAGAGAGTAAGATCCAGTCCAAAGAATACTACGATCAAAAGACAAATCCAATTAAAATCCATGTTGGAGATCAAGTACTTCTAAGAAATATGGCCCGACGAAACAAACTGATTCAACATTGGACAGGGCCCTACCGAGTCACAGCAATAAATAACCCCGTCAACACAACAATTTTAATAAGAAATAAGAAACGTAGCGTACATAACAACCGTTTGAAATTATTTAATTAAGATCAGAACACCCACTCACACACACTATAGACCAAACATCATTAATAACGACAATATTCCTAATTACCAGATTTACAATGGACCAGAACAGTACACCCGTTGAAATCGATGACCTAGGATTGACCAAGGCCGAGTGGGACGACATCCTACGGGAAGCAGACCGGCTATACCAACAAATACAACTTAATATCACCCTGCAGGAAACAGACCAGATATTCCAGCAACTGCAATTAGGCTAGCCTGAAACCGAAGATCAGTCAGCCATGTACGGGGATAAATATTGTCAACCCCAGGAGGGAACGAAAAACACCCGTAGACGAAACCCAAGGAGGAAAACCAAAAACCGCTAAGTTAAGGCGAAACAAAATAGATGTAAATTACAAAATGAAATAAAGAGAAACCAATGAATACAAGAGATACAGAACTAGGAATTTAAGATTACACTACCCTAAGTATAAAAATAACACTTTTACTTGAATCGCGCGAACCCTCTAACCGCCTAACATTCAGAGCTACAAACGCAGACTAATCAGGTTGAACCACTCTTACCACAAAAACCGCCACACTTCACACTACAAACTAGTACTAGTTCGTGTACCCCAGGAAACGCCACCCACCCGGGGGGGGGGACTTCTAAAAGGGGGAGGAATGTTGTGAGACGCCGTACCATCTAAAAAGAAAAGGGGTTAAAACAGCATAATAATGCAAATAGGAAGCACCTACCATACCCATAACACCGGATAACCTAAAAAACAAAATACACAAAAACCACATATAATCATAATTACCATTTCATTCAGCAAGGGAAGCGATGTTTATGTTCATGCTGACAATATTAATACGCAACAGCTCAGCATATAAACATAGCAAAGCATAATGTCACATGTCACCATGGTCACCAGCAAACAGTCACCGAAGTGGTTCAAAACAAAACATATCTAGAAGAAATCAAACATCAAACATCAGCTGGTCCCATAAAACTTACCTGAGCATCGTCGTCCACATAAATCCGCATAGAAACACATAAGCGAACATAAAACAAACATAAACAACTGCACACTGTCACTTACCAAAATCGACTGTCACTTGTCAAAGCCAACCACATGAGGGAAAGGGAGTTCTAAAAACCTCAACTAGAGACTACCTGATGGAGCCACCGTACAGTAAGAGGAATTTAGCAACACATGACAACATCGCAATAACGGACGAAATTCCCGGTTTCAAAATATAAAAAGCCGGTGAAAGCTAGGGAAAGCATCAGTTGTCAAAGCTCGTCCTGAGGAGAATATCCAAGGAAGGAAAAAAGTGAGTACAACTGGCACCGAAAGCGGTTTGTAAGCCCATCGGTAAACAGAAATTGAGGTTGAAAGAGGTTGAAAAACCCATCATCCTAATTTCAAATTTTTCTACCGAACACGGTTCCAGCAACCTATCGGTCTTTTGGGGACGCCTAGGCGAAAGTGGTTGTATAAACCCATCGTTTAACGTCCGAACCAACCAACCGAACACGGTTCCTGGAACCTATCGGTTTCTGGGGAATCCCCAAGTTGAAAGTGGTTGATAAAACCCATCAACTAGATTCCAAATCAACCAAATTAAGGTTTAAGAAACTATCACAAATTTGGTTTATATAGAGATCTAGTAAATTTGAATTGTATAGAGATTTCGAAATATGGTTTAAGAAACTATCACAAATTTGGTTTATATAGAGATCTAGTAAATTTGGATTGTATAGAGATTTTGAAATAAGGTTTAAGAAACTATCATTATTTATATAGAGATCTAGTAAATTTGGATTGTATAGAGATTTTGAAATAAGGTTTAAGAAACTATCACAAATTTGGTTTATATAGAGATCTAGTAAATTTGGATTGTAAGAGATTTTGAAATAAGGTTTAAGGAGCTATAGTATGCTAGAATTTGTAATAAATTGGTATGTGTAAGAAACTAGAATAAGGACTTTGATTTATCAAATGAGTTGTCAACCTTCAACATTTAACTGTGGTTAGTTCAAGAACCTGTTGTTAAAGTGAAGTTTAACAACTGAGAAATCAAACAACAACACAACGATTGAGAGCACATAACCTGAAGTTAAACGCAGAGAAATGCAATTTTCTCAAAAAGGAAATTATATACCTTGGACGTAAATGCACGACGGAAGGAGTGAAACCAGATCCCAGTTTGGTGGACAGCGTGAGAAACTTCCCTACCCCCAAAACAATCCGACAGGTGCAGTCCTTCTTAGGACTAGAAAATTATTATCGAAAGTTTATATCGGATTTCTCTAAGATAGCGGCACCAATAAATAACCTCCTGAAGAAGGATGTAAAATTCAAATGGGACGAAAATTGCACCAAAGCATTCAACACAATTCAAGATAAGTTAATCAGTCCACTGGTACTAAGATACCCAAACTTCAAAGAGCCGTTTAAACTTCACACCCACGCCAGTGGAGGAGCTCTTGGGGCAGTGCTAGCACAAGGCCCGGACAAGGAAGAGAAACCGATAGCCTACGCTAGTCGCACATTGAATGCCGCAGAGAAGAATTATTCGACCATAGAAAGCGAACTTTTAGCAATCGTATGGGCAGTGAAGAACTTCAGATGTTACTTATACGGCAGACCATTCAAAGTATTCACCGATCACAAACCCCTGAAAGGAGCGATTAGGATTAAAGATCCGACAAGCCGAATACTTCGATTGTGGCACAAGCTTTCCGAATACACCTTTGAAGTTGAGTACAAGGAAGGCCGGAGAAACGGCAACGCGAACGCTCTGAGCAGAATTCCATACGAGGTGATGGCGACCACACGAAAACAGGCAAGAGAGCAACAAGAACAAACCTCAGCAACCGGGGAAGAGATTGTCCCAGGAAAAGAGCCCACGGAACAAAACCCACTGGAGGAACCATCCGTACAAGAAAAACCACAAATAAGAATCCTGACAGACCCTCAGGACATCGAGGCGATACTACGCGACTGTCAAGACGCCCCTCTAGGAGGACACCAAGGAGTTCTCAAAACACATCACCGCTTAAAGAAAGAGTTCTACTGGAAGGGAATGATGAGGGATATTAAAAATGCAGAAAATGTCAAATAAATAAGTTAAGTAGAGAACACAGAGAGCCGAAGGTCATTACAGACACCGCCAAACAACCGGTCGACAAGGTTTATATGGACATTGTTGGTCCACTTCCAGAAACACCACGCGGAAACAAGTATATCCTAAGTTTCGAAGACGATTTGACTCACTTCATGGACGTAATACCACTCCAAAATATGGAGGCGAAAACAGGCTGGCACAGGCTTTTGTGGAGGAAATAATAAGTCGTTACAGAATACCAACAAAATTAATTACCGACCAAGGAGCCAACTTCACTTCCGAAATGTTCGGGGAAGTGTGCAGGTTATTTAAGATACGGAAGATCGAAACAACACCATACCATCCTCAATCCAACGGAGCATTGGAGAGATCACATAGGCCTCTAATCGAATATCTAAGGAATTTTGTAGACGACAACCAAACAAACTGGGATGAGCATCTGCGAGCAGCAATGTTCGTCAGGAACAATAGCATGCACACAACCACAAAATTAACGCCTATGGATTGCTTATACGGCTTCTCCGCCCCCCTTCCCAACAATTTGAAGAAAGCTCCCCAACCAGTATACGATCACGAGAACTATTTCCTACAACTAAGAAACAAACTCAAGCGACCATATCAAACCGCGCGAAGGAATTTGGAAGAGAGTAAGATCCAGTCCAAAGAATACTACGATCAAAAGACAAATCCAATCAAAATCCATGTTGGAGATCAAGTGCTTCTCAGAAATACGGCCCAACGAAACAAACTATTCAACACTGGACAGGGCCCTACCGAGTCACAGCAAAAAATAACCCCGTCAACACAACAATTTTAATAAAAAATAAGAAACGTCGCGTACATAACAACCGTTTGAAATTATTTAATTAAGATCAGAACACCCGCTCGCACACACAATAGACCGAACATCATTAATAACTACAATATTCCGAATTACCAGATTTACAATGGACCAGAACATTACACCCGTTGAAATCGATGACCTAGGACTGACCAAGGCCGAGTGGGACAACATCCTACGGGAAGCAGACCGGCTATACCAACAAATCCAACTTAATATCACCCTGCAGGAAACAGACCAGATATTCCAGCAACTGCAGTTAGGCGAGCCTGAAACCGAGGATCAGTCAGCCATGTACGTGGATAAATACTGTCAACCCCAGGAGGGAACGAAAAACACACGTAGACGAAACCCAAGGCGGAAAAACAAAAACAACTAAGTTAAGGCGAAACAAAATAGATGTAAATTGCAAAATGAAATAAAGAGAAACCAATGAATACAAGAGTTACAAAACTAGGAATTTAAGATTAAACTACCCTAAGTATAAAAATAACACTTATACTTGAATCGCGCGAACCCTTTAACCGCCTAACATTCAGAATTACAAACGCAGACTAATCAGGTTGAACCACTCTTACCACAGAAACCGCCACACTCCACACTACAAAACTGATACTAGTTCTTGTTACCCCAGGAAATGCCACGCACCCTGGGGAGGACTTCTAACAGGGGGAGAAATGTTGTGAGACGCCGCACCACCTTAAAACAAAAGAGGTTAAAACACCATAATAATGCAAACACGAAGCACCTACCATACCCACAACACCGGATAACCTAAAAAACAAAGTACACAAAAAACACATATAATCATAATCACCATTTCACTCACCAAGAGAGGTGATGTTTATGTTCACGTTGACAATGGTAATGCGCAACATTTCAGCATATAAACATAGGAAAGCATCAGTTGTCAAAGCTAGACCTGACTAGGAGAATATCCAAGAAAGGACAAGTGAGTGCAACTAGCGCCGAAAGTGGTCCGTAAAGCCCATCGGTTAAAAGGAGTTGTGGTTGAAAGAGGTTGAAAAACCCATCATCCCAATTTCAAATCCTCTACCGAACACGGTTCCAGCAACCTATCGGTCTTTTGGGGGCGTCTAAGCGAAAGTGGTTGTATAAACCCATCGTTTAACGTCCAAACCAACCAACCGAACACGGTTCTTGGAACCTATCGGTTTCTGGGGAATCCCCAAGTTGAAAGCGGTTGAAAAAAGCCATCAACTAGGTTCCTAGTCAACCAAACTAATAAGTAGGTCCATCCTTAGTGCCAGAATCGCCCAGAAAATCGTTGACGGAGGCTCTGCGTGACTCGGGGGCCGGTCCTAGGCCCATCACTCTAGAGGAGTACCGCGCCCGGAACTCAGCCAGACGGGAGACCGCACGGCCATCCCCCCAGCCCAACGTCCGTGTCCTGAAACGCCGCACAGGAAAGGAGGCTAACTTCCGCCGGCCTATAGAGGAGGTCCGTCGTCGCCTGCTGTTGGCCGTAGGGCAGGAACAACGGCTGCAAATCAGTAGGGAGTTGCAGAAGCTGCACAACGAAAGACTCAAGTATAGAAAGGAAAAGCGAGTTGGTAAAAATAAAGAAAAAAAAATGAAGTGAGAAAGTTATAAAAGAATAAAAATGAAAGAAAAGAAGAGAATTATGAAAAAAACAAATAAATAAATAAGAATGAAAATATAAAGATACCCTGGAGAACGCGAATTCAAATCCGCCCAACAGCCGGCAATTTTGGCTAAGTATAGGTTTAAGAATTATTCTGTAAAAACAAGTTTAAATTCATTAGCGTACGAAAAGAAATTAGTAGGATATAGAGATTTTGCAATTAGGTTTAATGAATTATCATGAATTTGGTTTATATAGAGACCTTGTAAATTTGGATTATATAGAGATTTTGCAATTAGGTTTTATGAATTATCATGAATTTGGTTTATATAGAGACCTTGTAAATTTGGATTATATAGAGATTTTGCAATTAGGTTTTAGGAATTATCATGAATTTGGTTTATATAGAGACCCTGTAAAGTTGGATTATATAGCGATTTCGCAGCTAGGTGTTATGAATATTCATGAATTTGGTTTATATAGAGACCTTGTAAATTTGGATTATACAGAGATTTTGTAATTAAGTGGCGTATGTAAGGAACTTAGAATAAGGTTCAATTAAATAACAACTTGCAAAAAAGAAAGTAGGGCTTTGCTTTATGAAATGAGTTGTCAACCTTCGACATTTAACTGTATTGAATTCAACAACTTGTTGTTAAAGTGAAGTTTAACAACCGAAAAATTAAACCACAACAATAAAGCACGGTTATATGCATCATTTCTTAAAAATTCTTCACACATGAAAATTTTGAATTCATTCCACAAATCTAAAGCATTTGTAGGAAAGTTCATACCACAAAGAGAATATGGCAAATAACTCTCTTAACTGCTGAGAGGACTTACACTGTTTTATTTCTAATAAATATGCACGCCATTCTCCATCATTTCATGCGATACGTCGTGCATGTGCAGATAATGTCCAGTAAATAATGCTCCCAACAGTATTCAAATCCTGATGGGACCTCGAACATGAAGCAAAATAGTCTCAAATGGAACAACTCAACATAAAACATAAAATAATCTAGCAATAGCTCTACTACTTCCTCTTTGAGGTTTTCTCCATTTCTTTCCTTTATCTACCTAAATATATTGCATCGGCGTCTCTGTATATAGAAACTCGGACGAACTTATTCGATTGATTTCATAGAATGCAGTCAATTTTATTCTTCTGTGATTCTTAAGAGCTTGCTGAACATTTCCTTCCCTAAAAACTACATTTTGCCGGTGAGGCAAGTAACATTCAAGCCGAACTATATTATTTTACGCGACTGGTAATGCATTGGATACTCGTTTATGCGCCAACTATCTTCCGTAGATCCAACATAGTGACCAGTCAAAAAGCTATCGATTTCATCTATATAAACTTTGCCCTCAACTCCACCTCAAATTCTTCCAAACTGTAATGAGACAAAGTCGTATCCCTTCTAAACATATTTGTACATGTATTTTAGGCTCTTAACTGTGCCAAGAACTTCCAGATTTTATTGGCAATCAAACGCTTGTAGATATGTATTTTAAGGAACAACATAACGGTTGTAAACAGAGTGGCCACGAAAGTCAACTGTTATACCATGAACACGACGCATTTAACATTAGCTTGAGTTGTATTATAAAAGTCCATAGAAGAGCTTTTGCTGCATTTACCATCCCTCATACAGACGGGCATACGATTCAATAAACTACATGGACCGTGGATCATATAATTTTTAACTAAATCATGAAGTTGTTATAAATAAATACATACATGAAATACATACGTTGAAATACATATATATTGTAAATAAAATATATCTGGAATTTCCGTACAAACGAACCAACTTTCATTTCCAACCTTATCTTTTTTCTCTAAATTGAGGTTTTAAAGTTGTGCAGACAAAAGCTAGGAAATATAATATAACTAGCTGTACCCGCCCGCTTTGCTGGGCATTACGTAATACTGCATATTTTTTGTATACTGTATATGTTGATACTATATATGTTTTGTGTTTCTTTAGTTATAGATTTTTGATTCTTAGCAGTTATCTTTTGATTGTAACATAAGTTCAAAAACTTCCAAAAAGTCTTTGACTTTTTCAACAATGTTTTTATTAACGTTTGGCTACAAATTTTCGCCGTAAAATGGATAATAGATTGAAAGTGCTTAATAAGAAAATGAGAAATAAACTTAAAACAACTATTCAAGCACTCTTTCAAAAAGAGCCAATTTTGGAATTATTACTAAACCTTACAGCACCTATTAATTTTAAAGTTACAAAAACATTGAAATGTAGTAGTTATAAGAAATCGAAATTTATCCTATGTTCGGTGACAACAATGACACAAACAAGGATTTATAGATTGCCGGTTGAAACTCAAACACAACTGGTTAACCTTTTACTTAAACTTCGATTAGTACCGAATGTAAATTTTTTATGGCACGGTAATATTTGAGAGGTTAATCCGATCCGATCGGCCACATCAACAAAACGCCCACGTTAGCCGTGTAAATTTATTTTCGGCGAATTTGTTGAAAAATATTGCTTTCTTCTACTTACAAAAAAAGTTAAGGTTTAATCACAGACAAAATATTTTACCAGATGTCGCGATCCCATGTGACTCTCTACCCATTTTTTTTCCAACATCACACACGTAACAGCAGACAAAAGATCCATGGGCCGTATGCGCTTTTGACCGTCTTTAACGTTTAAAAAACAGACAGTGCGCGAATTGATGTTGATGTTTGATTGTCAAATAGGGAATGAGTGATCACAATAATAGGAAAGGGGGCTGAAACAAAATTTCGCGGATGGAACACAATGTACATGTACACACAATGCACACAATTGTGACGTTCTGAAATTTGCACAAAACAAACACAAACAAAAATGTGTACCATTGGAGAGTAAAATTTACTCAAAAATTTCTTTTTTCTGTGTAAAAGTATTTTCTATTGATTCAAAGAAAAAATATACAAATTCAGTTTCCAATATATAAAAAATTCGAAAATTTATCCGAAAAACGCGAGATTTTTCGTTTACGAATTTTAATCTCAATTTTATCATATATCATAATTTTTGTTTGGACACACTTTTAAAAACTCAATTCAGAGAAAAAAGATGTATTGAAAAATTTAGGAATTTTAAAAAAAATGGGGGTCGATCATACGTATGAATCCCGTAGGACGCTTCGTTTAGCCGCTAGGAACAAAAAATCGTTAAAAATTCAAAATCTGAATTTTATCAATTTTCCGATCTTTTGAATGCATACCTTTCAAACCTTAATGTATATAAAAATGATGTATGAAAGGAAGGTAGGAAATGTCAAAATAGTGGGGGTTGGTCGTACATATGAACCCTGTAGGACGCTTCGTTTAGCCGCTACGGGCAAAAAACCGTATAAAATTCAAATTTTTGCCGGAAAAGAACCCTTCAGACCGGAAGAAAATTGGCCAACTTGGGATGCAAAGTTAGGAAATTTAAAAAAGATAGGGGTCGGTCATACGTATAAACTCCGTAGGACGCTTCGTTTAGCCGCTAGGAACAAAAAATCGTTAAAAATTTACAATCTGAATTTTATCAATTTTCCGATCTTTTGAATGCACTCCTTTAAAACCTCAATTTAGAGAAAAATTATGTATGAAAGGAAGGAAGGGAATGTCAAAACAGTGGGGTTTGGTCATACATATGCATCCCGTAGGACGCTTCGTTTAGCCGCTACGGGCAAAAAACCGTTAAAAACTCAAATTTTTACCGAAAAAGAACCCTTCAAACCGGAAGAAAATTGGTTAACTCGGGATTCAAAGTTAGGAAATTAAAAAAAAATGGGGGTGGGTCATACGTATTAACTCCGTAGGGCGCTTCGTTTAACCGCTAGGAACAAAAAATCGTTAAAAATTAAAATCAGAATTTTATCAATTTTCCGATCTTTTGAATGCACTCCTTTAAAACCTCAATTTAGAGAAAAATGATGTATGAAAGGAAGGAAGGGAATGTCAAAACAGTGGGGTTTGGTCATACATATGCATCCCGTAGGACGCTTCGTTTAGCCGCTACGCGCAAAAAACCGTTAAAAACTCAAATTTTTACCGAAAAAGAACCCTTCAAACCGGAAGAAAATTGGTTAACTCGGGATTCAAAGTTAGGAAATTAAAAAAAAATGGGGGTGGGTCATACGTATTAACTCCGTAGGACGCTTCGTTTAACCGCTAGGAATAAAAAATCGTTAAAAATTAAAATCTGAATTTTATCAATTCTCCGATCTTTTGAATGCACACCTTTAAAACCTCAATTTAGAGAAAAATGATGTATGAAAGGAAGGAAGGGAATGTCAAAACAGTGGGGTTTGGTCATACATATGCATCCCGTAGGACGCTTCGTTTAGCCGCTACGGGCAAAAAACCGTTAAAAATTAAAATTTTTACCGAAAAAGAACCCTTCAAACCGGAAGAAAATTAGTCAACTTGGGATTCCCGGAAACTATGATGTCCTACGATCTGAAATTCAAAAAACATATTTACCATTTTCCACCAATTTGAACAAATCTATCTGCTACGGGTTTAATGAACCAAAATTGTATTGAATAACCCGAGTAAAATTTGTAGAAAGCAATTAAAACCGCCTCTGCGGAAATACAGAGTGTCAAATCATAGAGAATTCTAGAGAGAGAGCTTTGGTTCCGATTTGCAAAATTGAAAAGTAACGGTGCCCTAATACGCAAGTAAAGGTTGACGTTTTCGTATGCCAGATGGGCATAAGAAGATCCAAAAATAAATCAATCCCCATTTCCTAATCGAAAACCACATGACATGATGTCGCATCCATCTCTAGTATGAATCCGTGGAAGGATTTCATATCAAGAGAAAGTGTACTTTGCTCCTTAAGAAAAATAAATGAAGAGAGATCGTGCAATCAACAAAATACCGAAACGTTCTCTCGACTACGTCTCATATTTAAGAGAGAGGGAGTAACCGCTAACGATGCGATAATTGCACGCTCTCTCTTCATTTATTGATCTTAAGCTTAAGCGCTAAAGTCGACTTTCTCTTGAAAAGTAAAACGTGAAAAATTTAAATCTTAATTATTTCCTAAAGTTTAAAACCAATTTTTTTTAAACTTTACATAAACACTCACCTACTGGACAGTAATCTTCGTGCCAAATTATATTGAAATCGACTCGGCAGATTCCGAGTTTAGCCGCGACAAACATTTTCAAAAAGATATTTTTTTATATATTAAAGATTTCAGATTTTGAATTTTTAACAGTTTTTTGCTCGAAGCGGCTAAATCAAGCATTATAGGTAGGAATGTTCAAACTCCGTTATTTTTTCATCTCCCAACTTTTGCCCATATATCATATTTCTCTAAATTATGTTTTTAAATGTGGGTCCATACAAAAGTTGGGATATATAATAAAATTCAGACTTTCGCGCGCTTTCCATAAATATTCGTGAAAGTTAACCTCGCGTTTTCTAGAAATAGCTGTAAAATTGTGATTATCCATATTTTTTAAACGATGACTTTAAATTTGTCTGTGGTAATGCATCCATATTATTGTCTGTGTCCATAAGTTCATTGTTTCGGCTTTGGACTGGAAGAATGCAATTTTATTAGCCAAAGATTGCCTTCTTCCAGACAAAAAGCAAAAGAACGAACATATGAATATTGTCTGTGATATGGCTGCATTTGCCGCTCACATTATCATTGATGTAGATATTAGGTTTGAGTGAAAAGAATTCATGTATTTGGCATAAATGATTGGTTATTCAGTCGAACGTATAATCTATGAGAATGATAATGTTAAATAAGTATGTTCTATATTTTGATTTTTTCGTAGAGGAATGCAATTATATGTTCATTCTTTTGGTTTTTGTCCCCAGTAGAAGATTGATCCATTTGGTTTGATTTTCGACTAATTTAGTACTTGCCATATATCGGGGACAAAAACCAAAAAATCACATATGGTTGCATACTTCCCGGCAAAAAGCAAAACAAGCACACGCATGCATGCTTCCCAAAAGCATCATCTACGCTATACGTGTGCTCAATTCACACATACTATTCCATTGAATTTTAGTTTCAATTTAATGGTATAATTTTTATCCTGGTAAGTCCACCTGGTTTCCTGTAAAAGGGATAACAAGAAAACGTGTCGCCTATTTATATATAGATGTAAGTCTGAAATTAAGACCTTACGATTGAGGAGTAGGATTTAGAGGTTAAGAAATAGACACGTGTTGGTGCAGTGAAACAACTATAATTAAAACGAACATTTTATATATATAAAGAGATATCTTTTTGAAAATAATTGTCGTGGCTAAACGCGAAATATACAGAGCCGATTTTTATAAAATTTGGCACAAGGATTACTGTCTGGCAGAAGAGTGTTTGTGTAAAGTTTTAAAAAAATTCGGTTTAAACATTTGGAAATATTTAAGATTTAAAGTTTTCACGGTTTTCGTTTCAACAGAAAGTCGACTTTAGTTCTGAAGCTTAAGATCAATAAATGAAGAGAGATCGTGCAATTATCGCATCGTTAGCGGTTCCTCCCTCGCTCTTATATATGACACGTATTCGAGAGAACATTTTGACATTTTGTTGATTGCACGAACGTATGACCGAACCCCACTAAGTTGACCAATTTTATTCCGGTTTAAGGGTTCTTTTCCGGCAAAAATTTGAGTTTTTAACGGTTTTTCCGCAGTAGCGGCTAAACGAAGCGTCCCACGGGGTTGATATGTATGACCGACCCACACTATTTTGACATTTTCTACTTTCTCAATACACGTCATTTTTCTCTAAATTGAGGTTTGAAAGGTGTACATTCGAAAGATTGGAAAATTGATAAAATTCAGATTTTGAATTTTTAACGATTTTTTACTCCTGGCGGTTGAACGAAGCTTCCTACGGAGTTCATATGTATGACCTCTCCCCATTATCCTAAAATTTCCAAACTTTTTTCGATACATATTTGTTCTCTGAAATCAGTTTTTGAAGGTGTGTCCAAAAAGAATTTGTGATATATGATAAAATTCGGATAAAAATTCGTAAATGCAAAATCTCGTGTTTTTCGGAAAAATTTTGCAATTTTCTGATGGAACCTAATAGTAAATGGATCTCCCGATCTAAGGTTTAGGACATTGTGGTGAGGAACAATCTGATCATAAACGAACGGAGATATGAAACGTCCCTGGGTAATGCCATGTATGAAAGAAAGATCAGCCCTGATACGACGACCAGTGAGAAACTAGAGATTCAGGACCTGAAGACAGTCCGCACAGGGGGGAAGATGAAAGGCATCGGACCAGGGGAGGTGGTATAGGGCAGCAAGCAGGAACAGTTTTTGGACGGCTTCAACGCGCTCAATATGTACATTATGGTAAGGAGACCACACTTGGGAGGCATATTCTAGCATTCTATGAACCAGGGAGGTGATCATAGTCAAAAAAGTATAAGGGTCCGCAAGTTCTCTTGACCACCTAGAGATGAAACCAAGCATGGCTCTTGCTTTATTAATAGCAAGATTTAGATGTTCACGAAAGGAAAGCTTCGTATCAAGGAGGTCGCCCAGATCCATAGTGAAGTCCACCGACCTAACTGCAAAACCATTGATATAAAAAGTGTGAGGCACGTAGTAACCCTTCCGATGGAAAAAGATGTGTTCACACTTGAAGATATTTAGATACAGATTGCTCTTGGAAAACCATGTTGAGAGACGATTGAGGTCCTTTTGCAGCTCGAGGTAATCATAAGGGGAAACGATGTTCTTGAAAAGTTTGGCGTCATCAGCATAAGAAAGAACCACGGAATTGTGAATGACTTTGCAGAAATCATTCGTAGCGCTCACATAGAGAAGCGGACTAATGAGACTAACTTGGGGAACTTTACTTGTAGCCGTAATGGAAAAGGAGAGGATGGATATAAAGCGAACACGGTTATTACGGTTGAATATGTAGGAATTAATCCAACTAAGAAATGAATCTGGCAATCCAGCTAATTTAAGTTTAAGTAAGATTAATGAATGCTGGATACTACCGAAAGCTTTAATCATGTCAGTTTAGATGGTTTCAACGGCTTTGCCCCGCTCAAGAGCATTGATGAAGAAGGACGTGAAGTGGACAAGGATCGTGATGGTAGATCTACCTTAAAGGAACCTATGTTGGTGCGGGCCAATAAAGGATGAGAGGAAGGGGTATAGCTTCTTTACGAGATTTTTTCAAACGTTTTAGGGATGGTGGATAATTTGGTAATAGGCCTGTAGTTCAAGACAAGCGACTTCGAGCCCTTCTTATAGACTGGGATCAAGAAACCATTCTTCCAGATATCGGAAAAAAATACCCGATTGAAGGGAAAGGTTGCAGAGGCAAGATAAGAGGTAGGCAAGGAGCGCTGTATCCAAGATAGGAAAGAGACTGTGGAAAGTTATCGCCTTTGCCCTTTCTTTTTGGAGTTCACAAAGGAGAAAAACAGGCGAGTATTCGCAGTACGGTCAAATTTCACGGAGAAAAGATAATTATGGTAGTTCATATCAACTAATTGAAAAAAGTTTTTACACAAAACACTGAATTATGCGAAGCCTTTAAGAGAATCGGAGCGAAGATATTTTGACCGAAAGAGTTTCGTTTGTTCCTGAGAATCTTGACTTCTTTAGAATACCATATGCGGGAGGAGTCGAGCAGAGGTGGGGTGGTTAAAGGCGGGGCAGAGGAGATAGATTCACTTAGGAGGTCATAGAACTGGGAGAGAGAAACAAGGGAGCTACAAATTAAATTTTATGGAGGTGGTCCTTAGGAGTCGTCGAAAGGAGATGAAAGTTAGTCTTACGAAATTAAAGCATTGGTTGCAAATAGGAAAAATCAGAGTATGTTGGAGAGCAGAAAGAGTCACACATAGAGGGGAGGATGATGCGGTTCTATGTTACAGAGGATATTAGAGGAGGGATAAGCGTTCAGATTGTTCGGGATATTCGTAAAGACTAGATCCAGCAAACGGAAGTCCTGGTTCCTGACTGGATCCATTTGGAATAAATACAGGGAAGAAATGGGGTCGAAAACTGTCGTTTCAGCAGGCGTAGGGGGAATAGAAAACGATAAACTATTAGTGTCAGAGCTCGGACACCATTCTAGGTGAGGGAGGTTAAGGTCAGCAATGCGACAGATATGATCTTGACCATCGGAGGAGCCTAACAGTGAATCTTATACTGTTGAAAGGTGAGAGAAAACATTTTCAGCGGACCGAGGAATGATATAACAGGAGATAATGATATGGATAACAGGAGATAATGAAATAATTGGGTAGCGAAATTTAACAGAAATGAGTTTAAAGGGCTCACAGGAAGAATTGGGACGTATTGATACATTTAGTGAAGACCGCTCGGCGACTAAGACGCGGCTAAGACGCCACCGCCCCGATGGTTAGGGTCACCGAGGTGACGGTCTTTCCCAAACAGAGTAAAGTAAGAGTCAAGGATTTCATTATCGTAGATGTTCAAGGAGAGCCAGGTTTCTGTTAGATAGATAATGTCATGGGGTAGAAAATAGGAAGATAGGAAGGTTGAGCATTCTTAGTTTCTGTAATTATTCTGGATTGCGTCGTTTTCATCTAAGGGACACATTTCATCGAAAGTATTGAAAATATCTTGTAGGGTCAGTCCATAAAGGAATGATAGTGATTTAAAAAGATAATAATATATAATTAAATTAAAAGGAAACACTTTACATACTATCAATATGCTTATCAATCTAAGTAAGTTTGAAATATTTTTCATTTAGATTTAAATAGTTTAGTTTTTTTAACATAAAGTATATTTGTCATTTATAGAATTAATATATTGAGTAGTTACGACTATTCCTTATTACGATTTTTTTTTAAATATAAAATCTTATGATTTGTTTAAATTTAAATAATTAATTAATTAAAATTTAATATTTAAATGAAAATATATACATATTATAAAACAAATAAAATGAAATTTTAAGCCTTTCCAACACGTCTTAAAGCGACATACCGTGCATGACTTATACTCGATAACTACCGCTTAACATATCTTTTACTACATCTACTAAATTCTTATCGTTATTATCTGGACTATAATTTGCGGGATTAACCTATGTACCCTTAGACGGCGACTCTCGTCCATCAGGTTCATGTAACTTCTCTTGGGGGTAAATGCGGATTTTAAACTCAGTTTTTATCTGCTACCAATTTATTACATCTCCGAGGCGTTGGATATTTTGGTATGATCTCGATCCGCATAAATCTATTGTTTTGAAAGTGGACGGTGTTCACTGAATACCTTATGCTGAATTTACGCTATAATGTCAACTTTCAACGCCTCCTCAATCAAAAAAAGAAAAAATAACAATATTGATTTTTCTTCTTTCTTCAAGGACAGTGCTTTTAGAATGTTTTTTTTTTCACAGTGGTGTTTTTTTTATTTAAAAATGGTCGCCACATTACTCCCCTTCCAGTGAGGGGAACCGAACGTTAAATTGTAAAGCGTTCTTTCTTAATATTCTTTTTTTGTTTGAATGTGAAAACAAAGTCCGATTTATTGTCTGTAGTAAAATTTTGTAATTCACTAAGAATATAAGCCGGCATGAGTCTATCTACAGAAATTGTCGTTGGTTGACCCTTAACATCTACCACAATATTTTTGAATGTCCGACAAATAACTTCATAGGAACCACCGTAAGGCATTTGGAAGGAGGTTTCAATTCGATCATTGCGAATGAAAACATGGTCGGTAATTTCTACATCCTCGAATATCAAGATTTTGTCTTTGGAATGTCTTTTGACCAAACGGGGTTGAATTTTTCGGAAAGAATTCCGAAGTTCTTTAATAAATGTCGAAGAACTACCGTTTGGTTCGGAATTTGGGGAAAGAAATTCCCCCGGTAGACGGATTTGTTCGTCATAAACAAGTTCTTCTGAGGTTGTTTTTAGATCTTCCTTCCAAGCTGCTCTAATTCCTAAAAGAACTGAAGGAAGAATGCATGTTCATTTATTGGTTTCATGGCAGCGTATTGCTTGTTTTAATTGACGATGGAATCGTTGAATCGTCCCATTGGATTGAGGATGATATGGAGATGTTTTTAACTACTTCGAACCTAATACCTAATACTATCTTTTAATTTGAACAAATGAGATTCAAACTGACGTCCTCGATCTGTTATTATTTGCAAAGGGGTACCAAATCGCCAAATCTATCCAGAGTATAGGACCCTAGCAAATATCTCAGCTTCCTGACCAGGACTTGGAAAGGCTTCAGGCAAGCGAGTGAATCTATCAATGCATGTAAGACAGTATCTGCAGTTTTCTGAGGGAGGTATTGTGATTATGTCATTGTGAATATATTGAAACCTTGACGAAGGTGCTAAAAATGTTCCAACTGGAGATGTGACATGACGATTGATTTTTGACACTGAATGCACACTTTGATCCATTTAATGCAATTTTTTCTTATTGGTGGAAAGACAAAACGTTTTGTTAATAATTTGGTTGTGTTTTCAGTTCCAGGATATGACAAATTTTGAATTAAATTGAAAACATTTTTTCTAAATTGTTTGGTGACAAATGGTCTTACGAATTGTTTTGATATGTCACAATACAATTTGGCGGTTGTTCCAGGAATTATAAATTTCTTGAGAATCAATCTTGGTTGTTCATACATTGAAGCATTTCATCATCAGACTCTTGGGATGCAGCTAAGGCAGAATAATCGAAAAGTTGTGAGGATTTGGATGATTTATTTATCGATTCAATGCAGGATAGTGCATCCGCTACTATGTTGTTCTTTCCGGATATGTTTTGGATGTTGATAAGGAACTCGCTGATCAATGTGAAGCTTCATCCAACTTTTGTTGAAATGCGAAACTTAGTGGTTTGTGATCGGTATAGATTACGAAAACTTTCCCTTCAAGCATGAATCTAAAGTGCTTGTTTGGTTTTTAAACTGTTAATAGCTCCAAATCAAATGTACCAATCAGTTTTTTCTGCTTCAATCAGTTTAAAAAAAAAAAAATTTAAAGGCCCAGTCAAGCTCCGTGGCGTAGATTTTCTGTGAAAACTTGGGGATAAAATTAAAATAAGTGTTTCTTATTATTATGTTCTTATATAAATGTCTCTTATACAATGGTTATTTAGAGTAATACGGTGACAGATTGCGTACATGATCGCGTTCTCATGCTACACTGATTTATAATGTTACACAACACTTATTATTAACAACGATCATGCGTAAGTGAACTAGCTCTCTGACGTCACGCGCAAAACCAATGCTTCACGATAAACACGTACAGAATTTCTCTATCCATTGCGACCTCAAGAGTTGTTATCGCATTATTAACCTCGTAGCTATTGGCGATTGTATTCTCACGGTATATTGTACCGCAAGAAAGTTTGACTGGATATCAGTGTACTGAGCGAGCGAAAAAACGTGAAATTACAAGAAAATGGTGGTACTAGTATGTACTTTAATTATCAAACTATTAATTACAATGGTTATGGAGAGTAGTACGGTTACAGATGGATAAATCACAAGTTGATTTTTTCCACCGTTTTCTTATTTCTTCTACCTCTCACACTTGCTCGGCACTGAACGTTTTTGGTTTTGAACATTCGTTTTCATGTGGGTTTTCGCCGATTTGATTTTTTTACGATTCGTTGCATATTTACGCCTCATATGAGAAGATATCTTTAATTTTTTAACCATTTTCAAATTCATACCAATTTTTGCTTATATTTCGGATAATATTTTTATTGTTTCGCTTTAGGTCCTGGTAGCTTTTTTTGTGCTTTGTTTAATGCGTTCTCACGTTACACCCATAAATATCTTCACACAACGCTAACAAACAACAAGCACACATGGGCGCTTGCACTCACTCGATGACGGTCACGGGGAAAGGAAGCGTCACACAGTGAATACGTACAATTATGTTCTAACCTCAATCGATGTTATCGCGTTACCAGTCTCGTGGTTATTAGCGATTGAAAAATGACGGTGTTTTGTAACACAAGAATGTAAGGCTGGCTACCAATGTACAAACTCAACGAGAAGAAAGACGTTTTCAAGTCAAGAAAGCAAGAGATTTTCATTTATTATTTACTAGTTGTTGGAAAGCGGCGCCAATTAAGGCATTGCTTTTGACTAAGTCAAATCCTCTAATGGCATGTTGACAGGCATCTAATGGTAGTTGTCCAAGTAATGGGTGCTCCTTCAGTAATTCATGAAAAGAAGATTGATGGTTCGCAATTCCTGGCAGACAAATTCTGTAGAATTTGATCATGTAAAGTAACCGTCTTCAACCATGGAAATTAGAAGGTCTGGGGTAGTTTACGATTGTTTATTGATTACTTAGAGTTTTCCTTTTCGAGTTTTCGTGATTTATTTATCAATTTATTCATTTAACAACTTAGTGCAAGTTCCAGTACAAGTATGGCTTAACTACACAAAAACAAGAAATTTAAAATGTGAAAAATAGACAGTTATTATATCTATATGCTTAACGTAAAAGTGTACTTAAAAACTACTACTACTATGAAGGGGGAAAAGAATAGAAAACGGAAAAAAATATTATGAAAAAGAATATAGAAAATCAAAACAGATAATAAAAAATATGTATATCAAGTTAAAGAAGAAAGAAAAAATTAAAAAAAATAACAATGTATATAAAGAAATATATGTTAATAGGAGCATGAAAAGCAAATTTAACCAGAGGTACATTGTACCGTTGGGTGAGGGAAAAATAAGAGCACGTATATTGAGGTTTAAAGAGTCGAAAGAGCGTTTGCACAGGTCCGAAAGGTGGACCTAACATTGCTATTAACATTGCTATCCGCGACCTGCAGGATTATATAACCTTATCATGCGGTTGACCGGCTCCATCCTACCAAAGTCCGTGTGGTGAAAGCTTATGAAGAATGAACTTGCAGATCTAAGGTTTCTGCCGCTAGTGCGAAGAACAACTTGTTCCTGAATATGTGAAGCTACAATTTTTCCCTGGACGATGCCATGCATGAATGACAAGTCAGCCATTACACGGCGTCCAGAGAGATTGCAGATAAATCAGCTTCAGGCGATCCGCATAGGAAGGGTGGTGGAGGGGGTTGGTCCAGGGTAGCTTATGTAGAGCGAAACGCAGAAAGCGCTTGTGCACGGACTCGATTCGCCCTGTATGGAGTCTTTGATACGGAGACCAGACCTGTAAGGTGTATTCCAGTAGAGGGCGAACAAGCGATATGAAGAGGGCTTTATAAATGTAGGGACCATCGAATTCTCTAGCCCACCTGGAGATAAAGCCCAACATGGCACTAGATTTCTTAATCACAAAATTTATGTGCTCTTGAAAGGAGAGTCTCGAATCCAAGTGGACACCAAGATCAAGAGTGTAGCTCACTGTGCTAATCGTTGAGCCATTAATAGAGAAGGTGTGAGGCATGTAGCTCCGCTTCCGGTGGAAACAGGCGTGTTCGCACTTTGAGGTGGTTAGAACGAGGTTGGTTTTGGAGCACCAAATTGAGAGACGATTCAGGTCCTGTTGTAAATTCAGATAGTCAGAGGGGTGGGTAATATTCTTGAAGATCTTGGTGTTGTCTGCATACGAGAGGATGTAAGAGTTCATGATGACCTTGGAGACGTCAGTGGTAGCAACTAAAAACATAAGAGGTCCGATGTGACTGCCCTGTGGAACGCCACTTGTCGCAGTTATTGTATTAGACAGGGTAGATCGAAATATAACCCGATAGGTACGGTTACTTAGATAGGAACGAGTCCATTTGAGGAAGAAGTCGGGGCACTCTGCCAGTTTGAGCTTAAGGATGATCAAGCTATGTGGGATACTGTCAAATGCTTTACTCATATCGGCAGCAGACAGTCGCGTTACTCGGATCCTTATACCGCGTTTACACCGACCGAAATCTAGTAGATTAAGCGACTTGAGGAGATTTAGCCCGAAATCTTACTGAAACCGCCAAGATTTACCATACATTTTCGAAATCTTCTCGGGAGTAGATTAATTCGAAATCCACACTTAATCACCTCAGTGGCACCATCTACTGGTGATCATTTTTGCCATTTTACGTCCTTTAGTACAATTTAGTACTCTCTCGACGTATCCGAAGTGAGTTCAATTGGTTATTGTGCGCGATGTTTAATTTCATTACGTGGCGCGGTTTTTGATTTTGAAAATTTATATAAAATTTTAAATTTATTTAATAAAAAAAGAATCAATAGAGGCTAGGGAAGGCATGGACTATTGTCCAAGATAGTTTTGAAATAGATTTGACGCAAAACGGAGCCACAAAACACTACAATTTCACATGAAAAATGTCGAAGTGTCAAACGAAATCTCCTCACTGGCGGTGTAAACGGGCGAGGAGATTTATCAAATCATCTCACGAAATCTACTAGATTTTGGTCGGTGTAAACGCGGTATTAGATAAGACCAAATCCAGCAAACGCTGATTCTGGTTTTTGACTGGGTTGATTTGAGATAGAGAGTAAGAGATGATTGAGTCAGTAAATGCCACTTCCGTAGGAGACAAGGGGTAAGAGGCAGTAAAGCAGTTAGAGTCGGGGTCGGCAGTCCAGACAATGTTCGGGAGATTGAAGTCACCGACCAGGAGTATATGATCGTTAGCAGATGACGAATCAATTATAGAGCCTAGTACATGAGTAAGGTGCTAGAATACGCTAACATCGGATCTAGGAGGGATATAAGAGGTAATTAGGATAATGTTATACATTGGGAAGCAGATTTTGACGGAAATGGGCTCAAGGGGTTCACAAGAAGAAATAGGTGAAAGGGAGGCATTAAGAGAAGATCGCACAGCGATTAGTACACCACCGCCCCGCCGATTCGGATCTCCACGGCATCGGTCTTTGCGAAACAGGGAATATTCATGGCCCAAGATCTCTTGGTCATGGATATTAGAGCAGAGCCAGGTTTCTGTCAGAGATATTATGTCATGAGGTAGGGAGTGGGATGCGAGGAAGGTTGACTGCGTCTTGGTTCGGAGACCTCTCACGTTTTGGTAGTAGAGAGAGAGGGAGGGGAGTTTTTTCTTGGTGAGGTTGAGGAAGGAGAGGTGGCGTGGGCACCGGGACGTGCTAAGCCAGGACTTCCAGAGGGGTGTCCCCTTGGGAGGAATTCCTTGATAAACACGTCTTTCGGCCAGTTTAATTTACAGAGGATATGATCAAAGAGGGTGGGTGGGACAATAATCTTGAAGGAAGAGCACCTTCCCTCCGCGAATTTTATCACGTTAATATTATTAGCAACTACATCGAGCCCGATGACACTTGTTTTATGGGAAATGATGTCATCCGTTGTTGTAGAGGGCACGAGTTCAGTCACAAAAATGGATCTCGTCTTTGGGACCGTCCTAAGAATGCATAGAGGCAACCGTGGAGCAGATTGCCGATTGCTATAGTCAGGACCGGCAGCTTTAGCCGTGGCGGCAATGGGGACGATATCCGCAGACTGATCCCTTAAAATGTGCGAGACGGATTGAGACTGATTAAGTGATGGAGGATATGTCACATTAACGGACGGGGGAACAGACAGGCCCACTGCACCAGTGTGAGAGGGTTGTCCTTGAGCAGAAGAGCACAGGTTTTGGGAATTGCTAGAGGGAAAATAAGTCTGAGCCGATGAAGAGGAAAAGTTCCTATCTAGGCTAGCAGAAGCACAACAATCTGTTTCTGCAGGTGAAGGCGACGCGCTTTTGATACCTTTTATGTTCTTCGAGGAATTGGATTGTGTTGTTAAGGAGGCGACTACTATGTTCCCAGCAGAGTGGGTTGCGTGGGGTGCGTCACTAGCTGAATTGCAAAGAGGGCAGAAGTTAATGAGTGGTTGGGCCTGGGGAAGTGGTAGGGAGGATTTTTGAGATCTGGTGACCATGGCGGTAGGGGTCGGTTCGGGCCACGCTGTAGAAAAGATCTTGGGTGGCTTCCTCTGAGTGACACCCACCGTGTGGGGTCAAAACACTTCAGAGAGTTAATTGTGTCCGTAAGCCTTGCGTGGATATCAGCCGATACAGTCAGTGAAGTCTGTATCGAGCCTTCGTAAGGTTGAAACGATACCCAAGAGACGGGAGCAAAGAGCACTTAGGGTGAATTTCCGGCAACGTGAACAATATCAATAGATTCCAGTGTCCTTGCGTCAGAACTCGGACACGAAGTTCAGTGGTCGGACACTTTGTTCTATTACCCGGACACCCAATTTTGTAGGACGAATTTCCCGACAATTTCAAATAAAAATGTCTATTTCAATTTTTAGTAACATTCATTATGATTTATTATTATTATTTATAAATAAGAAAAAAAAAGACTACAAAAAAACCAATTTTTTCAAGTGTCCAAAAACTAAAATTCACACAAATTCAACAAATTCAGTACTCGGACACCACTTTCCTTAATATCGGGCAATAAATAAAAAAGTGTCCGTGTCCCGGCTCTGTCCGAGTCTGTCTGTATTACAATCAAATCAAATCAAATTAAATTAAATCAATTCATTGCATTATAGTAAGAATATTTTTCAATATATACATGCAATTGTAACATTCAAGTAATATCAATTCAAGCTTCATAATTCACATTTTATGTACACTATGTATTGTATTTATTGTGAATTATTAGTCATTTCATGAAAATATTCAATTGAATTCGTTGTGTAATTAAATTAATCATTTTATTAATTAATTAATTGAATATGAAAATTTATTTCTGATTGTTTTGGTGATGATGATCATGATACGATCACCATGATGAGCTATTAGCTACATTTTATTATGTTTTTCTGCTGAAAATCGTTGTTGAAATAGTTTGAAAGAAAACAATAACCCAATTAATAAATCAATCAAATACAACTAAATTGAAGATCGACCTAAGATCTATCTCAACGAGATCCTGGAGTGTAACTAGGACATTAGGTAATTACATCCTTTTTGCTTACGTAGAAAGGATCGAATGAACAGGATGCGCTCCTTCAACGATAAAATGAATTGTTTTTGTCAATCACTCTACTTCAATTCATTATTTATCTCTTTTTTATAATCTTTCTTTTTGTAGATTTCTTCCTATTTTTATCTAACTCGTATATTTTTCTAATTTCTTTTCAGAACCATTCTGAACTTTTTCTGTCTCTGTCTCTAACAATCTTTTTCTAACTTCTGACCTCGGTTCTAGCTTAGATTTTCCATTTCTTTTCTTTAATTTTCTTAAATTTTATTATGTCGCAAAAAAATTTGCATCCACGTCTCCATCCCTCTCTTATCGATTTTGGCATTTTGGCCATAACAAAAGTTTTCGCAGACGACAAAGAAACCATCAAATTTTGCGAAGAGCTAAAGCTTCTTCCATCTGTAAAGTCAACACCTCCTAAATGTTGTAACCTCCATGAAAGTTGAGTGGAAAAAAGCCACCAAATTGGGCTGGAGATGGTGCTGTTCCTCAAAAGGTTCCAAGAAGAAGGGATCTAAAGCATGTAGAAAAACGTTTAATCCTACTGCAGGTACCTTTTTCGATGGAACCTTAACTCAACTTGAGTTTTGCGAAACTCTCGCGATCATTGTTTTTTTCGTTCTTAAGCGAACGGTGAACGAAACCCACGATTCTATCCAAAGTTGGCGAAGAACAAGATATCAGGACTCCTCTTTGACTTTAAGTCGAACAACGGTCTGCCATTATTTTAAAATGCTTCCTAATATAGTTCAAACAATAATTTCAAATGACGACATTAAATTAGGTGGGCTAAATAAGGCTCTACAGGTGGATGAGACTTTTCTCACGAAGAGAAAATATCACCGCGGTAGAGTCACGAAGCAGATGACCACAACAATCCTCGGCATATATTGCACAGAGGATAAAAATGGCATTTTTGTTCAAATACCATCGAAGAGCAAGGAGAGTATTTGGCCACATTTGTCGCGGTACGGGGACAAGGAAACTTCGGTCGTATGCACAGATTGTGGGAAGCAATACTCTGGGGTTGAGAAAGTATTTTCTGGTAATACTGTTCATTTGCAAACAAACCATAGCAAAGGACAGTATGTGGATAAATCCAACCCCAGAAATACCATCAATGACTTAGAGAATCAAAATCGACTCCTTAAACAATCGATTAAGTCCCGCAGGACCCCGGACTTAATCGATGAATATATTTCGTTGTACTATTATCGACAATCGATTTTGAACAAACTTTATCCGAAGGATGAACCATCCCACATTATGCATTTCCTTGAGGATATACGGAAAGTATATCCCGCGTTCGTCGACGGGAAGAGGGAAAAGCCCTTAGAAGCCCGTTTGGTGGAAACACCAACTGTAAGCTCGGAAGGCTTGGAGGAGGTTATTCCACCTAGTAAAAAACGACGGAGAAAAAGTATGTAGGTTGTATTATTGTATTTTCCTTACGATTTCAATTTTGAGACTGCTTCTTTCATCATATGGCAGTATATGGCACGTTTCAGTATTTCATTCTCTGTTTCGGTTCCTTTAATCGTGTTGTATCTCTGTGTTTTCCTCTCGAAACTTCACTCTTTATTTTTCATCATATTTCCTTCTTTAAACATTTACAGGTTGTTATAGGGATCGCCTTCATCTTCAGCCCATTCGAAACATCAAAGGAGATAAGCTTTGATACCTACATTTCAAAACAATATAATTACAAGTTTTTACTGTTTTAGAAATGATAGAAAATCAAGTGATAAAGTGATCCATTGGAAAGAAATGACAAACCAGATGGATGGAAAGAAAAGGAGCGTTCCAAACATGATTCAACATGTTTGGATGCTATATCTACAGGTTGCTTTCTTCTTGTCCTCAACTGACATTGCAGATGAAAATTGTAAACAGTTTCCCGAAAAGGTTATTTACGAAAAACGAAATTTTTCAATTTATTAATTATTGACGCATTTGTAGGTACTCAGAATGTGGTGCCGTAGTCGTGAGATCGTGTCATTTAAATTTCAATAATGATTCTAATATTCATTTGTTTTGGAATCTACTTCATCTACTTATCTATTCTACTTAAATGAGGTAAAATAAAAATAAAATGTTAGATAACTTTTTTCGATATCTCATTTCGTTTTCGAGATATCGCTATTTAAAGTTTCAGTTTTCCGAGACATAAAGTTTCAAACATATAAATTCAATGAATTGCAAATATAATAAACAAGATAAATTTTACGAATAAATTATATATAATATAAGAGATAAAAAATTCAATTCATTACATTAACTTTATTTCTGGGAATCACTATAAATTACATTGCATTCAGTTCAGCGCTTAGATTATAGAGAACTAAGGTTCAGTGTTACTATTACTATTAAGGTTCTAATATTTTATAACACAATAAGCATTGTAAACCAACCTTAGTTGGTTTAACATTATTTGACAGCACACAGATGATTAACATTGACGAAACTGGTCATGCAGCGGAAATTTCTGCAATACGTCAGAAGAAACGAGCGACTGTTGACTCGATTAAAGGACAATTTGGTTTTCTAAATTATGAAAATAAAATTGATTGCATTTTATGATTTCCATTAGGAATGACACCGTTTTGGTCAGAATTTTTCCATACTCTACCCAATTTTGTTCCTCGTCGATAATTTCGTCATTCATACCAAATTTAGAAGCGGACAAGGTTTTCACACGAACATACTGGAAAAATGGATAAATATTTATGCGAAAACATTCATTTCCGAGCTAGAAAATCATTAAATTTAGGAAATATTTGAAAAACAAAATTCACAAATTCTAACCCCGAAACCATTTTTACATTTTTGCTGAATTGCAATTTAAACAGATTTACGAAGTTGTTAAATGAAAGTAAACAAAACCTTACAATTGTTTCAAGTAGTTTCTGTACAGTCCCATAAGAAATTTTCCGCTCGTTTCTCATAAGAATTCGCATGAAAATTCTTATCTGGCGACATACAATGTTGCCCCCTTCCAATTTGCACTGGAGCTTGTGCATTCAGAAAAAGGTAGGTTTCCTAGAGATCATGAGTCAAACTGGCTGCTACTCATAATTTTCAAACCTTCAGAAGGTTTTCAGCCAGATGTGACTAAGAAAAAACCAAGAGTAAAATGAGTTTCTTTTTAGAAACATAGTGAACATAGTGAAGTCTTTAATAAAAAGTGAAAAGTACAGTTCCTCAATACTAAAGCAAATCACCAGAGGCACCACAAAAAGACACCACCAAACTACTAGAGGCACCACCTTAAGAGGTAGTATACCAATAGACTTGCACGGTTTCCCGCCTTCACGACGTGCAAGGATACAGAAAGATTTAAAGACTTGCCCGGTTCCCCGCTTTATCGACGGGCAAGGATTCTCGATTATTGACTTGCACGGTTCCTCTCCTTAACCGACGTGCAAGGGTTCTTTTTCTCATTGACTTGCACGGTTCTCTTTATTTATCGACGTGAAAGGATTCTGCCATCATTGACTTACACGGTTTTTTGTATTTATCGACGTGCAGTCAATGTTACGCTAAACCCCCAGACGTTCTGATTCAATCGAGAATCAGGACGGAACGACGGTTATAATTTTTCAGATGATCCTTTCTCAAGGATCCCCACTTTTCTAACATTTTGGTCCTTCGAGCCGGATTCTTGCAAGAAACATATATTCAAACTCCTTCATAAATTCGTAGGTTTCAAGAACATGAGGGCTGAACACGTCTACTTTCGGATACGTCAGCAAAAGACGCACTCAGAATAAATTTCCAGAGCCTATCCAAGTCTAATTAATGGCGGACTTGTAATCCTTACAAGATCAAAATTAAATCATCGAATCGAAGCTCTGGAAGAACAATGGCTACAGTTTCATCTCAACGATAAAGCCATCAATTTGGCCATCACCAAGCTGGAAGAAGAAGATCAGAGAAAAATAATGCGACACCCTTATTTTGTTGAAAAACATTATTTTTCCACATACGACTGCTATCTTGATACCAACGAAAAAATAAAAACGCTACTACTATCTTCAACCTCATCGTCACCACCAGTTTTAACCACACTCGAGTCGAATTACAATTTATCATCTTCTAGTCAAGAACCATCAACTTTTGCTCAATCTGACCATCGTAATTCGTTTTTACCCACTAACGTGACAGCTACATCTCCATGCCAAGTTGTGTCAACTGGTATACAGGCGTCCCACCATCTCACACGAGCACCACGGCTTGAGCTTCCCAAGTACGATGGGAATCTTTCAGATTGGCTCTCTTTCAGGGGCTTATTTGTATCCATGATTTATACCAATGAGTCTCTTTCTCCCGTTGAGAAATTGCAGTACCTCAAAATTAGCCTCGTTGGTCCAGCATCACATCTGCTTCGCAATACCAATCTCACAGCAGCAAACTTTGCAAAAGCATGGCAAGCCGTTGTGTCTTTCTATGAAAATCAACGGCTGTTGATTAGAGCCGCTTTTAAATCCTTACATTCGGTGAAAAAACTCCCCGCTGAATCAGCTTCGAATTTACAGCACCTCTATACAACTTTTGAAGATGCATATCGGAATCTTGAATCGCTCAACCGACCAGTCCAATATTACGATGACTTCTTGGTATATATGGCTGAAGAGAGACTGGATCCTGAGTCAGCCAAGGCCTGGGAACAACATCTCGGTTCATCTACTGACCCAGCAACTTGGAACTGCCTTAAAAATTTTATCCTCTCCCGAATGCGATCATTGCAAGCATTTGAACATCTTCCTCGACCACAATTGGAGCACAGACGAAGACATTTCCAACCAACAAGGGTTCATTTTTCCGGTACTTTTAACAAAGATTCGTCTCAATCTTCAAAAGATTTGTCCTGCATTTTGTGCTCAGAGAAACACTCAATTCTGCATACCTGATAACTTTATAAAAATAAAACTGTGCCGCAGCGTAAGGAGACAGTAATAGCAAGAGGTTTGTGCTTCAACTGCCTCGGAAGTCATCGTATATCGAATTGTCGATCGTCCAGAAGATGCGTTAAGTGTGGGCAACGCCATCATACTACACTTCATAGATCAGAAAGACTTCAACCGGCTAAACAAACATCAAATGAAGACACAGCTAAACAGAGCATTCATGCACAATCAAATTCAAAACCAATTGTGCTGCTCGCGACTGCTAAAGTAAAAGTGGTAAATGAACGAGGTGATATTCTTCTTGCTCGTGGACTACTAGATCAAGGTTCCGAAGTTTCCTTGATAACTGAAAATCTAGCTCAATGTCTAGGACTTCGAAGAAAATCCTCGTCAGCTATCACAATTTTAGGACTTGGCACCAAGTCTGCTGGGAAAACTAAAGGTCAAGTCAAACTTACTATCTACCCCCATTTTTCAACTGCGACACAATTCACCATCACTGCTTACATTCTCCCGCAATTAACTTCAAAAATTCCGACGGTACCGATCCCACAAGTATCTTGGTCTCGTCTTCAAGCATTGACATTAGCAGATCCAGACTTCACAACTCCGGCCAATATTGATTTCATCATTGGAGCAGATTTTTATGGAGAGCTATTAGAAGAGTCAATCATCAAACACTCCTCCCGAACACTTGTCGCTCAGCAAACCAAATTAGGATGGATTGTGTCTGGATCTCTAAATTCTACCTCAACGAATAAAGCTCACAGTTATCAATGTTCGGTTGACTGGGAGCTTAATAAACTTCTAGAAAAATTCTGGCATCAAGAAGAAATTCGAGCATCATCCAAAAGTACGTTGTCGGCAGAAGATCAACAGTGTGAGGATCATTATGTTTCAACTCACACTAGAGACTCTGATGGACGATACATAGTAAGACTTCCGTTCAAAGCATCTCCAACGCAATTAGGTGATTCAAATGGATCAGCTCTTCGCATGCTACATCTGCTTCAACGCAAATTTCAGTCAAATCCGGAATTTTTTAAAGCTTATAGTTTATTTCTGTCAGAATACCACAGTCTGCAACATATGGTCAAGGTCAAAGAAATCAAAGATGATAATTTTCATGGCTTCTATCTTCCTCATCATGGTGTGATTCGAGAGTCCAGCTTGACCACAAAACTCAGAGTGGTTTTTAATGGGTCATGTCGAACCACTGGGGCACCTCCCCTCAATGAAATTCTATGTACTGGGGCTAAACTTCAAACGGATATTTTCGACGTATTAATGCACTTTAGATTGTATGAATACGTATTTTCAACAGATATGGAGCGAATGTATCGTCAGATCAAAATTCATCCTGACGATTGGAAATACCAAATGATTCTTTGGAATGATGATGACAAGATTGTATCCTTTTTCCTCACAACCGTAACTTATGGTCTTGCTTGTTCGCCTTTTTTAGCATTAAGGACAATTCTTCAGTTGCTACACGATGAAGGGCATAACTTTCCAAACGCTATTAAACCACTTACAATAGGAAGATATGTCGACGACATTTTCGGCGGAGCTGACACCATCACAGAAGCCCAGAAACAGGCCGATCAAATTCGTCAACTATGCCTGGCAGGAGGATTTACTTTGAAAAAATGGATAAGTAATCGTTCTGATGTCCTAGCTAAAATTCCATTGGTTGACCAGTTGATAGTCCAGTCAATTCAACTAAAAGATAACGAAGTTCGTGCGCTTGGCTTATTCTGGAATCCACCTACTGACTCATTGCATTTTAAATTCTCAAGTTCTCCAACAGTTAGAGTTACAAAACGCACAGTTTTATCCAAAATCGCCCAATTGTTTGACCCCTTAGGATTGTTATCACCAGTTTTTATTCAATTAAAGATTTTTATGCAGGAGTTATGGGCAGTTAAGCTCAATTGGGATGATGAGCTAGCCTCACCTCAAATTAATACATGGAATCGTCTTCAGCAACTACTCAATGGTTTAGAAACTATTGAAATTCCCCGATGGAGTGGATTCAATTCTTCTGGTACAATTGAATTTCATGGTTTCAGCGACGCGTCGCAATTAGCAATGGCCGCAGTCGTTTACATAAAAACAAAATTTAAGGATCAAATACATGTGGCATTATTATGCTCCAAAACTAAAGTTGCGCCTCTAAAGCGAATAACGATTCCCCGGCTAGAACTATCAGCAGCCGTCATGTTGACTAAGCTTGTTCACCATTGTCGCACGTCGTTGAGCTTTGAAGCAGCCAGGTGCTATCTATGGACTGATTCCTCTATAGTGTACACTTGGATTAACAACCATCCCTCCAAATGGAAAGATTTCATTCACAATCGAGTGTGCTATATACAAGAAACTCTTCCATTAGCTACATGGCGACACGTCTCTGGAAAGGAAAACCCTGCTGACTGCGCAACCAGAGATTTAGCGGCAATGAACTTGCGTAATCATCTTATATGGTGGTCAGGTCCGACATGGTTAATAAAAAATAATGAAAACTGGCCAAGTGTTTTACCTCACCAACCACAGAATCCTCAAGATCTAGAACAACGAGTAATCTCTAGTGCTGTAACTTTTCACACAGCAGTTTCAAGCTCAAAATGGGAACTAATTTCGCGATATTCATCATTGACTCGCCTCCTACGAATAACTGCCATCCTTCGAAGAGCATTAAGTCGCATGCGGAAAGAAGTATCTCCCGAAATTTGCGACTTAGCACGAGTTCCTTTAACTCCTGGTGAATTGAATGAAGCTCTCCTCCGTTGGATTCGCTTAACACAAAATGAGAATTTCAAGATGGAAATTGCATCCCTTCAAGGAAAAAATGAACTACCACGTTCTAGCGCACTCTTTCGACTTCTAGCATTTATCGATGACAATAATTTACTAAGGGTAGGAGGTCGTTTGAAAAACTCATCGTTAAGTGCTAATGCGAAACAACCATATATTCTTCCAAAACATTCTGAATTAACTAAACTTATTATTCAAGATGCTCACTATAAAACTCTTCATGGATCAACTCAGGATACTTTAAACTACATCCGAAATACTTGTTGGATTCTAGGTGGTCGCTCTCCAGTTCGAAGCTTCATTCTGAAATGCGTTACGTGTGCACGATTTCGTCAGTCACGGGCAAAACACATTATGGGGCAACTTCCACCGTCCAGAGTTAATTCTGCAAGAGCCTTCCTTCATTCTGGCGTTGATTACGCCGGCCCATTCATTATTAAAACTTGGAGAGGGCGTGCTTCCAAGACTTATAAGTCCTGGGTTGCATTGTTTGTATGCCAGGCTACCTCAGCGATTCATCTGGAGCTTGTTACCGATTATACCACCGATGCGTTTATAGCCGCTTACAAACGCTTTACATCTCGTCGTGGCATATGCGCCACCTTGAGTAGTGACTGCGGAACTAATTTTAAAGGAGCTAATCGGGAAATTCGACAGCTTTTTCAACAATGCTCTTTATCAACAAGTAAAATTGCATCACTAATAGCAAATGATGGCACAAAATGGAATTTCAACCCACCAGCTTCACCCCACTTTGGCGGAAAATGGGAAGCTGGTGTGAAATCCATGAAGTATCACCTTAAGCGAGTTGTCGGGGAAAACAGGCTGACTTATGAAGAAATGACCACAATATTAGCTCAAATCGAAGCCATACTTAACTCCAGACCGCTATGTTCGTTGACTTATCATCCAGACGACTTGGATGTACTTACTCCAGGTCATTTCCTTATTGGTCAATCACTCACACTTATTCCAGAACCAAACTTGGAAAATATCCAGTTCACCAAACTCTCTAGATGGCAACATCTCAGCCAAATTGTACAATGTTTTTGGAGAAAATGGTCAAGGGGATATTTACAACGCTTTCAGTCAGTCTACAAATGGAATAAGCCAGTTACTCCTATCACGGAAGGTGACCTGGTGTTTATCGTTGACGAACGATATCCTCCATCTAAATGGCCGTTGGGACGTGTGATCAAGGCGCAACCTGGTCCAGACAGTGTTGTACGGGTTGTTACTCTTAAAACGAGCACAGGGATTTTTGTTCGCCCAGTTGTTAAAGTATGTTTACTACCTTTGTCATCAACAAATGATTCAATTTCGCCGGCTGACCCTGCGAAGGCCGGGGGGAAATGTTAAATGAAAGTAAACAAAACCTTACAATTGTTTCAAGTAGTTTCTGTACAGTCCCATAAGAAATTTTCCGCTCTTTTCTCATAAGAATTCGCATGAAAATTCTTATCTGGCGACATACAATGTTGCCCCCTTCCAATTTGCACTGGAGCTTGTGCATTCAGAAAAAGGTAGGTTTCCTAGAGATCATGAGTCAAACTGGCTGCTACTCATAATTTTCAAACCTTCAGAAGGTTTTCAGCCAGATGTGACTAAGAAAAAACCAAGAGTAAAATTAGTTTCTTTTTAGAAACATAGTGAACATAGTGAAGTCTTTAATAAAAAGTGAAAAGTACAGTTCCTCAATACTAAAGCAAATCACCAGAGGCACCACAAAAAGACACCACCAAACTACTAGAGGCACCACCTTAAGAGGTAGTATACCAATAGACTTGCACGGTTTCCCGCCTTCACGACGTGCAAGGATACAGAAAGATTTAAAGACTTGCCCGGTTCCCCGCTTTATCGACGGGCAAGGATTCTCGATTATTGACTTGCACGGTTCCTCTCCTTAACCGACGTACAAGGGTTCTTTTTCTCATTGACTTGCACGGTTCTCTTTATTTATCGACGTGCAAGGATTCTGCCATCATTGACTTACACGGTTTTTTGTATTTATCGACGTGCAGTCAATGTTACGCTAAACCCCCAGACGTTCTGATTCAATCGAGAATCAGGACGGAACGACGGTTATAATTTTTCAGATGATCCTTTCTCAAGGATCCCCACTTTTCTAACATTTTGGTCCTTCGAGCCGGATTCTTGCAAGAAACATATATTCAAACTCCTTCATAAATTCGTAGGTTTCAAGAACATGAGGGCTGAACACGTCTACTTTCGGATACGTCAGCAAAAGACGCACTCAGAATTAATTTCCAGAGCCTATCCAAGTCTAATTAATGGCGGACTTGTAATCCTTACAAGATCAAAATTAAATCATCGAATCGAAGCTCTGGAAGAACAATGGCTACAGTTTCATCTCAACGATAAAGCCATCAATTTGGCCATCACCAAGCTGGAAGAAGAAGATCAGAGAAAAATAATGCGACAACCTTATTTTGTTGAAAAACATTATTTTTCCACATACGACTGCTATCTTGATACCAACGAAAAAATAAAAACGCTACTACTATCTTCAACCTCATCGTCACCACCAGTTTTAACCACACTCGAGTCGAATTACAATTTATCATCTTCTAGTCAAGAACCATCAACTTTTGCTCAATCTGACCATCGTAATTCGTTTTTACCCACTAACGTGACAGCTACATCTCCATGCCAAGTTGTGTCAACTGGTATACAGGCGTCCCACCATCTCACACGAGCACCACGGCTTGAGCTTCCCAAGTACGATGGGAATCTTTCAGATTGGCTCTCTTTCAGGGGCTTATTTGTATCCATGATTTATACCAATGAGTCTCTTTCTCCCGTTGAGAAATTGCAGTACCTCAAAATTAGCCTCGTTGGTCCAGCATCACATCTGCTTCGCAATACCAATCTCACAGCAGCAAACTTTGCAAAAGCATGGCAAGCCGTTGTGTCTTTCTATGAAAATCAACGGCTGTTGATTAGAGCCGCTTTTAAATCCTTACATTCGGTGAAAAAACTCCCCGCTGAATCAGCTTCGAATTTACAGCACCTCTATACAACTTTTGAAGATGCATATCGGAATCTTGAATCGCTCAACCGACCAGTCCAATATTACGATGACTTCTTGGTATATATGGCTGAAGAGAGACTGGATCCTGAGTCAGCCAAGGCCTGGGAACAACATCTCGGTTCATCTACTGACCCAGCAACTTGGAACTGCCTTAAAAATTTTATCCTCTCCCGAATGCGATCATTGCAAGCATTTGAACATCTTCCTCGACCACAATTGGAGCACAGACGAAGACATTTCCAACCAACAAGGGTTCATTTTTCCGGTACTTTTAACAAAGATTCGTCTCAATCTTCAAAAGATTTGTCCTGCATTTTGTGCTCAGAGAAACACTCAATTCTGCATACCTGATAACTTTATAAAAATAAAACTGTGCCGCAGCGTAAGGAGACAGTAATAGCAAGAGGTTTGTGCTTCAACTGCCTCGGAAGTCATCGTATATCGAATTGTCGATCGTCCAGAAGATGCGTTAAGTGTGGGCAACGCCATCATACTACACTTCATAGATCAGAAAGACTTCAACCGGCTAAACAAACATCAAATGAAGACACAGCTAAACAGAGCATTCATGCACAATCAAATTCAAAACCAATTGTGCTGCTCGCGACTGCTAAAGTAAAAGTGGTAAATGAACGAGGTGATATTCTTCTTGCTCGTGGACTACTAGATCAAGGTTCCGAAGTTTCCTTGATAACTGAAAATCTAGCTCAATGTCTAGGACTTCGAAGAAAATCCTCGTCAGCTATCACAATTTTAGGACTTGGCACCAAGTCTGCTGGGAAAACTAAAGGTCAAGTCAAACTTACTATCTACCCCCATTTTTCAACTGCGACACAATTCACCATCACTGCTTACATTCTCCCGCAATTAACTTCAAAAATTCCGACGGTACCGATCCCACAAGTATCTTGGTCTCGTCTTCAAGCATTGACATTAGCAGATCCAGACTTCACAACTCCGGCCAATATTGATTTCATCATTGGAGCAGATTTTTATGGAGAGCTATTAGAAGAGTCAATCATCAAACATCCTCCCGAACACTTGTCGCTCAGCAAACCAAATTAGGATGGATTGTGTCTGGATCTCTAAATTCTACCTCAACGAATAAAGCTCACAGTTATCAATGTTCGGTTGACTGGGAGCTTAATAAACTTCTAGAAAAATTCTGGCATCAAGAAGAAATTCGAGCATCATCCAAAAGTACGTTGTCGGCAGAAGATCAACAGTGTGAGGATCATTATGTTTCAACTCACACTAGAGACTCTGATGGACGATACATAGTAAGACTTCCGTTCAAAGCATCTCCAACGCAATTAGGTGATTCAAATGGATCAGCTCTTCGCATGCTACATCTGCTTCAACGCAAATTTCAGTCAAATCCGGAATTTTTTAAAGCTTATAGTTTATTTCTGTCAGAATACCACAGTCTGCAACATATGGTCAAGGTCAAAGAAATCAAAGATGATAATTTTCATGGCTTCTATCTTCCTCATCATGGTGTGATTCGAGAGTCCAGCTTGACCACAAAACTCAGAGTGGTTTTTAATGGGTCATGTCGAACCACTGGGGCACCTCCCCTCAATGAAATTCTATGTACTGGGGCTAAACTTCAAACGGATATTTTCGACGTATTAATGCACTTTAGATTGTATGAATACGTATTTTCAACAGATATGGAGCGAATGTATCGTCAGATCAAAATTCATCCTGACGATTGGAAATACCAAATGATTCTTTGGAATGATGATGACAAGATTGTATCCTTTTTCCTCACAACCGTAACTTATGGTCTTGCTTGTTCGCCTTTTTTAGCATTAAGGACAATTCTTCAGTTGCTACACGATGAAGGGCATAACTTTCCAAACGCTATTAAACCACTTACAATAGGAAGATATGTCGACGACATTTTCGGCGGAGCTGACACCATCACAGAAGCCCAGAAACAGGCCGATCAAATTCGTCAACTATGCCTGGCAGGAGGATTTACTTTGAAAAAATGGATAAGTAATCGTTCTGATGTCCTAGCTAAAATTCCATTGGTTGACCAGTCAATTCAACTAAAAGATAACGAAGTTCGTGCGCTTGGCTTATTCTGGAATCCACCTACTGACTCATTGCATTTTAAATTCTCAAGTTCTCCAACAGTTAGAGTTACAAAACGCACAGTTTTATCCAAAATCGCCCAATTGTTTGACCCCTTAGGATTGTTATCACCAGTTTTTATTCAATTAAAGATTTTTATGCAGGAGTTATGGGCAGTTAAGCTCAATTGGGATGATGAGCTAGCCTCACCTCAAATTAATACATGGAATCGTCTTCAGCAACTACTCAATGGTTTAGAAACTATTGAAATTCCCCGATGGAGTGGATTCAATTCTTCTGGTACAATTGAATTTCATGGTTTCAGCGACGCGTCGCAATTAGCAATGGCCGCAGTCGTTTACATAAAAACAAAATTTAAGGATCAAATACATGTGGCATTATTATGCTCCAAAACTAAAGTTGCGCCTCTAAAGCGAATAACGATTCCCCGGCTAGAACTATCAGCAGCCGTCATGTTGACTAAGCTTGTTCACCATTGTCGCACGTCGTTGAGCTTTGAAGCAGCCAGGTGCTATCTATGGACTGATTCCTCTATAGTGTACACTTGGATTAACAACCATCCCTCCAAATGGAAAGATTTCATTCACAATCGAGTGTGCTATATACAAGAAACTCTTCCATTAGCTACATGGCGACACGTCTCTGGAAAGGAAAACCCTGCTGACTGCGCAACCAGAGATTTAGCGGCAATGAACTTGCGTAATCATCTTATATGGTGGTCAGGTCCGACATGGTTAATAAAAAATAATGAAAACTGGCCAAGTGTTTTACCTCACCAACCACAGAATCCTCAAGATCTAGAACAACGAGTAATCTCTAGTGCTGTAACTTTTCACACAGCAGTTTCAAGCTCAAAATGGGAGCTAATTTCGCGATATTCATCATTGACTCGCCTCCTACGAATAACTGCCACCCTTCGAAGAGCATTAAGTCGCATGCGGAAAGAAGTATCTCCCGAAATTTGCGACTTAGCACGAGTTCCTTTAACTCCTGGTGAATTGAATGAAGCTCTCCTCCGTTGGATTCGCTTAACACAAAATGAGAATTTCAAGATGGAAATTGCATCCCTTCAAGGAAAAAATGAACTACCACGTTCTAGCGCACTCTTTCGACTTCTAGCATTTATCGATGACAATAATTTACTAAGGGTAGGAGGTCGTTTGAAAAACTCATCGTTAAGTGCTAATGCGAAACAACCATATATTCTTCCAAAACATTCTGAATTAACTAAACTTATTATTCAAGATGCTCACTATAAAACTCTTCATGGATCAACTCAGGATACTTTAAACTACATCCGAAATACTTGTTGGATTCTAGGTGGTCGCTCTCCAGTTCGAAGCTTCATTCTGAAATGCGTTACGTGTGCACGATTTCGTCAGTCACGGGCAAAACATATTATGGGGCAACTTCCACCGTCCAGAGTTAATTCTGCAAGAGGCTTCCTTCATTCTGGCGTTGATTACGCCGGCCCATTCATTATTAAAACTTGGAGAGGGCGTGCTTCCAAGACTTATAAGTCCTGGGTTGCATTGTTTGTATGCCAGGCTACCTCAGCGATTCATCTGGAGCTTGTTACCGATTATACCACCGATGCGTTTATAGCCGCTTACAAACGCTTTACATCTCGTCGTGGCATATGCGCCACCTTGAGTAGTGACTGCGGAACTAATTTTAAAGGAGCTAATCGGGAAATTCGACAGCTTTTTCAACAATGCTCTTTATCAACAAGTAAAATTGCATCACTAATAGCAAATGATGGCACAAAATGGAATTTCAACCCACCAGCTTCACCCCACTTTGGCGGAAAATGGGAAGCTGGTGTGAAATCCATGAAGTATCACCTTAAGCGAGTTGTCGGGGAAAACAGGCTGACTTATGAAGAAATGACCACAATATAAGCTCGAATCGAAGCCATACTTAACTCCAGACCGCTATGTTCGATGACTAATGATCCAGACGACTTGGATGTACTTACTCCAGGTCATTTCCTTATTGGTCAATCACTCACACTTATTCCAGAACCAAACTTGGAAAATATCCAGTTCACCAAACTCTCTAGATGGCAACATCTCAGCCAAATTGTACAATGTTTTTGGAGAAAATGGTCAAGGGGATATTTACAACGCTTTCAGTCAGTCTACAAATGGAATAAGCCAGTTACTCCTATCACGGAAGGTGACCTGGTGTTTATCGTTGACGAACGATATCCTCCATCTAAATGGCCGTTGGGACGTGTGATCAAGGCGCAACCTGGTCCAGACAGTGTTGTACGGGTTGTTACTCTTAAAATGAGCACAGGGATTTTTGTTCGCCCAGTTGTTAAAGTATGTTTACTACCTTTGTCATCAACAAATGATTCAATTTCGCCGGCTGACCCTGCGAAGGCCGGGGGGAAATGTTAAATGAAAGTAAACAAAACCTTACAATTGTTTCAAGTAGTTTCTGTACAGTCCCATAAGAAATTTTCCGCTCTGTTCTCATAAGAATTCGCATGAAAATTCTTATCTGGCGACATACAATGTTGCCCCCTTCCAATTTGCACTGGAGCTTGTGCATTCAGAAAAAGGTAGGTTTCCTAGAGATCATGAGTCAAACTGGCTGCTACTCATAATTTTCAAACCTTCAGAAGGTTTTCAGCCAGATGTGACTAAGAAAAAACCAAGAGTAAAATTAGTTTCTTTTTAGAAACATAGTGAACATAGTGAAGTCTTTAATAAAAAGTGAAAAGTACAGTTCCTCAATACTAAAGCAAATCACCAGAGGCACCACAAAAAGACACCACCAAACTACTAGAGGCACCACCTTAAGAGGTAGTATACCAATAGACTTGCACGGTTTCCCGCCTTCACGACGTGCAAGGATACAGAAAGATTTAAAGACTTGCCCGGTTCCCCGCTTTATCGACGGGCAAGGATTCTCGATTATTGACTTGCACGGTTCCTCTCCTTAACCGACGTGCAAGGGTTCTTTTTCTCATTGACTTGCACGGTTCTCTTTATTTTTCGACGTGCAAGGATTCTGCCATCATTGACTTACACGGTTTTTTGTATTTATCGACGTGCAGTCAATGTTACGCTAAACCCCCAGACGCTCTGATTCAATCGAGAATCAGGACGGAACGACGGTTATAATTTTTCAGATGATCCTTTCTCAAGGATCCCCACTTTTCTAACAGAAGTAAATCAATTACTGGAGGCAGAAACATATCTTAACATGTGTATATAAGATATGTTTAAGTACTTAAAATATGTAATATGTTATGGTAAATATGTCTAGGCTTTTGTGCAGTTTGGATGCTATATCTACAGGTTGCTTTCTTCTTGTTCTTCTTGTTCTTCTTGTCATCAACTGACATTGCAGATGAAAATTGTAAACAGTTTCCCGAAAAGGTTATTTACGAAAAACTTAAAGAGGATTATTTATGGAAATTCAAGTGATATTAGAAAAACTATGTTCTCTTCACTTTATTTGATAAACATGTTTGCAGTTTCAAGAAATATTTAAATGACAAGAAGAAGTGGGTATATTTCATCCAGACTGCAATGCCGGTGCAGGAGAATGGGTTCTTTGATTTGCAGTTCACTCATTTCAAGTAGGAATGCTTTTTGACCACGTATGACGTTCATGATTTGTATGTCCTTTCTTACAGAAATTCGATGGGATAATAATAGTGATACCTACATACTGAAGACGTGAATGTGGGTTTTTACGTCCATCAACCAACAGTGCAGGGTCTATGCCCATAATAAGAGCAGCTATGTTGTAAGAAACATATTTCCTGGCTTAAACTTGTTTACTACAGAATGTTTGCTTAGGTCCGTAACAATTGTCATGCATTGCAAATAGTTAACAAATTGTAGTTTCTAGTTATAAATACAAGTGAGTTGGACGTTGTTCCCAAACAGTTATGGTCAACTCATCGTGGACAGAAAATCATACATAAGACCACCATTTGAAGTGAATCACTTAAAGAACCTGCAGTTCACTGGAAATGATAACGACAAAAATTGTATAATGTCTGTTGGCCAATTTCGTCCTGAAGGATCATCCATTAAAACTACAAGCCATGTATGAACTTCGAAAGCTTCTTCAAAACAATGAGGATTTATGGAATAAAATGAGACTTGTAATTGTTGGTTCATCACGTAGAAACGAAGAAGAAAATGAACATTTGAAAAATATTCAAGACTGAAGGAAGCACTTGTCCTTATATAATGCTGTTGAATTTAAAGTAAATGTTTCATACCAAGAATTGATACAATTATTTCAACAAGCTAAAATAGGAATACACATTTTGTGGAATGAACATTTCGGGATAGGAATAGATGAGTGCATGGTAGCAGGTTTTCTTATGATTGCAAATAGATCTTGTGCTCCTCTGCTGGACATAATTGAGACATCAGAAGAAAGTCAAACTGGTTTTTTGCTGTAGATGCAGTTGATTACGCCAATGCCATTTTAAACATTTTATATAAGACTAAGGAACAGAGCGATATGATACGAAATACTGGAAGGTAATACAGATAACTTAAAAAATCAATCAATCTCATATTAATGTTCTTACAGTTCAGGAGATCGGCTTTTAGACAAAGAATTCCAGATAAATTTCCTTCGCGTAGTCAATCCTCTACGTATATATATATCTAAGTATATTTATCCAAAGTTGATTTGAAGAGAATAATTAGGACGACACATACAAAAACAGCTTTTAGAAAAGTTTGAAAATTATATTATTTGAGTGGGCAATACACAATAAACGATGACGCTTTCCACGAAATATAAGTTCCCAAGTCTTTTTATAAATAAATTCTTTCGCAGACCAGGTACACCAGCAGCTCGTATGGAGAGGATACCACCAAATTTAGTTAAGAAAAGAACGAAAAGACTGACGGGTTTGTTTTATACTTATGAGCCATACAACCAGAAAGTAGGTGAAATTCAAACCGTTCTCATCACTGAAGGTTCAAACGATAAAAAGCACTATGTTGGACACAACAAATTTTATGAGCAAGTGCTACTTCCAATGAAGAAAAATTTATTAGGAAAGAATGTTCGTGTGAAAACCTTGTCCGCTTCTAAATTTGGTATGAATGACGAAATTATCGACGAGGAACAAAATTGGGTAGAGTATGGAAAAATTCTGACCAACTTGAGGCCAGAGGATTCTATATAATAGCAATTTAAAACTAATTATTTGTCATATATTAAACTTTATTGGTTTTAACACAGTATTATGTATCTAACAAAACAAAAGAAATTTCACAATGTTTGTTTTTGAGAACAAAATGTGAAATTTTAATTAAATAAGTAAATAACGCAGTTTTCGTTTATATAAATTAATTCTGATTTGAGTTTCGCGGCATTCCTACAAATGTTTCATAAGAAAGCACCACAGCAAGTTCAATGTTTGTTGCAATAATGAAAACTAGATGGCGCGCCTAGCACTCACTCATCGCGCATGCGCAAACTTGATAAGAAACCAAAACATCCATATTTACGTCAAAAAATGTAAACAAAAACACCAAATTTGAGGTTATGATAGACGTATTTATTTCTCGATTTTCAGGTAAATAAAAGCAAAATAGAGTTTAAAAATATGATTTTTATTGTTTTTCACATTATTTCTACAGAATGGCATCATTAAATGTTGGCGCACCACGGTTGATAATAGTCCCCAATATTCCAGTAACCAACTCTCTTTTTACAAATGGAATTCTCAATTTTCTTTATAGTTTTCTTATTTCTCCCAACTTCTAATTGTCAATCTGTCTTTTACAAATTCCAGTTAACCAACTCTCTTTTCACAAATCAAATTCTTAGTTTCCTTTACAGTTTTCTTATTTCTCTCAATTTCTAATTGTCAATCTCTCTCTTACAATACTCAATTAACCAACCCTCTTTTTACAAATCGAATTTTAAATTTTTTTTACAGTTTTCTTATTTCCCTCAATTTCTAATTGTCAACCTCTTTTTTACAAATTCCAGTTAACCAACTCTCTTTTCACAAATGAAATTCTTAATTTTCTCTACAGTTTACTTATTTCTCTCAATTACTGATTGTCAATCTCTCTTTTACAAATTCCAGTTAACCAACTCCCTTTTCACAAATCAAATTCTTAATTTTCTCTACAGTTTTCTTATTTCTCTCAATTTCTAATTGTCAATCTCTCTTTTACAAATCCCAGTTAACCAACTCTCTTTTCATAAATCAAATTCTTAATTTTCTCTACAGTTTTCCTATTTCTCTCAATTTATAATTGTCAATCTCTCTTTTACAAATTCCATTTAACCAACTCTCTTTTCACAAATCAAATTCTTAAATCTTTTTATTTCAACAAATCTTTCCTATTCTAATTAGCGAAACATTCCCCTCTGTCGTGCCCTTACTTTTTTGCGGGTTTCCCTGCCCTCTATTTTTCTCTGGAAGTACGCTTCCGAACCGGAGCGACGCTTCTTAGGTGGTGGAGGTGCGGGAGGGTCCGTGAGCGTAAGTCGAGGGTGACGTTGGCGATACTCTTCGATGGAGATGGGTCGAGGTCCGGCGGTTGGGTCCTGGAGTGCTTCTTGCAAGGTTGGGAGATGTCGACCAGTCATCTAAGGCGAGAGAGAGAGAGGGTTGAGCCTGTTGCCTACGAGGGCAATTCAGGTTCTATTAGGTAGCTGACTACGTGGTCAGGTTACCTTTAGGAACGGAGTGCGTGAGCCTGGGCAAGAAAGTTCGTGACTGGGTGGTCTTCCTTCTCTGGGAGTCTTCGCTGGATCCTTCAATGGGGTCTGCACTGGAGTCTTCTAATTGTCTTCGAAGGTGTCTTCAAAAGCGTCTTCGCTGGTATCTTTTCCGGGGTCTTTACTGGCGTCTTTACTGGGATCTTCTCTGGGTCCTTCTCTGGGGTTGTCGCTGAAGTCTCTACTGGAGTCTGCACTGGAGTTGCTGGTTGGCTGGTCTTCTGTGGCGTCCACTCTGACTTTCTCACGATACACACTGCCTTGATTGAACTTTTCAAGCGCTATTTATTTTGTAAATTGTGCAGCACCCTAGCTGATCGAACGCGATCGATGATTCCGCGAAATCGTAGTCATGTGACAAGCTGGTGATCCAACATACTCAGTCGTGGACCCTATATCATTTGTACGATGCTGACCTATGTATTTGCACTCCACGTGCCGGCAATCATGACCATCCGGTGATGATGACCCTGAAAGTGCATAACTACCTAATTCCATTTGGTTTCCCTGACTTTGCATTCAACGATGGCCATGAATTTTCATTTTCCATGTGCATTCCATTGGTGGTGTCGGAATACAAACGTCTATGTTTGTTGTCGCCTCATGCAGGTAAGTGCTGGGCCAGCGTTTTCCCATCGTGGGAAACGATGCACTTATTTTTTCATTTTTTCAGGCGGGTCAAGGGGGGGGGGCATTTGTTGGGGATAATGCTGTTTACCATCAGTCGTCGCGTTTCCGTCGAACGGTAAAGGTGCGACTTTGAGTGATCTTTATTATTACTAGGGGAACGCCCCCTGCTCGCTACGCTCGCCAACCCCCACCGTTCGCTACACTCACTCTAATAGCTCGCGCATGGCGCTATATATACAGTAGCGTTATAAGTAGAAAGGTTATTTACTTCAGACTGTAGTAGCAATCATTTAAGCTCATTTTGCACGTCAGAGTACATCTATATTGAATGAGGCCCTATCTATAATTATCGAAAACCTTGCGGGTGCGGTTGCGGAACTTGAAAGATCTTAAAATTTTCTCATACAAGATACTTTTTGTAAAAATTCTTTCATCTTCTGCCAAATGACCTTGGCCTTGTGTTTCAGAAATACACAATAGAATACGCAAGACATAGAAATAATATAGACGCGCAATCGATCAAACGATCTAACTCTACTGGCTACAACATTCAATTGACGGTGAGAAAATATAGGTTGTTTGAGTAAGATTCCTGATTTTTGAAACGTTTGCCCCTGGGATTTATTAATTGTCATCGCAAAAGCCAGAATTACGGGAAATTGAGTTTTTTGAAAGGAAAAAGACAAAAATAGGTCACACGTGTCAAAATACGTGTGTTTCGGGAAACTCCTGCTAGAATCATCTAGCAAGAGCTCTAGTACTTCCTCTTTGAGGTTTTTCGATTTCTTGTCTTTATCTACCTAAATATAATGCATCGGCGTCTCTGTATATAGAAACACGGACGAACTAATTCGATTGATTTCAGAGAATGCAGTCAATTTTGTTCTTCCGTGATTTTTAAGACCTTGCTGAACATTTCCTTCACTTCAGACTGTATTTTGCCGGTGAGGCAAGTGGCATTCAAGTCGAACTATAATATATTACGTGACTAGTAATGCATTGGATACTCCTTCATGCGCCAATTAGCTTCCGTAAATCCAACATAGTGACCGGACAAAAAGCTATCGATTTCAGCTATATAAACTTTGCCCTCAACTCCATCTCAAACTCTTCCAAACTGTAATGAGGCACAGTCGTATCCCTTATAAACATATTTGTGCATATATTTTAGGCTCTTAACTGTGCCAAGAACTTCAACATTTAAGTAGTAATCAAATTTCGCTAAAAGATATGGATTTTAAGAAACAGCATAACGGTTGTCAACATAGTGGCCACGAAAGTCAACTGTTATACCATTAACACGACGCATCTACCATTGCCTTGAGTTGTATTGTAAAAGTCCTTAGAAAAGCTTTTGCTGCATTTACCATCTCTGATACAGACGGCGATACGATTCAATGAACCACATGGACCGTGGATCATACGGTTTTTATCTTAATTATGAAGTTGTTGGATATACATTGTATATTGTAAATAAAATATATCTGGAATTTCCGTATAAACGAACAAACTCTCATTTCCTACCTTTTCTTTTTTCTCTAAATTGCAGTTTTAAAGGTGTGCAGACAAAAGTTTGGAAATATTTTTATCAAATTAGCAAAAAATAGTGGTATAAGTAAACTATGGCTTTAAATTTGTCTGTGGTAATGCATTCATATTATTGTCTGTGGCCATATGTTCATTGTTTTGGCTTTTGTCTGGAAGAATGCAATTTTATTAGCTAAAGATTGCCTTCTTCCAGGCGAAAAACAAAAGAATGAACATGTGAATATTGTCTGTGATATAGCTGCGTTTGCCCCTCACATTATCATTGGCATAGATATTAGGTTTGAGTGAAAAGAATGTACGTATTTGGCATAAATGGTAGGTTATTAAGTCGAACGTATGATCTAAGCCAATGATAATGTTAAATAAGTATGTTCTATATTCTGATTTTTCGTAGAGGAATGCAATTATATGTTAATTCATTTGGTTTGTGTCCCCAGTAGAAGATTGATCCATTTGGTTTGATTTTCGACTAATTAAGTACTTGCTATTTATCGGAGACACAAACCAAAAATACACACATGGTTGCATATTTCCAGGCAAAAAGCAAAACATTCACACGCATACATTCTTCCCAAAAGCATCATCTACGCTTTACGAGTGCTCAATTCACGCATACTATCCCATTGAATTTTTTAATTTCAATATAAAATTAAACATATTTATAATTAAATTTAAGAAAAAAAATTAAGTGATGCACATAGAGGAAAAGCTAATCTTTCGAATGGAATAATTCTTATCCTGGTAAGTCCACCTGGTTTCCTGTAAAAGGGATAACAAAAAAACGTGTCGTATTCGTTGGTGAGTATTAACACCAAATCGATTGTCGTCGATCGTATGTGTTAGGAATTCGTATGTGCTTTTGTGTCCTTAACAATAACCTCCTTTTGCAGATATTGTAAGAAAATAGGTCACGAAATTCAAGAATACAGAACTAGGGAATACAATAGCTCTAGGTTCCGACCTCCTAACCGCTCGGTGGAAAACACAGCGAATCAAGGAAATCAGGAACCAACTCCTTCCTCCTCTACCCCTCAAATTGTACCCCCTACAGAACAAAAAAACTAGTGAACGCGGAGACAAATTGTCCGACTTAACCCTAAACAGTCTAAAGAAACCACACTAATTTTACCCAAAGCCAGGATGTTAGAATTACCACTGAACCTCGACCATCGGAATCTTACCATTGCCTTCCCCTTAAATATAAACAAAACAACCAAAACCTAATTCATCCTCGACACCGGATCAGAAATAAGTTTGTTAAAATCTTCTTCCCTAATCCCAGAGAGCAAATACAACCACGATGTAATCTATAACATCACAACCCTATTCTTTAAATCTACCTTAGGGACGTTGTCGCTGAACGAATCCACCCCATTAGAACACTCGTTTCACATACTCGGAAAAGAATTTTCACTGCATTATGACGGGTTACGTGGTCATGATTTTCTCCGAAAAACAAACGCCACAATTGATTATAAAAATAAAACTATGTCCTTAATGATCAGTTCCGAAAACTCATGTTCAAGCACCTCCTTTGAAAACCCAAACACGAAAGTGTTACCACTAAAGCAAACCAAGGGGGCCAACTTCTCTTCTTGTTTGTTGGACAGGACAAGTGAAGTTGTCACTATTCCAGCTCGGGTTGAAATGGTCATTACAGTGCCATTACCAACCATATCCGAAGCTGAAATAGTTACTATCAACAAAGAAATCAAACCAGGTGTTATATTGGGCAATACAATTGCAAAACCAATTCACGAGTCTGTGGATATCGTTGTCCTCAACAACAACGAAGAAGACGTAACTATACGAAGAGAAAAGATCCATCTCGATTGCCAAAATTTGGATGACTTCGACGTACTACTGCCCGATTACGACAATGATCCAACGAGAGGGAGAATTAGAAAGTTACTAGAACTCTTTAAGTTGGACCACTGCAACAACGAAGAGTTTGACAGCGTTAGAGAATTAGTCAGGAAGTATAACAGTCTCTTCTTTCTAGAACGAGACCACCTGACGTTCACGAACGCTGCCACTCACTCTATCGACACGATTCCTAACCAACCTCCGATTTACACAAAGCCTTACGGGTTACCCGAAGCAAACAGGAAGGACGAAGATCGACAAATTCAAGGCATGCTAGAGAACAGAATCATCCAGCCTTCGAATAGCCCTCGGAATTCCCCCCTGGTGCTAGTCCCTAAAACACCGGACGAACATGGAAACAAGAAATGGCGGGTTGTGGTTGATTTCCGCAAGCTAAACAACGTCACAGTAGGTGATGAATTTCCCTTAATATATGTGAAATACTAGATCAATTGGGAAAATCGAAATACTTCACTACCTTGGATTTAGCTAATGGATTCCACCAGATTTTGATGAACACCAGGGACAGTGAGAAAACAGCGTTCAGCACCCCGTATGGTCACTACGAATATACCCGTATGCCCTTTGGGTTAAAAGGCGCACCGGCGACCTTCCAGCGAACCATGAATAACGTATTGTCAGGCCTCCAGAGCATCCATTGTTTTATTTATATGAACGACATCGTACTCCATAGGTATAATCTAAGAGAACATAACGATAGGCTTAAGGCCGTGTTTGAAAGACTTATGGAATACAATTTCAAACTGCAAGTAGAAAAATGTCATTTCTTGAGGACGGAGATTATGTATTTAGGACATCTAATTACGGACGACGGCGTAAAGCCTAATCCAGCTAGGATACAGAGTCTAAAGACCTACCCTCGACCCAAGAAGGCCGAAGACATTAGAGCCTTCCTAGGATTCGTTGGTTACTATAGACGGTTCATACCTAACTTTTCTAAAATAGCCAAACCCCTTACTACTCTACTCAAAACGGACGTTCACTTTAGATGAAAAGCAGAGTGTGACGAAGCGTTCATCTCTCTCAAGGAATGCTTAATCAAGGCACCAATCCTTGCCTACCCCGCCTTCTCCAAGGAATTTGTCGTCACAGCTGACGCTATCTAGCCATTGGAGACGTCCTGTCCCAGAACTGTTTTAACTCGCTGTTCGAGTTAGGAACGGGGAGTGCTTCTAAGGGGGAAGCTCACACGTCCCCCTTTTTTTCCTTCTTGTGTTCTAAATATTCTTATTGTGTCTTTTTCTTCTGTATTTACACTTGGAATTTCATTAAAAGAATAAACTTCCCTTTTTCTGTTCTCAATATTTTATTGTCTTCAAAAATTACGTTTTCTTTTCTGGCTTCCTAATATTTCTGTTGTTTCAGAGTTACACTTAGAGTTGTATTTCATTTAAAAATTTATTCATTTATTCTTTTAAAAATTTATTCATTTAACATGTTTAGCACCTAGAGTTTTTTTCATTGAACATTTTAAACTTAATTTTCTTTTCTGATTTAAAAATTTATTCATTCATTTAAAAATTTATTCATTTAAAAATTTATTCATGTTAAATGTTAAGCACTTAGAGTTTTGTTCATTGAAAATTTTAAACTTAACTTTCTTTTCTGGCTTCCGAATATTTCTGTTGTTTTCAGAGTTACATTAAGAGTTTTATTTCATTTAAAAATTTATTCATTTCTTAACATGTTTAGCACTTAGAGATTTGTTCATTAAAAATTTAAACTTAATTTTCTTTTCTGATTTAAAAATTTATTCGGTCATTTAAAAATTTATTCGCTTAAAAATTTATTCATTTAACATGTTCATTGAAAATTTTAAACTTAACTTTCCTGGCCTCCGAATATTTCTGTTTTATTCAGAGTGACACTTAGAGTTTTAGTCCATTAAAAAATTTATTCATTTATTTCTTTTAAAAATTTATTCATTTTAAAATTTATCCATTAAACATGTTTAGCACTTAGAGTTTTGTTCATAGAAAATTTTAAACTTAACTTTTCTGGCTTCCGAATATATCTGTTATTTTCAGTGTTACACTTAGAGTTTTAGTTCATTCAAAAATTTATTCATTTATTCTTTTAAAAATTTATTCATTTAACATGTTTAGCACTTAGAGTTTTGTTCATTGAAAATTTTAAACTTAACTCTTCTGGCTTCCGACCACCCCAAAAGCGACCCTTCAACTCCGACTGCCAACTCCCGACTTACCACCGACTGACGCCGCGATGGTTTCTCCCTCTTTTATCAGCGGCGAAAATCGCTGATAGCGCATTTTTGGAATGTCGCGCATTGCGACCATGAATGTGCGCGATCAGCGGTTTTCGCTTTTTCTTTCTTCTGTCCGCGCTCAAATTTCTAAGAAAAGAATTTCTTAGTTGCGCGTGGAGACGGAACCTGATCATGCAATATTGTTGCATGTTGTAAAATGCTGCGCCTGGAGACGAAACCTGATCATGCAACATTGTTGCATGATTGAAAATGCTGCGTCAGCTTTTTTTTCAGATTTGACGTGCGCGTGTAATTTTTTTTTGGCGTGTGGGGAGGAGGTGCATGGGGAGCCAGTGTACGTATGTGTGACTGCCTTTAGGCTCAGTCACGACATTCCATCCCCCTTGGGAAAACAAAATTTTTTTTGTTTTGAAAAAGAAAAAACAATTTTGTTCTTACAATTTCGTATTTATTTTACTCTATTCTAAACACAGTTAGATTTTGTGTTTTTACACGTTCTGTTATATATAAAAAGGCTTCTTTTATAAAAATATGTCTAGCTATTCTAGACCCTTTAAACACAACATATGTGTTTTAACAGATTTTTTCCTACAAAAACATGCCTATCTAGGCTTTTATAACACAATATATGTGTCTTAACAATTTCTTTGAGATTGTTACAATCACCCTTTTCTTTTGTTTTATAATTTCTTATAGTTAGGAACGGGGAGTGCTTTAGTAGAAGTTCACCCATACCCTTTTGATAATTATAAAAAAAATTCTTTTGCAAGGATATGCCTATCTATTTAAGGCCCTTTTTAATACAAATTTAATCGATGTGTTTTAATAATTCTTATTATAAAATATGTCTAGTTATTCTAGACCTTTATTAAGACGCGACATTTGTGTCTTTTTTCTTACTTCTAATGTCTTAAGGTATCTCCATCTAGTACAAAATTGTCCCTAATGTTGGGGTGATCATCTCTTATTTACTTTTATTAAATTGTGATGAAGGTTAGTGGTCGATTTAGTATTAGCTAGTATTGGTTAATCCTGATTATATTGGTTCTAGTACTTGCATAAAACGATAAGGATTAAGAGCTTGAACCGTAATCAATTGGGGTAAAGTTAAAGGGGGGGGGAATATCAGATGTTTATTTGGGTAGTTTCTCTTAGCGAACAACATGTGCTCATTAATGAATTACTCTATCCTGTCTCGTTTTGGATTCAGGTAAAAAAAAATATAGAGGACAAAAACGTATTTAACCTAATGCTAAGACAAGAACGTGTTTAATGTATTCGAAAATAAAAGAAAAGAAGAAAGAAAAGAAAGGTATAAGGAGAGAAACGTCCCCTTTCTGTTTCTGAGAGAGAGATAAAATCAATAGTGATTTACAAGATAGTGTGCAGTCACTGGTACTACAGAGTGCCATTAATAGAAGGAACGGTGCAAAAGAGCGCAAGGTGGAATCGACTGGGACTGGAGCAGTTGAAGGACGACGGAAAGAAGACAAACAAAAATAAATTGCAAAAGACAACGAGGCGTGGGAAGTTTGTGGGTGCAGTTTAACGTCTTGCTCAGGATGATAGAAAATATTATTATTTAAAATATCAATTACTACAAGTTAAGGCAAGTTCAATATGAGGATGGATGAACACGAGCATGAGGGTAGAAGGTGAATCTTGTGGATGCAGTTTAACGTCTTACCTAGGACGATAGACCTTCTCGTAGTATGGTTTGAGGTCATTATTGTGCACCCGTTTTTCCTTGTTTCTATACATTATGGTAGCGTTTTCTTTTGAATTTAATTTTGTAATTACGTAAGGTCCATGCCACAATGGTGAAAATTTATTGTCTTTGGTTCTTGCCTTGAGTAGGACCTTGTCCCCTATTTTAAAACATTTTTCCTTGGTTCCCTTGTCATAGTAGGTTTTCGATTTGAGCTTTTGCTTTAACATGGTATCGCTGGCCACTTTATGACTAAACTGCAATCGTGCCCTTAGTTCGTTCGCGGAGTTCCCGCAGTTGTAACAGAGAGTAGGTGAATTTTTGAGATTGTTTGGTATCTCAGCCGGAAATCCGTAAAGGAGTTCGTGAGGGGTGAAAGTGGTGCTAGAATGGGGTGTAGTGTTATATACAAACATGGCATAGGGAATCCATGTGTCCCATGTTTGTTTATCTTTCTCTTCGTAGGATCTAAGGTACTCGACCAACGTTTGGTGAATACGCTCTAGGGCTCCGTTCGTTTGCGGGTGGCAGGGTGTAGTCGTTAACCTTTTATTCTTTAGGAGTTTATAGACCTCACTGAACATCCCTGCAATGAGGTTTGCTCGTTGGTCAGTGAGTATACTTTCCGGAATTCCATGTCTACATATAATATTTGTTACAAAGGCCTCAGCTAGTGTGCTGGAATCGGTAGTGCTAATGGCGATTGTTTCCGAGAACTTAGTCAAGTCGTCTTGGAAAGTAAGTATATATTTATTACCGGTGTAAGAAACTGGGAGGGGACCCACTACGTCGAGGTAAATTCTCTCAAAAGGTTTCGAGTAAGGGTTGGATATTTTCATTGGAATTTTAAGATTCCTTGACGCTTTGTTTTTCTGACAGTATTTGCACGATTTGATAAATTTGGAAGTGTCAGTGACTAAAGTCTTCCAATAATATTGCCTTTTTATTCTAGCAATAGTCTTTTTATTAATAGCCTTTTTATTCACCGGTAGGTAATATATGGAAATCGTTTAATACTTGGTTTATTTCGGACGTGGAGTCCAGAACTCTGACTGAGTCTAAATAGAGGTTTACCGTTACTTCATTCTGGCGGAAGGTTTCTCGAATAATAGTCTTGAAAGTCAACAGGGTCTGTGAGATAGTAAAGGGGACGGAAATATGGACTTCTTTTGATTTGAGAGGCACGTTATATTTTTTAATTTTAGTAAGGGAATCTTCTAACTGTTTTTGATCTTGAGTGGTTCGAATAGGGAGGTTGAGTTTGAATATGTGGTGTTCAATGTTCCGGGTGCACACAAGGTTATGATGGATATTGGGGGTAAGGTTATCTTCTCTTATGTTGAGTTTTTTATCTAACCTTTTTCCTAAGAAACTTTCTTGGAGGGGTAGTAGGAAAAATTTGGGGGATTTTTTTAGCAGAAGGAGAGAGTCGTTCTTTTCTATTATAGTTACTTTGCTTTTCGAGGAATGTTTTTGGGACGATACCTTTTTAACGGGAGAATTTGCTAGGGGTTTTTCTACTAATGGACTTCAGTTTTTGGCCTGGTTTCTAGTGACGACGTTCACGTTGCATTTGACGTTTTCTAGGGGTGGTTCTTCTTGGGCATCGGGTATAGCTCGACTGAGAGCATCTGCATTGGTGTTCCACTTGCCAGCATAATATATCATCCGGTGATCGAATTCTTCCAATCGGATACGCCATCTCATTAGCCTGGAGGAAGGATTTTTCAGGTTTATCAAACATACCATAGGTTTATGGTCTTTAACCACCGTGAACTTCCGACCATACACATAAGGTCTGAACTGTTCGACGGCGTAGACGATGGCTAGTAGCTCATTTTCGGTAGTAGAGTAACGAGTTTCAGCATCGTTCAATACTCTACTAGCGAAACCTATTGGTTGGTCTCCGAGATCAGTCTTTTGTGATAACACCGCTTCTATGGCCAGATTACTTGCATCTGCGGTGACGTGGAACTCTTGGGAAAAATCAGGATATGCCAGGATATGGGCCGTGATCAGACACTTCTTGAGTTTGCAGAATTCATCGTCGCATATTGCGTCGTATTCGAACGGTGTGTCCTTTTTTAAAAGTCTGGTTAGAGGTTTAGCTATTCTAGCGAAATTCGGGATAAATCGTCAGTAGTACCCCACGAATCCTAAAAAGGCCCGGATATCCTTTGCTCTTTTGGGCCTGGGATAAGTTTTTACACTCTCAATTTTCGAAGGATCGGGCTTAACTCCCCTTTCAGTTATTAAATGCCCTAAGTACATTATTTCTTTACGGAAAAAATGGCATTTTTCTGCCTGTAACTTTAAGTTATTTTCCTTCAATCTCTCGAACACTGCCCTTAATCTGGTGTTATGTTCATTGAGGTTGTATCCGTGGACTACTATATCATCCATATAGATGAAACAATGGATGCCTTGCAATCCAGAGAGCACGTTGTTCATTGCTTTCTGGAAGGTGGAAGGAGCGCCTTTTAATCCGAAGGGCATACGGTTGTATTCATAGTGCCCGAATTGCGTGCTGGAAGCAGTCTTCTGCTTATCCCTTGGGTCCATTTAGATTTGGTGGAACCCGTTTGCCAAGTCCAGAGTAGTAAAGTATTTGAACTTTCCGAGCTGATCTAATATCCCGGTGATATGCGGCAGGGGATAAGCATCTCCTATTTCTTGTTACTGTTCTCATCCGGCTTCTTCGGGACTAACAGGAGTGAAGAATTCCAAGGACTGCATGATGGTCTGATGATGTGAATCTCTAACATCCCTTGGATCTGTCTATCCACTTCCCTTTTGTTAGCCTCAGGTAGCCTGTAAGGTCTGGGGGGCTCGTTATTCATTATTTCGATTTTGTGAGTTGTCGCGTTAGTGTAAGTCAAATAGTCCCCTTCAAGGAAAACAGCTCGTTATATTCCTTACAAATCTCTCGAATACTCATAGCTTCTTCTGAGTTGCAATGATCCAGCTTGACGAGATTATGCAGCTTCTTTATTCTGCCTCTCAAGGGATCCTCACCGTTATCAGTGGTTACTATGTCGAAGTCGTCTAGATTTTGATAATCTAGGCGAATGTCATCTTTCTGAAGAGTTACGTCATTCTCGTTGTTGTTTAAAAGGAGTACTTTAACCGAACCATTGCTTGGTTTTGCAATAGTATTGTCCTGAATGATTCCTGGTTGTATCTCCCTTTTAAGGGTAACTATTTCGGCGTCGGATGGTGCTCGTACTGATATCACAGTTTCAGCCCGGGCCGGAATAGTTACGTATTCGTCCTCTTTCTTTTCAGCGCAAGGTATAGGACTCGAATGGTGAGATTTCTCGGAGATTTGTTGTGTACTTCAAGTTCCTTTCTGTACCTAAGGAATTAGTGAGTTCTTCGGGACGCAATCACGGGTATTTTCGAGGAGGTAGTTGCAGGACCCATTACCCATCAGAGTAATCATTCCTACGCCATAATTTATGACGGCATTCGTTTTCAGGAGAAAGTCGTGGCCTAGTAGGCCGTCGTAGCTCAGGGAGCAATGGTCGATTATTTGGAGGGTTTTTTCTATCCACGTTGTTTCGGTAATCTGTTTGATAGATTCAATATCCCGGTAATAGAGCCTTTGGTGGGGGTGGATTTAGAGAAAAGAGTATTAACGTTATAAATAACGTGGTTATTGATTTCACTGTTGGCTCTTAGGGAATTCGCTATGATTAAGCGTATTTCTGCGCCAGTGTCGGTTATGAATTCTGTGTTGGTATCTTTACATAAGTTTAGAGGTAGAAAGACAGTGAGAGTCCCTGACTTAATGTTGAGGGGTAACGTCACTGGTTGTTGTTGTTGTTGTTGTTGTTGATGGAGGAACGAAACGTCTATTTGGGGTTCGTGTCGGCTCGAGAGGTCGTCTGCGGAGGATTGCCGAACGTTTGCCTCCAATCCCGATAGTTAACGTATGCTGGCTGTTTGAAGAATTGCCATTGATCGCCCGGTTTTGAGGGTTAGAATGGGGTTCAGAAAAAGAAGTTCGACGTGGCTTAGAGGTATGAGAGGATAGAGGTAAACAAGGTGAGTTTCGAGCACTGCAATCGGAGATTTGATGTCCTGTCCGTTTGCAGTATCTGCAATCGGGGGCAGGTTGCTCTCGGTCACTAAATGTCAGGTAGTTGTTCGATGGTTTATGAGAGAAATTAGGGAAAAACGTTGATTGGGCTTTCTGAGGGCATTGTGGAGCCAAGTGTTCTACAGTGCCGCATTTATAACTAGTGGGTTGCTGTCTAAGGGGTCTGTTAGGAAGGGTAGAGGCTCTTGGAGACTCGTACCTCTGAGGTGTGTTCGGGGGTGCTCTTACCTCTATTCCAGCGGCGTGTTCCCATATGTAACCAGTGATGGAGCTAAATCTCTTGTCTTGGTAAACCTTGGCCAGCATTTGCACTTGACTATTGGATAGTCCGTCCTCAAATGTTCTTATCGCCTATGTTTCATTATCTGCGAGAAGGGAGCGTAAAAGAATCTCGTCCCTAGTATACGCTCTAGTGGCCTCATTTAAGAGAGAGAAATTTGAAATGATTCTTTGGACAAAATCTTTAACGGTTTCTCCGGACTTTTGTCTCATTTGGTTTATCTGGGTTTGGAGGTAAAAGCGTGAAAGTCTTGGTTTGAATTTACTTCGAAGAGCGGTTTTCAAGTCGGGCCAAGAAAGGATCTGATTATAATTTAGGATGCCATAGGCGGTACCCGATAATTTGCTCTCTATGATTCCTAGGAAAAATTTGTGCTCGTCCTCATTTCGAATGTTTTCGAAAATATCATCGGCGCAGGACAAAAATTTGTGCAATTCCTTGGAATTACCATTAAACTCAGGGATCAAGTTTTGAGCATTAGAAACAGAGAGTGAGTGAAGAGGATGTGAATCCATTTTATTTTCAGGAATGGATCCTCTTTGAATTGGTGGTCCTTCGCAGAAACCTTCCTCCAACTGCTCCATCAGGAGGTCTATTGCGGCATAGTACCTGGTTTCCGTACGTTTGTATAGTTGAGAAGAGAAATATTCCGAAGCTTCTCCTTCCGAACTATATCTTTTAATAATCTCGCAGTGGGTTTCCTTGAATTTTTCCCAATAGTGGTCGAGATTGGAGATTTGCCGATTAAGGACTGATTTTCTAAGACCAGTTTAATCCTGGTTTTCATCTTCATTGGTCAGGCTCAACAGCAACTTGCTCCTTTCCTTTTGAACTCTTACTAACTTCCCGTGAGTCGTTAGAGACGAAACGCCGGTATCGTCTGATTGCTCGCGAGGGACAGGTAGAGTTTTCTTAGGTCCCATATTGATTTCAGTGGCTTTGACGTTTTGACAATCAGGGTTTTGGGGTAATGGTGATGGTAGCGGTAGAAAGGTTTCGGGGTCCGCGACGCCGACCTCTTCAAGTTCGTCGCCTTTTTCCGGGTTAGAGGAATCTGACTCTAATATTTCTAACTGTTGCAGTTTTCTTTGGATAGATTCTTGAGTGGCATCGACCTAGTCCTTTGCAGTTTCAAAGCACCTTTGTTCAATATAGTCGTGAGACTGATCGACCTTTGTACGACTTTTAACCTTCTTGTCCGTGTCACGAAAATTTTCCAATAGAGAGGAAAGGATTTTTAATTTACTACTCAAAACTCTACTAGATTTTGTATCCCTTACAGAGTCGTGTATTTTCCTTATATCTTCGATCAATAATAATTGAGAGGCATATTCCTTTTCGGTCATTCTAAAATTTCTCGAACGGTTTCAAAGGCTTGTAATAGTCTTTGAACGCGGTATGGGTACAAGTATAAATGGTAAATATGAAATCCTAAATTGTAAATATGAAAATTTAGGGCGTTAAGAGAGGTAGGAAAAAGGTGAAAACGGGTTTCCTTCCAGCGGAGATAGAAAATATGTGTGAAAAGGATCACTTGTGGAAACGATTAGTTGTCACCGTAGGCTTGACAAATACTCTATACTTGATACATAACGACAGCACTGGTGAAAGGAAAATGCGAAACTCAACAAGAAAAGTTTGAAATGGGGTTGGTTGATGTGAACAAGGCCAAGGGATATGTCATCGAACCCTTGGTATAAAAAAGAGGAATTGAGCGAACAATGGCAAAGAAAAGCTAAAGGAACCCGACTTCTGGGACTTGAGATCGACAACAAACGTCCCGGACAATATTTGGTACTTGAAAAAAAATTCAGTTCATGGGAAAATTTCAGTTTCATGGGAAAAATTCTTGATGCTTAAAAGGCGAAAACAATGACCAATTATAGTAATTGTTATATTTAAATATAGGCAAATGCCAAAAATCTCATTTCGGTCCAACTAGAAATATTAGGGTATAAGTTTTTATATTGCTGACGCAATTACCGGTTAGAAAATGAGAACTTCATAGACAACATTAGGGTTAATACTCGTGCTTCGCGATATCTTATTCAAATATTGTTTTCTACTATTATTATTATTAAATTTTTTTTCAAATTTGGCAGACTTCTCTAAAAATATATATTTTTTTTTTTTTTTGTTTGTGGTAATTTTGAGGAGAGGAAGAAAACGAGAGGGAAGGAAACAAAAATTTCAAGCCACGGAATAAGGGAGGATCATCCCAATTACAATATGTTGCAAATTAGTTTACACATTAGCAGCATTTTACTTTACACATTACGGATAGTCCATGAACTATCATACGTTGTCAAATCCTGGAATGTCTATATGACGATTCCCTTGCTCAATAGACTATCCAAGACGCTTGCCTTTGGTAGGGGAAATCTTGGAGTTCTATTAAGCGTGTTTACTTCTTTATTTCAATTATTATTAAATTGATTTCCCGGAAACTCAATGCTCCTACAAGGTCTACCACTTTTTCCCAATGTGTAAAATAAAATATTTAATAAAATATTTAATTACAATTCAAATATTTTAAATATTTAATAAAATAATTAATTAAAAATAAATAATTTAAACTAAAAGGCGAAGGACTCACGATTCCATATTCATCTTGAGGAGTTTGTGGTTTCCCTCCTGAGTTCGGTTCGGTTGTTTTTTGTTTTTTATTTTATGGTGTGGACGCGCCGGTCCCTATAGTTGCGGGCAAAGTTGGAGCCCCGTAAGAATCTTGTTGGGGTTAGTTCATGCTCGCCTAGTGCATGCAACCCTTTTCACTTCACTTTCACTGAATTATTATTACAAATGTTTATTTTTTGTATTTTGACTCTGGGATCTAAACGGCAAGATCCCACCGCTGCCACCAAATGTTTTAACTCGCTGTTTGAGTTAGGAACGGGGAGTGCTTTTAAGGGAGTAGTTCACCCGCCCCCTTTTCTTTTTTTTTTTCTTCTTGTGTTCTAAATATTCTTATTGTGTCCCTTTTTCTGTATTTAAACTTGGAAATTCATTAAAAGAATAAACTTCCCTTTTTCTGATCCCAATATTTTATTGTCCTCAAAAATTACGTTTTCTTTTCTTGCTTACTAATATTCCTATTGTTTCAGAGTTACACTTAGAGTTTTATTTCTTTTAAAAATTTATTCATTTATTCTTTTAAAAATTTATTCATTTAACATGTTTAGCACTTAGAGTTTTGTTCACTGAAAATTTTAAACTTAATTTTCTTTTCTGATTTAAAAATTTCTTCATTCATTTAAAAATTTATTCATTTAACATGTTTGGCACTTAGAGTTTTGTTCATTGAAACTTTTAAACTTAACTTTCTTTTCTGGCTTCCGAATATTTCTGTTGTTTTCAGAGTTACACTTAGAGTTTTATTTCATTTAAAAATTTACTAGTTTCTTAACATGTTTAGCACTTAGAGATTTGTTCATTAAAAATTTTAACTTAATTTTCTTTTCTGATTTAAAAATTTATTCATTCATTTAAAAATTTATTCGTTTAAAAATTTATTCATTTAACATGTTTAGCACTTAGAGTTTTGTTCATTGAAAATTTTAAACTTAACTTTTCTGGCTGACGACAACCCCAAAAGCGACCCTTCAACTCCGCATGGCGATCATGAATGTGCGCGATCAGCGGTTTTCGCCTTTTCTTTCTTCTATCCGCGCTCAAATTTCTAAGAAAAGAATTTCTTAATTGCGCGTGGAGACGGAACCTTATCATGCAACATTGTTGCATGATTGAAAATGCTGCGTCAGGGTTTTTTTTCGGATTTGACGTGCGCGTGTAATTTTTTTTTTGTTGGCGTGAGGGGAGGTTTGAAAGGGGCATGGGGAGCCAGTGTTCGTATGTGTGACTGCCCTTAAGCTCAGTCACAACAGAACCTCGAATCAGGAGGCAGACCAATGGCCTACGCTAGTAGAGTGCTAAACGGTGCTGAAACCAGAAAGCATCAATGTGGTGACTAGAGCCAAGGCTAAGGAACTACAGAAAGCACCAGAGATCGATACTGATCCCGAAACTCAACCAATTTTTGCCAATAATCCTACTCACGAAGAAACAGTCTTAAGAGAAAGAAACGAGACCCTCGTATATAATAACTTATTCCCTAAATTTTTTTTATTACCAATTCCGAATAGCGACCTAGAACAACGATTGACCGACAAACTAAACCTTAACGATAATGTACCTCCCCTAAAACTCAACTCCTTCTTCTGCGATCAGAAGGATTATAATATATACAAATTAAATCTAAATATCAAGAACAATTGGAAAAGGCTATCTCATCCATCCTCAAACTATCGGAAGACCAAAAGTTACCAGAAGCAAATCTATGTATACCTAAAGTACCCCTAAAAACCCTAATAATCATAAAAACAGTCATACGAAGAATCCTGAAGTCGAGTCAAGTTAAAATCAACCTTTATATAAATTCTATCAAAACCCTCATTACTCCCTCGGAGATCAAACAAGCACTCCAAGACTTCCATGAGTCACCCTCAGGAGGCCACCAAGAAGTATGGAGAACCATACAACGAATAAGGAGACAATTTCACTGGAAGGGAATGTCCAAGGACACTGCTAACTACATCATATCCCCCAGATCCCCATCAAATAAGGTCTAGAAACCCCAAGATCCCTATGAAAATCCCTGGAATTAGTTCGAAATCCTTTGAAAGGGTGTATCTCGATGTAGTAGGACCTCTCCCGATCTCCTATTCCGGCAGCAAGTATATCCTCACCTTTCAAGACGATCTCACTAAGTTTTCCGAAGCAATACCAGTACCAAATACATAATCCTCCACCCTGGCAGAAGCCTTCGTTACACACATTGTCTGTAGGCATGGAATACCAGAGAGCGTACTCACGGACCAAGGAGCCAACTTTATAGCAGGAATGTTCGCCGAAGTTTCCAAACTGTTGAAAATACGAAGAATTACTACTACTCCGTATCACCCCCAAACCAACGGTGCCCTGGAACGAAGTCACAGGACACTGATTGAATACCGACGCTCATATACCGATAGAGACCGCCGAACTTGGAACTCCTGGATACCATACGCTATGTTTGTCTATAATACAACTCCACACTCCAGTACCAATTTCTCTCCACATGAACCATTATACGGATTCCCAGCTGAGGTACCCAATAATCTTAAAAACTCCGGTCTGCTACAACTACGACAGCTACGTCAACGAACTAAGGTCGCGGCTACAACTCAGCCATAAAATAGCCAGAGAAACCATCCTAGCATCTAAACAAAAATCTAAAGAATACTACGACAAGGGAACAAAAGGGAAAAACTTCAACGTCGGAGATAGAGTCCTGTTAAAGGCCAGAACGAAAGAAAGCAAACTATCCCCTATATGGCAAGGCCCTTATACAGTCACTCAAATAAACTCTAAGGAAAACACAACCACAAAAATTAATAAAAAAACAAGGAAGGTACACAACAATGACCTAAAAGGATACTTCGAACCTAAATAATTTCCGGCCCCTCTACTTTGTATTTCCATTACTCAGCCTACAATTTCTCGGACATTATATTTTTTCTCATAAATATTCAAGCCCTTCTTTTCTGCTCTACGCTCGGCAGGAAATTGTTTTAGTATGTTCCTGTTGCTTGGTTTTCATCCGATCAAAGAACTCGGACCCCGATTTTATTTTTATTTACCAAAGCTCCTCTTTTCTACTGCTGGAAGAGTGACCCATCTGTTGGTATTTGTACTCTTTTAAGCTCATCTGCCTTCCCCTGAGTAGATAATCTACTATCTCTTTCTAAGCCGTTCGTAGATATCTCCGATTTTATTTGCTCAATAAGGCTTTCGGTTGTCATTAGGGACATAGGCGTCATTTGACCAAGTCATGGGTTTTTTTTCTCAATGAACGTTTCGGAATTTTTTTTTTGTATTATTAATGAGGCTACTCTTGACACATTCAAACTATGAATTCTTTGGAGTTTACTTAATGCTCTTTCGGTTCTAATCAAAACATCCGGATTGGGGCGTTTTCTACTCAAAATTAATATGTCCTCATCTTGTGAAAATAAAAGTCTCGTTCACCTGTTTTGGGTGTATCTTGTAAGAAAATTATCAAGTTTTTCTCCGGAAGGAATTTATTATCTCATAAGACTTACTCTCTCTCTCTCTGTAAGGCATAGTTATATTTGTTTCAAAAACAACTAATTTTTTTTATGAATATCAAATTTCCGCGAGAGCTGATGTCTAATTAAAAACTCTGTCAGCTCATAATAAGTATATGGTAGCATTAGTTTAAAAATCTAACAAAAATGCATTTTGAAACATATGAAAAACGTTCGACTTTAGACCTAGTCCTTATCTATAAAATTTTTTTTTTATATTCTTTTTTTCTTCTCTCTCTCTCTCTCTCTCTTCTCCTCCCCTTTATTTCCTCTTTTCTTCCTCTGAGACCATCCGGAACGAAACTTTACAATTCGAACCCCTCGCTTCCGAAATCTCTATGAATTATTGTTGATCTACATTTTGGTCATCGACAGCAGTCTTTTAATACCTTGAGTACATGTATCACGCTCCACGTTAATTGATAGCTAATTCGCGGTGTATTTTAAGTATTTTACTTTAAAGTATCCAAATCTGTTTCCCTGTAGATTTTCAAATCTCCGAACTATTACAAATGGGTTGTCGTATTTAGTTCAGATCCGAGTACAACCTTAGCAATCGCTCGGCTGCCAGTTCGCAATAAGTACCCTCGGTCTAAAACCAAATAACCTTATACCCTTAAAAACATTCACAAAATACATACAGTATAACAACCCCCCCCCCCCCCCCCCCCGCCCCCTTTGACATACACTACGCGTAGGGATCACATCAAATACACCAAAACCCAATTAATAAACCTATATTTTACACAAATAAAGAGTAAAAAAAAAAAGGATCCCACCTACCAACTCGAACGTGTGCATAAACTTAGATAACAAATAGCGTATATACATAGACATAAGATTAAATAGATACTGTAAAAACCATATTGTAAACGGCACGCACGACCTACCCTTAGCAAAATTTTTCTTTTTCTTCAAAAAATAATAAATGAAAATTTTCAAAATTAAAAATTTTGTTACCCCTAGAAGGATGGTGTGTTATGAAAATAAATGTTCATACCCCAAAAAAAAAATATGTATAAAAAAATCGAAAATTTAAAGTTTGCTAAAAAACTAAAACGCTAAATTTAAAATCAATCGTGGCAGAACGGGATCTTAAAAATCTGCATGCAAAAAAATTTCTGTTATCGCAGATCTCGTTCTGCCTATCTATTGATACCACTGATCCTCTGGGAACAAACGAACCATCTGTTATTCTCGGAGACATCCGCCCCTTTGAGTGCACGTCAAATCAATTCAACAATTGATTTCAAAATCAAAATCGAAGAATTGATCTTTCGTGCATTGTGACCAAACTCGCTTGATTCCGTGGGAATCAAATGAGTTGGACAATGATCACCTCTAAATCCATGAAATTTAAAAAGAAAGAATTGGTATTTCATGGATTGGAGCTCCGTTGTCCGGTCATTTTTTGCTGCAGGATAAAACCTGCCAGATTTTTCGAGACAAGTCAGTCCATGATGGGAGTCGAATTTGGGAGAGGACGTCGTGCCGCTGAAACAAAGAATTTAAAAAGTGAATGTAATCAAACTCAGTTAAAATTGTTAATTTAAAATTGAAAATGCTAATTAAAAATTGAAAATGTGAATTTATTAAATTATCGAACTTAGTTAAAATTGTTAAATTGATAATACTATATAAAGATTTAAAATATGAAATTATTTAATTATCGAACATAGTTTAAAATTGCTAATTTCAAATTGAAAATGCTATATTAAAATTGAAAATGTGAATTTATTATATATCGAACTTAGTTTAAAATTGCTAATTTAAAATTAAAATACTATATAAAACATGAAAATGTGAATTTATTAAATATCGAACTTAGTTTAAAAATACTCAGTTGTATTGAAAATATTATGTAAAACAGAAAAGAAAGGAGAATGCGAACAGATTAAAGAATAAGAAATAATTTAAAATTTAATTGTCTTATTTCAACGGGCTTGAGTGATCTTACCCACAAGCACTCCTCTACCCCTTGTTACGAAAAGAAAAAAAAACTTAATTCCAAGACACATGTGTTCGTAACATAAAATTTCGGTGGCAGCGGTAGGATCCCACTACTTATGGCATCCAGTGTATCCAGAGATTGAGAAACCAGAGTTTCCAACGATCCTGTATATCCAGTGTATCCGGTGTATCCAGTCTCAGTCATATCCAGCATCAACCGGAATCAATCATAAGGTCAGCGTAATTTAATTCGATTTATCTTTTTGAACATAAATGTATACATAAATATAGAAGTGAAAACTATTGTAAAAAAAAATATAACGGGGGATCCTTTCCTAATATTTTTTTCTCTCTCTCTATCCTTATTCCGGCGAAGACTTCAAACAACTCCCATGTAACAATTCTACTCTTCAATATACTCAATATACTCCCTACTCCAAATCTATAGTTGACCTGAAGGTACTTTAAAACTGGCTAAGGTAACCTAAACTCGGCTTTAAACGACCTTATTTGAATTTTTTTGACTTGATAACGTCTTATAAATCGATGGCCGGCTGCACAAATGAAAAATCGTGACTCATTGTCACTTTCCGCCTGAGCTGAGCGGACGAATGAGAGATTCGTACATTAGTTTGGATTCATCAGAGATTCTTGAATCCACGTATGAACGAATCTCTCATGAATTCACTCTCATACGCGTATGTACGAATAAATAAATTGTTAATACAAAGCATATTGTTACTTATAATTAATCTGCATAATTTAAGTAAAAAAATTTATTGAAAAAATTTACATTTTCAATTAGCTCCTTCTTTGTATTATACAAAAAAATGATAATTCAGTGAAAATAATTCAATTCAATTCATAAAAGTAGGCAATTTTTCATCAATGTTTTCTTATGACGTTATCACGTAAAATTATCGTCCGTAAACCGACTTTACAGACAACCAATGTTTTTTTTTTTTGGAGAAGATGTTCTTATTTAATACTTTTAAATTATTCTATCTTGAAGAAAAATGTAAATACAAAACTAAGTAGTCTCCTAAAACTAAGTTAGCTGAATCGAAAATAGATTTTTTTGAATATTTTGCGTCCTCTTCCATTGTCAAAAATATATAACAAAAAAAAAACTAACCTTGTCAAACCAATACGACCCTAAAACATGGTCATAGTCGTGAATGACACTAACTTCATTTACAAAGCATCTAAGAAGGTTCGTAAATACGTGGCGAAACTACCCCTCGAGGACCAACAAAAGGTAACCATTGCCCTGGAAAAAATATTCGAATGGTTACAATTGGAGGTCCACTTAAACGGAAATTCATTTCGGGACGAATTTACCAGCACCTATCGGGGAAGATGTCACGTAGCGATGTTTATGATCCTTCAGATTACTAGCCATCCTAGTTATACAACACTCTTTAACTGCTGAAGAATAAGAAATCTCCAAAAAAAAAAAAATGTATTTCGTAATCTAGTATAATCTATTACAATCTTAGTTTCGATCAAACAATATTTTGGTTTCACCAAATTAATGTTAGCCTGGTTAAGGTAATTTCGATTCCTCCAACTTAATTTTCAGTTCCAGTTTTACCTGCCTTCTAAATAATTAGTTTTTTTTTCCTACAAAATGATCGATAACCCATATCCATCCATATCTATCCATATTCAACCTACACCTTCTTGAGAGCTTATCCGCGTAATGACCCAAAATGAGTATAGCAACCTTATTAAAGCACAGCTAGAACTCACCACGAAAATAAAAAGGCTACACGCGACAATCCCTGCGACCAAATCCGTTAGAATACTATCTAACAAACTTAAAACCTTATCCGATTTGTGGGACAGTTTTTTTGAGAACGACACTAGGATAAAGAGTTATCCTAAAGAGACCAACAACAAGGATCGGACACCGAAGAAGTCGGGTCCCAAACCACCGTCGCCTCACCTATCAGCAACCATGACTTAGCCACTATGCCCTCTAATCTCCCTCTGATGGGGAACCAACACGCCATGTCGATCACTCCCTTAATGTGTCTGCTTCGACGTCAAAAACTAATCTACTCAAAACTCAAAAGAACGGAGCAAACAACTATTGCGATTAGCAGATAGTGTCGTTACACACAGCCTGGTAGGAGCCAACCAGTCTATGATAAATCGAAAGGTCAGTCTTCTCGACCAATACTGGGAACCCTTCAAGGGCATCCACTTCGAATTGGTCAAGGATTTCGCACCGGAAGACGAAAATCTAGAATATTTTTCCTCTCGAATTTTCGAATCTACGGAGACCAAATACTACAACGCCATAGATCGCTTAATGGTATTCGTTGACGAGTATAGCGCATCTGGACGTTTAGGAAATACGTCCGCAGTCGAAAATCAGACCAAATTCGTATCTTCATTCTCATTGTCTCACGCAGAAAGCCTTATTTCCGAATTTCAAGGCGAATCAAGAAACCTACACAAATTTATCTCTTGCGCAGATGACGTCTTCAATACTGTCCAATGCAAAACTGGCCACAAATTTTTCCTGAGCGTTATCAAAAATAAACTGTCCGGAAGTGCGTACGAGGTAATTAGATATCATCAAGACTACTCTTGTAAGGACTTAAAATTGGCACTCTGTACTAAGTTTGAAACCAAACTATCGCGGTTCACACTGCAAAATCAGCTAAATCAGATACGCCAGAAACCCGGAGAACCTACTAGGGAATTCGTGCAACGAATTACCTCTACTCTCTCTCCCCTAAACGAAGCTTCCAGGTCGTACACCAGAGATGAAATCCTCTTAAGTTCCATAATCAACGATAATAAAACCCAAGCCGTAAGAGCTCTCGAAGATGGCCTATCAAATGGTCAACTCCAGATGCTAGCCAAGGTTTACCCAGTAAAAAAAACTAAGCCTTCTCTCGAACAACGTGCTAGAACACGCCTCTAGGATAGAAGCAAGACCAGAGAGCCATAAAATCCGGAACGACTTTGCTAGAGGATCACCGAACCAGATGAACCAAAACGAAATTGTCAGAGGTCAGAATTTGCCAACGACTCACCCCAATAGACCTCAGCAGCAAAGACCACCACCAACCTGCTACAAGTGTGAGAAACCCGGACATATTGCACCACAATGCTCCCAAGGAAACCGTCCAATTCCTCCCCCAGCCAATAAACGTCCTCCACACCATAGCTACTCTACTTATGTCAGCTAGATAATGTTGGGTTTTTCCCATATATTGGGGAAGCGTGTCTGAGGATACCCTTCTAGTGTTGGTTGGGGAACAATTTATTTCCAGTTCTTTTCGGGTTTTACAAATATATTGCCTTTGCTTAATAACCTAGGGAACATCTACCTTAGTTAATACTAAGGGCCTACATGTCCTAGCTATGGAAGCAGTTTTCCGGAGACCATAAGGAGTTCCTCCTCACCAATGTGACCAATTCCTCCACCGAATTAACCCTTTTCAATTCCCCTTGTTCCGAATTTCCAACTACTAATTCCTTCCTTGTGCTCTCTTTACAATTCCTCTATTTGACAAGTCAATTTAATTTATCGGGTCTCTCTCTATAATCTTTAGTTAACATTCTCTCCTTTTATAATTTCAGACTAACAATTTCTCTTTTCACAAACCAAATTCTTAACTTTCCTTGTAGTTCTCTTGTTTGTCTCAATTTTTTAATTATTGATCTCTCTTTTACAATATTCCATTAACCAACTCTCTTTTTACAAATGGAATTCTCAATTTTCTTTATAGTTTTTTTATTTCTCCCAACTTCTAATTGTCAATCTCTCTTTTACAAATTCCAGTTCACCAACTCTCTTTTCACAAATCAAATTCTTAGTTTTCTTTACAGTTTTCTTATTTCTCTCAATTTCTAATTGTCAATCTCTCTTTTACAATACTCAATTAACCAACTCTCTTTTTACAAATCGAATTTTAAATTTTTTTTACAGTTTTCTTATTTCTCTCAATTTCTAATTGTCAACCTCTTTTTTACAAATTCCAGTTAACCAACTCTCTTTTCACAAATCAGATTCTTAATTTTCTCTACAGTTTACTTATTTCTCTCAATTACTAATTGTCAATCTCTCTTTTACAAATTCCATTTAACCAACTCTCTTTTCACAAATCAAATTCTTAATTTTCTTTACAGTTTTCTTATTTCTCTAAATTTCTAATTGTCAATCTCTCTTTTACAAATTCCATTTAACCAACTCTCTTTTCACAAATCAAATTCTTAATTTTCTTTACAATTTTCTTATTTCTCACAATTTGTAATTGTCAATCTCTCTTTTACAAATTCCATTTAACCAACTCTCTTTTCACAAATCAAATTCTTAATTTTCTTTACAGTTTTCTTATTTCTCACAATTTCCAATTGTCAACCTCTCTTTTACAAATTCCAGTTAACCAACTCTCTTTTCACAAATGAAATTCTTAATTTTCTCTACAGGTTTCATATTTCTCTCAATTTCTAATTGTAAATCTCTCTTTTACAAATTCCAGTTAACCAACTCTCTTTTCACAAATCAAATTCTTAAATCTTTTTATTTCAACAAATCTGTCCTATTCTAATTAGCGAAACATTCCCCTCTGTCGTGCCCTTACTTCTTTGCGGGTTTCCCTGCTCTCTATTTTTCTCTGGAAGTACGCTTCCGAACTGGAGCGACGCTTCTTAGGTGGTGAAGGTGCGGGAGGGTCCGTGAGCGTAAGTCGAGGGTGACGCTGGCGATACTCTTCGATGGAGATGGGTCGAGGTCCGGCGGTTGGGTCCTGGAGTGCTTCTTGCAAGGTTGGGAGATGTCGACCAGTCATCTAAGGCGAGAGAGAGAGAGGGTTGAGCCTGTTGCCTACGAGGGCAATTCAGATTCTATTAGGTAGCTGACTACGTGGTCAGGTTACCTTTAGGAACGGAGTGCGTGAGCCTGGGCAAGAAAGTTCGTGACTGGGTGGTCTTCCTTCTCTGGGAGTCTTCGCTGGATCCTTCAATGGGGTCTGCACTGGAGTCTTCTAATTGTCTTCGAAGGTGTCTTCAAAAGCGTCTTCGCTGGTATCTTTTCCGGGGTCTTTACTGGCGTCTTTACTGGGATCTTCTCTGGGTTCTTCTCTGGGGTTGTCGCTGAAGTCTCTACTGGAGTCTCTACTGGAGTCTGCACTGGAGTTGCTGGTTGGCTGGTCTTCTGTGGCGTCCACTCTGACTATCCCACGATACACACTGCCTTGATTGAACTTTTCAAGCGCTATTTATTTTGTAAATTGTGCAGCACCCTGGCTGATCGAACGCGATCGATGATTCCGCGAAATCGTAGTCATGTGACAAGCTGGTGATCCAACATACTCAGTCGTGGACCCTATATCATTTGTACGATGCTGACCTATGTATTTGCACTCCACGTGCCGGCAATGATGAACATCCGGTGATGATGACCCTGAAAGTGCATAACTACCTAATTCCATTTGGTTTCCCTGACTTTGCATTCAACGATGGCCATGAATTTTCATTTTCCATGTGCATTCCATTGGTGGTGTCGGAATACAAACGTCTATGTTTGTTGTCGCCTCATGCAGGTAAGTGCTGGGCCAGCGTTTTCCCATCGTGGGAAACGATGCACTTATTTTTTCATTTTTTCAGGCGGGTCAAGGGGGGGGGGGGCATTTGTTGGGGATAATGCTGTTTACCATCAGTCGTCGCGTTTCCGTCGAACGGTAAAGGTGCGACTTTGAGTGATCTTTATTATTATTCGTTGGTGAGTATTAACACCAAATCGATTGTCGTCGATCGTATGTGCTAGGAATTCGTATGTGCTTTTGTGTCCTTAACAATAACCTCCTTTTGCAGATATTGTAAGAAAATAGGTCACGAAATTCAAGAATACAGAACTAGGGAATACAATAGCTCTAGGTTCCGACCTCCTAACCGCTCGGTGGAAAACACAGCGAATCAAGGAAATCAGGAACCAACTCCTTCCTCCTCTACCCCTCAAATTGTACCCCCTACAGAACAAAAAAGCTAGTGAACGCGGAGACAAATTGTCCGACTTAACCCTAAACAGTCTAAAGAAACCACACTAATTTTACCCAAAGCCAGGATGTTAGAATTACCACTGAACCTCGACCATCGGAATCTTACCATTGCCTTCCCCTTAAATATAAACAAAACAACCAAAACCTAATTCATCCTCGACACCGGATCAGAAATAAGTTTGTTAAAATCTTCTTCCCTAATCCCAGAGAGCAAATACAACCACGATGTAATCTATAACATCACAACCCTATTCTTTAAATCTACCTTAGGGACGTTGTCGCTGAACGAATCCACCCCATTAGAACACTCGTTTCACATACTCGGAAAAGAATTTTCACTGCATTATGACGGGTTACTTGGTCATGATTTTCTCCGAAAAACAAACGCCACAATTGATTATAAAAATAAAACTATGTCCTTAATGATCAGTTCCGAAAACTCATGTTCAAGCACCTCCTTTGAAAACCCAAACACGAAAGTGTTACCACTAAAGCAAACCAAGGGGGCCAACTTCTCTTCTTGTTTGTTGGACAGGACAAGTGAAGTTGTCACTATTCCAGCTCGGGTTGAAATGGTCATTACAGTGCCATTACCAACCATATCCGAAGCTGAAATAGTTACTATCAACAAAGAAATCAAACCAGGTGTTATATTGGGCAATACAATTGCAAAACCAATTCACGAGTCTGTGGATATCGTTGTCCTCAACAACAACGAAGAAGACGTAACTATACGAAGAGAAAAGATCCATCTCGATTGCCAAAATTTGGATGACTTCGACGTACTACTGCCCGATTACGACAATGATCCAACGAGAGGGAGAATTAGAAAGTTACTAGAACTCTTTAAGTTGGACCACTGCAACAACGAAGAGTTTGACAGCGTTAGAGAATTAGTCAGGAAGTATAACAGTCTCTTCTTTCTAGAACGAGACCACCTGACGTTCACGAACGCTGCCACTCACTCTATCGACACGATTCCTAACCAACCTCCGATTTACACAAAGCCTTACGGGTTACCCGAAGCAAACAGGAAGGACGAAGATCGACAAATTCAAGGCATGCTAGAGAACAGAATCATCCAGCCTTCGAATAGCCCTCGGAATTCCCCCCTGGTGCTAGTCCCTAAAACACCGGACGAACATGGAAACAAGAAATGGCGGGTTGTGGTTGATTTCCGCAAGCTAAACAACGTCACAGTAGGTGATGAATTTCCCTTAATATATGTGAAATACTAGATCAATTGGGAAAATCGAAATACTTCACTACCTTGGATTTAGCTAATGGATTCCACCAGATTTTGATGAACACCAGGGACAGTGAGAAAACAGCGTTCAGCACCCCGTATGGTCACTACGAATATACCCGTATGCCCTTTGGGTTAAAAGGCGCACCGGCGACCTTCCAGCGAACCATGAATAACGTATTGTCAGGCCTCCAGAGCATCCATTGTTTTATTTATATGAACGACATCGTACTCCATAGGTATAATCTAAGAGAACATAACGATAGGCTTAAGGCCGTGTTTGAAAGACTTATGGAATACAATTTCAAACTGCAAGTAGAAAAATGTCATTTCTTGAGGACGGAGATTATGTATTTAGGACATCTAATTACGGACGACGGCGTAAAGCCTAATCCAGCTAGGATACAGAGTCTAAAGACCTACCCTCGACCCAAGAAGGCCGAAGACATTAGAGCCTTCCTAGGATTCGTTGAAGGAATTTGTCGTCACAGCTGACGCTATCTAGCCATTGGAGACGTCCTGTCCGAGAACTGTTTTAACTCGCTGTTCGAGTTAGGAACGGGGAGTGCTTCTAAGGGGGAAGCTCCCACGTCCCCCTTTTTTTTCTTCTTGTGTTCTAAATATTCTTATTGTGTCTTTTTCTTCTGTATTTACACTTGGAATTTCATTAAAAGAATAAACTTCCCTTTTTCTGTTCTCAATATTTTATTGTCTTCAAAAATTACGTTTTCTTTTCTGGCTTCCTAATATTTCTGTTGTTTCAGAGTTACACTTAGAGTTGTATTTCATTTAAAAATTTATTCATTTATTCTTTTAAAAATTTATTCATTTAACATGTTTAGCACCTAGAGTTTTTTTCATTGAAAATTTTAAACTTAATTTTCTTTTCTGATTTAAAAATTTATTCATTCATTTAAAAATTTATTCATTTAAAAATTTATTCATGTTAAATGTTAAGCACTTAGAGTTTTGTTCATTGAAAATTTTAAACTTAACTTTCTTTTCTGGCTTCCGAATATTTCTGTTGTTTTCAGAGTTACATTAAGAGTTTTATTTCATTTAAAAATTTATTCATTTCTTAACATGTTTAGCACTTAGAGATTTGTTCATTAAAAATTTAAACTTAATTTTCTTTTCTGATTTAAAAATTTATTCGGTCATTTAAAAATTTATTCGCTTAAAAATTTATTCATTTAACATGTTCATTGAAAATTTTAAACTTAACTTTCCTGGCCTCCGAATATTTCTGTTTTATTCAGAGTGACACTTAGAGTTTTAGTCCATTAAAAAATTTATTCATTTATTTCTTTTAAAAATTTATTCATTTTAAAATTTATCCATTAAACATGTTTAGCACTTAGAGTTCATAGAAAATTTTAAACTTAACTTTTCTGGCTTCCGAATATATCTGTTATTTTCAGAGTTACACTTAGAGTTTTAGTTCATTCAAAAATTTATTCATTTATTCTTTTAAAAATTTATTCATTTAACATGTTTAGCACTTAGAGTTTTGTTCATTGAAAATTTTAAACTTAACTCTTCTGGCTTCCGACCCCCCCCAAAAGCGACCCTTCAACTCCGACTGCCAACTCCCGACTGACACCGCGATGGTTTCTCCCTCTTTTATCAGCGGCGAAAATCGCTGATAGCGCATTTTTGGAATGTCGCGCACTGCAACCATGAATGTGCGCGATCAGCGGTTTTCGCCTTTTCTTTCTTCTGTCCGCGCTCAAATTTCTAAGAAAAGAATTTCTTAGCTGCGCGTGGAGACGGAACCTGATCATGCAATATTGTTGCATGTTGTAAAATGCTGCGCCTGGAGATGAAACCTGATCATGCAACATTGTTGCATGATTCAAAATGCTGCGTCAGCGTTTTTTTTTCAGATTTGACGTGCGCGTGTAATTTTTTTTTTGGCGTGTGGGGAGGAGGGGCATGGGGAGCCAGTGTACGTATGTGTGACTGCCTTTAGGCTCAGTCACGACATTCCACCCCCCTTGGGAAAACAAAATTTTTTTTGTTTTCAAAAAGAAAAAAAAATTTTGTTCTTACAATTTCGTATTTATTTTGCTCTATTCTAAACACAGTTAGATTTTGTGTTTTTACACGTTCTGTTATATATAAAAAGGCTTCTTTTATAAAAATGTGTCTAGCTATTCTAGACTCTTTAAACACAACATATGTGTTTTAACAGATTTTCTCCTACAGAAACATGCCTATCTAGGCTTATATAACACAATATATGTGTCTTAACAATTTCTTTGAGATTGTTACTATCTCCATTTCCTTTTGTTGACGTGATAACATCTTATAAATCGATGAACGCCGGCTGCACACACGAAAAAGCATGACTCATTGTCACGTTCCACCTGTTTATTTACATCGAATCAGGATGATTTTACTAATTTCAATCACTTCAGCTAGTTTCCCTAAACCGGATTAAATTTAACTGGTTTCACTATAATTTTGTAATTTTTTTTACAGTAATTTCGAATTTGGTCTGCAAAGCAAAGTTGTTTCAACCGGATTAACTTCAGCTAGTTTCCCTAAACCGGATTAAATTTAGCCGGTTTTACTATAATTTTGTGTTTTTTTTTGACAGTCAGGTCGAATTTAGTTTGCAAAGTAAAGTTGCTTAAACCGGATTAACTTCAGCTAGTTTCCCTAAACCGGATTAAATTTAGCCGGTTTCACTATAATTTTGTAATTTTTTTTACAGTAATTTCGAATTTAGTCTTCAAAGCAAAGTTGTTTCAACCGGATCAACTTCAGCTAGTTTCTTTAAACCGGATTAAATTTAGCCGGTTTAACTATAATTTTTTCATCAATGTTTTCTCATGACGTTATCACGTAAAATTATCGTCCGTAAACCGACTTTACAGCCAACCAATTTTTTTATAATTTCTTATAGTTAGGAACGGGGAGTGCTTTAGTAGAAGTTCACCCATACCCTTTTGATAATTATAAAAAAATTCTTTTGCAAGGATATGCCTATCTATTTAAGGCCCTTTTTAATACAAATTTAATCGATGTGTTTTAATAATTCTTATTATAAAATATGTCTAGTTATTCTAGACCTTTATTTAGACGCGACATTTGTGTCTTTTTTCTAACTTCTAATGTCTTAAGGTATCTTCATCTAGTACAAAATTGTCCCTAATGTTGGAGCGATCCTCTCTTATTTACTTTTATTAAATTTTGATGAAGGTTAGTGGTTGATTTAGTATAAGCTAGTATTGGTTAATCCTGATTATATTGGTTCTAGTACTTGTATAAAACGATAAGGGTTAAGAGCTTGAACCGTAATCAATGGGGGTAAAGTTAAAGGTGTTGTGATGCGTCGCGTCATCTAAAAAGAAGGGAGGTTAGAACATAACAAATAAATAATGCGAGTCACTAACCATACCCGCAACACATATGAATCTAAAAAACATAATGCACCAGAAATTTAACATACTCACTCGAACATGTCACGCGAGAAGTCGATGTCGGTGTTTATGTTTACACAACATAGTCCACACAGCGAGCAACATAGTCCACACGGATAGTGCACACGGAGTATTTCATGGGGAATAAAACATAAAGCATAAAGCATAGAAAACTGCCTAAAAAGCATAAAACACCAAAAGTTAAACATGCACTATACTTACCATCAAGCGTAAACACAACACGGTGGAACAATGTAAATAAACCTACGAATATGTAAAATGTAAACAAACTTACTATTTCATAACACTTACGTGAGCATTGGATCCCGGAAACCTATGTCAACAACATGAAATTCACTACCGAACATAAAACACGCGACATCACAACACGTTCTTAACCTAGACTGAAACGTCAAAACGAAACATGGGGAAACGTAAACAACTCCATCAACTTACTTTGATCTAAAAACCTCCGCCCGTCACCGGTAGATTGCGCCATGCAGAAGTTAAGTGCGTTTCGTAATTGACGGCAACCTCGCTCCAACGGTCAAAAATCCCGGTTGCTTGGAATAAAAAGCGGAGAAAAATTGGGGATATCACCAGTAGTTGGATCAACTTCAAAACCTTAAAAGTCAGGCAGACCATTCACGGGAGTAGACATACAAGGAGAAGTGAGTAATCCAAACCGAACAAGGTTCTAGAAGCCTATCGGTTCGCTGGGAGCTTGAGTTTGAAAGTGGTCATAGTAACCCATCAAACTCAAGTTCGAATTTGTCAAACCGAACAAGGTTCTAGAAACCTATCGGTTTCTGCGTTGGGAGCTCGAGCTTGAAAGTGGTCACAGTAACCCATCAAACTCGAGCTCGAAGCTGCAAAACCGAACAAGGTTCTCGAAACCTATCGGTGCAGTAAGGAACTTCGTGTTGAAAGTGGTCACCAGAACCCATCACCTAGTTCCAAGTACGGCGTCATTAAAGTGGCTACTTCATAGTGTCGGGGACGTCGCGAACAAGTTTAGAGGAGGCGTTGCGTGATTCCAGGGCCGGACAGAGGCCGATTACCCTGGAGGAGTACCGAGCCAGGAATCGGGGCAAGCAATAAGTCGTCGCGCCACCGGTCGTAGATGCAGAGCGTCCCGTGAAATATAGAACTGGAGTGGATTCCAACTTCAGGCGGGCCATAGAGGAGGTTCGTCGTCGTCTGCTGCTGGCAGTAGGGAAAGAGGAGCGCCTGCGGATCAACAAGGAGATCCAGCGGCTCCATAACGAGCGGTTGAAATATCGCCGCAGCAAGAGAAGTAATAATAGAATTAAGAAAGCAATTGTAAAATAGATTGAATGGAATGGAATAAATGGAATGAAAACTGAATAAAATTAGGATTAAAAACACAAAATTTAGAAACATGAAATCAGACAAGAAGGTAAAGTAAATTTGAATCTGGCTAAGTAGTGAAATGAAAAGGTAATAAGTAGATTGGTTACACGGACGTTTGATTTATAACAAATATTAGGAAGATAACTAGTAGATTGGTAACATTAGCGTTTGATTTATATAAAATCTTAGGAAGGTAATTAGTAGATTTGTCGCTTGGACGTTGGATTTGTATAAAGCTTAAGGAAAATGAATGTAAATGTGAAAGAGAAGTGTAATTAGAATAAGCACAATAATAAATATTAAGCCAACTTAAAACTTGTGTCAAGCCTGCTTTCAACATTGAACTGGTTAACATTGAGAATTGGAACCATAACAAAACGAAACAAAAATACATAACAAAACTGGCGCAGCCGCACTAAAGAACCTAAACGCACAGAAAATAATATTGAGCAAAATTAATCAAATTGAATTTAAATAAGGCATATGTTGAAGGTACGCTGTAGAATATAAGACATAAAAAAGGATTGTTTGTATAAGTTATTTATTAAGGAATATTTGTATTAAAATTGTTACAAGCTGAAAAAAGAAAAAACAAAAAACAAAGATATACGAAATTAAAAAAGGATACAATAAAAGAATAATACTAAACACAAAAATACATAAAAACATAAAACAAAAAAAAAAACAAAAAAAGGATACATAAAAAAAAAATATATATATATATCAGAAAAAAGAAATATAAATAGGAAAAGAAATTAAAAATATTCAAGGAAAAAATATTTAGTTAGTAAAAATTAGTCATAACAAAATGATAAAACAAACGAAAAACACAGTATATGGACCAGTCAACCCCGAAACCGTCTCTGAAGTCGTCTATAACTAGATTTTCGAGGTTTCTAGACTACTTCTCACTTCATAATCCGGAACCGGAATTCTCTACAAGCACTGAGGAAACCCACACAGGTGAAGAATCTAACGAAAAGAAGGACAACGAGGAAGAAACAAATAACAAAACTTACGTATTGATGTCAAGCAACCAGGAAACTTATCAGATAACAGAACCGGGAATAGAAAATCAGATAGAAGGAAATACAGAAACAGGAGATATACAACAAACACCAGAAGAGCCAGAAACAGACATAGTGCAGCTGAGACACGGGAGAAAATATTGTAAGACGAACTCGGACCAAGGAAAAGACGACCACGCCAACAACAAACCACAGCCAACAATAAACACACGAACAGAGATCGAGAAAAAAGAAATTGAGGAAACAAAAGGAATTGAAAACAAGAAGATGGCCAACATAACTTTAGTAAACAACATGTTACACAACAACGTACCGATACTAATGGGGGAAGACAGCCCCCGAAAACAAAATGAAGTAAATGAATTTATTAGTTGCGCGCGCCTGGGATACGAGACCCTCACTGAAGCGCAAGATAAGGCGCTCTTTATAAGACTATTACCAACACGATTAAGAGGAAGAGCCCTAGAAGTTGCACAAGCTGGAGTAAACGATACACTTGAGGATATATTCAACACTCTTAGGTCGAACTTAATCCAGAATACCTCCTACATAACTCTAAACACTCAATTAAGAAACGTGCAGCAATTACCCATGGAAACACTAATGGGCTACTTCAATAGGGTGAAAACACTCATAAATGCTTGCAAGAACGCAGCAGAACAACAATACGCCAACGGGGGTGAAGGTTTAAAAATCGAAATCGAGGAAGAAGGCCTGCATGGCTTTAAGTTAGGGATAACAAACTCTAACTACAAGTTCTACCTGCTCCAAGATTGCGAAAACAACTTAGAAGCCTTAGGAAGAAAAATAGCAAGGCTTGAGCAGACTGAGCAATGTATGAATCAGCACCTAGCTAGTCAGCAACCCGTAATCCCAGGACTAAACACGATGAACCAACCTAGAAACCAGTTTTACAATCAAGTGAAAAGAGAACCCCGAACGTTTGGACAAAATCAGCAACAACCACAATACCAGGCCGCGAGAAACTATAATGGGTACCAAGAGACACCAAGAAACTACAACACCAATACACCCCGGGAGAAACAGGATAAACGGCAGATAAGATGTCATTTCTAAGGAAGACCAGGACACGTGATAGCCGAATGTCGTACGAAGCAAATGACGCCATTCTGCCCAAGCTGTAAGACGTATGGCCACACGATTCAAAACTGTAACGCGCACGGCAGAAATCAACAAAATTCAGCTTCAAACACATATAGAGGTCATCAAGTGAATCATACCATCGGGAACACAGTGGACGGAAAATGCAATTTCTGTCTGGAAAGTGGACGTATGGAGGACCGGTGTTATTTAAGAGAGAGATGGGAACGGTTGCAGCTAGAAAAACAAACAGCAAACCTACAAACGGAAAACTGCGAGGAGACGACCGGGCACACCGCGAGTCGTCGCTAAAAGAAAAAGAAAAGCGGTGTGAAACATGTCCAGACGTCCCTATAGTAAGTTTACCCCTAAATATTACGAGAAGAAGCAGAAATAAGTTCATAGTGGACACAGGAGCCGAAATAAGTCTTATAAAGGAGGAAGAAATTAATGAATCAATGGAAAAAGACATAAACAGAAAAGAGATTATCACACTCAACACGATTTCAGGGGAAATATCCTCAAAGGGAACCATCACAGGACACATAAAATTAGATAAGATATATCCATGCAAGTTCCATATTGTCGAAACTGTCAACCAAGGTAGTATAACGGGCCTGCTGGGCAACGACTTTCTGTCCAGGCATTGCAACATCGAGGGCCCCGCGAAGAAGCTCGTGTTCTTGTCCACAAGTAATGGGCAAAGAACGGTTATCAAATTCGAAGAAAACCAAAACCGAAATACAAACGACGTTCATTTTGTGGACGTCATAGCAGCTGGTAAAACAAATCATGAGCGTAGTCATGCCAGGGAGGAAAACACCCGAGAATTCCAAAGTAGAACTACTATGGGGGGTGATACGAAACCTGCAATACTGGAAAAAGATTACGCCGAGCAACCAGAGGAATCCCGACAAACGGAGAAACCAAAGCAGTCCGAATACATGTGATAACACAGGGGAAGTAATGCCTACAGCGGAAGTGTTGAAAGATCTTGGAAAACTCTTCGAGACAGGTACAACGCATGAAAACTACGAGAGTGGGATGCGTACCGGGGGGAGTAATTTAAAATGTTTTCCATCCCATACTCGCACGTATGGGGAGAACGAAGAAAGCTGCGAAGAAAGTAATTTGCAATGTTTTCCATTCCATACTCGCACGTATGGGGAAAACGAAGAAAGCTGCGAAAAAAGTTGCTCAAAGGAGGAATTTATAACCACAGAGCCCAGGAACATCATAATACCGGGAAGGACAGTGAAATGTGTGGAAATGATCACGGAAAAAGAAGGACAATAAGTAACCGAAGGAAAGGAGATAAAACCGGGTGTATATATTAGTAACGCGCTCGTGAGGTCAACAAATGGTAAAATAAAACTGAGCGTACTGAATATAAGCAATTATAAAGTAGAAGTGAACAATGTGACAGTAAAATTGAGCAAATACGAAGAAACGACAGCACCAAACAACAACGATACTAATAACTCTGAGCAAAAACTCGTCAATTGTATTAGCACCGAGGAATGGAAACCAGGAAAAAGAGAAACTCAGATAAAAAAACTAATAAGCTTAGAAACCAATTTGAACATCGAAGAGAGGAGGGAAATGCATAAAATTATTGAAGAATTCCAAGACGTTTTTCATTTACCGGGAGGGAAACTGGGGCACACAGCAACAGTGCAGCATGAAATACGGATACAACCAGGGAAACAACCTATCAAGTGCAAGATGTACCGCCTGCCGGAGATGCAAAGAGAGATAATAACGGAAGAAATACAAAGATTACTCGAGGAAGACATAGTAGAACCAAGCTGGAGCGAATGGAACGCACCATTGCTAGTAGTCCCAAAGAAACCGGGACCTGAGGGACAGAAGCGATGGCGAATAGTGGTCGATTACAGGAAACTAAATGAAGTCACCGAGGGGGATGCTTATCCACTACCCAGAATTGAAGATATCCTGGATCAGCTGGGAAATTCTCGGTATTTCTCAGTACTCGATCTCGCCAGCGGATACCACCAAATCGCAATGAAACCAGAAGATCGGGATAAGACTGCGTTCAGTACCCCTTACGGACACTACGCCTTTAAGCGTATGCCTTTTGGGTTAAAGGGAGCACCAGCAACGTTCCAGCGTCTCATGAATCATGTGCTGACAGGACTACAGGGTCTACAGTGTTTCGTATACCTGGATGATATAGTAATATACGGCAGAAACCTAAAGGATCATCAAACAAAACTACGAACCATATTACAACGATTGAGAAACCATAACTTGAAGTTAAACGTAGAGAAGTGCAATTTCCTCAAAAAAGAAATTATATACCTTGGACATAAATGCACGACGCAAGGAGTAGAACCAGATCCGAGCTTGGTGGATAGCGTAAAAAATTTCCCGACGCCTAAAACGGTGCGCCAAGTACAGTCCTTCTTAGGACTAGCCAACTACTACAGGAAATTCATATCGGACTTCTCCAAAATAGCGGCTCCAATCAATAATCTCCTAAAGAAAGATGTGAAGTTCAAATGGGATGAAAGTTGTGTAAACGCTTTCAACACTCTCGAACAGAAATTGATAAGTCCACCGGTACTTAGATACCCAAACTTTAAAGAACCATTCAAGCTATACACGGATGCGAGCGGAGAAGCACTTGGCGCCGTACTAGCACAAGGTCAACCCAGCGAAGAGAAACCCATAGCCTATGCTAGTAGGACATTGAACGCAGCAGAAAGAAATTATTCTACAATAGAACGGGAACTCTTGGCCATAGTATGGGCAGTTAAGAACTTTAGATGTTACCTGTATGGACGACCATTCAAAGTATTTACCGACCACAAACCACTAAGAGGAGCTATAAGAATCAAGGATCCCACAAGTAGGATTTTACGCTTATGGCACAAACTATCGGACTACACGTTCGAGATAGAATACAAAGAGGGACGCAAAAATAACAATGCAGACGCCTTAAGTAGGATCTTCTATGACGTGCTAGTAACCACGCGAAAACAAACGAGGGAACAAAATGAAAAATTGGAAGAAACAGAAGCAAAAGGTTCAACCACAAGTGAAAGTCCCGAGCATGCATCACCAAGCAAAGTACCTGAACGAGAGAAAACACATATAAGAATTTTAACGGACCCTCAGGAGATAGAAACCATACTACGAGACTGTCATGATGCACCCCTAGGAGGCCATCAAGGAGTATTCAAAACATATCACCGCCTAAAGAGAGAGTTCTACTGGAAGGGAATGCTGAGAGATATCAAAAAACATATACGAAAATGCAAGAAATGCCAGCTGAAAAAGTTAAGCAGAGAACATAAGGAACCGATGGTCATAACGGATACAGCTAAACAACAATTCGACAAGGTTTATATGGACATTGTGGGTCCACTTCCAGAAACACCACGCGGGAACAAGTATATCCTAAGTTTCGAAGACGATTTGACTCGCTTCATGGACGTAATACCGCTCCAAAATATGGAGGCGAAAACTGTGGCACAGGCTTTTGTGGAGGAAATAATAAGTCGTTACAGAATACCAACAAAATTAATTACCGACCAAGGAGCCAACTTCACTTCCGAAATGTTCAGGGAAGTGTGCAAGTTATTTAAGATACGGAAGATCGAAACAACACCATACCACCCTCAATCCAACGGAGCATTGGAAAGGTCACATAGGCCTTTAATAGAATATCTAAGGAATTTTGTAGACGACAACCAAACAAACTGGGATGAGCATCTGCGAGCAGCAATGTTCGTCAGGAATAATAGTATGCACACAACCACAAGATTAACGCCTATGGATTGCTTATACGGTTTCTCCGCCCCTCTTCCCAACAATTTGAAGAAAGCCCCTCAACCAGTATACGATCACGAGAACTATTTCCTGCAACTAAGAAACAAACTCCAGAGAGCATATCAAACAGCCCGAAGAAATTTGGAAGAGAGTAAGATCCAGTCCAAAGAGTACTACGACCAAAAGACTAACCCTTTAAAAATACACCTCGGGGACCAGGAATTGCTACGGAACGGGGCTCGAAAAAATAAATTGTCACAGCATTGGGTAGGACCGTACAAAGTGGTAGCTATAAACAGTCCGGTAAATAGCACCATAATGATAGGCAAGCGCAAACGCCGCGTACATAACAACCGATTGAAGCTTTTTAATTAAAACTAAAACCTACGTCCCCGACACGATAGCCCCAACAGCACTCTATCCGACACGTATTAATAATAACCCTATGCCTAATCGCAGATCTACAATGGACCAGAACGTGGATAATTTGGGACTAACAAAAGCCGAGTGGGATAACATCCTGCAAGAAGCAGACCAGTTGTACCAACAAATTCAATTCGAATCCATCCTGAAGGAAGCAGATCAACTATTTCAACAACTTATATTGGACAAACCGGAGATAGAAGAGCCGCCAGCCATGGAGAAGCTGGACAAATTCAGTCAACACCAAAAGGACCCGAGACGTAGGAGGCAGAAAGCAAAAAAATCAACTAGAATTAAAACCAAGATCAAGTTAATGTAACTTGTAAGGAGAAATAAAGAAAAAATCATGGAACACGAGAGCTACAACGCCAAGAATATAAGCTAAAACCATCCTTATCATGAAAATAACACTTCCACTCAAATCTCGCGAACCCTGTAACCGGTTAATACCCATAATCACAAACTTAGAGGATCATAGTGACCCACCTTTATCCCAGAAACTGCCACTCACCCTGGGGAGGACTTCTAAAAGGGGGAGGAATGTTGTGATGCGTCGCGTCACCTAAAAAGAAGGGAGGTTAGAACATAACAAATAAATAATGCGAGTCACTAACCATACCCGCAACACATATGAACCTAAAAAACATAATGCACCAGAAATTTAACATACTCACTCGAACATGTCACGCGAGAAGTCGATGTCGGTGTTTATGTTTACACAACATAGTCCACACAGCGAGCAACATAGTCCACACGGATAGTGCACACGGAGTATTTCATGGGGAATAAAACATAAAGCATAAAGCATAGAAAACTGCCTAAAAAGCATAAAACACCAAAAGTTAAACATGCACTATACTTACCATCAAGCGTAAACACAACACGGTGGAACAACGTAAATAAACCAACGAATATGTAAAATGTAAACAAACTTACTATTTCATAACACTTACGTGAGCATTGGATCCCGGAAACCAATGTCAACAACATGAAATTCACTACCGAACATAAAACACGCGACATCACAACACGTTCTTAACCTAGACTGAAACGTCAAAACGAAACATGGGGAAACGTAAACAACTCCATCAACTTATGTTGTTCTAAAAACCTCCACCCGTCACCGGTAGATGGCGCCATGCAGAAGTTAAGTGCGTTTCGTAATTGACGGCAACCTCGCTCCAACGGTCAAAAATCCCGGTTGCTTGGAATAAACAGCGGAGAAAAATTGGGGATATCACCAGTAGTTGGGATCAACTTCAATACCTTAAAAGTCAGGCAGACCATTCAAGGGAGTAGACATACAAGGAGAAGTAAGTGATCCAAACCGAACAAGGTTCTAGAAGCCTATCGGTTCTCTGGGAGCTTGAGTTTGAAAGTGTGTATAGTAACCCATCAAACTCAAGTTCGAATTTGTCAAACCGAACAAGGTTCTAGAAACCTATCGGTTCTCTGCGTTGGGAGCTCGAGCTTGAAAGTGGTCACAGTAACCCATCAAACTCGAGCTCGAAGCTGCAAAACCAAACAAGGTTCTCGAAACCTATCGGTGCAGTAAGGAACTTCGTGTTGAAAGTGGTCACCAGAACCCATCAACCTAGTTCCAAGTACGGCGTCATTAAAGTGGCTACTTCATAGTGTCGGGGACGTCGCGAACAAGTTTAGAGGAGGCGTTGCGTGATTCCAGGGCCGGACCGAGGCCGATTACCCTGGAGGAGTACCGGGCCAGGAATCGGGGCAAGCAGCAAGTCGTCGCGCCACCGGTCGTAGAAGCAGAGCGTCCCGTGAAATATAGGACTGGAGTGGAGGCCAACTTCAGGCGGGCCATAGAGGAGGTTCGTCGTCGTCTGCTGCTGGCAGTAGGGAAAGAGGAGCGCCTGCGGATCAGCAAGGAGATCCAGCGGCTCCATAACGAGCGGTTGAAGTATCGCCGCAGCAAGAGAAGTAATAATAGAATTAAGAAAACAATTGTAAAATAGATTAAATGGAATGGAATGAAAACTGAATAAAATTAGGATTAAAAACACAAAATTTAGAAACATGAAATCAGACAAGAAGGTAAAGTAAATTTGAATCTGGCTAAGTAGTGAAATGAAAAGGTAATAAGTAGATTGGTTACACGGACGTTTGATTTATAACAAATATTAGGAAGATAACTAGTAGATTGGTAACATTAGCGTTTGATTTATATAAAATCTTAGGAAGGTAATTAGTAGATTTGTCGCTTGGACGTTGGATTTGTATAAAGCTTAAGGAAAATGAATGTAAATGTGAAAGAGAAGTGTAATTAGAATAAGCACAATAATAAATATTAAGCCAACTTAAAACTTGTGTCAAGCCTGCTTTCAACATTGAACTGGTTAACATTGAGAATTGGAACCATAACAAAACGAAACAAAAATACATAACAAAACTGGCGCAGCCGCACTAAAGAACCTAAACGCACAGAAAATAATATTGAGCAAAATTAATCAAATTGAATTTAAATAAGGCAAATGTTGAAGGTACGCTGTAGAATATAAGACATAAAAAAGGATTGTTTGTATAAGTTATTTATTAAGGAATATTTGTATTAAAATTGTTACAAGCTGAAAAAAGAAAAAACAAAAAACAAAGATATACGAAATTAAAAAAGGATACAATAAAAGAATAATACTAAACACAAAAATACATAAAAACATAAAACAAAAAAAACAAAAAAAGGATACATAAAAAAAAAAATATATATATATCAGAAAAAAGAAATATAAATAGGAAAAGAAATTAAAAATATTCAAGGAAAAAATATTTAGTTAGTAAAAATTAGTCATAACAAAATGATAAAACAAACGAAAAACACAGTATATGGACCAGTCAACCCCGAAACCGTCTCTGAAGTCGTCTATAACTAGATTTTCGAGGTTTCTAGACTACTTCTCACTTCATAATCCGGAACCGGAATTCTCTACAAGCACTGAGGAAACCCACACAGGTGAAGAATCTAACGAAAAGAAGGACAACGAGGAAGAAACAAATAACAAAACTTACGTATTGATGTCAAGCAACCAGGAAACTTTTCAGATAACAGAACCGGGAATAGAAAATCAGATAGAAGGAAATACAGAAACAGCAGATATACAACAAACACCAGAAGAGCCAGAAACAGACATAGTGCAGCTGAGACACGGGAGAAAATATTGTAAGACGAACTCGGACCAAGGAAAAGACGACCACGCCAACAACAAACCACAGCCAACAATAAACACACGAACAGAGATCGAGAAAAAAGAAATTGAGGAAACAAAAGGAATTGAAAACAAGAAGATGGCCAACATAACTTTAGTAAACAACGTGTTACACAACAACGTACCGATACTAATGGGGGAAGACAGCCCCCGAAAACAAAATGAAGTAAATGAATTTATTAGTTGCGCGCGCCTGGGATACGAGACCCTCACTGAAGCGCAAGATAAGGCGCTCTTTATAAGACTATTACCAACACGATTAAGAGGAAGAGCCCTAGAAGTTGCACAAGCTGGAGTAAACGATACACTTGAGGATATATTCAACACTCTTAGGTCGAACTTAATCCAGAATACCTCCTACATAACTCTAAACACTCAATTAAGAAACGTGCAGCAATTACCCATGGAAACACTAATGGGCTACTTCAATAGGGTGAAAACACTCTACATAAATGCATAAATGCTTGCAAGAACGCAGCAGAACAACAATACGCCAACGGGGGTGAAGGTTTAAAAATCGAAATCGAGGAAGAAGGCCTGCATGGCTTTAAGTTAGGGATAACAAACTCTAACTACAAGTTCTACCTGCTCCAAGATTGCGAAAACAACTTAGAAGCCTTAGGAAGAAAAATAGCAAGGCTTGAGCAGACTGAGCAATGTATGAATCAGCACCTAGCTAGTCAGCAACCCGTAATCCCAGGACTAAACACGATGAACCAACCTAGAAACCAGTTTTACAATCAAGTGAAAAGAGAACCCCGAACGTTTGGACAAAATCAGCAACAACCACAATACCAGGCCGCGAGAAACTATAATGGGTACCAAGAGACACCAAGAAACTACAACACCAATACACCCCGGGAGAAACAGGATAAACGGCAGATAAGATGTCATTTCTAAGGAAGACCAGGACACGTGATAGCCGAATGTCGTACGAAGCAAATGACGCCATTCTGCCCAAGCTGTAAGACGTATGGCCACACGATTCAAAACTGTAACGCGCACGGCAGAAATCAACAAAATTCAGCTTCAAACACATATAGAGGTCATCAAGTGAATCATACCATCGGGAACACAGCGGACGGAAAATGCAATTTCTGTCTGGAAAGTGGACGTATGGAGGACCGGTGTTATTTAAGAGAGAGATGGGAACGGTTGCAGCTAGAAAAACAAACAGCAAACCTACAAACGGAAAACTGCGAGGAGACGACCGGGCACACCGCGAGTCGTCGCTAAAAGAAAAAGAAAAGCGGTGTGAAACATGTCCAGACGTCCCTATAGTAAGTTTACCCCTAAATATTACGAGAAGAAGCAGAAATAAGTTCATAGTGGACACAGGAGCCGAAATAAGTCTTATAAAGGAGGAAGAAATTAATGAATCAATGGAAAAAGACATAAACAGAAAAGAGATTATCACACTCAACACGATTTCAGGGGAAATATCCTCAAAGGGAACCATCACAGGACACATAAAATTAGATAAGATATATCCATGCAAGTTCCATATTGTCGAAACTGTCAACCAAGGTAGTATAACGGGCCTGCTGGGCAACGACTTTCTGTCCAGGCATTGCAACATCGAGGGCCCCGCGAAGAAGCTCGTGTTCTTGTCCACAAGTAATGGGCAAAGAACGGTTATCAAATTCGAAGAAAACCAAAACCGAAATACAAACGACGTTCATTTTGTGGACGTCATAGCAGCTGGTAAAACAAATCATGAGCGTAGTCATGCCAGGGAGGAAAACACCCGAGAATTCCAAAGTAGAACTACTATGGGGGGTGATACGAAACCTGCAATACTGGAAAAAGATTACGCCGAGCAACCAGAGGAATCCCGACAAACGGAGAAACCAGGGAACATTACCAACGTCAGGCAAAGCAGTCCGAATACATGTGATAACACAGGGGAAGTAATGCCTACAGCGGAAGTGTTGAAAGATCTTGGAAAACTCTTCGAGACAGGTACAACGCATGAAAACTACGAGAGTGGGATGCGTACCGGGGGGAGTAATTTAAAATGTTTTCCATCCCATACTCGCACGTATGGGGAGAACGAAGAAAGCTGCGAAGAAAGTAATTTGCAATGTTTTCCATTCCATACTCGCACGTATGGGGAAAACGAAGAAAGCTGCGAAAAAAGTTGCTCAAAGGAGGAATTTATAACCACAGAGCCCAGGAACATCATAATACCGGGAAGGACAGTGAAATGTGTGGAAATGATCACGGAAAAAGAAGGACAATAAGTAACCGAAGGAAAGGAGATAAAACCGGGTGTATATATTAGTAACGCGCTCGTGAGGTCAACAAATGGTAAAATAAAACTGAGCGTACTGAATATAAGCAATTATAAAGTAGAAGTGAACAATGTGACAGTAAAATTGAGCAAATACGAAGAAACGACAGCACCAAACAACAACGATACTAATAACTCTGAGCAAAAACTCGTCAATTGTATTAGCACCGAGGAATGGAAACCAGGAAAAAGAGAAACTCAGATAAAAAAACTAATAAGCTTAGAAACCAATTTGAACATCGAAGAGAGGAGGGAAATGCATAAAATTATTGAAGAATTCCAAGACGTTTTTCATTTACCGGGAGGGAAACTGGGGCACACAGCAACAGTGCAGCATGAAATACGGATACAACCAGGGAAACAACCTATCAAGTGCAAGATGTACCGCCTGCCGGAGATGCAAAGAGAGATAATAACGGAAGAAATACAAAGATTACTCGAGGAAGACATAGTAGAACCAAGCTGGAGCGAATGGAACGCACCATTGCTAGTAGTCCCAAAGAAACCGGGACCTGAGGGACAGAAGCGATGGCGAATAGTGGTCGATTACAGGAAACTAAATGAAGTCACCGAGGGGGATGCTTATCCACTACCCAGAATTGAAGATATCCTGGATCAGCTGGGAAATTCTCGGTATTTCTCAGTACTCGATCTCGCCAGCGGATACCACCAAATCGCAATGAAACCAGAAGATCGGGATAAGACTGCGTTCAGTACCCCTTACGGACACTACGCCTTTAAGCGTATGCCTTTTGGGTTAAAGGGAGCACCAGCAACGTTCCAGCGTCTCATGAATCATGTGCTGACAGGACTACAGGGTCTACAGTGTTTCGTATACCTGGATGATATAGTAATATACGGCAGAAACCTAAAGGATCATCAAACAAAACTACGAACCATATTACAACGATTGAGAAACCATAACTTGAAGTTAAACGTAGAGAAGTGCAATTTCCTCAAAAAAGAAATTATATACCTTGGACATAAATGCACGACGCAAGGAGTAGAACCAGATCCGAGCTTGGTGGATAGCGTAAAAAATTTCCCGACGCCTAAAACGGTGCGCCAAGTACAGTCCTTCTTAGGACTAGCCAACTACTACAGGAAATTCATATCGGACTTTTCCAAAATAGCGTCTCCAATCAATAATCTCCTAAAGAAAGATGTGAAGTTCAAATGGGATGAAAGTTGTGTAAACGCTTTCAACACTCTCGAACAGAAATTGATAAGTCCACCGGTACTTAGATACCCAAACTTGAAAGAACCATTCAAGCTATACACGGATGCGAGCGGAGAAGCACTTGGCGCCGTACTAGCACAAGGTCAACCCAGCGAAGAGAAACCCATAGCCTATGCTAGTAGGACATTGAACGCAGCAGAAAGAAATTATTCTACAATAGAACGGGAACTCTTGGCCATAGTATGGGCAGTTAAGAACTTTAGATGTTACCTGTATGGACGACCATTCAAAGTATTTACCGACCACAAACCACTAAGAGGAGCTATAAGAATCAAGGATCCCACAAGTAGGATTTTACGCTTATGGCACAAACTATCGGACTACACGTTCGAGATAGAATACAAAGAGGGACGCAAAAATAACAATGCAGACGCCTTAAGTAGGATCCCCTATGACGTGCTAGTAACCACGCGAAAACAAACGAGGGAACAAAATGAAAAATTGGAAGAAACAGAAGCAAAAGGTTCAACCACAAGTGAAAGTCCCGAGCATGCATCACCAAGCAAAGTACCTGAACGAGAGAAAACACATATAAGAATTTTAACGGACCCTCAGGAGATAGAAACCATACAACGAGACTGTCATGATGCACCCCTAGGAGGCCATCAAGGAGTATTCAAAACATATCACCGCCTAAAGAGAGAGTTCTACTGGAAGGGAATGCTGAGAGATATCAAAAAACATATACGAAAATGCAAGAAATGCCAGCTGAAAAAGTTAAGCAGAGAACATAAGGAACCGATGGTCATAACGGATACAGCTAAACAACAATTCGACAAGGTTTATATGGACATTGTGGGTCCACTTCCAGAAACACCACGCGGGAACAAGTATATCCTAAGTTTCGAAGACGATTTGACTCGCTTCATGGACGTAATACCACTCCAAAATATGGAGGCGAAAACTGTGGCACAGGCTTTTGTGGAGGAAATAATAAGTCGTTACAGAATACCAACAAAATTAATTACCGACCAAGGAGCCAACTTCACTTCCGAAATGTTCAGGGAAGTGTGCAAGTTATTTAAGATACGGAAGATCGAAACAACACCATACCACCCTCAATCCAACGGAGCATTGGAAAGGTCACATAGGCCTTTAATAGAATATCTAAGGAATTTTGTAGACGACAACCAAACAAACTGGGATGAGCATCTGCGAGCAGCAATGTTCGTCAGGAATAATAGTATGCACACAACCACAAGATTAACGCCTATGGATTGCTTATACGGTTTCTCCGCCCCTCTTCCCAACAATTTGAAGAAAGCCCCTCAACCAGTATACGATCACGAGAACTATTTCCTGCAACTAAGAAACAAACTCCAGAGAGCATATCAAACAGCCCGAAGAAATTTGGAAGAGAGTAAGATCCAGTCCAAAGAGTACTACGACCAAAAGACTAACCCTTTAAAAATACACCTCGGGGACCAGGAATTGCTACGGAACGGGGCTCGAAAAAATAAATTGTCACAGCATTGGGTAGGACCGTACAAAGTGGTAGCTATAAACAGTCCGGTAAATAGCACCATAATGATAGGCAAGCGCAAACGCCGCGTACATAACAACCGATTGAAGCTTTTTAATTAAAACTAAAACCTACGTCCCCGACACGATAGCCCCAACAGCACTCTATCCGACACGTATTAATAATAACCCTATGCCTAATCGCAGATCTACAATGGACCAGAACGTGGATAATTTGGGACTAACAAAAGCCGAGTGGGATAACATCCTGCAAGAAGCAGACCAGTTGTACCAACAAATTCAATTCGAATCCATCCTGAAGGAAGCAGATCAACTATTTCAACAACTTATATTGGACAAACCGGAGATAGAAGAGCCGCCAGCCATGGAGAAGCTGGACAAATTCAGTCAATACCAAAAGGACCCGAGACGTAGGAGGCAGAAAGCAAAAAACAAAATCAACTAGAATTAAAACCAAGATCAAGTTAATGTAACTTGTAAGGAGAAATAAAGAAAAAATCATGGAACACGAGAGCTACAACGCCAAGAATATAAGCTAAAACCATCCTTATCATGAAAATAACACTTCCACTCAAATCTCGCGAACCCTGTAACCGGTTAATACCCATAATCACAAACTTAGAGGATCATAGTGACCCACCTTTATCCCAGAAACTGCCACTCACCCTGGGGAGGACTTCTAAAAGGGGGAGGAATGTTGTGATGCGTCGCGTCACCTAAAAAGAAGGGAGGTTAGAACATAACAAATAAATAATGCGAGTCACTAACCATACCCGCAACACATATGAACCTAAAAAACATAATGCACCAGAAATTTAACATACTCACTCGAACATGTCACGCGAGAAGTCGATGTCGGTGTTTATGTTTACACAACATAGTCCACACAGCGAGCAACATAGTCCACACGGATAGTGCACACGGAGTATTTCATGGGGAATAAAACATAAAGCATAAAGCATAGAAAACTGCCTAAAAAGCATAAAACACCAAAAGTTAAACATGCACTATACTTACCATCAAGCGTAAACACAACACGGTGGAACAACGTAAATAAACCAACGAATATGTAAAATGTAAACAAACTTACTATTTCATAACACTTACGTGAGCATTGGATCCCGGAAACCAATGTCAACAACATGAAATTCACTACCGAACATAAAACACGCGACATCACAACACGTTCTTAACCTAGACTGAAACGTCAAAACGAAACATGGGGAAACGTAAACAACTCCATCAACTTATGTTGTTCTAAAAACCTCCACCCGTCACCGGTAGATGGCGCCATGCAGAAGTTAAGTGCGTTTCGTAATTGACGGCAACCTCGCTCCAACGGTCAAAAATCCCGGTTGCTTGGAATAAACAGCGGAGAAAAATTGGGGATATCACCAGTAGTTGGGATCAACTTCAATACCTTAAAAGTCAGGCAGACCATTCAAGGGAGTAGACATACAAGGAGAAGTAAGTGATCCAAACCGAACAAGGTTCTAGAAGCCTATCGGTTCTCTGGGAGCTTGAGTTTGAAAGTGTGTATAGTAACCCATCAAACTCAAGTTCGAATTTGTCAAACCGAACAAGGTTCTAGAAACCTATCGGTTCTCTGCGTTGGGAGCTCGAGCTTGAAAGTGGTCACAGTAACCCATCAAACTCGAGCTCGAAGCTGCAAAACCAAACAAGGTTCTCGAAACCTATCGGTGCAGTAAGGAACTTCGTGTTGAAAGTGGTCACCAGAACCCATCAACCTAGTTCCAAGTACGGCGTCATTAAAGTGGCTACTTCATAGTGTCGGGGACGTCGCGAACAAGTTTAGAGGAGGCGTTGCGTGATTCCAGGGCCGGACCGAGGCCGATTACCCTGGAGGAGTACCGGGCCAGGAATCGGGGCAAGCAGCAAGTCGTCGCGCCACCGGTCGTAGAAGCAGAGCGTCCCGTGAAATATAGGACTGGAGTGGAGGCCAACTTCAGGCGGGCCATAGAGGAGGTTCGTCGTCGTCTGCTGCTGGCAGTAGGGAAAGAGGAGCGCCTGCGGATCAGCAAGGAGATCCAGCGGCTCCATAACGAGCGGTTGAAGTATCGCCGCAGCAAGAGAAGTAATAATAGAATTAAGAAAACAATTGTAAAATAGATTAAATGGAATGGAATGAAAACTGAATAAAATTAGGATTAAAAACACAAAATTTAGAAACATGAAATCAGACAAGAAGGTAAAGTAAATTTGAATCTGGCTAAGTAGTGAAATGAAAAGGTAATAAGTAGATTGGTTACACGGACGTTTGATTTATAACAAATATTAGGAAGATAACTAGTAGATTGGTAACATTAGCGTTTGATTTATATAAAATCTTAGGAAGGTAATTAGTAGATTTGTCGCTTGGACGTTGGATTTGTATAAAGCTTAAGGAAAATGAATGTAAATGTGAAAGAGAAGTGTAATTAGAATAAGCACAATAATAAATATTAAGCCAACTTAAAACTTGTGTCAAGCCTGCTTTCAACATTGAACTGGTTAACATTGAGAATTGGAACCATAACAAAACGAAACAAAAATATATAACAACGGGGGGGGGGGGGAATATCAGATGTTTATTTGGGTAGTTTCTCTTAGCGAACAACATGTGCTCATTAATGAATTACTCTATCCTGTCTCGTTTTGGATTCAGGTAAAAAAAAATATAGAGAACGAAAACGTATTTAACCTAATGCTAAGACAAGAACGTGTTTAATGTATTCGAAAATAAAAGAAAAGAATAAAGAAAAGAAAGGTATAAGGAGAGAAACGTCCCCTTTCTGTTTTTGAGAGAGAGATAAAATCAATAGTGATTTACAAGATAGTGAGTAGTCACTGGCACTACAGAGTGCCATTAATAGAAGGAACGGTGCAAAAGAGCGCAAGGTGGAATCGACTGGGACTGGAGCAGTTGAAAGACGACGGAAAGAAGACAAACAAAAATAAATTGCAAAAGAGAACGAGGCTTGAGCAGTTTGTGGGTGCAGTTTAACGTCTTGCTCAGGATGATAGAAAATATTATTATTTAAAATATCAATTACTACAAGTTAAGGCAAGTTCAGTGTGAGGATGGATGAACACGAGCATGAGGGTAGAAGGTGAATCTTGTGGATGCAGTTTAACGTCTTACCTAGGACGATAGACCTTCTCGTAGTATGGTTTGAGGTCATTATTGTGCACCCGTTTTTCCTTGTTTCTATACATTATGGTAGCGTTTTCTTTTGAATTTAATTTTGTAATTACGTAAGGTCCATGCCACAATGGTGAAAATTTATTGTCTTTGGTTCTTGCCTTGAGTAGGACCTTGTCCCCTATTTTAAAACATTTTTCCTTGGTTCCCTTGTCATACTAGGTTTTCGATTTGAGCTTTTGCTTTAACATGGTATCGCTGGCCACTTTATGACTAAATTGCAATCGTGCCCTTAGTTCGTTCGCGGAGTTTTCGCAGTTGTAACAGAGAGTAGGTGAATTTTTGAGACTGTTTGGTATCTCAGCCGGAAATCCGTAAAGGAGTTCGTGAGGGGTGAAAGTGGGGCTAGAATGGGGTGTAGTGTTATATACAAACATGGCATAGGGAATCCATGTGTCCCATGTTTGTGTATCTTTCTCTACGTAGGATCTAAGGTACTCGACCAACGTTCGGTGAATACGCTCTAGGGCTCTGTTCGTTTGCGGGTGGCAGGGTGTAGTCGTTAACCTTTTATTCTTTAGGAGTTTATAGACCTCACTGAACATCCCTGCAATGAGGTTTGCTCGTTGGTCAGTGAGTATACTTTCCGGAATTCCATGTCTACATATAATATTTGTTACAAAGGCCTCAGCTAGTGTGCTGGAATCGGTAGTGCTAATGGCGATTGTTTCCGAGAACTTAGTCAAGTCGTCTTGGAAAGTAAGTATATATTTATAACCGGTGTAAGAAACTGGGAGGGGACCCACTACGTCGAGGTAAATTCTCTCAAAATGTTTCGAGTAAGGGTTGGATATTTTCATTGGAATTTTAAGATTCCTTGACGCTTTGTTTTTCTGACAGTATTCGCACGATTTGATAAATTTGGAAGTGTCAGTGACTAAAATCTACCAATAATATTGCCTTTTTATTCTATTAATAGTCTTTTTATTAATAGCCTTTTTATTCACCGGTAGGTAATATATGGAAATCGTTTAATACTTGGTTTATTTCGGACGTGGAGTCCAGAACTCTGACTGGGTCTAAATAGAGGTTTACCGTTACTTCATTCTGGCGGAAGGTTTCTCGAATAATAGTCTTGAAAGTCAACAGGGTCTGTGAGATAGTAAAGGGGACGGAAATATGGACTTCTTTTGATTTGAGAGGCACGTTATATTTTTTAATTTTAGTAAGGGAATCTTCTAACTGTTTTTGATCTTGAGTGGTTCGAATAGGGAGGTTGAGTTTGAATATGTGGTGTCCAATGTTCCGGGTGCACACAAGGTTATGATGGGTATTGGGGGTAAGGTTATCTTCTCTTATGTTGAGTTTTTTATCTAACCTTTTTCCTAAGAAACTTTCTTGGAGGGGTAGTAGGAAAAATTTGGGGGATTTTTTTAGCAGAAGGAGAGAGTCGTTCTTTTCTATTATAGTTACTTTGCTTTTCGAGGAATGTTTTTGGGACGATACCTTTTTAACGGGAGAATTTGCTACGGGTTTTTCTACTGATGGACTTCGGTTTTTGGCCTGGTTTCTAGTGACGACGTTCACGTTGCATTTGACGTTTTCTAGGGGTGGTTCTTCTTGGGCATCGGGTATAGCTCGACTGAGAGCATCTGCATTGGTGTTCCACTTGCCAGCTTAATATATCATCCGGTGATCGAATTCTTCCAATCGAATACGCCATCTCATTAGCCTGGAGGAAGGATTTTTCAGGTTCATCAAACATACCATAGGTTTATGGTCTTTAACCACCGTGAACTTCCGACCATACACATAAGGTCTGAACTGTTCGACGGCGTAGACGATGGCGAGTAGCTCATTTTCGATAGTAGAGTAACGAGTTTCAGCATCGTTCAATACTCCACTAGCGAAACCTATTGGTTGGTCTCCGAGATCAGTCTTTTGTGATAACACCGCTTCTATGGCCAGATTACTTACATCTGCGGTGACGTGGAACTCTTGGGAAAATTCAGGATATGCCAGGATATGGGCCGTGATCAGACACTTCTTGAGTTTGCAGAATTCATCGTCGCATATTGCGTCGTATTCGAACGGTGTGTCCTTTTTTAAAAGTCTGGTTAGAGGTTTAGCTATTCTAGCGAAATTCGGGATAAATCGTCGGTAGTACCCCACGAATCCTAAAAAGGCCCGGATATCCTTTGCTCTTTTGGGCCTGGGATAAGTTTTTACACTCTCAATTTTCGAAGGATCGGGCTTAACTCCCCTTTCAGTTATTAAATGCCCTAAGTACATTATTTCTTTACGGAACATTCAAGTTAGAGCGGAAATCCATCTCTTTGACCAGAAAGACAATTCGTTTTATAAAAAGGAAATGAGACTCATCATTTCCAAGTGTTGGAAATCAAATTCAAGCATTGATTCTTAGTACATTACATGTTGAAGAAGAGCTATCAAAACATCTCCTTCCATCAAAATCTTATTGCGAATATTATCACAAAATGCGGTTATAGTTTCAGAGAAATCATTCAGAAAATAAGCTCAAAAATCAATTAGTTTAATTTTTCGTTGTCTAGACTCAATCAATATGTATGTACATATATGAGTTACCTTTGAGTTACCAGTTACCTTTGAGTGAGGCCAGTACGTGAAATTCGTGGATTGCAAGGAAAATTTTCAATTGTCGATAAATTCGTGGAAAATAGTAAGCAAAAGTGCGATAATTATTTAAATTAAATTTCATTTTATAATTAAGAGTGAATCCAACTTCAAGATTGACATACATATGTCGTTTTAACTTGATAATCCAATAAATTCATGGAATGGATCGAGTGTTTTGTACCAAAAAATGAAAACTCAAAAAACTTAAGAAGAAGTGATGCAAATTAAAATAAACTATTTGCTAAAAAAATTGCTGTGATACACGTGAAATGATATTGTGACTATTTGACTTTACTTGATAAATAAGAAATAAGAATAAAATATAAAATATAAGAATTTGTCAAATTGCGTTCATAAAAACCTCTCATGTCACGGTGAAAATACAAGCAAGGAAAAAAAAAAAAGAACAAAAAATTAAACAAACAAAGTTTACCGAATTTGCATAACTGTTTTCAACTTTGATGTCTCTTGCTGGCGATATACGAGTACAAACCTGCAAAGTGTTACCAGAGCGTACAAAAAAATTTGAAAAAAATATTCGGTTGTGAGGAAAGGAAAATTTCATATTTGGGCACAAAAATAGGGAAACCAGACACAAAGCGTTCAATAGGTGCTTGTTGGGTGAAAAATTCGACGAAGGAAAGTGATTCTCAAAATCTGTCAACGAAGAAATTTTTCCAAAAAATTCAAACTTGGTAACCGTACGATCACATTTACCCGTCGTCAAGTGTTGGATTAATTTGCCATTGCGTCGTCGTAATATCAAAACAACACCAACTGATACCTCTGCTCTCCGGTTACCAGCACATGTCGAACAAGTCATCTCGCTACAAGCGTCCGAGAGACTCTCCTGGTGAACCCAATAAAGTCTCCAAAAAATCGAATTCAGAGGAGAACATGGCGGACTTTAACTCTCCCCAATTTGCGGCGGTGATAAAATCTGTTGTGTCCGGTCTATTCGACGAAAAATTGGCACCTCTGGCGACCAAGAAAGACATCGACTCTCTCAGATCAGACATTGCCTCCGTCAAACTGGAAAATGCGGCCCTCAAAACCGAATTAGAAAATCTCAAATCCTTAAATGCTAAAGCCGAGTCTAGATTAGAGGAACTGGAGATAGCTGCTCGGCGGAACAACTTAATATTTAGAGGACTCGACCATTCCTCATCAACGGACCTTAAGTCCACCGTATCAAACTTTTGTCAGGACCTATTAAAAGTTGACGTTTCCTCTAACGACCTAAGTGTTTTCCCTTTGGGAGCCACGAACGCCTCCAAGAGACCTTTAATGGTGTCACTCTCTTGTTCCCAGACCAGGACAAAAATTCTTACCAGCTCGAAACGCCTGAAGGGGACCGGATTTGTCATTCATCAAGACCTCCCGGAGGTCACCAGATCAAAGAGGTCTAAACTTTTATTAATTAAAAAGGAAATTGCGAGAGTGAACAAGGACGTCAGTGTGCGGCTTCGCGCTAATCACTTGCTGGTAGACGGGCTGAAGTTCTTCTGGTCCGATGCTGAGGGCTTAGTGTACTCTGGGGGGAAAGGAGAGGAGAAGCTGTCCAGTCTTGTGAAAGTAAATCTTCTCGACTTCATAGCAGAGATAAGGTCGGATTCCCTACCCAAGGACTACTTTGAAAGAGGCCCTCAAGAGCCTTTAGCTTCCAGCAGCAGGGTCCCGGCCAGCGATCATCGAGTTCTCTGAGATAACTTAGCCGTCTGCCAAAATACAGGTCTTTCAGAATCTTACGGTAATGTAGGCTCAACCTCAATTCTATCATACAATGTGTCTGGCTTAAAGTCAAAAATGTTTAATCATTCATCTTCTTTTCTAAACTTAGTTAGCAAGTACGATATCTTCATCTTTGTTGAAACCTTTGTATTGGAGGACTCATACTCTTATTTTGTTAATTTTTTTCCTGGGTATAGACTAGTTTGGGAGTCGGCAGTCAGACGGTCTAATGTCGGACGGGCTAGTGGTGGCAAGCTCATTGGCATAAAAAAATCGCTCAGGAACATCCATTCTTCGTACGTATCTGGACTTCCAATCATCTATTTTTACGACAATGACAATAAATCTCCTATCGCGTTAATACCTATCTATCTGAATTGTAATCACTGGGATACTGACTTTGGCAAACTCTCCGAAACGATTGAGACTATTTGGACTGACAGGCTGATACTAATTGGCGACTTCAATGTGAGAACGGGTAACTTGCAATCTCTCCCCGAGGAATTGATTCCCAATAATCCTGATGTTTATCCCTCCAGATCGTCGCGTGATGCTTTTTTAAGTCCCCAAAGTTCGAATTTCATTAGCTTTTGTAACGAGAATGATTTAGTAATTCTGAACGGCCGGTCTCCGGGGGATTTGGATGGGGAGTTTACCTTTGTTGGTCCAATGGGGTGCTCAGTGATCGACCTCTGCTGTGTGTCTTATGATTGTTTGCCCCTAGTTAAAAACTTTTCTGTCCTCGCTGAATCCTTTTCCGACCACTTGCCACTTTCACTCTCCATCCGGGCCAATGCCGGGGTTACGGTTGCCGATTCACTCCCGTTGTTACCCCAATTAGTCTGGCGCGACCAGGATAGAGATTGTTACTGTTCAAACCTCGACTCGTCCATCTCCTCTATCAACAGCTTTCCTGACAATTGCCAGGATTACGCTAATGTTTTGACTGACATTATTACCAGAGCGTCCCCAGTTCTTGCAGCCCCTTCTTTTATTAGGATCCGACAAAAGAGCCCGTGGTTTAATTTCAATTGTCTTCGTGCGAGGAACAGATCCTTTAAATGTCTGAATTTGTATCGGAAAACCCACTCTGACTTTGCCAGAAGAGCATATCTAGAAGCCAAAAAGGAGTATGTATCCGTTTGTAAGGAGCTTAAGAGGCAGTATTATGCATCACTCACTGAAAAATTTCAAGCGGCCAGCGACTCGCGGAGGTTCTGGAATCTAGTAAACTCCTTCCACAGAAGAAAATTCAGTATAGGTCCAGATATAACCCTTGACAGGCTCGTTAATCACTTTAAGTCTCTCCTTAACCCATCTACGGAGTACTGCTATTCTTATGCCGAGCCATCAACCCTCTCCTCTATACTAGACTCCCGATTCACTTTAGAGGAACTCACGTCATCGTTAGCTTGCCTTAAGCGCAACAAAGCTCCAGGCCCGGACCGGATAACCTACGAATTCTACAAATATGCTCCTGAATCATTCATTGAGAGCCTCTTGGGCCTTTTTAACTCTATCTATGAGCACGGTGCCGTTCCTGTGTCCCAATATATAAAAAGGGTGATGCAAACGAGGTCAGTAATTACAGAGGAATCTCTTGCCTCAATACTCTGGCGAAAATTTTTACATCCCTGCTACTTTCAAGACTCAATCAATTTGTGCAGGAAAATGCGCTACTGAGTGAGTTCCAAGCTGGCTTCAGGCGAGGTTATTCTGTTCTGGATAATCTCTTCATTCTTACCAATTTAATTAATATTAGGCTATCTGAGCGGGGTAAGAAGACATACTGCTTCTTCATTGACCTCAAAGCAGCGTTCGACACTGTTGATCACTCAGCGCTCTTTCTTAAATTGTTCAACCTGGGTGTATCGTCGAAATTTATGGCAACACTTAAAAAGCTCTACTCCTTTGCAGCCGCGTCAGTCCGCTGTTGTGACGAAATCTCGGAATCTTTTCAGATTTCTTCTGGAGTGCGTCAAGGTTGTCTTTTGAGTCCAATTCTGTTCAGTTTGTTCATTGACGATCTGCCTCCACTCCTTGAAGGTGGGGTAATGATTGGTGGCAGGAAAGTCAATGTTCTAATGTACGCCGACGATATCGTGTTGATATCTGACAACCCTCTGACCCTCCAAAAGAATATAAAAATTCTTGAGCTATACTGTGAACAATGGAACCTGACAGTCAACGCAAGTAAATCCAAAATTATGGTCTTTCGCAAAGGAGGCCGACTCAAGTCATCAGAAAAGTGGTTTTACAAGGGCGATAGAATTGAAGTCGTCACAAGATACAAATACTTAGGGATGATCTTAACTCCTCGCCTTTCGTTTTTTCCTCATATTGAGGACAGAGTTGCGCAAGCCAAACTTGGCTTAAATAGAGTCTGGTCATCACTCATGAACAGTAGCGATGTGCCGCTAACTGCTAAATATAGGATTTTTGAAGGTACAGCGCGGGTACTGGTCTGCTATGGAGCTCAAATTTGGGGCTTTCAATCGTGTGACACACTTGAGAAATTTCAGAGGTACTTTATTAAAAAGTTATTTTCTCTGCCCTCTTCCTCCCCAAATTACATGCTGTACATAGAAACTGGCATGAAACCTCTTGAATTGTTCGCTCTCCATCTGCATATTAAATACTGCATTAAAACACTTGGTTTGCCTGATCATAGACTGGTGAAAAAAGTTGCAGCGGAGGTAGTTTCCAAAAAAATCCTTTGGTTTAAGCATTGGATAACTCTATGTCAGCAGCACTCATGTATGTTTAGCGCCGAGCTAGATGGCTTACCCAGCTGGTCCGGTCAGTTGTCACGTCTTATACCTGCAATAAACAAAACTCACATCAATCGGTGCTTAAGTCGGGCAATCGAGTCTGACAGATTTTTGCTATACAAGGCTTTAATTGTTGAGTTCGAAGACCAGGTAACGGCTAATTTATCCCTTAATTTGAGCTTTACTGAAACTCGCTGGATGTTGCGTTTGAGGTGCGAGCTGCTGTTCCTTAACCACAGGCCTTGGCTTACCAGAAGCTCTGAAACTGAACTGTGCCCCCTGTGTAACTGGGGTGTCCCGGAGGATATCTTCCACTTCCTGGCTGTATGCCCTTTGTTAGCGGAGGTTCGCATGCTTCACCTCGGAAGAAGCACGCTGTCCAGGGAGGAAGTGAAGTCCTTCCTATCTGGGCACCAGGACCCACGGCCTTTGATTCAGTTTGCCCGCCACGCCTGGAGAGTTCGTTATGACTGGATCTCCGACTTCTAATCTGTCCATTCATCTCAATTTTACTCTATTTTTATTATGTTTCAATAAATGAGTGAGTCCTCCATTACAGGTGCTAAATTTTCTTTTTCTCTTCATTGTACCTATACTGAATGTTATACTTAGTTTATACTTAGTTTATTCTTAGTTTTGTCAATCTTTAATCTTTAATCTTCTCTCTGTAATCTCTAATCTTTATCTATTTATTTATTTTTTTTTTTTTTCTTTACTTTTTTTTTCTCTCTTTTTTGCATACTGAGCTAACTACGGCAGACGGCTAAGGCCATTGCTGTTAAAATATTTCTAACCTTATTCATTGTAAATATCGTAAATTGAAAATAAAATATTATTATTATTATTATTATTATATTATTATTATTTCTTTACGGAAAAAATGGCATTTTTCTGCCTGTAACTTTAAGTTATTTTCCTTCAATCTCTCGAACACTGCCCTTAATCTGGTGTTATGTTCATTGAGGTTGTATCCGTGGACTACTATATCATCCATATAGATGAAACAATGGATGCCTTGCAATCCAGAGAGCACGTTGTTCATTGCTCTCTGGAAGGTGGCAGGAGCGCCTTTTAATCCAAAGGGCATACGGTTGTATTCATAGTGCCCGAATTGCGTGCTGAAAGCAGTCTTCTCTTTATCCCTTGGGTCCATTTCGATTTGGTGGAACCCGTTTGCCAAGTCCAGAGTAGTAAAGTATTTGGACTTTCCGAGCTGATCTAATATCTCGGTGATATGCGGCAGGGGATAAGCATCTCCTATTGTGGCCTCGTTTAATTTTCGAAAATCTACCACCACGCGCCATTTCTTGTTACTGTTCTCATCCGGCTTCTTCGGCACTAACAGGAGTGAAGAATTCAAAGGACTTCATGATGGTCTGATGATATGATTCCCTAACATCTCTTGGATCTGTCTATCCACTTCCCTTTTGTTAGCCTCAGGTAGCCTGTAAGGTCTGGTATTAATGGGGGGCTCGTTATTCATTATTTCGATTTTGTGAGTTGTCGCGTTAGTGTAAGTCAAATAGTCCCCTTCAAGGAAAACAGCTCGTTATATTCCTTACAAATCTCTCGAATACTCATAGCTTCTTCTGAGTTGCAATGATCCAGCTTGACGAGATTATGCAGCTTCTTTATTCTGCCTCTCAAGGGATCCTCACCGTTATCAGTGGTTACTATGTCGAAGTCGTCTAGATTTTGATAATCTAGGCGAATGTCATCTTTCTGAAGAGTTACGTCATTCTCGTTGATGTTTAAAAGGAGTACTTTAACCGAACCATTGCTTGGTTTTGCAATAGTATTGTCCTGAATGATTCCTGGCTGTATCTCCCTTTTAAGGGTAACTATTTCGGCGTCGGATGGTGCTCGTACTGATATCACAGTTTCAGCCTGGGCCGGAATAGTTACGTATTCGTCCTCTTTCTTTTCAGCGCAAGGTATAGGACTCGAATGGTGAGATTTCTCGGAGATTTGTTGTGTACTTGAAGTTCCTTTCTGTACCTAAGGAATTAGTGAGTTTTTCGGGACGCAATCACGGGTATTTTCGAGGAGGTAGTTGCAGGACCCATTACCCATCAGAGTAATCATTCCTGCGCCATAATTTATGACGGCATTCGTTTTCAGGAGAAAGTCGTGGCCTAGTAGGCCGTCGTAGCTCAGGGAGCAATGGTCGATTATTTGGAGGGGATGTTCTATCCACGTTGTTTCGGTAATCTGTTTGATAGATTCAATATCCCGGTAATAGAGCCTTTGGTGGGGGTGGATTTAGAGAAAAGAGTATTAACGTTATAAACTAGGTGGCGTTCGCGAAGTCGCACACAAAATTGAGCTGAGCGGTCGATATATAGACACTCTGCTTCATAATCATCTGTGGTAATGTAATAATTGGTAGCAATTGGTTCAAGTCGATACCATGTTTGTTGACTTGGTTTTAATGTAAAAAATATGTGTATTACAATTCTAGCCCTAAGCACTGATTTATTGGTCATTTCTTGTTTGTTATTCTATCTCTTCATTACCTTCAGTGAGAGAAACTCAAGAGATAAAGGGTGGGCTATATACGATTTGGAATTTGAATCGAATATAAAAAAAAACTAATGAATATTTGTCCAAAATTATAACTTTATTAGAAGGACTGAACATTTCCATTTACGAGTGAAACACAACATCATTCAAATGACTGCCAAGGCTGGCCTTACAGTACTCCATCGGATCATTCCAATTTTTCAGTACATTTCGCTTGGGCTTCAATCTCATGAATGGCAACTTCAATTTCGTGTTTCAAGGACTCAATCGTCTCTGGATGATAAACGTAATATATATCCTTAATAGATCCCCACAAAAATAGTCTAATGGGTTCAAATCACAGCTCTGAGGCGCCCTATTTGGATCAGAATTTCGCTTTATTATTCGATGTTCAAAAGAGGTGCGCAAAAGATCGATTGTATCGTTGGCTGTGTCGCAGCCCCGTCCTGTTGGAACCAAATTCCGTTGATGTAACACTATTCAATTTGTAAAAACTAAAATCCATTTAACATGGCTCTGTAACTCTCGCCATTAACACTGAGGGCGGCTCTGAGGGCGGCAATTTCGCTTATTGAAATAGCCTCCACGGTGGAAATGAACTTCATCGGAAGAGATAATTTTTCGGTAAAAATGTTCATCTTCGACCAAACGATCTTCAGCCCATCCGATGCGATAGGCGAACATAAAACGCATCAGATGGTCATGAGGCTTCATTTCTTGCATATATTGAAGATATGAAACAATTTTCAGTAATCCATTCAATCATCTTTACTATCAGATTTCAATGATTTACAAAATTATGAGCTAGAATCGTAATTTTGGATATGGACACATTTATAAAAACTCACAGTAGAGGAAATTAATGTTTGACAAAAATGCAGAAAATGTCAAAATAATGGGGGTTGGTTATACATATAAACACCGTGGGATACTTCGTTTGGCCGCTACGGGCAAAAAACTGTTGAAAATTCAAAATTTGAATTTTAGCACTTTCCCCATCTTTTGTATGCACATCTTTAAACTCAATTTAGAGAAAAATGATGTATGAAAAAGAGGTAGAAAATGTAAAAATAAGGGGGGTCGGTTATACATATGAGCTCTCTAGGATGCTTCGTGTAGCCGCTACGAGCAAAAAACCATTAAATGTCCACAATCTGAATTTTATCATTTTTCCCATTTTTTGTATGTACACGTTTAAAAACTCCATTTAGAGAAAAATTATGTATGACAAAAGGGTAGAAAATATCAAAATAATGAGGGTCGCTCAAACAGATGAAACCCCTTCAGTGCATAATTTAGCCGCTACGGGCAAAAAACTGTTAAAAATTCAAAATCTGAGTCTTATCAGTTTTCCAATCTTTTGTATGTATTTCTTTAAAAACTGAATTTAGAGAATAATCATGTATGACAAAAAGGTAGAAAATGACAAAATAATGGGGGTCGGTCATACATACGAACACCCTAGGACGCTGCGTTTAGCCGCAACGGGCAAAAAACCGTTGAAAATTCAAAATTTTAACGGAAAAGTACCCTAAAAACCTCAAAAAAATTGTCCAATTTCTGATTCCCGGAATCTTTCCTGTCCCATGATTTAAAATTCATAAATTAAAATACTATTTTTCAAGAACCTGTAAAAAACCACTTGCTACGGTTTGAGTAAACCAAAATAAATTTTTTCTTCAAAGTTTCCGATTCCCCACAGCGAATTGGCGAAAGCCCCGGAAACAATCAGGTGCCTGTGCTAAGATCTTTATGTGAAAGCTTATTTTGGCTCGAGCACGCGAAAACTAATTACCTAAGATCAATACCATAACTTCATTTATGCAAGTAAACTAACGGTTATTGTTGCAAAGACAGCGATTTTTTGTCAAAATTGTATTTTGTTTGCCGTATATTTTGGAATTCTTGGAAAAAAACGCAGTGATCGTTCTTAATACATAAAAACTAAATTTAGATTTCCATGACACAAACCTTTGTACTAATTTTGGTTCGTTCATCAGAAAAATTGTTAACTAAGAAGCCTACCACTAGTGATTTTTTTTCGCGAATTTAGTAACAAAAAATAGATGTTAGCACTCACCGTCGAAAATACTATTAGTATGTAAAATTTCAGATCGATTGATCAAACGGTCTAGGAGGAGTTTGGTTACAAAGGTTTCATATTTCGTCGACGCATAAGACGTGGTTATTGATTTCACTGTATTGGCTAGGGAATTCGCTATGATTAAGCGTATTTCTGCGCCAGTGTCGGTTATGAATTCTGTGTTGGTATCTTTACATAAGTTTAGAGGTAGAAAGACAGTGAGAGTCCCTGACTTAATGTTGAGGGGTAATGTCACTGGTTGTTGTTGTTGTTGTTGTTGTTGATGGAGGAACGAAACGTCTATTTGGGGTTCGTGTCGGCTCGAGAGGTCGTCTGCGGAGGATTGCCGAACGTTTGCCTCCAATCCCGATAGTTAACGTATGCTGGCTGTTTGAAGAATTGCCATTGATCGCCCGGTTTTGAGGGTTAGAATGGGGTTCAGAAAAAGAAGTTCGACGTGGCTTAGAGGTATGAGAGGATAGAGGTGAACAAGGTGAGTTTCGAGCACTGCAATCGGAGATTTGATGTCCTGTCCGTTTGCAGTATCTGCAATCGGGGGCAGGTTGCTCTCGGTCACTAAATGTCAGGTAGTTGTTCGATGGATTATGAGAGAAATTAGGGAAAAACGTTGATTGGGCTTTCTGAGGGCATTGTGGAGCCAAGTGTTCTACAGTGCCGCATTTATAACTAGTGGGTTGCTGTCTAAGGGGTCTGTTAGGAAGGGTAGAGGCTCTTGGAGACTCGTACCTCTGAGGTGTGTTCGGGGGTGCTCTTACCTCTATTCCAGCGGCGTGTTCCAATATGTAACCAGTGATGGAGCTAAATCTCTTGTCTTGGTAAACCTTGGCCAGCATTTGCACTTGACTATTGGATAGTCCGTCCTCAAATGTTCTTATCGCCTGTGTTTCATTATCTGCGAGAAGGAAGCGCAAAAGAATCTCGTCCCTAGTATACGCTCTAGTGGCCTCATTTAAGAGAGAGAAATTTGAAATGATTCTTTGGACAAAATCTTTAACGGTTTCTCCGGACTTTTGTCTCATTTGGTTTATCTGGGTTTGGAGGTAAAAGCGTCTTGGTCTTGGTATGAATTTACTTCGAAGAGCGGTTTTCATGTCGGGCCAAGAAAGGATCTGATTATAATTTATGATGTCATAGGCAGTACCCGATAATTTGCTCTTTATGATTCCTAGGAATAATTTGTGCTCGTCATCATTTCGAATGTTTTCGAAAATATCATCGGCGCAGGACAAAAATTTGTGCAATTCCTTGGAATTACCATTAAACTCAGGGATCAAGTTTTGAGCATTAGAAAGGGAGAGTGAGTGAAGAGGATGTGAATCCATTTTATTTTCAGGAATGGATCCTCTTTGAATTGGCGGTCCTTCGCAAAAACCTTCCTCCAACTGCTCCATCAGGAGGTCTATTGCGGCATAGTACCTGGTTTCCGTACGTTTGTATAGTTGAGAAGAGAAATATTCCGAAGCTTCTCCTTCCGAACTATATCTTTTAATAATCTCGCAGTGGGTTTCCTTGAATGGTTCGCAATATTGGTCGAGATTGGAGATTTTCTAAGACCAGTTAAATCCTGGTTTTCAGCTTCATCGGTCAGGCTCAACAGCAACTTGCTCCTTTCCTTTTGAACTCTTACTAACTGCCCGTGAGTCGTTAGAGACGAGACGCCGGTATCGTCTGATTGCTCGCGAGGGACAGGTAGAGTTTTCTTAGGTCCTATATTGATTTCAGTGGCTTTGACGTTTTGACAATCAGGGTTTTGGGGTAATGGTGATGGTAGCGGTAGAAGGGTTTCGGGGTCCGCGACGCCGACCTCTTCAAGTTCGTCGCCTTTTTCCGGGTTAGAGGAATCTGACTCTAATATTTCTAACTGTTGCAGTTTTCTTTGGATAGATTCTTGAGTGGCATCGAACTAGTCCTTTGCAGTTTCAAAGCACCTTTGTTCAATATAGTCGTGAGACTGATCGACCTTTGTACGACTTTTAACCTTCTTGTCCGTGTCACGAAAATTTTCCAATAGAGAGGAAAGGATTTTTAATTTACTACTCAAAACTCTACTAGATTTTGTATCCCTTACTGAGTGGTGTATTTTCCTTATATCTTCGATCAATAATAATTGAGAGACATATTCCTTTTCGGTCATTCTAAAATTTCTCGAACGGTTTCAAAGGCTTGTAATAGTCTTTGAACGCGGTATGGGTACAAGTATAAATGGTAAATATGAAATCTTAAATTGTAAATATGAAAATTTAGGGCGTTAAGAGAGGTAGGAAAAAGGTGAAAACGGGTTTCCTTCCAGCGGAGATAGAAAATATGTGTGAAAAGGATCACTTGTGGAAACGATTAGTTGTCACCGTAGGCTTGACAAATACTCTATACTTGATACATAACGACAGCACTGGTGGAAGGAAAATGCGAAACTCAACAAGAAAAGTTTGAAATGGGGTTAGTTGATGTGAACAAGGCCAAGGGATACGTCATCGAACCCTTGGTATAAAAAAAGGAACTGAGCGAACAATGGCAAAGAAAAGCTAAAGGAACCCGACTTCTGGGACTTGAGATCGACACCAAACGTCCCGGACAATATTTGGTACTTGAAAAAAAATTCAGTTCATGGGAAAATTTCAGTTTCACGGGAAAAATTCTTGATGCTTAATGAACAATTATAGTAATTGTTATATATAAATATAGGCAAATGCTAAAAATCTCATTTCGGTCCAACTAGAAATATTAGGGTATATGTTTTTATATTGCTGACGCAATTACCAGTTAGAAAATGAGAACTTCATAGACAACATTAGGGTTAATACTCGTGCTTCGCGATATCTTATTCAAATATCGTTTTCTACTATTATTATTATTAAATTTTTTTTCAAATTTGGCAGACTTCTCTATAAATATATTTTTTTTTTTTTTGTTTGTGGTAATTTTGAGGAGATGAAGAAAACGAGAGGGAAGGAAACAAAAATGTCAAGCCACGGAATAGGGGAGGATCATCCCAATTACAATATGTTGCAAATTAGTTATATATAACAGCAGCATTTTACTTTACACATTACGGATAGTCCATGAACTATCATACGTTGTCAAATCCTGGAATGTATATATGACGATTCCCTTGCTCAATAGACTATCCAAGACTCTTGCCTTTGGTAGGGGAAATCTTGGAGTTCTATTAAGCGAGTTTACTTCTTTATTTCAATTATTATTAAATTGATTTCCCGGAGACTCAATGCTCCTACAAGGTTTACCACTTTTTCCCAATGTGTAAAATAAAATATTTAATAAAATATTTAATTATAATTCAAATATTTTAAATATTTAATAAAATAATTAATTAAAAATAAATAATTTAAACTAAAAGGCGAAGGACTCACGATTCCATATTCATCTTGAGAAGTTTGTGGTTTCCCTCCTGAGTTTGGTTCGGTTGTTTTTTGTTTTTTATTTTATGGTGTGAACGCGCCGGTCCCTACAGTTGCGGGCAAAGTTGGAGCCCCGTAAGAATCTTGTTGGGGTTAGTTCATGCTCGCCTAGAGCATGCAACCCTTTTCACTTCACTTTCACTGAATTATTATTACAAATGTTTTTTTTTTTTTGTATTTTGACTCTGGGATCTAAGCGGCAAGATCCCACCGCTGCCACCAAATGTTTTAACTCGCTGTTTGAGTTAGGAACGGGGAGTGCTTTTAAGGGAGTAGTTCACCCGCCCCCTTTTCTTTTGTTTTTTCTTCTTGTGTTCTAAATATTCTTATTGTGTCCTTTTTTCTGTATTTAAACTTGGAAATTCATTAAAAGAATAAACTTCCCTTTTTCTGATCCCAATATTTTATTGTCCTCAAAAATTACGTTTTCTTTTCTTGCTTACTAATATTCCTGTTGTTTCAGAGTTACACTTAGAGTTTTATTTCTTTTAAAAATTTATTTCTTCATTCATTTAAAAATTTATTCATTTAACATGTGTAGCACTTAGAGTTTTGTTCATTGAAACTTTTAAACTTAACTTTCTTTTCTGGCTTCCGAATATATCTGTTGTTTTCAGAGTTACACTTAGAGTTTTTTTTTCATTTAAAAATCTATTCATTTCTTAACATGTTTGGCACTTAGAGATGTGTTCATTAAAAATTTGAACTTAATTTTCTTTTCTGATTTAAAAATTTATTCATTCATTTAAAAATTTATTCCTGTAAACATTTATTCATTTAACATGTTTAGCACTTAGAGTTTTGTTCATTGAAAATTTTAAACTTAACTTTTCTAGCTTCCGACACCCCCAAAAGCGACCCTTCAACTCCGCATGGTGACCATGAATGTGCGCGATCAGCGATTTTCGCCTTTTCTTTCTTCTATCCGCGCTCAAATTTCTAAGAAAAGAAGTCCTTAATTGCGCGTGGAGACGGAACCTTATCATGCAACATTGTTGCATGTTCGAAAATGCTACGCGTGGAAACGAAACCTGATCATGCAACATTGTTGCATGATTGAAAATGCTGCGTCAGCGTTTTTTTTCGGATTTGACGTCCGCGTGTAATTTTTTTTTGTTGGCGTGAGGGGAGGTTTGAAAGGGTTATGGGTAGCTAGTGTACGTATGTGTGACTGCCCTTAAGCTCAGTCACAACAGAACCTCGAATCAGGAGGCAGACCAATAGCCTACGCTAGTAGAGTGCTAAACACTGCTGAAACCAGGTACTCTACTATTGAGAAAGAGCTACCAGCGATTGTGTTCACCATTGAACAATTCAGACCCTACGTATACGGTCGGAAATTCACTGTGATTACCGATTATAAGAGCTTAGTCTGGATGATGAACTTGAAAAATCCATCTGCAAGATTAATGAGGTGGGAAATTCGGTTAGAAGAATATGACTTCGACATCAAACATAAGCCTGGGAGGCTTGACGTAAATGCCGATGCTCTCAGTCGGGTCATCTCAGATAAACCCCCCTACCCCTCCGAAGAAGACGGAAAAAAGCAGAAAAGCATCAATGTGGTGACGAGAGCCAAGGCTAAGGAACTACAGAAAGCACCAGAGATCGATACTGATCCCGAAACTCAACCAATTTTTGCCAAAAATCCTACTCACGAAGAAACAGTCTTAAGAGAAAGAAACGAGACCCTCGTATATAATAACTTATTCCCTAAATTTTTGTTATTACCAATTCCGAATAGCGACCTAGAACAACGATTGACCGACAAACTAAACCTTAACGATAATGTACCTCCCCTAAAACTCAACTCCTTCTTCTGCGATCAGAAGGATTATAATATATACAAATTAAATCTAAATATCAAGAACAATTGGAAAAGGCTATCTCATCCATCCTCAAACTATCGGAAGACCAAAAGTTACCAGAAGCAAATCTATCTATACCTAAAGTACCCCTAAAAACCCTAATAATCATAAAAACAGTCATTCGAAGAATCCTGAAGTCGAGTCAAGTTAAAATCAACCTTTATATAGATTCTATCAAAACCCTCAATACCCCCTCGGAGATCAAACAAGCACTCCAAGACTTCCATGAGTCACCCTCATGAGGCCACCAAGAAGTATGGAGAACCATACAACGAATAAGGAGACAATTTCACTGGAAGGGAATGTCCAAGGACACTGCTAACTACATCAAATCCCCCAGATCCCCATCAAATAAGGTCTAGAAACCCCAAGATCCCCATGAAAATCCCTGGAATTAGTTCGAAACCCTTTGAAAGGGTGTATCTCGATGTAGTAGGACCTCTCCCGACCTCCTATTCCGGCAGCAAGTATATCCTCACCTTTCAAGACGATCTCACTAAGTTTTCCGAAGCAATACCAGTACCAAATACATAATCCTCCACCCTGGCAGAAGCCTTCGTTACACACATTGTCTGTAGGCATGGAATACCAGAGAGCGTACTCACGGACCAAGGAGCCAACCTTATAGCTGGAATGTTCGCCGAAGTTTCCAAACTGTTGAAAATACGAAGAATTACTACTACTCCGTATCACCCCCAAACCAACGGTGCCCTGGAACGAAGTCACAGGACACTGATTGAATACCGACGCTCATATACCGATAGAGACCGCCGAACTTGGAACTCCTGGATACCATACGCTATGTTCGTCTATAATACAACTCCACACTCCAGTACCAATTTCTCCCCACATGAACCATTATACGGATTCCCAGCTGAGGTACCCAATAATCTTAAGAACTCCGGTCTGCTACAACTACGACAGCTACGTCAACGAACTAAGGTCGCGGCTACAACTCAGCCATAAAATAGCCAGAGAAACCATCCTAGCATCTAAACAAAAATCTAAAGAATACTACGACAAGGGAACAAAAGGGAAAAACTTCAACGTCGGAGATAGAGTCCTGTTAAAGGCCAGAACGAAAGAAAGCAAACTATCCCCTATATGGCAAGGCCCTTATACAGTCACTCAAATAAACTCTAAGGAAAACACAACCATAAAAATTAATAAAAAAACAAGGAAGGTACACAACAATGACCTAAAAGGATACTTCGAACCTAAATAATTTCCGGCCCCTCTACTATGTATTTCCATTACTCAGCCTACAATTTCTCGGACATTATATTTTTTCTCATAAATATTCAAGCCCTTCTTTTCTGCTCTACGCTCGGCAGGAAATTGTTTTAGTATGTTCCTGTTGCTTGGTTTTCATCCGATCAAAGAACTCGGACCCCGATTTTATTTTTATTTACCAAAGCTCCTCTTTTCTACTGCTGGAAGAGTGACCCATCTGTTGGTATTTGTACTCTTTTAAGCTCATCTGCCTTCCCCTGAGTAGATAATCTACTATCTCTTTCTAAGCCGTTCGTAGATATCTCCGATTTTATTTGCTCAATAAGGCTTTCGGTTGTACGTCATTAGGGACATAGGCGTCATTTGACCAAGTCATGGGTTTTTTTTCTCAATGAACGTTTCGGAATTTTTTTTTTGTATTATTAATGAGGCTACTCTTGACACATTCAAACTATGAATTCTTTGGAGTTTACTTAATGCTCTTTCGGTTCTAATCAAAACATCCGGATTGGGGCTTTTTCTACTCAAAATCAATATGTCCTCATCTTGTGAAAATAAAAGTCTCGTTCACCTGTTTTGGGTGTATCTTGTAAGAAAATTATCAAGTTTTTCTCCGGAAGGAATTTATTATCTCATTAGACTTACTCTCTCTCTCTGTAAGGCATAGTTATATTTGTTTCAAAAACAACTAATTTTTTTTATGAATATCAAATTTCCGCGAGAGCTGATCTCTAATTAAAACTCTGTCAGCTCATAATAAGTATATGGTAGCATTAGTTTAAAAATCTAACAAAAATGCATTTTGAAACATATGAAAAACGTTCGACTTTAGACCTAGTCCTTATCTATTAAATTTTTTTTTTATTTTCTTTCTTTCTTCTCTCTCTCTCTCTTTCTCTTCTCCACCCCTTTATTTCCTCTTTTCTTCCTCTGAGACCATCGGGAACGAAACTTCGAACCCCTCGCTTCCGAAATCTCTATGAATTATTGTTGATCTACATTTTGGTCATCGACAGCAGTCTTTTAATACCTTGAGTACATGTATCACGCTCCATGTTAATTGATAGCTAATTCGCTGTGAATTTTAAGTATTTTACTTTAAAGTATCCAAATCTGTTTCCCTGTAGATTTTCAAATCTCCGAACTATTACAAATGGGTTGTCGTATTTAGTTCAGATCCGAGTACAACCTTAGCAATCGCTCGGCTGCCAGTTCGCAATAAGTACCCTCGGTCTAAAACCAAATAACCTTATACCCTTAAAAACATTCAAAAAATACATACAGTATCACAAACCCCCCCCCTCTTTAACATACACTACGCGTAGGGATCACATCAAATACACCAAAACCCAATTAATAAACCTATATTTTACACAAATAAAGAGTCATTGAATGTAAAAGAAAAAAAAAAGGATCCCACCTACCAACTCGAACGTGTGCATAAACTTAGATAACAAATAGCGTATATACATAGACATAAGATTAAATAGATACTGTAAAAACCATATTGTAAACGGCACGCACGACCTACCCTTAGCAAAATTTTTCTTTTTCTTCAAAAAATAATAAATGAAAATTTTCAAAATTAAAAATGGAAGTTAGAAAGATGGTGTGTTATGAAAATAAATGTTCATACCCCAAAAAAAAAATATATATAAAAAAATCGAAAATTTAAAGTTTGCTAAAAAACTAAAACGCTAAATTTAAAATCAATCGTGGCAGAACGGGATCTTAAAAATCTGCATGCAAAAAGAATTTCTATTATCGCAGATCTCGTTCTGCCTATCTATTGATACCACTGATCCTCTGGGAACAAACGAACCATCTGTTGTTCCCAGAGACATCCGCCCCTTTTAGTGCACGAAAAATCAATTCAACAATTGGTTTCAAAATCACAAAAAAAGAATTGATCTTTCGTGCATTGTGACCAAACTCAATTGATTCCGTGGGAATCAGGTGAGTTGGACAATGGTCACCTCTAAATTAATGAAATTTAAAAAATTGAAATTTGTCTTTCATGGATTGGAGCTCCGTTGTCCGGTCATTGTTTGCTGCAGGATAAGACCTGCCAGATTTTTCGGGACAAGTCCGTCTATGATGGGATTCGAATTTGAGATAGGACGTCGTGCCGCTGAAACAAAGAATTTAAAATGTGAATGTAATCAAACTTAGTAAAAATTGTTCATTTAAAATTGAAAATGCTATATGAAAATTGAAAAAGTCGGTTTATTATATTTCGAACTTATTTTAAAACTGAAAATGCTAATTAAAAATTTAAAATGTGAATTTATTAAATTATCGAACTTAGTTAAAATTGTTAATGTAAAATTGAAAATGCTAATTAAAAAATTGAAAACGTAAATCTATTAAATATCGAACATAGTTTAAAATTGAAAATGCTGTATTAGAATTGAAAATGTGAATTTATTAAATTATCGAACTTAGTTTAAAATTGTTAATGTAATATTGAAAATACTACATAAAGATTGGAAATGTGAAATTATTAAATTATCGAACTTAGTTTAAAATTGCTTATTAATCGAAAATCTATATATATAAAACACAATCGAAATTTGTTCGGCTTTTAACTTCTCCCGAACGGATGAACCAATTTGGATGGGATTTTTTTTTGTTTTGTTTGTAATGGCTTAACAGAGGACAATTTCGAATAAAATTAAGGAAAATTCAAAAGGAAAATCCGGAAAATCGAAAAATCCGATAATGCGATTTTTTCCGTTGACAGTTGACCTCAGTGTAGCCAATTCCGCTGTCAATGCGTTGAAAACTATTAGAAATTTAGTTGGCGTTGATAGCTGACTGCTTCACAGCTAAATGAATGTCCTTTCTGATTATATTGTTTCTATGGCGTGGTCGCACTCGAATGAATTTGTATAAATTTTTTCAATTTGTTGCATTTATTCAAGCGGTTATCACTTTCAAATTATTACAAATCGTGCATTAGCGGATTGCCATTACACAGATTACAAAATTTGCGTGGAATCGAGCATTTGAAAGGTAATTCAAATCATTTATTTCGGAACAATTTTAGTGTTAAATTAGTGTTAAATGAAAGTGACCATTATCAGTTCGATTTGTGAAGATGCTACGAAGAGCTCGATCGAACACAAGCCGGCGTTCTCGAAATGCAGTTAATCATCGAAATAATCGAGCTAATCGATCAGCAGAACAAGAAGAAATTGACAGAGAATCTGCGAGAACTCGAAGAGCTCTAAATTATGAACGAAATCGTCAAGAGATTAACGAACGCGAACGATTGAAACGGAGAAGTGATCGTGCACGTCAAACAGACGAAATCCGTTTACAACAATTAGCTGATTTTCGTGAACGTCGTCAAGAACAACAACGTCCGCCAGTGAATATTCAATTCAATGCATTTCGATACGATCCAAGCATCGTTTACGCTGCGCACGCCTCACTTCAAATTGGTCAGATGTCCGTTGTGTGTGTACATTGCAATGCGCTAAAATTTCAAAAAGAAGCGCCTGGATTGTGTTGCTTGAATGGCATAGTGAAGCTGCCTCTATTGCTTCCACCACCAGGTCCAATACATTCCCTTCTTTATAATCAACACGCAGATTCAACTCATTTTTTTTATAATATCAAAATGTACAATGACGCGTTTCAAATGACTTCGTTTGGTGCTGAAATTGTAAATGGAAAGCATTACAATCCCACTTTTAAGGTATTTCCATCTTCGCTTTGTACACACTCACAAACACTAACATCACCACTCACATCTTCACTTTCACATTCACTCACATCTTCACGTACATCTGATAACAAAATAACAGTGAAATCAAAATATTTTGAAGAAAAACGAGAAGTAAAATTTAATTTGCTCTCAACTATACAGGTTCGTGGGCAAATATATCATCGTCTTGGATCACTATTGGCAGATCTAGACGAAATGCACAAATTTCATCATATATATTTTGTTGACAATTCAAGCGAACAAGCAGAGCGGCGCAATGCAATTTTTAATGCAACTAAATTGGATTTGATTGATCGCATTCAAACTATGTTACACACACAAAACGATTTGATCAAATTGTTTAAGTCATCTTTGGATCATATGCCAGCTGATAATCACGCGATTGTGATTAAAGCCGATAAGAGGCCAACTGGATCGCGTGAACGCCAATTCAATGCACCGACTGCAGACGAAATATCGATTGTTGTCATTGGCGAAAATATGTCATCGCGCGATATTATTCTTCAGCGCCGAACTGGAAATGTTCCTCAACGAATCAATGAGACGCATCGATCGTACGACGGTCTTCAATATCCGCTAATGTTTTGCCGAGGCGAAGATGGATATAATTTGGAATACAGAATGATAAATCCAACGAATGGTTAGTACTTAGTCATATACAATTTCAATTTCCACTTTAATTTAATTTAAATTGTTTGTTCCAGGTGAACAAACAAATAAGATAGTCAGTTCCATGAATTTCTATGCCTACCGCTTCATGATACGTGCTAACTCTGACAATCATCTTTTAAGATACCGTCGAGTACTGCAACAATACGCAGTCGACATGTACGTCAAAGTTGAAACGGAAAGATTGAATTACATTCGATTTAACCAATCAAAATTGCGATTTGAACAGTACATTCATTTGCGCGATGCTATGAACAATGATGCTGATGCAGGCGATATTGGACGAATGACAATTTTGCCTTCAACATATATCGGTAGTCCACGGCACATGCACGAATACGCTCAAGATGCGATGACATACGTTCGACACCATGGACGTCCAGATTTATTCATTACATTAACTTGCAATCCAAAATGGCCTGAGATCATCGAATTATTGCAGCCAGGCGAATTATCGAGTGATCGTCATGATGTTACTGCACGCGCTTTTAAGCAAAAGTGTAAATGCTTGATAGATTTGTTAGTGAAACAACAAATTTATGGACCTGTTCGATGCTGGATGTACTCTGTAGAGTGGCAAAAACGTGGATGGCCACATGCCCACATACTTCTGTGGATGGTCAACAAAATCACACCGGATCAAATCGATCATCGATAATTATCTCTGCGGAAATTCCAGATCCAGAAAACGATCCAGAGTTATTTGAAATGGTCAAAGCAAACATGGTTCACGGCCCATGCGGTGCTGACAAACCAACCGCTGTATGCATGGTCGATGGCAAATGAAGTAAACGGTATCCCCGTCCGTTTATTGCTGAAACCCAAAGTGGACTTGATTCGTATCCACGGTATCGGCGCCGTTCACCGACTAATGATGGTCGCAGTTTCGAAATCACAATCAGAAACATTCAACATGTTGTTGATAACTCGAAGATTGTTCCACATTCGCCATTCCTTTTGAAAGCATTCAAAACTCACATCAATGTCGAAGTCTGCAGCAGCATCAAATCAATTAAATACGTTTGCAAGTATGTCACCAAAGGCAGTGATATGGCGGTTGTTGGCATCGAAAGGGACGAAATTTCCAAGTATCAAATGAGTCGCTTTGTAAATTGCAACGAGGCATTTTGGCGATTGTTTTCATTCGAAATTCATGAACGATATCCAACGGTAGTTCATTGGGCATTGCATCTTGAAAATGGGCAACGTGTGTGTGAGGTGAACGACCACCGGCTACAACTTTGACAACTTTGACGGTTCCTGAATATCCCGGTGTGTTTGCGACTGATGCCTTGGGACGAATTTACACCATTCACCCGAAAAATGACGATTGCTTCTTTATGCGTTTGCTATTGATCAACGTTCGTGGTCCAACATCGTTTGAATCGTTGCGAACTGTTGATGGTGTTGTTTGCGCTTCATTTCGTGATGCATGTCAACATTTGCGATTACTTGAAAATGACAATCACTGGAACCAAGCAATGGACGAGCCAATCATCTCTTCATCTGCCAGTTGTGTACGCATTCTTTTCGCTATCATCATTACGAATTGCCAGCCTTCGAATCCACGTCAAATGTGGGAAACATACAAAGATGCAATTTGCGAAGACATTTTGCATCAATTTCGTTTGACAACTGGTGATATGGATATGCAAATGGATGAAAACATTTACAATAAGGCGCTGATATTGATTGAAGATCTATGTTTGATGATGGGTGGAAAATTATTGGGGAACATGAATATGCCAGCTCCAAATCGTGAAGTCAACGATGTGTTTGAACGCGAATTAAATCGTGAACGTTCATACAACACAATCACATTGGAATAACAAGTGAATCAACAAGTTCCTTTGTTGAATGACCAACAGAAGCTTGCATACGATCAACTCATTCACGCTGTCGATGCTGGAAATGGTGGACTTTTTTTCCTCGACGCACCAGGCGGCACAGGAAAAACTTCCCTCATTTCATTGATATTGGCAAAGATTCGTTCTCGCGGTGATATTGCCTTGGCATTGGCTTCTTCTGGTATCGCTGCTACGCTATTGGAATGTGGAAGGACAGCACACTCTGCACTTAAGTTGCCGTTAGATATGCAATTCAATGAAAATCCCGTTTGCAACATTTCGAAACAATCTGCGATGGCCAAAGTGCTAAGAGCATGCAAACTGATTATTTGGGATGAATGTACGATAGACCACAAACGATCATTGGAAGCGCTTGATCGTACATTAAAGGATTTGCGAAACAATAATCATCGCTTTGGTGGATTGATGACTCTCTTAGCTGGTGATTTTAGACAAACCCTTCCAGTCATTCCAAAATCAACACCAGCTGATGAGATTAACGCATGTTTGAAGCAATCGCCTTTGCGGCGGAAAGTAAAAACCATTCGTTTGACATTGAATATGCGTGTCTTTTTACAAGAAGATCGAGCCGCAGAAATATTTTCAAAGGAATTGTTGCGCATTGGAGAAGGCAAGGTACCAGTACAGATTGCTACTGGTTTGATTACGATTCCACAAACCGTTTGCCAATTCACCTCATCACTAAATGAGCTAATAACGAGCGTTTACCCAAGTATCGAGCATAATTATCGAAACTTTGATTGGCTGAGCGAACGAGCGATTCTAGCCGCTAAAAACACTAACGTTAATGAATTGAATTGGACCATCCAAAATGCGATTCCAGGCGAATTGGTGTCATACAAATCGATTGATCGTGTACTGGAAGAAGACGACGCCATCAATTACCCAATTGAATTTTTGAATTCATTGGATGTGCCAGGGATGCCACTTCATAATTTGCGTCTCAAAGTCGGATCTGTGGTCATAATGTTGCGTAATCTCAATCCACCAATGTTATGCAACGGAACTCGATTGGTTGTGATGCGATTGCAGCAAAATGTCATAGTTGCGAGCATTTTGAAAAGCCCATTCAAAGGTGAAGAATGTTTGATTCCGCGCATACCATTGACTTCGACCGATATGCCGTTCAACTTCAAGCGTCAGCAATTTCCCTTGAGACTTGCATTTGCGATGACAATCAACAAGTCTCAAGGGCAATCGCTTGATGTGTGCGGCATCAACCTCGAAAAGCCATGCTTTTCTCATGGACAATTGTATGTTGCGTGTTCACGCGTCGGCAAACCATCTTCACTACTTGTTTACGCTCCAGAGCAAAAACAAAAAATGTCGTATACCACGCAGCATTGTATTAAATTGATTGTTGTGAATAATTGATTTTTATTTGATTTTGATTAAAAATTGTTGAAATAAACATAGCATTATTGAATTTGCTAGAAAATGCTAGATATTGAATTTCTTTTCATTTGCAAACGGTAAGCGAGACGGAGTTCGCCGGGTCCGCTAGTACTATATAAAAATTGAAAACGTGAATTTATTAAATATCGAACATAGCTTAAAATTGCTAAATTAAAATTGAAAATGCTATATTAGAATTGAAAATGTGAAATTATTAAATTATGTAAATTAGTTTAAAATTGCTAATTAAAAATCGAAAATACTATATAAAAATTGAAAACGTGAATTTATTAAATATCGAACATTGTTTAAAATTGCTAATTTAAAATTGAAAATGCTATATTAAAATTGAAAATGTGAATTTATTAAATATGGAACTTAGTTTAAAATTGTTAATTTAAAATTGAAAATGCTATATTAAAATTGAAAATATTGAATTTATTAAATATCGAACATAGTTTAAAATTACTCAGTTGTATTGAAAATATTATGTAAAAAAAAAGAAAAGGAGAATGCGAATTAAAGAAAAATAAATAATTTAAAATTTAATTGTCTTATTTCAACGGGGTTGAGTGATCTTACCCACAAGCACTCCTCTACCCCTTGTTACGTAAAGAAAAAAAAAACTTAATTCCAAGACACATATGTTCGTAACAAGGTTGAGTTTCCTCTTTGTTTACTCGGTGGTTTTTGAAGATTGAACGCCTTACTGAAGTTGTTATATAGTTTGATGATCTCTGAATTGATTTGCATTTGCGCAAGACAAAGATCGTGAATTGTGGGAGGAGACATTATTGGAATGTTTGAAAGGGGACTGTTGAGCAAGAGGACCGAGAACCAAGGGTGTCATTTGAAAATTCAATTTAATAATGCAGAATTCGAGAAGGTTAGATCAAGGAAAGTTGAGGGATTTACTAAAAGACTTAAATAACTAACGGCTGGAAATCAAGGAAATTAATTAATTAGAGCGTTTAAATGGATTTATACCGTGTTTACACCCATCCATTTTTCATGTGAAATTGTACTATTTTGTGGCTCTGTTTTGCTTCGAATCTATTACAAAACTATCTTGGACAATAGTTCGTGCCTTCCTTTTGATTTTTTTTTTTTATTAAAACTAAAATAAATTTTCAAAATCAAAATACGCGCCACATAATGAAATTAAACAACGCGCACAACAACCAATTTAACTCAGTTCGGGTACGTCGTAAGGGCGCTAAATTGTACTAGAGGACGTAAAATGGCAGAAATAATCACCACTAAATGGTGCCACTGAGGTGATTTATTGTGGATTTCGAATTAATCTGCTCGCGAAAAGATTTGGGAAATGTATGGTAAATCCTGTAAGTTTAAGCAGGCTTTCGGGCTAAATCTTCTCAAGTCACTTAATCTAGTAGATTAAGTTCGGTGTAAACGCCGTATTAGAGATTAAATGGAATTAGAGATTTGAGATTAGGGAGTTGAATTAAACGATTATTATTATTTTTTTTTTAAAAAGGACTAACGGACTTAATCTAAGAAAAGGTGTTGAACAGTACTGACACAGTAGTAGCAGTTCAGTACCAAGGGATTTAAATGTTTTTATAAGAGGAAAACGGGTGAAACAGAATACAACATTTGATTGAACTTAAATAAGGTTTTCTAGGTTAATTACATTCGTTGTTTGATCAAGTATCTCTTCATTTTAAAAATTTTTTTTTTGTTTTGCAAGAATTTCGAAATATCTGTCCGCGGGATCTTTGACGGCGGTGCAGTTTTTCTTTTCAAGGGTAAGAAGTTGGTGTCGTTCGGGTAAAATAGGCCTACCACACAAGGATTACGCTTATTAAGATTTATACGAGTCGTTTTTAGGGGGACTACTATTGGTAGTTGGTAGACGATAGTTGGGACGGGCCTGCTTGTATAAAGAGGTACGAAGAGATCGGAAGACGACGAGATACGAATAAAGCGACTAATTGAGCGGCAAAGTATAGGATATGGCCCTAGGGAGACTGAACAAACATGAATTCAAAATCTAGGATACCAAAATTAGAGTTTAAGATATGTCCTCTAGAGAGGAAGGAAGTCGTCCCCTAAATATGATGCTCCAAACTTTCGTACTTCCCAGCAAAAATAGAAAAAAAATATGATCATATCATACACGGCCAAGGATTTGTACTCATTTACGCTAACAAAAGAAAAGGAGGAGGATCGCTGATGGAAGATTTGAGAATGTACCCCCCTTTTTTATGTTTTATTACTGTTATTATTTTTTTATATATATATCCTTATATTATTCTTCTGTTGTATGAGGTATCTGAAATGTCTCCGTGACAATTCCCTTATCTAAAAGACTATCCAAGACTTTTACCTTGGGTAGGGGAAATCTTGGATTTCTATTAGGTGCGCGGTTACTTTAGTTCATTAAAGTTTGTTAATTTTTTTTTTCCGGACTAAATGTAGTATAAATAAAGAAAAATCCGTGTAATTTCCTCATAAATCTCGTTTATTGAAGTATATCCTTATCACCTGGTGGCTTGGCTGACATAATTAATCCATACACGGGAAGAATGAGATACGTTCATGAAGAAGGGGAATACACATATTTTAATATGTGTTTATATTTTTAATAATATTTTACTTATTAAAATGTCAAGCGTTATACAAGCACATTCACACCTTCATTCACACCTCATCCTTATTGTGAAAATCTTGAATGTTCTTTTGACCCGAGAGATCGTCGTAAAACAATATACGGCATATATTTGTTTCGATTTGGTAATTTATTCGTAATAACAGTATTTATAAAAAAAATTTCCCATTTTTATATTGATTTGTTTAAAGTTATTTCGTAATCAATTTGTATGGTTTCTTATAGATTTCTGCTTATTGATTATATTAATTGTTAATGTGCAAATAAGTGTAATTGAAGAGAGAGATGTATAAATTCTATCCTAATAAATGGTATCAATGATAAAAGAAACAATTACATTAATTTATGTTTAGTATAATGCATAATAATCTTATTTACAAAATTGCATAACTTTAGGTTCAATATTTTATTCACGATTAACTTAATTATTTTATTCAAAATTAGACGTCCTTAGGCGTGGGCGCCTCCCCAATGACTGCCCAGGACCCAGTTGACCGTCTTGAGTCTGTCTTTAAAAATCTCATTTATTCTGTCAATGAACAGATTCATAGTTTCCTATTATTATTTAAGGTTCAATAGGCGTGTTCTTTTAAGGTTCAATAGGCGTACAAATACATAGTTTCAAAAAACCCAACTTTAACTTAACTCGATAGCTGACAAATTTGACTAACTTCACGTTATATATATGTAAACATTCATCGATTTTATTATGTTTCTTTCGATTCGTAAGTACACAACTTAATTTTGTTTCACTTTATTTTAATTTTTTAAGTATGAACCAGGCAAGAGTTTTTATTTAAATTTTAATTTTTTCCGAATTTCCCAAAAAATTCAAACTCGCCGGAATGGAAATTTAGCGTGATGCCATCTACACAACACTAGATTAACTTCTATCAAGTGGTATAATTTCAACCCAAGTATTATCGGATGTTAAGTTTGCACAAGAAAAATATATGGGATTTGACATTTCTACACCACTCGATGTCCCAAAAGAGCGCCACTAATATTTTATTCAAGATTCACTTAATTATTTTATTCGAAATTAGACGTCCATACTCGTGGACCCCTCCCCAATGACTGCCCAAGGCTCAGCCGACGGTCTTCAGTCTGTCTTCTGAAAATCCCTTGGATTCTTCCAATTGGACGTGAAGTCCAGAGTCGGAAAACCCACGCAGGGACGAATTTTGCATTCGCAATGTCTTTCTCAGAATTTGGTTCAGATAAGAAATTGCGATTGCAAAATTGCAACAAAGAAGAAGTGTCGGACTTCTCATTGTCATAATTTTTTTTTTTTTTACTTTCATTTCATGTTTTTGTGGTCTTTCCTGTCGACAAAATTTACTTTTTTTTTTCAAAAAAAAGTCTGGTTCACCTGAAAGCAATCAGAAATTGTTCCCGGGGATTATTATTTATACTAAATACTCTACACCGACACCGATGCACTAACATTCGACGAGGTATATATGGACCTCGTGGGCCCATTATCCGAAATCGCACGGGGGAAAAATTACATCCTGAGTTTTGAAGATGACCTCACGCGATTCATGGACGTAGTCCCTTTGCCAAATACGGAGGTCAAGACGGTTGCACAGGCGTTTGTAGATGAAATTGTTAGTAGATATCAAATCCCCGAATCCCCAAGAAGCCACTTAAACCAACTTAGACCTGGCTAAGAAACAAGTGGCAATCATGAGAACTACGTTGAAGGCTATGGGCTAAACCAACACAGAAATGGCCGAACAACATAAAATGTTAATACAGAATGTGGAGAACCTTAATTATAATATAGGAGGCTTCTAGCTCCGTAGAATATACGCGAGGATGGACATTAACAAGCTTATCGTATACATGATGTTCGAACTGCAACAGGTATGTATATCTGGAGCTAACAGAAGCTTCAAAACTTTGGAGGCGTTAAACTAAAGAGAGTTCAGCCCCCTACTTATAACAACAAATCAGATTTTGGATATCTACACCAATGCGTCAAGGAAACACCGTGGAGGAAAGGACACCAGAGAATCGCAAAAGTGGATTACGAAGGAAGTCAAGAGGGACCCTCATACAAATAAGGATACCTCTATTATAAGTCCAGCAGTACACCCTGAACAGAATCTACACTACTCCAATGAAGACAGGCCATAACACGTACTACGTCTAGGACAGAAAATACACTTAGTTTTTGAATACCAACCGATACCAGCCAAATTTCGGCTTTACCGAGCTAAGCCTCCAACGTAATGTATAAAGGTTAACGATACCTACAAAGTTTGTCAGCGTGTCGACCCCATTGTAACGAAGCCCACACGAACGAACAGTATATGAGGACTGTTCAAAGCAACAAATCAAGTCAAGCAAAACCGTCGAATACGCATATTGACTAACGTAGGATCCCTTACAATCCCTGTGCACCAGGAAAACGACTGGTTATACGGAGTACAACGATAAGCCTGTGCGAAAACATCTAACACACATACCAATTGACTGGTTTGGTAGGCCAAGTTGTTGACATGAAAGATTATGTGTCTGAAGGAAATTCTCTATCTCCTCAGGGCTTCAGTTATAAGAAATGTCTACGCTGCAATCCATAAGTAAATCTTCACTCATAAACATTTTAAATTCATCCCACAGAGCCGATGCATTTGCTGGAAATGAAAATAATTGTCGCAATTGTCGAGGTGATTTTGATTCCTTAGCTTCATTCAAATATTCACGCCATTCACTATCATTATCAGAATCATACGTATGCAAATCGTCAAAGGACTGTGAACCACAAACATGTAATAAAAGTAAACGTAAGTGAAACAATTCAATGTCTTTTGGTGATACAACGTATAATCGTGGAATGATTTTACCGCCGCCACATTGTCTCCTGGTCCAACATTTCCTTAAATCATTCCACACATAATAGAATGGTATTTGACTATATATTAAATAATTAGCTGAAAGATCATTCCTATTTAATACAAAAAATGCAAATAATTTTGTCCTTCAAGGATTTTCAACTGCTTGGCGGTCGGTTCCTTCTCCGAAAGCAACATTCTGACGATTTGGCGAGTGACAGTCAAGACGTATAATCGTACGGGATTGAAAGTGCAATGGATATTCAAATATTCGCCAAGCAGCCTCAGTGGAACCAACAAAACGTCCATTAAAAAAATTTTGAATTTCATCTATCTGAATACCACCATTAGCCTCACCATTCACAACTTAAAACTCTAACGACGCACAATCATATCCTTTGTACACATACCAGTATATGTACTTAACACTCTTGACAGCAGTACAAACTTCGACATTCAAATGACAATCGAACTTTGTCAGAAAATATGGATTATAAGGAACGACGTATCGATTGCCAACTGAATGTCCACGTACTTCAATTTTTGCACCGTTATCAAGTCGTTTATAAACAGGGTAACCATTTACACTATTTCGCGTATTATCACAGAAATCTTTTGGAAAATTTTTCTTGCACATTCCATCTCTCATGCACACTAAATTTGGGTTTAATAAAGCATATGGTCCATGAATCATGTGTTGCTTAAGTAATTGTTGCAATTTTGGGTGACAACAAAAATCAGGAATTTCTGCACAGACGAACTGATCGATGCTAGCTATTCCATTAACGTTATCATCACTTCAATGTTATCAGCACATGTGCATGGGGGAGACCACGTTTTTGAAATTCAATAGTATATATTATTGCTTCTACTTTACCAAAAATTTGCCTTTTAACTATTGAATCGATAAGTTCTCTGAGTTTTGATTCGAAGACACGGACAATAACATCAGCACGAAAATTGGCGTTAGCTCCACCAAGAACCTCAACAATTTCTGGCCAACTTGGGTTACATGTTATGGTCACAAACAACGATAGCTTGCCGAAATGTTGTGCAATAGACATCGCATCTAAATAATTTTGAAATATATTTCTATGTGAGACAGTGAAAGATGATAGTAAAATTATTTTACAGTCCACGCCATGGACATCATCAACACCTATTAAATTTTGTTGAACAAAGTCCGTCAAATTATTATACAGTTCGGTATGAAATGTAGTCTGGTACCTTCGATATGAACATACGTATCGACCACCCACTGGAGGAATAATTTTTGCGAACGGTGCAAAATACTGAATGCATCACGAATAGCCGATCGATATGAAGCATATTGCAGCATTGTAATTTTGTTACGAAAAATAGTAGAAGAAGTAGAGGGTGTGTTGTCTGCCATTTTAACATGCCAGCCAGTATCACCGTTTTGGAAAAGACGTCGATAAGCCAAAGAATCTAATGAAGAATCGAATACAGAAATGCTCCGAACTGAATTAGACAATTTGGAAAATACAACCATATTTTCGCCGTCATCATTCTTGACAATAGCAGCGACATCAGTTTGCATTGCATCATTAAAACGTCGAAGATCGGTATTGCGATTGACTTTAATAACCATGCAAACGTCTGCAGCTGAAATTTCTGGTTGTCAACAAAATTCAGCTATTGATCTGCGTATAAAATTATAAACAGGATCTAATTCAACACCCAATTCACGGAATAAATCAACATGATATCCCTGATTCGCACTTACACACATTCTATGTTGAACTGCAGTATTAACACCAAAAAAGTAAAGAAACGTGGACGACCATAAGTCGGAGTCAATGCACCAGCGTGATGATAAGAAATATCGTGAATCTTAAAATGATATACACGATTCAAAGCAGTATCAGACAACACGACTTCAGAACTTACCATTGCAAATGAAAAATTGTAAAAACGAATATTTTGAAAATAATTTTTCGACCGACATTTAACAGCAACGTCAGTAGAGTAGAGTCCTTCACAAAGGCTCTGAAAAAATCTATTTTGAGTTGAGGTAGGTATATTGACTTTGCCCTTCTGACAACATGATGTATCATAAATGCCTGAGTGTCAAGTAGAGGAACTTCCGATTGAATATGCTTAGCACCACAAAGTGAACAACACAAATTTACAAAATCACGAATTGGATAAGCCAACGCACTTTGATATAAATCAACTAAATTTTGAGGGTTACTTGCATTTGACGTATTCGCAATTACACTTCTCAGTGGTCTCATACTATCCCTTCTATTACGCGACTCCACCCGGCCGGATACTCTAACTAGGCGAGGCATCGTTAGCTGAAATAGGTAAAACCAAAAAAGTAACGCAGCCGAAATAGATAAGACTAAAAAATTGCGTTGAAAGCAAAAATGCAATGGTCCTTTCACCAAAATTTCACTTCGTTAGAACGTTTCGGTGGAACGTTTTTCACTTTGTTTTGAGAAAAAGCGCACAAAGCTGAAAGTACACAAAGTGATGATCACCACAATTACACGGTTTTCAAATAATTTGATATAATTTCAAACTTCCGACCGAACTAAACGCACAATTGGAATTAATTATTTCGGATACATGCACCCCCAAATTATATGGAATTTCACCACCGAGTTATTGCATTGAGCTCGCTCTGATAAAAGCATGATTGAAAAAATATTGTCGACGAGAAACATCGACAATTAACTTTGCTCATGCTCCTATCAGAGCGTGAGCGTGAGGAAAAAAAGTTTTCCATTTACACACCCCAGAGACATATGTAGATATGTCTGTGAGGTTTGTAATAGAGATGGGGAAAAGAGTGTTTTTCCAATCACAGCTGGAGCAGTGACTGTGATTCAAAAGTCACTTTGACAAATCGCCGTGATTTTGGAACGTTTTTCTTTTGGGAAGGTTCTCACCTTAGATTAAAGAGAACAGGATATAACACGATACCAGATGAGCGTGCAATTTTGACGCAACCTAAGGAAATTTACTAACACACTTGAACGAAAAACTTTGACGTCGGAAAATTTTTGAACACGATCATGAAACAAGTAGATTTTGGCACAAACAATTGAAAAACACAAATCTTTTTTTTCAAAAATATTTATTAGTAATAATCTTTGTTATATAATTATCTATTAAAAAATTTCAGTATTCAATTTTGTAAAAGTTTCATACTACTACTCCACTGCACGGATTTGACACGAATTTCACAACCGATGCGTTATTTACCAAGTTCCTTATATTCAAACATAAAATTTACTTATTAACGCAATGTTTTTCACTTCGAAAACAATAAAAATAAATACAGAAACTATTGAATTTCACTTTTTTAAAAAAATTAAAAGCTTTCGGCCTGTTGAAAATAATAATTAAACCATTTCTTTGTAAACCACTTTTTGTTTACATTTTTATTATGAATATATTTCGTGAATATGACACTGTCACTTTCTAATATTTTTACTATCACTGCACTTCACTTAATTTAATTTTATTTCGAACAAATTAGTCCTTTTTTTCAGAAAAACACTGTAAAATTTAATGAATTTCGCTTCGCTTTGACAGTTCTTATATACTTTGTTTACAAACACCAACATCACGCAGATTTTTATTTGATAAAAAACGGATTACAGTTCAATTTTCGTACACCACCTGGCTCCCAAGCTAGCTAAAAATGAACAACGGGTGTGACCGAAAATGAAAAAGGGATGTCTCTTATCAGAGAGTGAGCAATGCATATGCGGGAGTGTAAGGCTTATGGATATATGACCTTTGGCTTTGTAAGTGGACACTTTCTCTTACTCACGCTCCCGCATACGCATTGCTCACGCTCTGATAAAAGCATGGAGAAAAGAATAACGCACGCCATAGGCATATCTATATATGGCTCAAACACATGCACATAATTTCTCACCCTCTGATAAAAGCATGCGGAAAAGAATTAGTATGACCAGATTTAACAGAAACCTGTGATTTTAGAAAAATTTAACTTCCACTTTAGGACTTAGCACATTATGTCACATAATAAGAAAAAATGGCATAATAAATTCCAAATTCAGCACAAAATTGGTAGCATTCAGTCCTCTATAACTTATTTGAAAATCGGGATTTAATTTTATTTTGAAAATCGGGATTACCTAATAATAAAATATTTAAGCAAATGCAATTTCTTGATCAGTAAAATGTTGCTTATGAAGAATTCGGATATTTTAGTTTCAAAGATTCCCAATTTGGCACATGAGCCTGACGTACAAAAAATTGACACCGAAAAGGAATTGGGAGGAAGCTCTGGTAGCACGACACTGAAGCCTTGTGGAGCCACATGTCCAATACGGCCTATGATCCAATATTTTCTCATATGAATAACATGAAAACCGAACTACCGAAGCAATTTACGAATGAGCACGTTTCGGAAATCCTCCATGTCAAACAGGCAGCAAGAGACCAGGATGGGTGCGTAATAATATATGATCAACATGGCCCAAAACTCAACGCTTCTTTATCAAAATAGCGACACACCAGAGAAAGATTATAATTAAAATTAAGAATTAAGTTTGAAATCTAAAATCACAAAGTATCAAAACCACTATCAGAAAGTTTTGCAGAATTTAACAGATAACATCTAGCATAAAGTTGAACCTTAATCTGGTCACACTGAAAGAAATTTCACACCACAAACGCACATCCACTTACGGCTCACCCTCACGCACATGCATTGCTCACGCTGATAAGAGCATGAGCAAAATAAATTGTCGATTTCGCTCTTCGAGAATACTATTTTGAACATGCTCTTATTAATGCGTGGTCAATGCAACAACAAATGCACTGATAGTATTTTCATTAATTACGCGTAAACTACTTCACCAATTTCAATTAAAAGTATATTCTGCACACCTTCGACAAAATATCTTTCACATTGTGCATTTTTATCATAATTGTAGTTAGTAGTAATAAGTAGTTGCCCATAGTTGTACAAGTAGTTTGCCCGTGGGAGGGGTCACAAAATTCATGTTGGTGTATTAATTATAGTATAGATGGACATCACGATATGGACCTGTAAAAATCTAATCTCACGTCCAGCACAGACTTCACGCCCAAGCCCGCAACAAAAATCCGACTTTAGTTTGCCTCCATGCCCATGACCATTCCAGAGAGGAAACAAATCATTAATACCCAAAACACCCCTGTCACAGCCCGAGAAACCCCGGCGCCTACTCAAACCGATTCATAACTTTCACACACAAAACAATCAAACACTTAAACACTAATTATTAATTACCAGAATCTAAACACGTCAGTCTGGAGAGCGACCAGGAAGGGAAGGTGACTCTGGAGCCCGAATGAAAACCCTGAGTTGTTACCTGTAGACAACCTGGACTAAGCATAAATAAACGTTGTATGCATACTGGACTTAGCCAACATAATCGTTGAAGGCGACATGGACTTAGCCGAAATAATCGTCGAAGCCAATTTGGACTTAGCGGAAGTAATCATTGAAATCGTACTGGACTTTCCCACTATAAACATTGAAGACAGCCAGGACTGAGCCACAATGAACATTGAACAAAACCTAGGCACAGGACACAGAGAGGGATAAATTCTTCAAGAGAGAAGAAGTAATCTCTAAAATGATTAGTGGAATGCACGAAGAAAATAACAGAAAAAAAAACCCACCGTACACCCCCATCACAGGAAGACAGAAGCCAGTTCTTCGATTACAGACCTATCACCAGAAAAAGAGGCCGGTAACCACGCGAAATATTTGACTTCCACCAAACATATCCTAAACACCAAAAGGGGTAGATCCATCGACGTAAATAAGTGGCGAAAGAATAGCAAAAAAAATGTAATTAGTAACAAAACAATACAACGATTTTAATATCTCAAAATGTATAAGTACAAATATTGAATATCTCAAAATGTAATAAGGATATATAACGATTTGTTAACAACTATCGAATATCTCAAAATGTAATGAGAAAATATAATGATTTGCTGATAGCTATTGGATATCTCAAATGTAATGAATTGTTAACAACTATTGAATATCTCAAAATGTAATTAGTAATGCGAAAACGTTGCAAATTTTGGAGGCAACACAGTCTGGTGGAGCTCATATAGGTAGACGAATTACGTGGAGCCCAGCGGATGAGTTGGATAAATGCTTGGACTTGGAAAGCTGCCTAGAACACCACTCAGAAGACTCAAAGAATTACTTGGACTTGGAAAGCTGCCAAAAAGGCCTTAAAAGACTCGAAGAAGTCTCCATGGGGCCGGAACGAAGACAAACACTTTGAAGTCTCCATCACCACCAAGGTAAGAGAACGGCGAATCAATCACGAAGTAACGCTCCGAACACGGTTCCTGGAAACCCATTGGCCGCGAACAACCCATCTAAAAATGGTTCTCGCCACCTATCGCCTATGAGTAGTCAATAAGGAATAACTTCGGTCGACGTTCTAGATTAGTTTCGCATCGACGACACCGGCACGGTCACTAGTGGAATCACTAAAAGACCGAAAGGAGGGACCTAGGGCGATAACCTTAGAGAAGTACCGAACTAGGCAGTCGGGAAGATGTCGGGAGAAAACTCCCACCACGAGAATGGAACCCACAACCAAATAAAGAACTAGGGTAGAGGCGAACTACCACAGGGTAAATGAGGAGGTAAGGAAGCCACAATTGATCGCTGTGGGCCACAGCGAACGGCTACTGTTGAGTCGCGAAATGCAACGGCTCCAGAATGAGCGACTGAATTATGAGCAGGAGAAAAGGTACCAAGCAAAAAACCGGCCAGACAACGACTCGGATTGGAAGAAGCTAGTAGGGAATACTGTAAGTAAGATTAGAAGTAAGGAAAAGCATTGGCATTTGAAGAAGAAATAAATTGGGTTTGAAGAATACGAAAACAGCTGGTATATTCCGATTTCATGTAAACAAACAGTGTTGACCCTGAGTGTACTATCATCAATCGAGCAATTGCATGGCTTAGAACCACAAAAGAACAGGTGTTTAACAAATGCATTACAACAGCACCAAACGCTGTTCCATACGAAAAGTAAACAAACCGGTGACATCACGATGTAAACAAATGGCCACGGGTACCGTTTGAAAATAAAGCTGACCTTGCCCAAGAATTCGCGCTGGATATTAAACCCGATTCGGTCAGCGCATTCACCGAAGGTTCTGCATTCGTGCCGAGTCAGTGAAAATCGCTGTGATAACGGTCGCAGGCCGATCGCCGCATGAGAAGTAACCTGACCCCTCGCACTCAGTCCTACACTTGTTTTCACCGAGACAACAAAAGCTGCTACTCAGCAGAAACTCGCCAATAAGGTGCAGTCGGTCACACCAAGAATGAAACTCAACGACGGGAAGAGACAACACAGGGTCATTCATTAATGCCGGGGAAACTGAAAACAGCAACAAAACGGAGTTGACCATCCGCACATACTGATATGTGGATGTTCGAGGAAACCAACCACACCACCACTTCCCACTCAAAGAATGACCTGGAGGGAAAGAAAATCAATAACCAGTGTATCGAGACACAATAGGAATTGGGAATTTTCGATCAGGAAAATTTATGTATAGACCATGGTAGGAACTTTTAACCGTGGGAAAGCGACGTTTATAGCGATATTGGTCCAATCAATAAGGACTTAAAATCAATCTGCCGGCAGTCAGGAATCCAGCGCGACGTGGGGAAGACCAGAAGATCAACTACAGCTTTAGTCGAAGAACACCAACTGGAGAGAGAAGACCTGCCTTAATTAGTGAGAAGACCAGAGACGACCAGCCTTAGAAAGAGAGGATCAACAGCGGAGAGACGGAGAGACGGTTCAGTTAGGAAGAAGGCCAGAGAAGACCAATAACTACCCGTTGAAGACGATACAACGTGAGTATCCACGACTGCTCAAGTCAGAGCCCGAACCCGGTCCTAAGAACATATCGGACCCCGGTGAGCCCTTCTGGAAACAGCTTTCCTAGCCTATCAGACAGTGTTAATACACGCTGTTTTTATAATATTCGCTCGGTAAATGTCGGGTACATCCGCGAAAACCTTAGAAGATGCTCTAAGATATACGTGCTTGGGAACTAGGCGGTTCAGTTTAGAGGAGTACCGGGCGAGGCAAAAGGGGAGATCGAGGTAAATGACTCCCACTACGAAGGGGGCACCAACACAAATATAAAAAACTAGAGTTGATCAGGTGTCTACACTTGATTGCGGTGGGCCAGGAGGAGCGCATACGGCCAAGTCGCGAAATTCAACGGTTCCTCAAGGAGCGACTGAACAACAGACGGGAAAAAAGGCACAAAGCCAAAAACGGCCGGAAGCCGGTTCGATTTGGTAGTAAAGGTGCCTACAGACGATCATAGAAAAATACATCCTATTATATGAAATATTTGTATCATATCATATCTATGGCATATTGTATGATGAACTGTACACACACGTTTTTGAAAATATGGCGAAACTTTCTATGATGAATAAATATGACAAAGCGATTTTGACTGATTTGGACACACGACTCAATTTAATATGCAATATATTTCTAATATTGTGTGTTGTTCGAAGTTGCCATACACAAATTGTATATAACGAAAAATATATGTTAGCACATTGGAAATAAAATGAGTGATGAATATGAAATCGTGGCTGAAAATTATAAATACCATATAAAAATTATAATATATTTTCCTAATTACCACACTCCTTCTTATTTACAAAGAAATTACCTGCTGCATAAATATAATGTAGTTTCGTCACAGAAGGAAGTATTGAGGCCCAAAACTGTTTTCAAAAGAAACAGTTAAAATTTACAAACAATTCTAGGTTTGAGAGGACAACTCTTCGTATGATCGAATGAGAGCGACGCACGTCAAGGAATTAACGGATTGTTGCTATAGGATCTAAACTCTAAAAACTATAGAACCGTCAAGATAGAAGTTTAGGATAAAGAAAGGCGTATGAGAGCTGTGATTATTTCATCCCCTTATCTATCCCACAACGAGGAGGTACCTACAAGGGATATGAGTAGGGTAATTGAATTCAGCAAACGCAGCTACACGGACCTGATATTAGTATGCCATGCCAATGTCCATCATGAGGCTCGGGGCAGCACCAATATAAATAAAAGGGACGCTGCGCTAGAATACATAACGAGTAAACAAATGGACAAAGTAAACAGGGGAAATGAACCAACCATCATCATGGCGTGTCGAAGGGAGGTTCTACACCGTATACTAGTTTCTATGCGCATTAGGAACAGTATACAGGAGTGCAGAGTGGACAGCGAACCGTCCACGTCAGACCATCATCTTCAAAGTAGAATTCACTGAACCGAAGATGGAATCTAGAAGGATACCCACAGACACTAATTGGGAATCTTGCAAGAATGATCTTTCTGAATACTTGACTCGATTCAAGGGAAGGTATGGCTCTAAACAAGACTTGGACTGGACTCTTGAGCAGCTACAAGGAGCCATGATCAGAGCCTACGAGGATAACTGCCCATTGAAACTGCCCACAACCAACAAAGCACCCTAGTGTGACAAGACACTGGAGGGGCTGAGGGTGAAAGTTCGGAGCTCTTTCAATCGGGCTAAGTAACCGAATAGCCCAGAAGGGTGGAAAGGGTACAATGATGCTCTGAAGACCTTCAAATAGGCTATTACGAAAGCGAAAGTAGTAAATGGCAGGAGTTCTGTTCAAGCGCTGACAGGCGCAGCTAAAGGACAGGTCTGGAGCATACACAGAGACAGAGGAAGAAACCTGTTCAATCATGGGCATAGTCACCCTGTGATTGATCTGACATGAAAACAATCACCCTGTTGTTTAGTTGAGTCCATGTGCTTAGCTCAGCAACAGACGAAATCAACCCGCTATTTTTACGGGACTTAGGGGCGTTGAGATGATTCGCATGAATCGAATCATCTCGATGAAGAACAACTCAGTTGCATTTCGGCCACGAGTTAAAAAACTTTCTGTTGCATCAGAACGTGAAGACATAATCTATGAGAGCAGTTTCAAACATCAATTTAAACGGAGGATTATCAATTTAAACGGTACATGTGCAATCTGTGGACAAAATCACTATGTGCTCTGGTGTCCCAAGTTCAAGGAATTATCAGTCGAAGAAAATGTGAGCAAGGTAAAACAACTGAGACTTTGCTTTAATTGCTTGGGAAGACACAAGGTGGAAGATTGTTCGTGCAAGAAGAGATAACAAAAGTGTAATGCCCCTCATCACACAGAAATTCTTTTTGAAAAAAGAGCGAAAGCCCGGGAGCAAAGGAAATCTTCGCAACCTTCCCCAACCCAACCATCCACGCCAGCACCAGAACAATGACTTTTTGAGTCTTCTAACCAAATCCAGAGCCACCTGAGATCCTTTTCTTCGTCGAAACTTTCATCTCCTATCAAGGCAAAAAAGTGTGAAGCTTCTTCTGAGTACCCTCAGTCTGAACTATCTACAGTCAAAAAAGATCTGCACACAGCATCCTGCACCTCTGAGAACCTGCTTCATACAGAAAATCTACTAGAGAAAACGAGTTACAACGAGTATCCGAGGAAACAATTCAAATGATTGAGTGTCAGTGATCCATCCTCAAGGGAATGCAGTAGAGGCTAGAGTACTCGTTCGTCCGGGTTCTGAGTTGTCTCTTATCTCAGAAAAGTTATACAAAACATTGAAAATTCCTAGACCGTCATCGAGTATAGCGCTAAAGGGAATTGGAAATTCTTCTGGCGGATTTACAAGAGGAGTTTGTCATCTTAAACTTAAATCAAAATACTCTGAGGCGTCAGTTCTCACTCAGGCGTTTATATTGAATAAACGTACGGCTCACATACCTTCGGAGAGTATCAAACAGACCAACTGGTCACATCTTAAAAATCTTAAACTAGCTGATCCCGAATATTATATCTCAAACCCAGTTGACATTCTGCTAGGAGCCATTCTATCAAGTGAGATCATGCAATCTGCATTGATTAGAGGTGGGAGCGGAACCCCAATAACCCAATCAACAATATTTGGCTGGATTGTCTATGGCGCTGCTTAACAACATTATTCCTGTGAGTCATCTTATTGTCACTACTCATCAGCGGATGAAGAATTACAAGCTTAAATAACCAAATTTTGGTCTCAAGAAGAAATAACTGCGTTGAGCACCCCAAATCTACGTCCAGAAAATCAACAATGTGAAGAACACTTCACGAGAACTCATTCTTGAGAGGAGTCTGATCACCTTCTGAACTTGGAGACTCATCAATCAGGGCCAAACGATGTTTGTCCAGTATACTAAAACGGTTAGAGAGCAAGGTTGAGTATGGAAGACTTTATCACGAGTTCATGAGTGAGTACGAGAACTTGGATCACATGAGAAAAGCAGTAACTGAAAATTCTGAGTCAACAATCTATTATCTACCCCATCATGGCGTCCTACGAGAGCAAAGCACCTCGACTAAGCTGAGATTGGTATTCAATTTTCCATCAATTCTACGTCTGGTGTTTCATTGAATGACATCTTACATATTGGTCCCAAAATCCAGCCTCACATCAGTGAAATCTTGTTATGGGTGAGACAACATCGCTTTATTTTCGCCACAAATATTACTAAGATGTTCCGGCAAATAAAAGTTCACCATGATGACTGGGACCTGCAGAGAAAATAGTGGATGGACAATGAGACGAAAATAATACCATACCAGCTCACTACAGTAACGTATGGTACGAGAAGTGCGCCATATCTTGCTGTAAGAGTTCTGTTACAGCTGGTAGAAGATGAGGGCAAAAAATATCCACTGGCAGTTGAACCTTTAATCAGAGGGAGATACGTCAATGACATATTTGGAGGTGGAGAATCAATTTCTGTGGCAATAAGGAGCAAGTGGATCCCAACCGAACACGGTTCTAGCAACCTATCGGTTTTTAGGAAACCAAAAGGGTTGAAAGTGGTTCTTGTAACCCACCAACTCGGGCTCCAGCCACACTACCGAACACGTGTCTCGCAACCTATCGGTATTGAAGGGGAATTTCCAGTTGAAAGCGGCTATCAGAGCCCTACAACTGAGTTCCTAACCAGAAATTGATCAGGGCTACTTCGTTGTGCCGGGGACAGCACGAGCAACACCAGTGGAGGCACTGCAGGATTCAGCGGCCAGCCTCAGGCCTATCTCCCTGGAAGAATACAGGGCCAGGAGACGAGGAAGGAGGGAAGACGACACGCCAACACCGGAGCCCCCTCAACCCCAAAAGTATCGCACTGGAGTGGAGGCTAAGTGCCGCTGAGACATTGAGGAGGTTCGGCGTCGCCTGCTGATTGCGGTGAGGCAAGAGGAGCGTGTGCGTATCAGCCGTGAGTTCCAGAAGCTCCATACCGAACGGCTGCGATACCGCCAAGAGAAAAGACAGGCACAAAAGCGGCCAAAAACCAAAACAAAAGGGAAGAGCGAGAAACAAATTGCAAATGTAAATACATATGTATGTAAATAAACAAGAAAAATAACTAAATAGAACTTAGTTTAAATGAATGTACAAAGAGGTTGAGTCCGGGCTTGCTTCTCTAGAACGATTGTAAGGTTTTAAATGCAAATATTTGAATTTACGAATAGCCCGAGACTAGGCAAAAGCTGGTAGCCTCACCTAGAAAGAATTTACATTGGAAAATAATTGTAACATTTGGGTTTGCATAGAGTAAAGAGATCAATGTAGAGATTATATTAGAAAATAATTATAACATTTTGGCTTGCAAAGAGCGAAGGTATCAATAAGGAAATTATATTAGAAATTATATATAACATTTTGGTTTGTATAGAGTAAAGGTATTAATAAGTAAATTATATTGGAGAATAATTATAACAGCTAAGGAAATTGTACTAACTAAGTTGATGAGCAATAAACAGATGACTCAGTCAATCAAATAATGTATTTCAAGCCTACCTTCAACACAAAGCTAACAATGAAGCTAAAAATAAAACTAACAACTGGTTACTAGCATAGGAATAAAAATATAACGACAGGTTACTAGTGCAGAACAAAAATAAAATATAACTCTTGCAATGGCTGTTGTGATTTTTCTTAGGGTCACTAATGAAGCAGGTGAGACCACATCTACTATTGTATGTTCAAAATCACAAGTTGCTCCTTTGCAACCAACCACTATTCCTCGATTTGAGTTAAATGCTGCAGTTCTCCTCACAAAACTAGTCAACTATGTAAAAGGAGCATTGGAAATTCCAAATGCACCCACTTAGTTATGGGCTGATTCTGAGCCAGCCTAACATGGATTCGAAGTCCCTTGTCAAGATGGAAGGACTATGTGAGAAACCGAGTCTAACGTCCAAGATCTTCAGCCGAATGCCATTTGGCAGTACGTGTCTGGGAAACAAAACCCAGCTGATTGCGCTTGAAGAGGATGTAAAGATTTTCCCCTTGACACTTTATACCGTTGTAAGGAGAAAACCCACATTTGTTTTCTTTCACCAGGGTACACTTCTGAACACAAATGTTTGTTTACCATGCGCTTGAAAAGGATGTAAAGATTTTCCCCTTGACACTTTATACCGTTGTAAGGAGAAAACCCACATTTGTTTTCTTTCACCAGGGTACACTTCTGAACACAAATGTTTCTTTACCATTCGTCGAAGACTTAGTCGGGTATTCTTGAATTTACTTTATTTTGCTAATTACAAATTAATTAAACCTAACCTAACTATCCCTATTCGGAGAGGGGCTACTAGGAAAACGAGTTGAGTCGAAGCTCGTCTTGATCCTGTTTCTGGCCAGCTTCTTCTCCTGTCGATACCAACACCGTTCGTTGTGTAACTGCTGGAGTTCTTGCTCGATCTCCGCCCGCTGCTCACGCCCCACGGCCAGGAAAAATCGACGCCGCGTCTCCTCGATGATCACCCGGAATTGCGCCTCCTTGCCCGTCCGTTTTCTCGAGGGTACCACTGGTATTACCGGATCAATTCGCTGTTTCGACGGCCCATTTCTCCTCTCTCTGCACTGTTCAATGGTGAGTGGCCGGGGTCCCGCCTTGGGATCTCGTAGTTCCTCTTGCAGCTGGTGTCGTTTGTCATTCACTAGGGGAGATTTGCCCAGTGAGCAGGGTGGGTTTATGCTCGATAGGCTCAAAGAATCGTGGTCGGGACTTAAGCGGAGAGGCTAGGAGCTCTCATCCGCTAGTTATTTGTTATTTGCGAGTGCCGCATACTTACTTCCAGATGGTTTGGACTTCTGTAGTTTGGATCGTTTCGTTGGAGCGTCTTTCCTTCGGATTTCTGCTAACTACGTTCTGCTTCTCCGGTCAGGTCTCCTCTAGCAAGGTCTGGTTCTTACTGCCCCTCTGTCCATTCTGGTTGTCCATTTATTTGGATATTTTGCTCAATCCCTCCATATAGTCTTAATTTCCCGCAAACTGCTTTTTTCGCACATTCCCGTGCATTTCCCAATTTCATCAGTCATAATTCTGGATTGACTGGATTGTCTGAAGAACAAGGTAAAAATGCAATTTCTGGAACATGTCGAACACTTGTCATCAATGTAGGTAAACTATAGCTCCAAATAAAGTATTAAATTTAATGTTAAACATCTTCTAGAACCTGGGAGAATAGGCAAATCAATTATGTATGTGCAATAAACAGGACCAATGGTTTTATCGTCAAACTCGAGAGAAGACACTGAAGAAGAGTCTGAAGCAGAAATGGGAGATGTGGAAAAATGAACATGAAAACCTCCGAAAATGTAAATAGCGATAATGAAGACAGCATAACTGAACAACCTTCGAAGAAGCCTAAATACATTTCGAATTATAATTAAAATAAAACAAATTAATTCAATTTTATATGATACGAAAATATATCAAAGATTTATTTTTTCAACAATTTGTAACATTTGTCGCGGCAACAAGTTCTGCACAGTTTGTACTTAAACTTGACTCCCTGGAAATATATCATTGGAGCAATTTTATATCATAGTCAAGGATCTTTACCTTTGGGTTATCACAGAACCTGCAAGGTTCAAAAGATCTCTCATGATATCCTTCTGGTTTCACCGGACGTCCATCCTTGCGCCGTATTTTCTTCATTTTCTTCCGTGAAATCGCGGATGTGTGGTTGACAAATCCATGGTGGTAGTGATAATTTATAAATCTAATGTTGCAGTTAGATAATTATTTCCAATAAAAATTCATATAATGTTCGTTAACATCTGTCTGCTCATGCGGAATATACGAATAGTTCCTTCGTGGAACGGCTTATACTTTTCTCTCAATTTGCGTCGAACGTCCCGAAACTCATGAGGCTTCCCATGAGCCAAATTTTCTCTAATATCTGCATTCGATTTCAGATAGAGTCTTTAATTGTAATCGATGTACACATTCATATTTCAATCAAATCATTTGAGTTCACTTACAAATGGGGAAACAATTTTAAATAGATGCCCTCGAATATATGAAATTGGACATGGATAGTTGTCAACAAAATACAAATATTCATCAGCTACTCCCCATCTTACGGCATTAATACCTTCGAAAATAGCTGGATTATGTAAATGACCCTCAGCAGACATGACTCCTTGAACATTTGTTTCTTCCCAATACATTACATTTTATCCTTGTCCTCCAAAACATATTTTGCATGTTACTAGAACTTTCAGATTTATTGAAAGAGTTTGAACTGAAATAGCGTAAGTAATTAATAGATCAAATCAAGGGAATAGCTTTTAAACCTATTTTATGAAAAAGATCCCACTCGTCGTAAACAAAAACACATTCACATTTAGCACATTCTAGTACTAGTTGGTTGATCGTGTGTTTTCTGGTACTTTTTAGTACGTTCTAGTACTAGTTGGATAATGGTGTGTTTTGAGTGACAAGTGACGCGTGGGTGACGTGTGGCTGCCATTGGGATTCCAATGGTAAGTTTTTTATAATATTTTTATACTAATTCCTTTTCCTTTTAGGTTTTTTCGTGGAAAGGAGGTTAACCCAAGGACTAACTCCTAGGAAACTTCGAGATCATTCCTTATGGAGGCATGGGCCATCAGAGCTAGTAAAATCTTCTGAGATGTGGTATATATTCAAATTACCAGGTATTTCGAGCATTAATCTTGAGGAAAAACCCGGTCAATGTTTTTCTGTACAGAAATCTGAGGAGAACCCATTTCTTGAACTACTAAAGAGAAGATAGGAACTGCTACCAATTTTAGAAATCACTGCCTTGTGTCTGCGAGCGGTTCAATGCTTAAAAGGTAAATCACAGTCACTATCTAACAATCCTTTATCAACAATTGACCTGGAATTTATTTTATTCTACTCGTGCTTTTTGTATAAATATATTCCAAGATACTGATATATTTAGAATTAATATTTGACTGTTGTAATGCGTTCCAAACTAAACAGTGACTGATACTATCAAAAGCTTTGCTGTAGTCAATGAAGGCCACATACAGGGGTCTGTTGTATTCTCTATACTTTTCTATAACCTGTTCTAATGTCTGTATGTGGTCCATTGTACTAAAGCCTGTTCTGAATCCCGCTTGTTCCTTTGGTTGCTGTTTATCAATGTCGTCGGATATTCTCTTTAATATTATGGATGAGAATAATTTGTAAGTACTTGCCATCAGACTTATGGGTCTGTAATTCCCATTGTAATGTTCAAGGGGTTTCCTTATTTAAAGAGCTGGATTATGTCCAGTATGCTCCATTGAGTTGATACTTTTTCTTCGACTAGTATCCTGTTAAATAGTTGCGTTTAGTGGCTAGTTAAGATAGACGCTCCTACTTTAAGAGCGTCGTTGCATTTTCCATCTGGTCCGGGACCCTTCTGAGCCTTCAGCTTTTTGATTTTTTCGTAAACTTCGGAGTCTTCGGTTGGGCTGATGCAGTCGCTCGTATTTATGTGAGGTACTTGCACTTCCATTTCGGAGTTATTTTGGTTCCTGTACAAGTTTTTCTAAAAGCTTGTTGCATGGCTTATTACATCTCTTCTTGATTTTGTTTCTTGTGAATTGTGCTCAAGTTTCTGAATCCATGATTTGAATGTAGTTAGATCTTTATTGGCTTTTTTGGCACTTAAATCTTAAATTCTCGATGTTTCTTGAAATAGTCTCATATTTGTGGTTGTTGTAGTCCTTACGGATTGATCTATTAGCCTCTTTGTATATTCTGCAAAGTTCTTCTCTCATCTCTTTAGTTTTATTCCTTATGTGTAGTAGTTCCGTGTTCCTTTTTATTAGTTGGGCTGTGTCTTCAGAGAGAATATTATGTTGACGAGGTTTTGTAGTGTTTTTCACTTTAAGCTCTCAGTTATACCTCTTTCCAGGATATTGTAATATGTTTGGGTGTCAGTCGAAACCCTCTGTATGTATTGACAAGCCATGAAGTAGGCCTTGTCAATGTGTTGATGGTAAGCCTTCATTTCGCACCATTCCGTATAGAGAAATACGTGAAATTTATATCGTTTCCGCGAATTTAATGTTAATTAAGTGTGAAAAGTTATTATTTTATACAAAATTTAGTATTAGTGTGATTATTAAAGTATTGTTAATTAATATAATATAAATTTTCTATCGAAAAATCCGCGAAAAGTTTATAAAAATCAATTTTGTCGGCGGAATGAATTTTGACGTTTATTTGTTTCGGTGCAAAACAAACGCAAATATTCATTAAATTCAGTGCTTGTGAAACTAAAATAGTAAAAATATATTATTATTTATAATAAATAATAAAATTCTAATTTATTGTGTAGTTTTGTAGAAAACATAAATCGTAGCAATATGTAAATTACTCATTAGAATTTAATTGTAATGTTTCAAAATATGAAAACAAGTAAAAGTTTATAAACAAATGTTTTCATATATAAACTATTAAAAATTATTCGTTTAAATTTCAATGTTGAATAATAGAGAAATCTTAAAAAATATCAAATAGTGTATTTTTATTAAAATTTTCAGGTACAAAATTTGTTTAAATTTAGTTTTTATACCATATAATTTTTATTTTTTTATAAGTTTTTGTTACTTTCTCGTTATATTGTTATATATTTCGTTTATTTGATTGCCTTTTGTTGTTATTTTGTCCATAACGTAATTTGGCTATTAAATTTTTGTAATATCTCGTATAACTTTCCTATATAATTTAATTTTATCATACTTTTCAATATGCATATATATATTAATACTGATTTACATACAAATGTATTCAGTTTTACAAATAATAAAATTCATTTATTAATAAAAAAGTGATTTTTATTATAACATATTTGAGTTTTTTAAAATTGCCGCGATGAAAACTTCAATTTTCATATGAAATTTCATTTCGTTCCATATGGCCGAAGGTAGGCCTTCCCTGTGATTGTGGTAGTAAGAAAGTCTACTTCATGGCTTGTACTACTACAGATATTTTTGGTGTCAGTACATTCTGTTTCTATATATTCTGTGTGTGCGTGCACATGTTGTGATGCGTCGCGTCACCTAAAATGAAGGGAGGTTAGAACATAACAAATAAACTATGCGAGTCACTAACCATACCCGCAACACATATGAACCTAAAAAACATAATGCACCAGAGATTTAACATACTCACTCGAACATGTCACGCGAGAAGTCGATGTCGGTGTTTATGTTTACACAACATAGTCCACACAGCGAGCAACATCGTCCACACAGATAGTGCACACGGAGTATTTCATAGGGAATAAAACATAAAGCATAAAGCATAGAAAACTGCCTAAAAAGCATAAAACACCAAAAGTTAAACATGCACTATACTTACCATCAAGCGTAAACACAACACGGCGGAACAACGTAAATAAACCTACAAATATGTAAAATGTAAACAAATCTACTATTTCATAACACTTACTTGAGCATTGGATCCCGGAAACTTATGTAAACAACATGAAATTCACTACCGAACATAAAACACGCGACATCACAACACGTTCTTAACCTGGACTGAAACGTCAAAACGAAACATGGGAAAACGTAAACAAATCCATCAACTTACGTTGTTCTAAAAACCTCCGCCCGTCACCGGTAGATGGCGCCATGCAGAAGCTAAGTGCGTTTCGTAATTGACGGCAACCTCGCTCCAACGGTCAAAAATCCCGGTTGCTTGGAATAAAAAGCGGAGAAAAATTGGGGATATCACCAGTAGTTGGATCAACTTCAAAACCTTAAAAGTCAGGCAGACCATTCACGGGAGTAGACATACAAGGAGAAGAGAGTAATCCAAACCGAACAAGGTTCTAGAAGCCTATCGGTTCGCTGGGAGCTTGAGTTTGAAAGTGGTCATAGTAACCCATCAAACTCAAGTTCGAATTTGTCAAACCGAACAAGGTTCTAGAAACCTATCGGTTTTCTGCGTTGGGAGCTCGAGCTTGAAAGTGGTCACAGTAACCCATCAAACTCGAGCTCGAAGCTGCGAAACCGAACAAGGTTCTCGAAACCTATCGGTGCAGTAAGGAACTTCGTGTTGAAAGTGGTCACCAGAACCCATCAACCTAGTTCCAAGTACGGCGTCATTAAAGTGGCTACTTCATAGTGTCGGGGACGTCGCGAACCAGTTTAGAGGAGGCGTTGCGTGATTCCAGGGCCGGACCGAGGCCGATTACCCTGGAGGAGTATCGAGCCAGGAATCGGGGCAAGCAGCAAGTCGTCGCGCCACCGGTCGTAGAAGCAGAGCGTCCCGTGAAATATAGGACTGGAGTGGAGGCCAACTTCAGGCGGGCCATAGAGGAGGTTCGTCGCCGTCTGCTGCTGGCAGTTGGGAAAGAGGAGCGCCTGCGGATCAGCAAGGAGATCCAGAGGCTCCTTAACGAGCGGTTGAAGTACCGCCGCAGCAAAAGAAATAAAAATAGAATTAAGAAAGCAATTGTAAACTAGATTAAATTTAATGGAATAAATGGAATGAAAACTAAATAAAAGTAGGATTAAAAACACAAAATTTAGAAACATGAAATCAGATAAGAACGTAAAGTAAATTTGAATCCGGCTAAATAGTGAAATGAAAAGGAAAAGGTAGATTGGTTGGATGGACGTTTGATTTACAACAAATATTAGGAAGCTAACTAGTAGATTGGTAACATTAGCGTTTGATTTATATAAAATCTTAGGAAGGTAATTAGTAGATTTGTCGCTTGGACGTTGGATTTGTATTAAGCTAAAGGAAAATGAATGTAAATGTAAAAGAGAAGTGTAATTAGAATAAGCACAATAATAAATATTAAGCCAACTTAAAACTTGTGTCAAGCCTGCTTTCAACATTGAACTGGTTAACATTGAGAATTGGAACCATAACAAAACGAAACAAAAATACATAACAAAACTGGCGCAGCCGCACTAAAGAACCTAAACGCACAGAAAATAATATTGAGCAAAATTAATCAAATTGAATTTAAATAAGGCAAATGTTGAAGGTACGCTGTAGAATATAAGACATAAAAAAGGATTGTTTGTATAAGTTATTTATTAAGGAATATTTGTATTAAAATTGTTACAAGCTGAAAAAAGAAAAAACAAAAAAAAAGAACGATATACGAAATTAAAAAAGGATACAATAAAGGAATAATACTAAACACAAAAATACATAAAAACATAAAACATAGAAAAAAAAGATACAAAAAAAAATTATATATATATATATCAGAAAAAAGAAATATAAATAGGAAAAGAAATTAAAAATATTCAAGGAAAAAATATTTAGTTAGTAAAAATTAGTCATAACAAAATGATACAACAAACGAAAAACACAGTATATGGCCCAGTCAACCCCGAAACCGTCTCTGAAATCGTCTATAACTAGATTTTCGAGGTTTCTAGACTACTTCTCACTTGATAATCCGGAACCGGAATTCTCTACAAGCACTGAGGAAACCCACACAGGTGAAGAATCTAACGAAGAGAAGGACAACGAGGAAGAAACAAATAACAAAACTTACGTATTGATGTCAAGCAACCAGGAAACTTATCAGATAACAGAACCGGGAATAGAAAATCAGATAGAAGGAAATACAGAAACAGGAGATATACAACAAACACCAGAAGAGCCAGAAACAGACATAGTGCAGCTGAGACACGGGAGAAGATATTGTAAGACGAACTCGGACCAAGGAAAAGACGACCACGCCAACAACAAACCACAGCCAACAATAAACACACGAACAGAGATCGAGAAAAAAGAAATTGAGGAAACAAAAGGAATTGAAAACAAGAAGATGGCCAACATAACTTTAGTAAACAACGTGTTACACAATAACGTACCGATACTAATGGGGGAAGACAGCCCCCGAAAACAAAATGAAGTAAATGAATTTATTAGTTGCGCGCGCCTGGGATACGAGACCCTCACTGAAGCACAAGATAAGGCGCTCTTTATAAGACTATTACCAACACGACTAAGAGGAAGAGCCCTAGAAGTTGCACAAGCTGGAGTAAACGATACACTCGAGGATATATTCAACACTCTTAGGTCGAACTTAATCCAGAATACCTCCTACATAACTCTAAACACTCAATTAAGAAACGTGCAGCAATTACCCATGGAAACACTAATGGGCTACTTCAATAGGGTGAAAACACTCATAAATGCTTGCAAGAATGCAGCAGAACAACAATACGCCAACGGGGGTGAAGGTTTAAAAATCGAAATCGAGGAAGTAGGCCTGCATTGCTTTAAGTTAGGGATAACAAACTCTAACTACAAGTTCTACCTGCTCCAGGATTGCGACAACAACTTGGAAGCCTTAGGAAGAAAAATAGCAAGGCTTGAGCAGACTGAGCAATGTATGAATCAGCACCTAGCTAGTCAGCAACCAGGAATCCCAGGACTACACACGATGGACCAACCTAGAAACCAGTTTTACAATCAAGTGAAAAGAGAACCCCGAACGTTTGGACAAAATCAGCAACAACCACAATACCAGGCCGCGAGAAACTATAATGGGTACCAAGAGACACCAAGAAACTACAACACCAATACACCCCGGGAGAAACAGGATAAACGGCAGATAAGATGTCATTTCTGTGGAAGACCAGGACACGTGATAGCCGAATGTCGTACGAAGCAAATGACGCCATTCTGCCCAAGCTGTAAGACGTATGGCCACACGATTCAAAACTGTAACGCGCACGGCAGAAATCAACAAAATTCAGTTTCAAACACATATAGAGGTCGTCAAGTGAATCATACCATCGGGAACACAGCGGTCGGAAAATGCAATTTCTGTCTGGAAAGTGGACATATGGAGGACCGGTGTTATTTAAGAGAGAGATGGGAACGGTTGCAGCTAGAAAAACAAACAGCAAACCTACAAACGGAAAACTGCGAGGAGACGACCGGGCACACCGCGAGTCGTCGCTAAAAGAAAAAGAAAAGCGGTGTGAAACATGTCCAGACGTCCCTATAGTAAGTTTACCCCTAAATATTACGAGAAGAAGCAAAAATAAGTTCATAGTGGACACAGGAGCCGAAATAAGTCTTATAAAGGAGGAAGAAATTAATGAATCAATGGAAAAATACATAAACAGAGAAGAGATTATCACACTCAACACGATTTCAGGGGGAATTTCCTCAAAGGGAACCATCACAGGACACATAAATTTAGATAAGATATATTCATGCAAGTTCCATATTATCGAAACTGTCAACCAAGGTAGTATAACGGGCCTGCTGGCCAACGACTTTCTGTCCAGGCATTGCAACATTGAGGGCCCCGCGAAGAAGCTCGTGTTCTTGTCCACAAGTAATGGGCAAAGAACGGTTATCAAATTCGAAGAAAACCAAAACCGAAGTACAAATGACGTTCATTTTGTGGACGTCATAGCAGCTGGTAAAACAAATCATGAGCGTAGTCATGCCAGGGAGGAAAACACCCGAGAATTCCAAAGTAGAACTACTATGGGGGGTGATACGTATCCTGCAATACTGGAAAAAGATTACACCGAGCAGCCAGATGAATCCCGACAAACGGAGAAACCAGGGAACATTACCAACGTCAGGCAAAGCAGTCCGAATACATGTGATAACACAGGGGAAGTAATGCCTACAGCAGAAGTGTTGAAAGATCTTGGAAAACTCTTCGAGACAGGTACAACGCATGAAAACTACGAGAGTGGGATGCGTACCGGGGGGAGTAATTTAAAATGTTTTCCATCCCATACTCGCACGTATGGGGAGAACGCAGAAAGCTGCGAAGAAAGTGATTTGCAATGTTTTCCATTCCATACTCGCACGTATGGGGAAAACGAAGAAAGCTGCGAAAAAAGTTGCTCAAAGGAGGAATTTATAACCACAGAGCCCAGGAACATCATAATACCGGGAAGGACAGTGAAATGTGTGGAAATGATCACGGACAAAGAAGGACAGTATGTAACCGAAGGAGAGGAGATAAAACCGGGTGTATATATTAGTAACGCGCTCGTGAGGTCAACAAATGGGAAAATAAAACTGAGCGTACTAAATATAAACAATTATAAAGTAGAAGTGAACAATGTGACAGTAAAATTGAGCAAATACAAAGAAACGACAGCACCAAACAACAACGATACTAATAACTCTGAGGAAAAACTCGTCAATTGTATAGGCACCGAGGAATGGAAACCAGGAAAAATAGAAACTCAGATAAAAAAACTAATAAGCTTAGAAACCAATTTGAACATCGAAGAAAGGAGGGAAATGCATAAAATTATTGAAGAATTCTAAGACGTTTTTCATTTACCGAGAGAGAAACTGGGGCACACAGCAACAGTGCAGCATGAAATACGGATACAACCAGGGAAACAACCTATCAAGTGCAAGATGTACCGCCTGCCGGAGACGCAAAGAGAGATAATAACGGAAGAAATACAAAGATTACTCGAGGAAGACATAGTAGAACCAAGCTGGAGCGAATGGAACCCACCATTGCTAGTAGTCCCAAAGAAACCGGGACCTGATGGACAGAAGCGATGGCGAATAGTGGTCGATTACAGGAAACTAAATGAAGTCACCGAGGGGGATGCTTATCCACTACCCAGAATTGAAGATATCCTGGATCAGCTGGGAAATTCTCGGTATTTCTCAGTACTCGATCTCGCCAGCGGATACCACCAAATCGCAATGAAACCAGAAGATCGGGATAAGACTGCGTTCAGTACCCCTTACGGACACTACGCCTTTAAGCGTATGCCTTTTGGGTTAAAGGGAGCACCAGCAACGTTCCAGCCTCTCATGAATCATGTGCTGACAGGACTACAGGGTCTACAGTGTTTCGTATACCTGGATGATATAGTAATATACGGCAGAAACCTAAAGGATCATCAAACAAAACTACGAACCATATTACAACGATTGAGAAACCATGACTTGAAGTTAAACGTAGAGAAGTGCAATTTCCTCAAAAAAGAAATTATATACCTTGGACATAAATGCACGACGCAAGGAGTAGAACCAGATCCGAGCTTGGTGGATAGCGTAAAAAATTTCCCGACGCCTAAAACGGTGCGCCAAGTACAGTCCTTCTTAGGACTAGCCAACTACTACAGGAAATTCATATCGGACTTCTCCAAAATAGCGGCTCCAATCAATAATCTCCTAAAGAAAGATGTGAAGTTCAAATGGGATGAAAGTTGTGTAAACGCTTTCAACACTCTCGAACAGAAATTGATAAGTCCACCGGTACTTAGATACCCAAACTTTAAAGAACCATTCAAGCTATACACGGATGCGAGCGGAGAAGCACTTGGCGCCGTACAAGCACAAGGTCAACCCAGCGAAGAGAAACCCATAGCCTATGCTAGTAGGACATTGAACGCAGCAGAAAGAAATTATTCTACAATAGAACGGGAACTCTTGGCCATAGTATGGGCAGTTAAGAACTTTAGATGTTACCTGTATGGACGACCATTCAAAGTATTTACCGACCACAAACCACTAAGAGGAGCTATAAGAATCAAGGATCCCACAAGTAGGATTTTACGCTTATGGCACAAACTATCGGACTACACGTTCGAGATAGAATACAAAGAGGGACGCAAAAATAACAATGCAGACGCCTTAAGTAGGATCCCCTATGACGTGCTAGTAACCACGCGAAAACAAACGAGGGAACAAAATGAAAAATTGGAAGAAACAGAAGCATAAGGTTCAACCACAAGTGAAAGTCCCGAGCATGCATCACCAAGCAAAGTACCTGAACGAGAGAAAACACATATAAGAATTTTAACGGACCCTCAGGAGACAGAAACCATACTACGAGACTGTCATGATGCACCCCTAGGAGGCCATCAAGGAGTATTCAAAACATATCACCGCCTGAAGAGAGAGTTCTACTGGAAGGGAATGCTGAGAGATATCAAAAAACATATACGAAAATGCAAGAAATGCCAGCTGAATAAGTTAAGCAGAGAACATAAGGAACCGATGGTCATAACGGATACAGCTAAACAACCATTTGACAAGGTTTATATGGACATTGTGGGTCCACTTCCAGAAACACCACGCGGGAACAAGTATATCCTAAGTTTCGAAGACGATTTGACTCGCTTCATGGACGTAATACCACTCCAAAATATGGAGGCGAAAACTGTGGCACAGGCTTTTGTGGAGGAAATAATAAGTCGTTACAGAATACCAACAAAATTAATTACCGACCAAGGAGCCAACTTCACTTCCGAAATGTTCAGGGAAGTGTGCAAGTTATTTAAGATACGGAAGATCGAAACAACACCATACCACCCCCAATCCAACGGAGCATTGGAATGATCACATAGGCCTTTGATCGAGTACCTAAGAAATTTTGTAGACGACAACCAAACAAACTGGGATGAGCATTTGCGAGCAGCAATGTTCGTCAGGAATAATTCAAACTCAATTCGAATCCATTCTGAAGGGAGCAGATCAACTATTTCAACAACTTCAATTAGACAAACCGGAGATAGAAGAGCCGCCAGCCATGGAGAAGCTGGTCAAATTCAGTCAACACCACAAGGACCCGAGACGTAGGAGGCAGAAAGCAAAAAACAAAATCAACTAGAATTAAAACCAAGATTAAGTTAATGTAAATTGTAAGGAGGAATAAAGAAAAAATCATGGAACACGAGAGCTACAACGCCAAGAATATAAGCTAAAACTATCCTTATCATGAAAACAACACTTCCACTCAAATCTCGTGAACCCTCTAACCAGTTAATACCCATAATCACAAACTCAGAGGATCATAGTGACCCACCATTATCCCAGAAACTACCACTCACCCTGGGGAGGACTTCTAAAAGGGGGAGGAATGTTGTGATGCGTCGCGTCACCTAAAAAGAAGGGAGGTTAGAACATAACAAATAAACTATGCGAGTCACTAACCATACCCGCAACACATATGAACCTAAAAAACATAATGCACCAGAGATTTAACATACTCACTCGAACATGTCACGCGAGAAGTCGATGTCGGTGTTTATGTTTACACAACATAGTCCACACAGCGAGCAACATAGTCCACACAGATAGTGCACACGGAGTATTTCATAGGGAATAAAACATAAAGCATAAAGCATAGAAAACTGCCTAAAAAGCATAAAACACCAAAAGTTAAACATGCACTATACTTACCATCAAGCGTAAACACAACACGGCGGAACAACGTAAATAAACCTACAAATATGTAAAATGTAAACAAATCTACTATTTCATAACACTTACTTGAGCATTGGATCCCGGAAACTTATGTAAACAACATGAAATTCACTACCGAACATAAAACACGCGACATCACAACACGTTCTTAACCTAGACTGAAACGTCAAAACGAAACATGGGGAAACGTAAACAAATCCATCAACTTACGTTGTTCTAAAAACCTCCGCCCGTCACCGGTAGATGGCGCCATGCAGAAGCTAAGTGCGTTTCGTAATTGACGGCAACCTCGCTCCAACGGTCAAAAATCCCGGTTGCTTGGAATAAAAAGCGGAGAAAAATTGGGGATATCACCAGTAGTTGGATCAACTTCAAAACCTTAAAAGTCAGGCAGACCATTCACGGGAGTAGACATACAAGGAGAAGTGAGTAATCCAAACCGAACAAGGTTCTAGAAGCCTATCGGTTCGCTGGGAGCTTGAGTTTGAAAGTGGTCATAGTAACCCATCAAACTCAAGTTCGAATTTGTCAAACCGAACAAGGTTCTAGAAACCTATCGGTTTTCTGCGTTGGGAGCTCGAGCTTGAAAGTGGTCACAGTAACCCATCAAACTCTAGCTCGAAGCTGCAGAACCGAACAAGGTTCTCGAAACCTATCGGTGCAGTAAGGAACTTCGTGTTGAAAGTGGTCACCAGAACCCATCAACCTAGTTCCAAGTACGGCGTCATTAAAGTGGCTACTTCATAGTGTCGGGGACGTCGCGAACAAGTTTAGAGGAGGCGTTGCGTGATTCCAGGGCCGGACCGAGGCCGATTACCCTGGAGGAGTACCGAGCCAGGAATCGGGGCAAGCAGCAAGTCGTCGCGCCACCGGTCGTAGAAGCAGAGCGTCCCGTGAAATATAGGACTGGAGTGGAGGCCAACTTCAGAGGCTCCATAACGAGCGGTTGAAGTACCGCCGCAGCAAAAGAAATAAAAATAGAATTAAGAAAGCAATTGTAAACTAGATTAAATTTAATGGAATAAATGGAATGAAAACTAAATAAAAGTAGGATTAAAAACACAAAATTTAGAAACATGAAATCAGATAAGAACGTAAAGTAAATTTGAATCCGGCTAAATAGTGAAATGAAAAGGTAATAAGTAGATTGGTTGCATGGACGTTTGATTTACAACAAATATTAGGAAGATAACTAGTAGATTGGTAGCATTAGCGTTTGATTTATATAAAATCTTAGGAAGGTAATTAGTAGATTTGTCGCTTGGACGTTGGATTTGTATTAAGCTAAAGGAAAATGAATGTAAAAGAGAAGTGTAATTAGAATAAGCACAATAATAAATATTAAGCCAACTTAAAACTTGTGTCAAGCCTGCTTTCAACATTGAACTGGTTAACATTGAGAATTGGAACCATAACACAACGAAACAAAAATACATAACACACATAGGTTTTCGATGTAGTTTTTGATTTCTGCTTTGGTCTTGGGGATTTTAGGTGGTGTTGTATAGGCTTTTCTGCCCCTTATTGGACGACTTAGACGTAGTGTTGCTCTCACTAATCTGTGATCGGAAGGGAAATTGAATTTGTTTAGTACTTCAATATTAGTTATAAGCTTGAGGTGGTTTATCATTATGAAATATATTTCGTTTTTAGTTTTTTGGTCAGGCGATAGACCTGTCCATCTACATTTTTCCTTCTTTTTAGAAAATGAGTTCATTATTGACAATTTATTTATTTAGCTTAACTTAGGACAAGTGAGGTACAAAGAGGTGATGGAGAGGTAAATCAAGCTTAAAATTAGAAATTAAAATTAAAATACCACAAATAGCACTGTAACTTAATGAGATGAGAGAATTTGAACGCAAAGTCGGATCAAAGAGCCTAGACTCGGAGCAATCTTAGACTCAATATCGCAAAGTGTGAACACGTCTGCTTCCATCGGAAGCGGAATTATGTTCCTCACACTTTCTTAATAAATGGCTCCACAGTTAGGTTAGTGAACTGCGTCTTAGATCTGGGAGTTTACCTTGATTCGAAGCTCTCATTTCATGAACACATAAATTTCGTAATAAGAAAAGCTGGTGTTATGTTGGGCTTTGTATCAAGGTGGTCTAAGGAATTCGCTGACCCTTACACACGTAAAACCATCTTTACCGCCCTCGTTCGTCCGATACTGGAATATGCTTCCCAACTCTGGTCGCCATATCACCAGGTCCATATCAGGCGAGTCAAGGCTGTTCAGAAGCGCTTCCTCCGATTTGCTCTTAATCAACTCCCTTGGTCCGATCCCACTCACCTTCCCCCATACCCCGACCGGCTTAAACTTATTAACCTGCAATCCCTCTCTGGACGCCGTATTATGGCTAATTTATCTTTCATGCAAGGTATTGTCCAGGGACATATTTTCGCTCCATATATACACGATCAGGTTGTCCTGCGCTCTAGCGGCAGTAACCTCAGGTCCAACGGTTCGTTCTTCCTCAGCTTCCATCACACGGACTTTGGTAGGATGGAGCCCGTTACCCGCATAATAAGGGTTTATAACCGGGCTGCCCCCCTCCTGCGGGTCATGCATGGCAATGGCAACGTTCGTTCGGTTTTCCGGATGTGCGCTGATGAAATCTCCTCCCATTAATTACACTTAAAACATTTAAAGCACTTTTGTGTCATTTTACTTCCTCACACCACACTATTAATTTGTTTTAATTTAGTTAAGTCGAGTAAGTTTTCTGTTTTCTTATTGCGTTTATCACACTTTATTTTATTTTAATTTATATATTTTGTTTTTTTTTTTCTTTCTTCTTCTTTTCTTTCTTTGTTTTCTTTTCCATTCTTGTATTGTTTGCTTCCGTTTGTCTTAATATGTATTAACTTGTATTAAGTTATATCTAAATAAATAAAGCATTCACGGTGTACTTACGGCAACGCAATAGTACCAGTAGATACCCAAATCCTTTGACTCGATCTTGTCAGCTAGCGCACCTGTCAGCCCCACACACTTAGGGTGGAAGTAGGCCTCACACATGCCATGACAGGACAACAGAGCTCCTATCCTTGCAGGGGGCGGAACCACAGGTTGGCGTCATAGTTGAGAACAAAGGAGAATACCTATGACATGTGATGAAAGTTATAAATATTAGGGATAAAAATGGATAGTCTCGGTATGAACTAGGGTCGTTGATCCGGCTGCGTGAACAAAATGATTAAATGTTAAGCAAAAAATGTTATGTTTGAAAAGCACTAGAAACAAGGCTAGGCTTAGAAACTAAATAAAGTAACTATGAAAAAACTAAATAAATATAAAATAGATCAAGAGTTGAGAAGAAAATATCAGGCCAGGCAAGTCCACAGTCAGTTCGGCTACCGTTGAGAGCAGGCGAGGGAGAGCCCAATGTAAGGTGATTGTTGGGCCACGTCAGTGCATTAGTGGTAGTTCTATTGGGACTAAAACACACTGACAACCAGCAAGAGAAATTCCAAATTTAGAAACAAAGGAAATCCGATTTCGTGGAAAGTTCCTCTAAGAGTTTCCGTTTTTATTTAGCGTACAGCACTTAGGAGTTGGAAACTTGCACGATATTATGAGAACTTTATTATTTATTTGATACAACACACAATCCACCTTGTACAAACCCTCGAAACAGTTTATTAAATTGTGCAAGGTCACTTGATGTAATTCACTTAAAGATGCCTTGGGCAGCATACACTCTTACGAGAAAACAAGTTCGAGTTGATTAAAATTGCACCTTTATAATTCAAATATTAGAATTTGTATTTCGATCAATCACAAGATATCTTAATCTTAGGTAGACGTGAGATGAAAACCAAACTATCCTATCAAATTAAAGTTAAAGTTTTTTTAGGCGTGAACATCGAAAATTTTCGAGATCTTTTTAAAACAACTGAACCAGTCACCGTTCTCAGCCAGAGAGAGAGAGAGAGTATTATGAGAGTGAGTATTTGTGTTGGTAGGCATAGCTTAAGAGACGTTCACCTCTTTCGTTGCGCACTACGTAACCATGTTTTCCCATTATCGGGTAGTAATTTGCTTGTGGACAACCAATTTTAGCGTTGAAGTCTCCCATGACTATGACCTTTCCTTCGGACTTGGTGTGAGCATATTCAATGTCTTTGTAGAATTCTTAAATTTCTTGATCTCTCTGTCGGTGTGTATGTTTGAATTATTGATAAGGAGAAGCATTCAAATTTTACTTGTAAAAGTGCAACTCTTTCTGAGATTACTATAAAACTGGTAATGTTGTTTTTATATATTTTCTTGATCAGAAATCCTACTCCATTTAATCCTTTAGTTTCACCAATGTCGCAATAGATAAAGTCGTTGTGTCCTTCAATCCTACATCCCATTTTTCGGGTTTCTACGAGACCTACAATATCCCAGTTGAAATTTTTTAGAACATTAATTAATTCAAGGAATCGTTCTGTTGATGCAAGTGATCTTACATTATAAGTGCAAATTTTGAGGGTTTGTTTTAAATCTTGATCTGTTTCTGTATTTAGTGGAGGGTTGCAATCTGATTCCCCACGTGAACAAGTCGGGTTGGGGAATGTCTTGTTTCTGTTATTTATAAGTTCTTGTATGTTAAGTATTTTGTTCCGGTGGCTGATGGCAATGTCCTGTGCGTTCTGATCAGTTGGCGAGTTGGCCGAAGGGGAAGAGCTACTTCTATTGCTCATTAAATCAAAAGCATTTAGACGACGTGTTATAGTTAACACTTGTTGTTTGTGGGGGTGTTCTTCTGCCTTAGGCGAGGTTGACGGTTCCCTTTTGCGTTTCTCGTTTCCTGGGTTTGACAACTAACTTGTCATAATTTAAGCGTGCGTAATTTCCTTTCTTCCTTTCTTCTTCCAATTTAGGCTGTAGTTTCTTTCTCATGTCGAGGATTTCTTTCGGGTAGTCTTCAGACACACACATTTTTCAGCTTCTTTTTGTTTGATATTATTGAGTTTTTCTTCCAAAGGTTTACAAATGCCAGGAACAATGGCCCTTCTTTCCCATTTTCTAAGTTGTTTTTGCCAATTCTGTAAATCGTATTTATGTCTCAGTCTTCTATGGTAGTGTTTAGATGGTCTTTGAATTTCATTGTAATGATTTCGATGAGATTGTCGGTCGATTTTTCAGTTTCTTTTACTCCATATAAAATTAGGTTATTTTATCTTATGTGTTTTTCTAGATTTTTTATCTTTACCTTTGATTTCTCATTCTCTGACCTTAATTCCTGCATATCAACTCTGGAGGGAACTAATTTTTCATCGATTCGTGTCATGATGTCTTCGGTTTGTTCTGACATTTCTATTTTCATTTGGTCGAAAAGAGATTGAAGGTTTTCCATTTTCGCTACTGTCTCATGCATGGAGTGGAACGTCACTTTATAGCCTTAGAAGGATTCTTCTAAGTTGTGGACGCGGCTTATGAATGAAGTTATGTTGGAAGCGCTGATCTGACGTCAACAAGTCTGTGTCTATACTCGGCTTACAGGTAGCCTCTTAAATTTCTACGGTTTTTAATCCACTAAATAATTGTTTTGGTGACACGGTTTACTCTGTTCTTTTTATTTTATAGTGTAGTTTAGCACGATATGTATGGAATTCAAATGTTCAAATGTTTTTGCACAGGATTTCACAGTATGTACACAGCTTGTACGTTATGATTGGAGCACGTTAGGCGCTATGTCTTTACGTCTACACAGCCGGAACCGGGATCCTAATCCATTTTGTTGTCGATGTTCATGCTGCTGTTGTTTTGTTGTTGTGACCACGTAATGGTGGATAGATGGTAGATTAATCCAATAATTGACGACTAGTTAGCGTATTCGTAAGATTGCCAAGTTGAGATTTGTAAATACACAGTCGTGACCAGAAGACAGGGATGAGTTCGTCGAATTACTGTCAGTTGATGAAGAGATGATTGGATAACCGAATTTTTGTTTGTCCGAACAAAACCACGTTTCGATAAAATTGATTTATTTACTCGATCTGGCAGCACTCGGTAGGTTTGTATACTCTCTAGAGGAGGCACCTACACGCGCACAGGTGAAACTGTGAGAAAAACCAACGAATATCAAAGTTGAGACCAGTTCTGCTTATTCCGTTATTTTTTTCTGTTTTTTGCTCGTATTTTCGCCGTAATGTGAAGTTTTAAACTCTATAATGTTTCTGTTTTAGAATTTTTGTCTTTGCACTATATGTTGTTTGCATCCAATTTATAGTTCTGGTAAAACCGAAACCCTTATGCATAGTTTATTTTATTAGGATCAAAACACCTCATCCACTGTGTCACTAAAACTTGTGTTTTCGCGTTGCGTATATGTTCAATTTCACTTGTAGTATTTGCAATTCAAATTCTTATGTATTTCAATTTGTTACAGTATTCTTATATTATTATCTTATATATATATTACGTATTCTTATCTTCTATATTATTTTTTAGCTAGTTTATTTTATTTGCCACAAATTTTTAGCTTAAACCAAATATCACTTTGACGTTAATTCAAAGTAATAATTCCAAGAGCACTTTCCAAATTCTCGTCCATCCCGTTCGGCAGCCAACTCGGAAACCTTAAAATGCGCTGCATTATATATACGTGCAAATATGCTCTATCTACTGCGACCTCAACCGTTGTTATCACATTATTAGTCTTGTAGTTATAAGCAATTGAATTTATGTCGGTGTTTTTTAACGCAAGAAAGTTAGACTGGCTACCAATGTACATACTCAACGAGAAGACATTTTCCCAGAAAACGTAATATTTTGGAATTGGTGCGGGCTTGTGATGGACGCGAAGAAAATTGTAAACAAGAGCAGTATACTGTGCTTAGGTGAGACGTGATGTATGTCGTATCCTACTGTTCCGTTATTTACTACAATACTAACTATTACGTGCAAGAAGTAGTGTACAGTGCTGCTTAGAAGACTGAAGAAAAAGGCCAGGCCAAAGGTGGAATCGCGATGTGTGAATATGAAAATTGATGACCAGTGTTATATTTACTTCTCCTTATCATGTAATTGAGCTGAGCGAGCGAAGCTCTTATGCGTCGACGATATATGAAACCTTTGCAACCAAACACCTCCTAGACCGTTTGATCAATCGATCTCAAATTTTACATACTATCAGAACATTCGACGGTTTTAAAGGTGTGCATACAAGAGATGGGAACATTGATAAAATTCAGATTTTGGACATTTAACAGTTTTTTGCTCGTAGCGGATAATTTTTTGCTCCTAGGGAAATCACACGCATAATCGACTTCCTTATTTAGACATTTTCGACCTCTTTCTCGTACATTATTTTTCTCTAGATTGATTTTGAAGATGTGCATAGAAAAGATTGGAAAATTGATAAAATTCAGATTTTGAATTTGTGACGGTTTTTCGTCCGTACCGGCTAGCCGAAGCTTCTTAGGGGGATCATATGTAAGGACGAATCCCCATAATTTTTATATTTCCTACCTATTTTCATACATTACATATCTCTAAATTGAGTTTAAAAATGTGCATACAAAAGTTCGGAAATGTAATAAAATTCAGATTTTAGTATTTAACGGTTTTTTGCCCCTAGTGGCTAAACGAAGCGTCCTAGGACATTCATATGTATGAGAGGCCCTCATTATTTTAACATTATCTACCCTTTTTCTTACATTATTTTTCTCTTAATTGTGTTAAAAGATGTGCATTCAAAAGATTGGGAAATTGATGATATTCAGATTTTGAATTTTTAACGGGCTAAACGAAGCATCTTACGGGGTTCATATGTATGACCGACCCCCATTATTTTGTCACCTCCTGCCTGTTTTATTTTTCCCTACCGTCAGTTTTTTAAAAATGGGTCCATACCCAATTAAAAAAATATGACAAAATTACGTGAAATCAGTGAAATCTGATAGTAAAGATGAATTAATTGAATTAATGACCGAAAATTGTTTCAGAACTTCAATATATATACTGCAACCATTATAAATAAACTCATAGATTCATAAGTAATTTAAAAAGCAATATACTAGAAATCTCATGATATCATAAACGCCATGATTAATTAGAAAATGTTAATAAGAGTTACAGGAATAAAGTAATTTCATAGTTTAGCATTTTTTCAGAACAATGAATAACATAAATTACATCTTTTCAAAATTATGTAACATAAATTAGAGAAGATTAGTAATTCATTAGTGAAGAGGAAATAATAATTTATAAACAATAATTAAATAGTGCTCACAATAGAGTTAGCACTAAGATAGAAAATATCTGTTGAGTTTCCTTACAGCAGGTACACAAGAGATAGAATAACAAACATTCAAATCAAGTAAACACACATGGTAATTTTGAACAATTGCCACCATTATGATGCAGAGTGTCTGTATCTCGACCGCTCACCTCAATTTTGTGTGCTAAGTAAACTCAGGATGTGCAAGAAAAAAGCTTTCGAGAAAAATACACTTAGAGAGTATATAGTAAGTAAAAACAATTTAAAAACTGTTTCGGTACGCGTATCCATTCAAGTGCGCCGAGTTCCGACAACAGCACTGTGTAGCAAAATGCCTGAAATTAATAAAAATCAAATTTTTAAACCGAAAAAATTTTTAATTTAATATTTGTATTCATATAAATTTTTTTTCAATTTTTCATTAAAAGTTTTAGGTAATCACAGTTACAGATTTTATATATGGAATCAGTCTATATGTATTTATAGATATAACTAAAATTATAATATTTTGTAAATATTATACGTATTCCCTATACGTATTCAAGTCGCGCGGCAACCTTACAAATGATTCATAAATATCTTACACTTACACAAAAGTAAGTTCGTTGTTTGCTTGAAAAGTGACATGTAGATGCCTCGTCATATGTACACTATCAAAACGAGATTCAGCTGATTTTACGTCGCAAAATGTAAACAAAAACCTCAACTGTGAGGTTATAAATGACGCACTTATTTTTTGGATTGGGAGTAAATTAAAATTTTTTTCGGGTTAAAAATTTGATTTTTATTAATTTCAGGCATTTTGCTACACAGTGGCGTTGTCGGAACTTGGCGCATTTGAATGGATAATCGTGGCCGTTTTCAATCAAAATCTAAAGGAGGACAAGACACCCGACTCATCGTCCGATGTTGTTGTGAAAATGCTTTATAAGAAGAAGGGAGATAGGAGGGAGTTTTCCAGCTTTCAGCCTGTAGCCCAACTGAAGGTCAACTGTATAGCGAAAGTATTAACTCAGCTGATAAATTTAAGAGTAACAAAGTGGGCAGAGAAAAACAATATTATCCCCGATTGGCAAGCAGGTCTTCGTGAAGGACGTAGTTGTATGGACAACTTATTTACCCTTAATGCACTAGTGCAAATGCATCTAAGGAGGAAGAAGGGAAAATCATATGGACTCTTCGTGAACTTTAAAAGTGCCTTTGACTCCATAAACCATGAAATTTTGTGGCGCAAATTAAGAAGCATCTATGTTGGAACCAAAGTAATAAATATTATATCCTACCTATATTCCAAAGCAAATATTGTCATCTCAGATAACACAGATTTTTCGCAAGCAATGAAGATCACTAGAGGCTTGCTACAGGGAGAAACTCCCTCCTCCTATTTCCGATATTCTTGGACGTGGAAAGTTTTCTCAAATATAGAGGGATCAAGGTGGTTTCCGCTACACATCTAACTGAGATTATTCTATTAGCCTATGCAGACGACATCGTCCTGTTTGCTGATTCTTATATCGATATGAAAAGGATTTTGTAGGCGTTTCACGAGTATTATACGCTGAACAAGCTAAAGCTGAATATGGAAAAAACAAAATTAATATTATTCCAGATGGAAGGGTTCCGACATAAAAGCTCCTTACCTCCTCTTTTCTTCGGTCAACAACGAGTTGACTTTGTGAGCGAATATGAATACCTATGTATTATAGTGAGCCAGTCAGGACTATTTTGAACTTCTACCCAGAACATTGTCAGGAAAGCAAAAGCTGCTGTGAGTTCAAACCTCTGGCTCATTCACTCAATCGGTGCAAACTCATGGGAAGTTTATTCCCAGCTGTTTGACTCATTGGTAGACTCCACTCTAACTTTCGCCTCTCCACTGTATGCACTGTCCAATTTGGAAGAGATTGAGATAGTACATACCATATTTCTTAAGAAGTTGCTAAAACTACCAAACTGTACCCCAGGATACTCAGTAATACTTGAAACTGGCTGAACACACACATCTATTAAGATCCTCAAACAAACGCTAAACTGGTTAATTAAAGTGCTGAGTATGCGGGAGGACAGATACCCAAGAATATGACTTATTAAACAGGTTTCCCTTATGCAATCTGATGAAGAAACAAATAATATAAAATATAATTGGATACTTCAATTCAGTGAAGCCTTTTTGGAACCGATTAGGGAAACGTCGTTTTGGAAAATTCTGTCTGCTCATTCCCTATTAAAATGCAAGCAACAACTCTGTGATAGATACCAGAAGTATATGCGTTATTCACAGTGAATAAGTAATACTATAAGGAAGCGCTATTCGGGAACGAAGTGGAAGCCAAAACTGATAAGAGCGTATGTGGTGTTGGTATTTTTGTCCTTGTGTGGGAAAGTATTTGCGGAGTTACTTGAAGGGGTATTATTTTGGAAAATTGCTCGCGGAAATTAAATTTAAAAATTTTTCACTGTATTATTTTTGAATTCCCTTATTTTAAGGAGTATAGTTTTCTAAAATTCAAAAGAAAAAATATATTACAAATATGTAACTCAAAATTTGGTGTTAAATACCATATAATATAAGTTTACTTTTGTTCTATAGTTAAAATAAATAATATTGCATTATATAATTTTAAGTTGTTTTTATGGAAGGAGCTTTTATGGCCCTTTTTTATCACAATCGGGCTTGGTTCCGGCTTTGGAACAATTACAGTGCTACTTTGATTTCCTTGTTTTCGTTTGCGTCCTCATTATTTAATATTAATATTTTTCTTTTTATTGAAGTATTGGCTATATTCCAGTCCTGAGAAAAAATGAAGTTAAAGTCTTCAAATATATTAAATGTATTGTGTTGCATACATTTTCGGTTAATTACTCTTTCATCAGCTATGATATCAATGGTGTTATTCATTTAGCAGTCCTGAAAAAATAAGTCAAGTTAATATCTTCGAATATATTAAATGTTTTATATTACATACATTTTGCTTTGTATAAATAACAAATTTAAAAATTTATGAATATAGGTAAAAGTTGCCCCCTTCAAAAACAAAACATTTCTTTTACGCCGTTTCTGAGCTAAGTGCAGCCTCTTATCGCATAAAATGTAAACATACAATATGGCCGTCTAAAGTTTTGAAATTATGCAATTCTTACGAATATTATGATATATTTTCACTAATAATTACTCAAAATTGTACAAAATGGATTCCTGCACTATTAAGCAACATTTTGATACCAAACTCACCTATGAAATGACTTTCCTTGGTCAGGTTTTTACCATTTTACTTTTGCAACTGGTGATCCAACACTTTATTCCTACAAAACACTTCATAAACACAAAATTCAACTTATGACATTGACACTTATTACATCATTAATAAATTTTGTATCATATAAACATCAAAAATGACAATTATTTTAACTTTCACTAAGAATTTTCACAAAAAATACACTATGCATTAATCGAGCAAGGTATTCCGCGAAAAATATTTTGACAAGGGAGTTGAGTAGAAAGAGAGCGGAAACCACGAATGATAAGGACGGAGAACATGGGTACCGTTATGTTTTGCCTTCTTACACGTACACTGTACATGTGACATATAGCGCTTCCTTATAGTATTACTTATTCATTGGTTATTCAGACCTAGCAAGATACAGAAATTCTAATAGTATTCTACAAGCAAATGCAAGAAGCAAATGTGCTACTAATTGTTCCAAATTTCAAAACAAAACAAACGCATTTGCAATTGTCTTCACATTTTAATTTTCTGGAAACTTACTTAGGGACAAAAATGGACAAAACAAACGACCAAAGAAACTACAAAAATTGAGGTTTCACAAAAAAGGACTAAATGTTCAAGACAAAAATCCACATTTCATAATGCCACATTTTCTCATTTCCAACAAGACCTGCATCAAAAAGTAACGAGTAACCGGTAAGGAAAAATATAATTTCGTTATAATGAAAAAAGTAACACGTTACTTCGTTTCATTACATTTCCGAAAAAGTAACGCGTTACTCGTTCTTTACCTCAAAAAAGTAACAATTACAAGTAACGCGTTACTTACCCAACACTGATTTCCTGTCAATATTTTGAAAAGAAAAGGAAAAATCAGGGAATTTATGAATATATCAGGATAATGAATCATAACTCCTAATGTAACGCTTTAAGACTAAAGTTAAACAATAAAAACTATATACACATATATACTCAACAAGAAGACGTTATCACGTCAAAAAAAAAATTACGTACAAAGATTTCGTTCCCGTGCAAATTCTGTTTCTCCTCTACTGAAATTGTTTTACTTTTGCTAGCAATATATGATACGAAACAATTTTGGCAAGAAAAGTACGTAAGCAGATCTATTATACATGATTATAATTATTATTAAACATCCGACCGACGATACCCACTCTGATCACGTTAGTTGAACATAGGTTCGGAGATAGTTGTTATTAACTGGTAAAGTCCACTTATACGGTTAATAGCCGCGCGCATACGTGGTCTTGAAAAAAAAATTGAGTGACTGACGGAAGAAATTGTCTATTAAATTTCCTATAACAGAGTGAAATAGACAATAAGTGTTTTTGAAAAGATTTCTTAGCCTCCTACAACGAAGGCAAAACTCTTAAGTATTTCTTGAATAAACCCGACACGTTTTCCCAATATGCCGTGGTTAATTTGCATTTCCAAACGGAAATATATATTGGCTAGCAGTGTTTTTATTTTTTTGTGTCTCTTAACGTACGGTCTGCTCCATACAACAGTTAGTCCAGGTGATATCGACAACATGGGATCAAAACATGAATTAGATCACAACTCGCAGCTTCGACTGGTCCATGTGGTAAAGTATTAATATGTGAATGGCATTTTCATGAACCATGACGGTGTGGAGTTTGCCTTATGGCCAACTTGAGTTATAAAAGGCAACGCATCATTCATTACGTAAATATTAGACGGTAACAGACTGCGTGCAACAAACATTTGTTACTGCGGGGAGCGATTCTTCTTCAGTGGTTCGTATATTTGCTCTCCAGTTGGGTGGTTTGGGATTAAGTCGTTAAGTCAATAGTATATAATCTATATGAGAAGTTTGTAGCAAATATTTCTGATCATTGGATGAAGTGTTTTTGGTAGTTGGGGAACACTTTTCCATAATCATAAGCTAAAACAGCTTTATGGTAATTGACAATTGGAATGTTTTCTATATGTTGGAAGGTTCTCCATATGAAGCTGCTCTTTTGCTTCCATTAAAAAATAAGCGCTCTACTCAGCCAGCGACTTCGTTTTCATTTGCAAGTACCTCTGTGATATCAGTTTATGGTTTGCATTGGGTTGTGTTTGCTTAATCTGATTGGTGGATTCGGAATATGTTTTTCGCTTGATCACGGAACGCAGACAGGAGAAGAAAAATGCTTATATTGAGATTATCGTGTTATGATCACTTAGGGTGTGTGCGAAATCGTTCTAATTCCAGTCTAATTCTAAAATTTACTGGAATCGTTCCAGCGTTCTAAACTTTGACAACTGGACTGTGAAGACGCAAGGATTTTGAAAAATTTAATCTAAGGAAATAAAATTTACATTTTTTTAAAAATAGACAAGGATAATGAAGATGAAGTAAAAAAAGATAATTTGAATTTCTATACGATTATAACCAACGCAATCAAAGGCAAACATATCAAAGATTAGAACGCTATAGTTAGAATTAGCATGCTCAAAATAATGCCAAACGGAAAATTAACAGAATTGGAATGGATACTAGATTAAGAACGTTAGCCCCGTTTTATCATGCATTAGATCCATATGGATCATGAATGTAGAAGATTTTTTTAATGCATTCCAACAACAACACGTGATCTTGATACCTATCTGGTTCAATTTGATTGAACCATTTTTTATTTCGCGAGTTACACACTCTTTAGTTTGTGCTTTCAGACTTCTGCCAAATTTTTATTTTAAAGGTTGGCGAATGCAAATTTTAATGTCAAAATCATTGTTGTGACATTATATTGATATCAATTTTGGTTGCGATACTTTTGATATCAATCTTGGTTTTCCACAAGCCATTGCAAACATGGTGGTTTTCTTCAAGACGAGTGGGATCTTCTTCATGACAAAGGTGTGAAAGCTATTCATTTGCATGATATGCAGATTGGAGCTACATTAAGGCTGTTAGGCAAATTAATATGACGAGTTTTGTATCGCAAAACTTATTTTATATATGATACAGTAAAATCAATGTTCGCTAATGAGAATGTAATGTCTTTGGAAGAAACAAATGTTCAGTCATGTCTGCTGAGGGCAATTTACATAATCCAGCTATTTTCGAACGTGTCAATGCCGTAACATGGGGAGTAGCTGATAAATATTTGTATTTTGTTGACAAATATCCATGTTCGAGGACATCTATTTAAAATGGTTTCCTTATTTGTAAGTGAACTAAAAATGATTTAATTGAAACGTGAACTTGTATATCGATAATTTTCAACGATATATTGATATATTTCAATGATACTTCAATGATATATTTTCAGGGAGTCATGTTTGAGTACACACTGTGTAGAACTTGTTACCGCGACAAATGTTTCATAGAAGTGATAGATTGTCCTGTCATAAGTTCCTATTCCAATCAAGACGTGAGAAAGGAAACTCCAAAAATGAAAAGAAAACGTTAGATTCTCAAAATGATAATAAACTTTCTGAAAACTTACTTCTCGAGGAAGCAGCAAACCAAAGCTGACAAATTGTTGTAAAAATAAATCTTTGATATATTTTCGTATCAAATAAAATTGAATCAATTTGTTTTATTTTAATTATAATTACAAAATGAAATCTTTGATAAATATTTGATATATTTTCGTATCAAATAAAATTGAATCAATTTGTTTTATTTTAATTATAATTCTAAATGTATTTAGCAGAGTTTTTTGTTTGTTCAGTTATGCTTCATTATCGCTATCTACATTTTCGCACTATTTCAGTTCCATTTTCCCATTTATGTGTTATATCATATCAAATGACACTACATGGAAGTTCACTTTAATCAATTTCAAACTATAAAACTTTTAAAAACACTTTTGATCATTTTTAAATTCACAAACAGCTGTTGCTGCCAACCTCCGGAAACAATGATCCGGTGTGTTTTATTATGCTGAGTAGGGGTGTAAAAACTACTCAAAACTGAGTAATCGAATGTATTCGTTACTTGATGACCGAGTATTCGTTGTATCCGCATCATCGTTACTGACTATACAAAGCGAGCAAAAAAAAAAACAAATTTTCCAAATTGAATTTTATTTTCCAATATGAAACCATTTCATTTCTATATAAATTTCAATTTTAATAAATTTTGTATCATACGAAGAAGGGGAGTATAAGTCCATTGTCATAATTTCATTAAAAAATTCTTTATTTCAAAATTCCCGCTTCTTTTTATATAACTTCTATGCAAAAATCCAAAAATACCCAAAGAAACGAATACTACCCAATGAGTATCCGGATCACTATTCGTTACCAGAGCAGTCGAATCTTTGTATGAAAATTTCCATACAAAAGTACTCGAAAAAATGAAACGAATAGTACCCAATGAGTATCCGGATCACTATTCGTTACTTGAGCAGTCGAATCTTTATATGGAAATTCCCATATATAAGTATCCGCGAATATACGCGAGTACTCGTTTCATTTCGACCCGTTCCTGTCCCTCTCACATTCTCACATTCGCATTCTCCCATTCCCATTCACACACGCTCTCGCACACGAAACCGTCGTTCATGAATGTACATTCATTCCCAATCATTCCTAGCCGTGTTTGAGAGAGCGATTTGCTATCAACGCACACTGATAGCGAATCGCTCAATTGAATACTTACCATCACTCATCTCTCTTTCTCGTAAGAGAGAGAGTATTCAGTAACGAGTAGTATTCGCGAGTACTCATTGGATACTCGGAATCATAGTGAGTATCCGGTACTCGGTAACGAAAACTACTCATTTCTTACATCTCTAATGCTGAGCCAGAGCCATATAGATCAATGCATAATAAAACACGGCTGTTTTCTCATTCGCCCTTAGTGCTGATCTAGACGCTTTTTCCAATTTATCCACTACTTGATACATCTTTTGATTACAGCCGTGTTTTATTATGCACGAGATCCATGTGGATCACGAACGTAATGGATTTTTTGTATGTATTGCAACATCAACACATGATCTTGGTAGCTATCCGGATCATCGAATGATCAGAATTATTTGCTGTTGCTATTGACTTCATGACATAATCCCAAACCACCCAACTGGAGAGCAAATATACGAACCACAGAAGAAGAATCGCTCTCCGCAGTAACAAATGTTTGTTGCACGCAGTCTGTTACCGTCTAATATATACGAAATGAATGTGTTGCCTTTTATAGCTCCAGCGGAAATTTTTATTATGTTTTATTATTATTATTATTATTATTTATATTAATGAATAAAAACTACAAAAATGCGTGGTGAATACGTAAAGCTTGAATTGGTGTGGAATTTTAGTTTCCGGACACATGATTTTGTACGATGAATTTCCCGACAACTTCAAGTAAAAATCTCTATTTCAATTTTTAGTAACATATATTATAATATAATATTATTATCATGATTAATAAAAATGAAAAAAAAAACTACAAAAAAGCCAACTTTTTCAATTGTCCGGAAACTAAAATTCACATAAATCCACTGTAAACTTGGTCAAAAATATAATTCAGTTATTGGACACTTCACAAAAATAATATTGGTAACTTAAATAAGCATTTTTTTTTCATAAAATATCTATTCATCACGAACCTACCAATGGCGGAGTCACACATTTGCCGCCTGTAGGCTATTTAAATTTTGCCGCCCCTACCGATATCTACAACCTCTCTTTTTAGGTCAATGAAATTGTAACTTAGTGTTTTGTACACTATCGTCCAAGTTAAACCACATTTTCCCCGCAATAAGTTCGTAGTGGAACTAGGGGTCGATGTGTCAGTTTCTTGATTATTTTTGACGTGAAAACGTCTTTCTTCCCGTTGAGTACGTACATAGGTAGCCAGTCCAACATTCTTGTGTTACAAAACACCGTCATTTTTCAATCGCTAATAACTACGAGAAACGGTTGTTCTCACAGTGGATGGAGCATATTTGTACTTATTTATTGTCCAGCGTTTGTTTTGCCAGTGACGTCATGGGGCTAGTGTAAGCGCCTACGCGTGATTATTGTTTTTTGCGTTGCGTGAAGATCTTTATGAGTGTAGCATGAGAACGTGTTAATCTTAGACGTTGATTGGGGCATCATTGTAAGAAGCATGAAAAAACTACCCGGACCTGAAGCAAAACAATAAAAATATTCTCCGAAATATAAGCAAAATCGGTATGAATTTGAAAATCGTAAATATATGGAAGATATCTAATATGAGGCGTAAATATGCACCGAATTGTAAAAAACTCAAATCGTAGAAAACCCGAATCAAGCCGAATATTAAAAACCAAAAATGTACAGTGCCCAGCAAGTGTAAGAGCTATGGCGGCATCGAAGAAGAAATAAAAAAGCGGCGGAAAAAATAAACTTGTGATTTATCCATTCTGTAACCGTACTACTCTCCACAACAATCGTAATTAATAGTTTGATAATTAAAGAACATATTAGTACCACAATTTTGTTGTAATTTTTTTGACGTTAAAACGTATTTTCGCTCGTTAAGTACACTGATAGCCAGTCAAACTTTCTTGCGGTAATTTACTGTCAGGTTTCAATCGTCCATTGCTATGATGCTATTAATGCGATAACAACTGTTGAGGTCACAATGGATACAGAATTTTTGTACGTGATTATCATGTGGCATAAATTTTGCGCGTGACGTCATCGGGCTAGTTAACTTACGTATGATTTTTGTTAATAAGCGTTGCGTAAAATTATAAATCAGTGTAGCGTGAGAACGCGATCATGTAGGGCATACTTTCGGATGTCATTATAAGGAGTTTGAGAAGAGTTTCCAGGACCTAAAGTGAAACTACAAAAATATTCGCTGAAGTATAAGTAAAAATAGTTATTAAATTGAAAATAGAAAAAAAAAATTAAAAATATCTGCTCATATGAGTCGTAAATATGGGCCCAATTGAATAAAACGCAAACCAAAGAGAGCCTGCATCAAATCGAATTCAAGAAAACCTAAAGTGGCCAGGGTCGCGTAAATGCCATAGGTACACTGAAAAAAAAATGTGTACCACCAATCGATATGAGATTGTCTCAACCTCATCGCGAGATCATATATGGCGAATGGAAACCCGAAATTGACTCAACTACAGCACAAGTTTGACTGATGTGTTTGAGGCAACCGCATGAGTAGATGGGGCAATTGAATTTATGTTTCTGTGAAAATACAATATATTCTAACGAATTTCTAATAATGTTGTGTAGAAATTCAAAATAATTCATAGAATTAACATTTAGTTGGTTTGACTGTTTGCGAATTTTAACGCAAGATATTTTTATTTTCGTAGAATGTTAATTTTCATTGATACAATTATCATTTAACTTAAGTCACTAGCAATAAAATTTTGACATAACTTAATATTTTATTTATGAGACAAAAAGTTGCTTGCACGAAATTTCTTCTCTACTTGCAATCCTGATTACAATGAAAAAAAATCCTAGAACTTACTTTTTTTGTTTTTTTTTCCATTTTAGATACACTATTTACCATATAACCTTTATTAAATTCAAATGAAAAATCGGTGCTGAAAATTCTCCCCGTGGCGGATTCGAACCTACGACCAATTGATTCACGCATCCAAGAGTGGGACCCTCGCACGCTAGGCTGTCTTCTTAGTAAATAAATGAATTCATATTTGGATATATATATTATATATATATATATATATTATGACCGCAATCATTTACCAAGTTTGAAAAACTTTTAACTTTTAAAGTAATATATGTGGGCATCTTAACCTCGTTCGTATTTAAGATAAAATTCTATGAGATATTACCAATCTAACAATAAATTTGTCATAACATACTTCATGAGGTTGAGGCAACCGCATTTTGGCTCGGCATAACCACTCATGCTGTAGCAGCAATAAAATATCGTTTTTAAAGTAAATGAAACGAAAATTTCGTTCAATTCATCGATCCGCCTTACTTGAACGATTTCACATTCCATGTAAGCACACATAAACATTGCATTAAAAAAATACATGATGTTGAGCAAAAGTAAATTCTTTTGAGAGAAATAATTATTTAGTTTATTTAACTTTTCATATTTTGGATCTAACACTAGACATGTTTGATTCAATCGTATACTGGCGTAATTACAAACATTAAGGTGTTCTTGGGCCAAAAGCCGCGAAATTATTTGAAAGTATTCTTAATTTGTTTCAATTGAAAAACAACCAACTTCGGGATGAGGTTGACATTATCTGCACTTTTTTTTCAGTGTACGGCAGCATTAAAGAAGAAATGAAAACAAGCGCGAAAAAATAAACTTGTGATTTATCTGTTCTGTCACCGTATTGTTCTATATAACCACTGTATAAGAGAGATTGATTTAAGTACATACTAATAAGAAAAACTTATTTTAATTTATCCCCAAGTTTTCACGGAAAATCTACGGCGCGGACCTTGACTAGGCCTTTCGGTTTTTAAACCCAACGACTTAATTAAGATTGTACAAGAAATACTTTTTGGGTATATTTCGGAGCTAATGAAAGTTTAGAAATAACTAGTACTAATAATAAGACAGGGCAAGGTATGCGTTAACACTACTTACACTATAATGTTCATTCGGTGAACGTAATGAAATAATTTTTATTGCGCTTACTTACTGTTTAAAAACGATATATTCAAATATCTGGTAAAAATCTAGCTGATGATGACGAAATTCATTTAATTATGTTGGGAAAGTCTTACAATATCTTTTTGCGCAATTATATCGTCGTATGAAATCTTGTTCATTAGTTCTGATTCTATTCATAAAAGAGCTAGATTAGAAAACGAGAATTCTCCTTATCTCCAACAGAAACTTTTCAGCGCTGACTATGCGCAAATTCCTTCTGCAGCCCCACAGAACCCAAACCAAGTTCAACAAACAAGCGATGTGGTTCAAAAAAAAAAACTTAAGAGAAGTTAAAGCGCACAAGCACCCAAAAAAGGAACACCATACTGAAATAACAAAATATCTTACCTTTACATGAAATTACGTCTTACTGATTCGTTATTGAGATGCTATAAGTTTGTATGTACCGGTGATATTATGTCATGAAATTGTTCATACAATCCACAAAACACTTTGAAAAATAACAGTTTACATCCAAAACAATTTGCCATAGAAATATTGATATGTATTAGAAAAAGCAGGACGCAATCAACCGTGGTCGTTTTCTTTTCTTTTTGACATTGACTTTTCTTCCGTAAATATGGGACGAAACTTCCCCGTTTTTATCTATATCTATCTTTCTCGCCCTCGCTTCGTCTTTCACGATCACGGTCACAGTCACCGCCCGTGCAGTCAATTCGCCCAGACACAATTAGCGAACGGTCATGTCCTACGTCGCAACCAAACTCGATTACGCACATTTAAGAAACATTGATCTAAGTGGTGAAACATATTACATGTTGAATTGTTTGTGTGGAGCAAGCAGCATTTAGGTATATAAAATAAATATGGACTATTTTAATTTTTATAAGACATAAAAAAAATGTTTGCCCCGAATTTGCCGCCCCTAAAATCTGCCGCCCTAGGCTCCAGCCTACTCAGCCTACTGGTAAATCCACCACTGATCCTACTGTATTCTAGAATTCACACCTAACACCGCGTTTACACCGACCGAAATCTAGTAGATTAAGCGACTTGAGGAGATTTAGCCCAAAATCTTGCTGAAACCGCCAAGATTTACCATACATTTTCGAAATCTTCTCGGGAGTAGATTAATTCGAAATCCACACTTAATCACCTCAGTGGCACCATCTACTGGTGATCATTTTTGCCATTTTACGTCCTTTAGTACAATTTAGTACTCTTTTGACGTATCCGAAGTGAATTCAATTGGTTGTTGTGCGCGATGTTTAATTTCATTATGTGGCGCGGTTTTTGATTTTAAAAATTTATTTAAAATTTTAAATTTATTTAATTAAAAAATAATCAATAGGGGCAAGGAAAGGCATGGACTATTGTCCAAGATAGTTTTGTAATAGATTTGAAGCAAAACAGACCCACAAAACACTACAATTTCACATGAAAATGTCGAAGTGTCAAACGAAATCTCCTCACTGGCGGTGTAAACGGGCGAGGAGATTTATCAAATCATCTCACGAAATCAACTAGATTTTGGTCGGTGTAAACGCGGTATAAGGGTGTGTACGAAACCATGCTAATTCTAAATCTAATTCATTGGAATTTCACTGGAATCGTTCCAATGAATAAGACAGGCTGTGCGAATTGGTTTGCTTGGCTACATTTTGACATCTGAAATTTGATGTTGTAGAAATTCGTTTTAAGATATGTGTTGCGGCAGCAACTAATGCTGACCGGTAAGGTGCATCGACCAGGTAAAATGCAGACAATCGCAATTAATAGATGTCATTGCTCGGTCAATTCACCTTACCGCTCACACCAAAATTGCAAGTAGGCAATTCGCACGATAGCGTTTGGTTAAAAGGTCGTTACCGTGCGAATTGCTATGATTGCTATTTTGGATAATTGTTTTGATGTGATCAGCTTTTGAATTGTATAAAAGACCGGGATTGTGCCCAATAAAGTCAGTTGCCCTTTAAGTGTCAACCAAGAGTTTTCATTCCTTCCCTACAGAGAACTAGTGATACCTAGTTTCTCTTCCTTATCATATAATAAGAACTAGCGATACCTAGTATCTTTTATTCATCCTCAACAATATGTTTAAAAGTAAAATCAAAATGAAATTTCTGTATATGAAATTATTTATATTTTTATTAATTGAATCTTTTTTAAAAAACTTTACAAATTCCATACAAATTCAAAAGACGCGCCAATCTAACTATTCAAGGGAACAACAACAAAAGTTAGACTCCTTCGAATTAGTTTAGCATGCTCGGAAAATCACTAAATGAAGAAATACTAGAATTAGCCAATTCAGCAAGCTAATTCTACTTTATTTAGATCGTTTCGCACACGCCCTAAATATCAAAATATACTATTTACAGACTTTCAAAATTTTGACCAGAAATTAACAAGTTAACATATTTCCAGAAATTTTGTCAATGATTCCTTAGAGGTGGAATACGAAATAGAAAATATCCCTTAAATGCCATACTACAATTAAGAACTGCTAATTACGATAGAACACAAGTAATTAAGGAAAATCTTAATGAAATCTTCAATGGGACCATAAAATTCCAGCAGATGTTTTCAGTTCATGTCAACTGAATTATGTTCAGATATTTTAGACTGTGTGCGATTCCGCATCATTTCCATTTCGATTTTTTTCTGACATCTGATACCTGAGCTTGTTACTAAAACAGGAAAAAGTTAATAAAGTTATATTATATCAAAAATATTTCAAAATACTTACCGTTTTGTGTTGTAAATTTATTCTTTATTTAATATATATTTGTAAGATTACTCTGGATGTTGTATCACGTTCTCATCGTTCACGTGGTTTTTTACATGACATTTTATTTACTAACAAACTATTGCCTACTTCACTATCGTACAAGTTTAGTACTGCCATATATGTGAGTAATGTCAACACTCCCCCGTAAACGCAGTACGATTTTACTTTAACTTTAATTATTTCATTTGATATAGCATTTGATATAAAAATAGGTATACAAAAATAGTATAAAATTGAATATAGCAATTATTTTAAACTTATTGTAAACAAAGTTTCAGATTTAGAGCATCAACTCTTTGACAAAGTTTTGAAACTTAACAAATGGCAATGGCTTTGTGAACATGTCACTAACATTTTCTTCTGATGGCACGTACATCATTTTGAAAAGCTTCTTATAGTATTCATCTTTGATGAAGAAATACTTCACTTCAATGTGACGACTTTTCTTCATTCTACCAGCTTTGATTAATTTTATAGTACTTTGGTTGTCAATGTACAGTGTAGCTTGCACATCTTTACCAGTAAGTTCCTTCAACAATTCAACTAGATACTTGAGATCTTTAATACAGTCGCATGCCGCAATTAGTTCAGCTTCCATGGTAGATTGAGACACAACTGTATGTCTTCTAGATGACCATGCTACTGGACCACCATACAGAGTGATTACATAGCCTGATGTACTTTTTCTCCTTATTTCTTTGGTTTGGTTTTTTTCTCTTGAGTCAATCTCCTGCAAAATCTGCATCACAGTATGCAATCAAATGTAGAATTTCTTCAGTCTGTTTTTCTTCTTCTTCTTTGCAGTAGAAAATTCCGTTGGACAGTGTTCCTCTCAGGTAACGAAGAGCTCTCTTTAAGTTAACATAATCTTTCTTCTTTGGATTTTCCATTGACCGACTCATATAGTTAATAGCAAAGCTTAGATCAGGGCGTGTCTTGCATGACAAATACAGAAGACTTCCTACACCCTCTCTGTAATTTATTTCTTCATATTCAGTTGTTTGTTCTTCATCTTCAGTTTTATAGATGTCTTGTGTCAATGGGAGTTTTCATCGGTTTTGAATTATCCATTTTGAATCTTTGCAATACTTTCTCAGCATATTTTTCTTGACTTATAATTATTCCTCCCTCAGTCATCTCAATTTCCATCCCTCGATAGGACTTTGGATTTTCATTTATAGTCATCTCAAACTCGGATCTCAGCTTGTTTTGTAATACATTTATACTTCTTTTAGTAGATCCCACTATGATCCCATCATCAACATGTATTGCAATGTAAACATCTCCTTCTCTCGATTTAAATATACAGTTGTCTGATTTTAACTGTATCATATTTTGCTTTCTCAGAAATCCACTAAACCTCTTATTCCATTGACTTGGCGCTTGTCTCAAACCATATAGTGATTTTTTCAGGAGACAAATTTTATTTTTCTTTTGTTCAAATCCTTCAGGGATTTCCATAAAAATTGATTCTTCTAATTCTCCATAGAGAAACGCTGTTTTCACATCCAATGTTTGAATAATCCAATTTCTCTTTGCAGCAATAGACAACAGTAGTCGAAGTGATGTTGGGTCTACTACAGGACTGTACATGTTTTCATAGTCAATCATATTTTTATTTTGTGAGCATCCTTTGGCTACTAGGCGTGCTTTATATTTTCCATCTTCCTTTATTCTAAGAACCCATCTGCTCTTGAGAATTTTACTTTTGGCTTGATTTTTATCAACATATTCCCATGTTTCATTCTTAATCAGAGATTGCTTCTTTCCAGATATGTTTTTCTTCTGAATTTAAGGCTTCTTCATATGTTAGACGTGTCTCAGCAAAATCCATTACATAGTCATCATATTTTAATGGCTTCTTGATATTTCTTTTAGATCTTCTTGGTTCATCATTTTGGTCTCCCCCGTTCCCATCATTTTCTTGTTCATTGTTTTCATTATTTTCTCTTCTTTCTTCATTATCTTCTCTTTCTTGATCATTTTCTTCAATATTTTCTTCTTCGTCATAAAATTCAATCATGACTGGTTCTTGTATCTTCGGTTCTTGATTATAAAAAGTGTTGGTGAAGGTTACATCTCTGCTTTCGTAAATCATCCTTTCTTCTGGATCCCAGAGTCGATATCCATTGGAAGTGTATCCTACAAACATGGCTTCCTCACTTCTTTCATCTAATTTCTTCAGATATGTTAGAATTTTTGATGTAACTTTCTCACCAAATACTCTCAGGTTACTTAGATTTGGTTTCTTCTTATACCAGGCTTCAGGGAGTAGTGTTTGTTCCTTTTGCTGGAGAACGGTTGGTGAGATAGGCTGCCACTTGTATTGCTTCACCCCACATTTCCTTGTCAACTTTTGCATCGAATAGAAGTGCTCTTGTTTTGTTCAAAAGAGTTAACATCATTCTTTCACTTTTCCCATTTACTTGAGGTGTGTGTGAAATAGTGAAATCTTGTTTGATTTCTTTCTCCTGACACCATTCTGATAAAAGATGATTCTTAAATTCTCCTCCATTGTCACTCCTGAGTTTACTTACTTTCAAATTGAAGTGTGCTTCACTTTCTTGAATATAGTTTCTGATGCATTTAAATACTTCTGCTGAACTCTTTGTTTCCAAAAGATAAACTTGTAAAATGAGTATAATCATCAATAAGTACAATGAAATAATTTTTCTTGTCATATGTTTCAGGATCTATTCCGCCACTTAGATCGGTATGTATAATTTGAAGAGGACGGCTTGCTCTCTCTCTCTCACAGTTTTAAAGGGCAATCTTACTTGTTTTGCTTTGGCGCAAATCATGCAACTTCCTGTAGCACAAGAATTTGTATTGAAAGTTGCTCCATCACATATTTCTGGTATCTTCTTCATCTCTCCATAACTGAGATGACGAAGTTTTCGATGCCACTCTTCAAATTTTGTTCTAGCTTCTGTAGCAAGTGCATTATTATCTGACTGTTTCATTTCAACTGTGTATAATCCATTTTCTGTTTTCTTTCCTTCAATTACAACAAAGTCCTTCGATAAATTTATCTTGGTCTTAAGTATGTAAACTTTGTTTTCTTCAAAGTACACGGTACCTTTTGTTTGTGTTATAACATTTACCGACATCAGGTTTCTTGATAGGTTTGGTACATAATACACTTCTTTCAAAATGCAATTATTGAAGTCAACCATGCCTTTTCCTTCAATTGGAATAATACCACCTTCTTTGGCTGTCTTAACACGGTCTGTGTATGTTTGCATATTACTCATAATTTTCTTGTCTTTAGACTGTGTGCTAATCGACGGTACTTTCATACAACTGACATTTTAATTGGCATTATATCAAAGTCACATTTTCGAAAGGTTCTTGTCTCCGAAAATGCCAAATTTATATTGGCACTTTATTGTTCCGGTCAGGGAAAGTTTCAAAACAAAACGGAAACGTCACATGAATGCAGGAAAAACGTAAGTATTTTAATATATTCTTGAAGTAATATAAGTTAATAGTTTTTTTTCAGTTTTAGTAACAAGCGAAGGTATCAAATGTCAAAAAAGTTCGAACTTCAATTCAAAATGTCGTTCGAAAGGTTATGCCGTCGAGTAGCACACAGTCTTAATCATCATCTTATTGCAGCCACTATCAACAACAAGTTCAATTTTCTTTTCTTTTTGCTCTGCATGCAGAGACTCCTCCACTTGCGCATGAAGTACTATCTTTTTGTCTTTTTCATTTTTCATATTAATAGTTCTGTTGTTTCATTAAATTGGCAGACTTCTGTTTTATGATTTATATTCTTACATATCTTACAAGCTTTCTCATTGTGATTGCAATTCTGTTCGTTATGATTTGTGAACAACTTCCTGAAATTTACTTTGCAGATTGGACACGGTTTCGGTCCAAATTCATTTTCTCTTTTCTTGACATCTTCTCTATTGTTTCCCTTTAAATAACATTGAGATTTTATATGTCCCTTTTTTCCACATCCATAGCATGTTACATCACTTTTGCCACTTATTTCAGCTTTAAACGACACTGGTTTTTCTTCTTTCTGTAGTTTGTATTTGTCTTCTTCCATTGAAAGTCTTTGTATTAATTTTTCAATTGTCTTCTCTGACTTTGGTGTTGAATCCCATCATTTGAAGTGTCGAATCTGAAGTTGTAAAATTCTTGTAGAAGCAAACATTTTTGTTGTTCAGTATCCTTTTTTTATATTCTCACCAGAGTATCATTCATGTCTTTGGCTGTATCACTTGTCATCAAATGTAATTTTGCTTCATTATTCACGGTTTTTAAAATAACATATTGTGCTATGGCATCTTTTTTCTTCCACAAGAACGCAAAATACTCAAATGCAGTAGAAAGTAGTAAAAGCAGTAAGGTTTTCGAGTACGTGAACAGACCTTATATGTTTATGAGGTAGGATGCGTCAATTTTGTGACATTAAGACAAATTCGCAATATAAAATTATGGTAATATCGAAAACTGGACAGAAAAGAGCACTTTTTCGACTACATATTGTTATATATTTGTTTTTGCCTGCTGATTATATGTGAGCAGATTTTACACTGAACACATGTTAACTTTGAAGCCTTAACTCATCAATACGATGCCAACTTTTGAATCGTTTCACAAGCGATTGTGACAGACCGGTTTGACAGAAACCCGATTAGCCAAAGGTTAATTTGCTGTTGGTTGCATTTTTTCCTTATAAATTTTCCTCCAAACTTCAACATGGACTAGTTACCCTTCAGTTAAATGATCAACAAAATTCTAACTTAAGCCTTTGGTTTTCGAACCACTGCGTCGAGATGAAAAGTTCGAACCAGTTCGTAGACGTGTTTTTGCCTTCACACGGTAAAAAAGTGGTTCGAATCATTTCGCCGACACATTTGCTCGGTGCGTGTCAATAGGGTAAAAGTCAATAATCATTTCATGTAAGAAATATATTTATGGAGTAAACATTTGTTATACACAATATATAATTCATCGATTGCTGAAAAGCTAATGCATTAAGATTTCAAAATATGTCGCGGTTAATTCGCATATGTAAGCGAAGTTTCTTATCAGGCACACTGATTAACTAAATTTATTTATTTATTTATTTATTTATTTATTTATTTAATCAGCTTAGATACAAGTGAAATACAGAAGAAGCAAGTGAAAATAATTAGAGCAATATTATAGGTTAAACAAATGGAAGTGCATAAAATTGACATTTAAGCAAGAGAATTATACAAATACAGTAGTAGTAATCTAGAAAGGTAATATGTACAAAAAACAAGAGTCGGAGCAAGGACCCCGGGAGATCCTGTACTGAATCACTACATATAGTATCTATGTAGGAGCAGATGAGCTCCCTATTTTTGCCGTCTGCCTGCGCCAACTGCAAAAAAGTGGTAGCCCGGTTGTGAGTCCTGAGCATGCGTGTGATGGGCCCCATCCGCCCGAATTCCGTGTGGTGAAAAGGGATTTGAAGGAGGCCAACCATTCTAAGGTTCATCATACTGGATCGCATCCTGACATGCTCCAGAATATAGGGGCACCGATGTTTCCCTGGATCACACCATGCAGAAAAGATAAGCCGGCAAACGCCCTACGAGAAGATTTGACCGGAAAGAAACCTTGTAGGTGCGGTTAGATAAGTAGGACTGGGTCTGCATGAGAAAAAAGTCCGGGCATTGAGCCAGCTTTAGTTTTAGGATTATAAGATTGTGAGGAATGCAGTCAAAGAGCTTACTCATATCCGTAAAGGGAGCCTCGACCACCTCCCCACGTTCAAGAGCATTTATTGTATAAGACGTGAGTTGTGTGAGATTTGTGACCGTTGACTTGCCCTTAAGAAAGCCATGCTGGTGTGGAGATATAATAGCAGCAAAGGAAGGGTGAATTTTCTCAACTAGGAGCTTTTCAAAAAGTTCAGGGATTGCAGAAAGTTTGGCAATAGGCCGATAATTGGTAACAAGCGTCCTGGAACCCTTCTTGAAGACCGGAGTAATTAAACAGTGTTTCCAATGGTCAGGGAAAACCCCAGTATTGATGGAAATGTTCAATAAACGTGATAGTGGTTGCGCCAAGTTGGACGCGCAGCGCTTCAATAGTATGGGGGGATACCGTCTGGGCCCGGGGAAAACTCGTCTTTGAGAAGTATAAGCCATTGATAAACTTCATGTTCATCAAAAGTGAAGATAGGAAGGTCAACAGCAGGTGGTGATGTGTTATTGTAAAGGGAAGTGAAGTGAGCTACCTCCGGCTCAAATGAGCCATCGTGGAATGTGGAGGAGAAAAAGCTGGCTAACATATTCGCGATCGATTGAGGCTGATCGCATTCGACACCTAAGTAAGAAAAGGTATGAGGGTAGCAGTCCTTACGCTGTCTTCTTTTTTCATTAACAAAGGAGAAGAGGCCACGGGGATTAACCCGGAGATTTCTCTTTACCGACATTAGGTAGTCAGTGTAAAGAAACCTACCTACCAGTTTACCAAAAGGCAAACTGATACCGATGTCAACAAGGAGAACTAATATTAATAATAATAATAATAATAATAATAACAATTATAATAATAGTAATAATTATAAAAATAATAATAAAAATAATAATTACAACAATAATAATAATAATAGTAATAATAACAAAAATAATATAAGTATGGAGAAAAAAAAATAATTAATTATATACAATATATAATAAGCTAAATATTATATGGCATCAGTAATAAATGCTATTTGAATTTGAACTTGAATAAAGAAACCTATTAAGGGATGCGAAGTTGGTAAATGAGGCTACGAAATTGTCATACTCCTCAGGTAAGCCCGAAGCGATAAAATGTTTCCAGTTGAAGTTGCGCTTGTTCCTCATAGATTTCAGTTCTCTTGTGTACCAAGGCGGAGAGGGGTTGGGAGGAGGAGGTGCAGAAGTCGGAGTAGAAATAGTGATACAATGGAGCAGAGATTCATAAAGCACGGTGATATATGAGGAGAGATCACTACCCGTAAAGTTCATATCACGAAAGGTATTGTGAAGAGTTGAATGAAGCAGGTCCAAGTTCGTTTTTCGGAAGTTTAGACGATGGGGAGAGGTTGGTGGGGAAACCAGAGTAGGGTGAGTGTGGAAGTGGCTAACGGTGAGGGGGGTGATGAGCGTCGACGTTGCAGAGTTCCACAAAGCAGTTGGAGACAAGTACGTCAGTTGGATCATTTGATAGAACGAGATCGAGTAGCCGGTTATACCGGTTTTAATAGGATTGACCTGAGACAAGCAATGTAGGGATGAGAAGTCAACAAAGGCAGCTTCGGAGGGTGTGGAAGGGCTTACAGCTAGAAACAGTCCGACTCCTGATCAAAAGACCATTCAAGCATGGGGAGGTTGACATCACCAAGGAGGAGTATATGGTCTGTAGACGATGTTAGACCGGCAAGAGAGTCGAGTAGATCAGAGAGGTGAAGGTGCACGTTAGCATCTGAGCGAGGAGGGATGTAGCATGTGAGGAGAATGACATTCATCGAGGGAAGACGAATCCGGATTGCGATTATTTCGAGCGGTTCTTAAGATGCAATGGGGATTAGAGAAGCGTTGAGTGAGGAGCGCACAGCTATTAATACTCCCCCGCTTCGACGGTTTGGATCGCATTGGGAGCGGTCTTTGCGAAAAGTTATAAAATGGGGATCCAGGACCTCAAGATCGTCAAGCAGATTTTGTCATGGTGTAGTGTTTGGGAGGATGAGAAAGTGGAGTGGGTCTTGGTACGAAGACCCCTCACATTTTGGTAGAAGATTGAGAGAGTGGGAAGTTTTTTGTCAGCAAGGAGCTACCCTGCGTAGGGGGAGCATTAATGGCCTCGTCATCCGCAACAACAATTCTGGTGGACCTATCCCTGGGAGGAGATTCCTTTAGGAAGACATCCTTAGGCCAGTTAGATTTATTAAAGAGGAGATCAAAGAAGGCAGGAGGGACGATGATCTTAAACGAGGAGCATCTCCTCTCCGAGAGCTTAAAGACTTTTATACGATTTTTCACTACATCAACATCGATGACATTCACAATTTGGTTGATGATGTCGTCAGGCCGAGTTGAGGGGATCAACTCAGTCACATAAATTCATTTAGTCTTAGGGACTGTTCTAAGAGCAATAGGATGCGTCAATAGGGCCTGAGACCCTGAGACGTGGATGCCATAGTGTTGTCAGAGGTAATGCCGGGAGCAGTGGAGGGAGGAATGGGGGATACGCTGTTTGATAGTGGAGTTATTGTAAGAGAGTCAGAAGTATTGCCGGGGAAAGTACCACGCAGGGGCTTTTCATTGATTTTAAGTCTTGGAACAGATGAATTCCTGACAGAGGCCAAGACACAAACTCTTCCTCTATACCACTTAGGTACGCCGGACTGGGTTGGGGTGGGAAGGACGGGCAGGGAAGAGGGGAGAAAGTCATTAGGGGGGAATCTTGTTGTATTAACAAGTTTGATTTGCCGGATCTAGTCACTCTAACTGAACTATTCTGTATGGTTGATGATGGTGGTTCCGAAACGGTTTGGATTAATTGAGGGAGCTCAGTGTGAGGAGGGATGAAATCCTTGAGGGACACAACCGACGCTAGGACTGCCGATTGGATGGTGAATGATTCGGCCAATTTATTACCTAGTTTACGCAGCTCAGATTCGATATCCAAGAGGCGAGATGATACAACGCTTAGGTAAATTTCCGGCATTTCGAACAATACCAGTATACACCCGAGATTCGACTTTGTCAGCTAGCGCACCATTTAGGCCCATTAGACACATTTAGGGTGGAAATAGGCATCACACAGGCCATGGTAGGACAACAGCCTACCGGAACTCCTATCCTTACAGGAAGCGGCCACACAGATTAGCGTCATAATTAGTAACAGTAAAAAGTTCCTATGTTCCTTGATCCGACTTCGTGTTCTGAACTTAGATTGTTTTATGTACATTAGTACCACAATGATTCTAAAGGCTTAGAAAATATTAAAAGTAGAAAACAAGTAAAAAAAAGTAAATCAAAAGTAAAGACAAAATTGGAATTAAATAAGTACCACGATGTTTCTAAAGGCTAAGAAGGTGTTTAAAGATTGGATGAGAAATTAGAAAGTAAATAAGCTAGAAAAAATTTAAACGAAAGTAAAATCAAAATTGAACATAAACCATAAACATCAAGCCTGGCAAGTCCACTCTCAGTTCGGCAGTCTAAACACGATGAAAGCACAACAGTTACCCCCTAGCAAATCCACGAATCCAGATGACAAAGGGGGAATAATATTCTCCAAAAAGCCGCAAAAATTGCCGCTTTCTTGGCAAGAAGGACTTTACAGCTAGGGTACACTTAGTAAAGTCGATATAAATTGATCAGTAATTTGCTGTTACATTACACTTTGGTATACTAAAAAATTGGTACAAATTTCACTTTTCCAAGATTTCAAAAATTTGAAGTGCAAAATTATCACTTTTAGATTTTGACCATTAGCAGTTTATGTTTTTCAACAAAACAACTAATAATTGTTAATTAATTGTTATTAAGCAAGCAATCACAAGAGGAGAGAAGCAAATTTAATTAGATTTGCAATATTTGTGAATTGTGAATTTTCAATAGTGTGGTTGAATTATGTTTATTGTTAACAATTTTAGAGATTGACACTGCGCTTTTTTTTCACATGTTTCAAAAAAAAAGGCAGATGCTTACAGGAGCATACGAGCGGCACTATCATCCATTTTGGTGCGTCAACATTTAATGATGCCATTGTGTAGGAATCTTTAAAAAACAATAGAAATGTTGAGATTTTCGGCGTGAACAGGGAATAATTGGATTTGATCTCAAACTTTTCTTTCTTTATACATTTTCTTTATTTCATATTTAAGTTCCTACAAAGCTAACATTCATCAATCAACCAAAAGTTAATGGTACTTTACATTTTACATAGTACCATACATCTCCTAATGGAAGCTGCTTTACAAAATTCTCTTACTAACTAATTAAACCTAAATTCGAGCGCTAACACTACTTAATCTTGGCTAACTTCTTTGCCCGACGATAATTTCTCCTCGCCTGTTTAACTCTGGAAATCTCCGGCTGTGCCCTCACTCGTTCTTCCTTGCCTTGTGCCAGCACCCAGGACTGCACTGCTGCGTCCAACTTCCTTTTAAGTTGAGCTTCAGCTCCAGTGCGTATCCTCTTTTTTGATGTTTGGGCTACCGCTGCTGGAGGAGTAGTCGTTGTTGATGGACCTTGCTGTCTACGCCGGTACTCCTCGATGGATAGGGGTCTACGTACAACCTTTGGGTCCTTTAACGCTTCCTCCATGTTTTGGGACTCCGACATCTATAGTAAATATCAAAGTTGTATTGTTACTGCCCACCTGACTTAATGAAGCCTGGTTGGGACTCAGAAAATGGGTAGTCTATGCAACTAGCCCGCCGTGTAGAATTTATTTCGAAGTTGAGTGTCTTCTCTCAGCATAAGTCTTCCTTCTAGTTTGGTTAGTTGCTGGCTTCCTTCTGGGCTGGATTGGCTCCCGATAACAACTAACTCTTTCCTCATTTTCTCCCATAATTTATAGGGATATTTTCGTCTATTCATCACTTGTCCCCAATCCAGTCTCGGTTGACATCATCCCAAAGTCGGATGATTTCTGCTCCAAGGCCAAGCATTGTGGACGTATTCCGCATCCTCAGCAATTTCCGTTGCGATGGTCCCACTGTTCCATGGTTAACATGATCCCATGAAATCATCCATGTTGAAGGCCATCCGTTCAATGTGATGGTGACATCACCCACAATCTATGTTCCAACATCATGATCCACGTTGAAGGCCTTCTCGGTTCCCCTTTCTTCAACGTCAGCATATTCTGGCCATCCGTTCAATGTGATGGTGACATCACCCACGATCTATGATCCAACATCATGATCCACGTTGAAGGCCTTCTCGGTACCCCTTTCTTTAACGTCAGCATTTTCTGCTCATATTCATTTTATTCTTATCCAAGGTCAGTTGACCCTGGTGAATGCGTGGAGGCGCATCACGAATGCCGAATGTCGCGAAATTGCTGCGTCAGCAATTTTCGATTGACCGGCATGAATTTCTCTTCTTGATGGTCATGGGGAATATGATGGGCACGGGAGCGAAGGGGCTTTACAGCATCATTACACCATTTGGTTGAATGGTTGCTGCGTCAGCAATTTCTACTGACCGTGAACAGATCTTACGTCTGAATGATATTGGGCATGCAAAGGGCCTTGGTGGGCGAAGGGGCATTCCGTCATTTGGTGGCACGATGACATTCCGATACATTTGCCGTATCACGACAGAAATAATATTTATGACTAATTTTACTTTAATTACAACAACTTTAATTGTGTAAAGCCTACTCAAATAACACTTTTATATGATTTGCAAACTTTTTTACATGCCGTTTTTGTATGTCTCGTCCGTATTAGTCTCTTCAAATCAACTTTGGATAAATACAGTGAGTGGCCAAATTATTATGGCCACTTTTATTGCTTAGGATTTTGTAGCTTTTTAGCTTTGGGTGGAGCTACGACTTCTGGCATTTTGATAAGTTAGTAATGGCTCTCTCTATTACTATGTAGACTTACATCCGATGTATTCCGACCAACTTTATGCGATAAAAACATTGTTCAATCATAGGGATATGACCATATACAAAATTGTATTCAGCGAGACACGGGCTTGCCTCCAAAAAGTGTCTCTTTTGTGGAAAACTCTTAGTATATTAAATAAAATAGAGTAACCGTATCCTAGTCATTTATGCATTTTCAAGGTCAAATATCAATTATCATGATTTTGAACATCTTACGAATAAATTTAGTAGCATTCTATAAAAAAGCCTGTTTTAACCATGGACGCGTATATCTCACAACACATATCCTCTATGTTTAAAAAGTGCAACTGTCCATAATAATATGGGCACCCACTGTACTTAATCTAAGTATTCACTTGAACGCCGACCTAACATAGAATCCTCTGGTCTCAAGTTGGTGCGTGACAACAGATTCGTTTGATTTCATTTTATGATTTCCATTAGGAATGACACCGTTTTGGTGTGTCAGAATTTTTCCACACTCTCCACCATTATGTTCCTCGTTGATAATTTCGACATTCATACTAAATTTAGAAGCGGACAAGATTTTCACACGAACACATTTTCCTAATAAATTTTCCTTCATTGGAAGTAGCACTTGCTCATAAAATTTGTTGTGTCCAACATCATGCTTTTTATCGTGTGAAACTTCAGTGACGAGAACGGTTTGAATTTCACCTACTTTGTGGTTGTATGGCTCATTAATAATAATAATAATAATAATATTCCGATTCCAATAAAAGGCTACAAAATGTCCCGTAGTTCGGCGTGCCTATTGGCGAAGGCCTCCTCCAACGATCTCCATTGGTGTCTGTCTTGAGCAACCCTTCTCCATCCTGGTCCCGCTGTCAGTTTCAGCTCGTCATCCCACCTTGTGTGCTGTCTTCCACGTGATCTATTGCCGTCTCTTGGATACCATTCCGTAACTTTTCTGCTCCACTTTCCCGTTTTGTCTCGCATCATATGACCTGACCATCTCCATTTTTGCTGGTAATTATCAGATGCAGTTGATTAGGCAAATGCCATTTTAAACATTTTATATAAGACTAAGGAACAGAACGATATGATACGAAATGCTGGAAGGTAATAGAAATAACTTAAATAATTAATCAATCTCATATTAACGTTCTTACAGTTCAGCAGATCAGCTTTTAGGCAAAGATAAAATTCCAGATAAATTTCCTTCGCGTAGTCCTCTACGTATATATATATCTAAGTATATTTATGCAAAGTTGATTTGAAGAGAATAATTAGCACGACATATACAAAAACAGCTTTCAGAAAAGTTTGAAAATTATATGAATGTGTTATTTGAGTGGGCTATACACAATTAAAGCTATTATAATTGAAATAAAATTAGTCTTTAATTTGATTTTTCTCTAGAAATGAGGAATCTCTTCCTCATGCTGTTGTCATGTTCAATTTTTTCACTAATGAATTCCATAACACTAAACAAAACTTCATATTTCAATTTGTCTTTACTTGGATTCTCTTGAATTGCCTGCATTAAATTGTGCCGTTTTTTGGAAGACCCATCATTTGTGTTAAATCATGGCGAAAATATCTCGTTTTCCTTAATTATTTAGTTTTAATTACTTAAATGTTTAGTAAAATACAATAGGATACCACGGTTTAAGAGAAATAGATAGATAAAGAATATAAAACTAATTATTTGCCATAATTTAAACACTATTGCTTTTAACACAGTATTATGTATAATATATAGCAAAACAAAATTAATTTCACAATGTTTCTTTTTGAATACAAAGTTTGAAATTTTAATTAAATAATTAAATAACGCTGTCAGTGCGTGAATTTTTGTGTAAATAGCTTAATTCTGATTTAAATTTCGCGGCAATTCTACAAATGTTTCATAAGAAAACACTACAGCAAGTTCATTGGTTGTTGCAATAATGAAAACTAGATGGTGTGTCTAGCACTCACTCCTCGCGCAAACTTGATAAGGAACCAAAACATCCATGTTTACGTCAAAACATGTAAACAAAAATACGAAATTTGAGAGGTTATGATATATACAGTGGGTGGCCAAATTATTATGAACACTTTTATTGCTTAGGTTTTTCGAAGCTTTTAAGTTTTGGGTGGGGCTACGATTTCTGACATTTTCTTAAGGTAATTATGGATCCCTTTATTACTATATAAACCTACATCCGATGTATTCCGACCAACTTTATGTGATAAGAACATTGTTCAATCATTGGTATATGAGGATATACAAAATTCTATCCCGTGAGACACGGGTTTGCCTCCAAAGAAAGTCGCTTTTATGGATAGCTTTTAGGATATTAAATAAAATAGGGTAACCGTATCCTAATCATTTATGCATTTCTAAGGTTAAAAATCAAATATCATGATTTTGAACATCTTACAACGAGCTCATATTTCTAGATTAACCTTAGTATATTAGATTTAGTTACTATTGCATATAAGCGAGTAAATATAGTAGCATTCAAGCATAAAGTCTGTTTTTACTAGGACTGCGTGTATCCCAGAAGACATCTCCTTTATGTTAAAAACAGTGCAACTGTTCATAATAATATGGCCACCCACTGTAGGTTATGGTACATTCGCTTATCAGAGTGCATGTGAGGCACACGTTAATTTTAGTTTCTTGTTCTTTTAATTTCTGTTTCTTTGTTCTTCATTTTTTATTTTTTTTTGTATTTCTCTGCGATTACTGTCGATTTGTATAGTTATTCTAATTAATTTAGTTATTTTTCGTTTTCTTCTATTTTCTTTTTTTAGTATATATTTTGTTTGTACTTTTTTCTTAATGTTATTAAATCCGTTAGTTTTTTGATCTCGTGCAATAATAAGTGTTCCAGTAAGGCAACGTGACTGACGACAGTGGTAACGCACGCTCCCCGGAGCCCCAGCTGCTCGGAAGAAAGGAAGCATTCTGCGCAGAAAACAAGGATATCATATTGAATTTTCATAATCGTCACCATAAGTGCGCATTTTAGCTGGGAAATACACGAGGTTGTATAATTTTATTTGCATGATATCTAACTGTGCAGTGATACGCATTTATACTTGATAACTGTAAAGACATTTACCGCGTGTTTTTTCGACGTCACCAGGCGTGACATCACAAAAGACAAAGCAGTTTAATTGGTTTTTGAGGACACTAGATCCGCTACACATTGTAGAGCCACACGTGTTTTTGGCGTCACCTGGCGTGACCGCGCAATTAACTGCGTTGTAGTTTCCTCGAAACCTGTATAGCAGCTGAAAGTGATAAAATTAGAAGACAACAATAAAAATAAAAAAAAAAAATTTTTTTTGAAATAATTTATCCAAATTACAAAAAGGCCGTCACAGCTTCAATTTGAAGAGGGAAATAATCTGTATTAGTTTGAGTGGCTTTGTGTTGTGTTGCAGCATTTTATTAGTAAATCCAGTCTCAAGTCGAGGGTTATGGTAGATCATATACGCCGCGTGCCCACGCGCTAGTTGACAGTTACGTCCTCGGTTTCATATAAGTGAGTGTTTCGTTTTCCGTTGTTGCGTTGTGATTGGGTGCCATCATTGGCCATAGCAATTTCGAGTGTTAACCAAACAATCCTCAGATCCAGCTTTAACCGAGTGTTTTTCTTTTCGGCGACCGCCCCCGGGACACAGTTCGGTAGATAATTGCCCTTCGTGTAAGCATGGGTTCAGGCACGGAGCGTACTCCCCTTCTCCAAGTGGATCTCCGGCTTTCAAATAGATACGAGGAAGGCCACGTTGCCCCATACTTGGTTCTGTTCGAACTCCCGTTTTCGGTTGAAAATGTCGACAAACATTTTTTCTCCTTCGCGAAATCTCTTTTCAAAACATTAAGGCAACTTTCGATCAATTACTCTTCGTTGAAAAATGCCGGGTTCAACAAATTTAAAGCCTTCCGTCCGGATTGGCAATCAGCAAACAAATTGGTTGACCAATTTAATAAATTGAAAGATTTTAGACCAGGCGAAGATTGGATGGCGTATATACCATCGTTCAAGATTTTCAACTACTTTCTAGTCAGAGGAGTGAGCGATCACCTCAAAGGACTTTCTTGAGGGCTTAGAACCGCCTCCAGGGTGGAGCAGACCTCTACCTAAAATAATTGCCGCCGATCGCCTCAAAAGAATCAAAAGTAAATTGGACTCAAACGGTGAACTTATAAACTGCTATACTACCATTGACGAAAAGGATCTCCTATATTGGAAGATACAAATTCACTCAAAATCAAAGTCAATTCACTCGATATGCCTGATAAGATTCTCCTCTTCAAAGCCATCCTTGCCGTAACCCCTTTCATAGACAAACCAAAAAGATGTACACATTGCCAAAGATTTGGCCACGTGGCCAAATTTTGTAAAAACCGCACTAGAGAACAGATTTGTGCCAATTGCGGTAACCTTGGGCATGGCCCCAAGTATTGCTGTAAGTCTATACCAAAATGTATCAGTTGTATTCGAAATAAATTAGAAGATACCAAACACAAAGCGTCAGATTCAAAATGCCCCGTGTTCTCTTTTCATAAAGAAATTAAAAAAACTATTGCGTTACATAATATAGACCAAGTCAAGGCCGTTGAGATCCTGGTGGAAAACAAACCATCCTATACGGATACCGTAAAAGCTGACTTGAAAGAAACTATTACATTAATACATAATAGGCTATACGCAAACGACTTCCCTAAATTAACCCGTGTACAGATCGTACCTGGCCCTTCCTTAAGAACCCCTAAAAGAAAATTGGATTTCCTAGGCTTCGATGACGGAACACCTAAGAAAGTATCTAGAGATCAACCTCCCCATATTCTGAGCTCACAAGACAGCCCCATACAATTCCTAGACTCGGTCTCAGAACTTCAGTGATCATGGACGACGCATCGAATTTGACCATTATACAATGGAATTGTAGGTCGATTGAACGAAGGGCTGACACCATCCCAGACTTAATTCTTCAACATAAGGTTGACTTGCTATGCCTCTCTGAAACCTGGGTGAGGCCCGACAACACCTTCAGTCTGTCTGGTTTCAACAAGGTCTCAATTGAAAGACCCGATAGATCGGGAGGAGGAGTGGCGATCTTCCTCAAAAAAAGCCTTAAATTCCAAAGGATCGATCAAAACATCCCTCTCTTGTCAGATAAGTGCAAAGATAATGGTGTGGAATGTATCATCGTCAACGTTCTTACTGAAAATAAAGAGCACATTACCGTCGGTAACGTATATAGTCCACCGAGAGCCTCCAATGGGACTCCTTACACGGACGATCATTTCTGGGAATTTTGCCGTCCAAGAATCGCAATGAATCCAACGAACTGGAGAAATATCTCACTATCCCTCGAGGCTCGGCGAGCGGGGGGAGAGATCAGCGATTGCTCTCTTTACCAGTCCTTTATCTATTCTATCGTTGATCAAGCGAAAGACTCTGGGGGCTCGATTAGGGATAAAGTTGACATTCGGAATAATAATCGCAAATCTTGGTGGTCTAAAGAATGTGAGGCTATAATGAACAAAACCAAGGCAAGTTACAAGAAATTTCAGAACTCCCCTTCTCCCAAACCCTAAATCAATACCTCAACATCAAAAACAGAGGTAGAAAAAAATAAAGAAAATCAGGAAAGACAACTTCCAACGGTCTTTCTGTGATTCGTTAAATCCACAAACCCCCGCAACAATCATATGGAATAAAATCTAAAAAAGAAAAAACTTTCCAGCACACACCTTTGTTTTCCAATTTTGTTCCGCGCAACATATTAATCTCAGCGTTCGGTAAACTAGCCCCAAGAATTCATCAACCGAGCACGTCCACTGACCGCTTCCACCTTATCAGTACCATATCCCCAAGAGAGACGCTGGAATCCAACCTCGTAGCCAGTCCCATAACATGGAACGAATACTCTGCTATATTAAAAAATTTTTCCGATAACACCGCCGCGGGTCCGGATCTCATTAGTATAAAGCTTCTAAAACTCCTTCCCAAGGAATATCATTTGAATCTCCTTAGAATCTTCCAATCGGTCCTGAACTCCGGCAATACTCCTCCTTCATGGTCAGAGTGTTTCGTAGTATTTATCCCCAAACCCAGCAGTACGGATGTTAGATATATTTCCCTGCTGAATTCGATTACAAAATAATTCACAAAAGACTGGAAACATGAGTGGAAATTAATAAGATTATCCCTCAAGAACAATTTGGGTTCCGCAAAACAAAAAGCTGCTTAGACACGGTTGCCACGCTAGTCTCGCATATATCGCTTAACGTTATGAACAAAAAAAACTGGGGTAGTATTTCTTGACATCAAAGGAGCCTATGACCATGTTGACCCACTCTTACTAGCTAAAGAGCTGTGGAGATGCGGTTTGAACTTCAAAATTAACAAGATAATATACAACCTACTCAAAAAGAGAAAGCTAACAGCATACAATGACGGGCGACTCATTGAATCCCGCATAGCGTCGAGAGGGCTTCCACAAGGTGCGGTTCTAAGTCCAATCCTATTTAACCTCTACATATCAAAGATTAAATCCTGCCTTCCAAAGGAGGTATTCATTCTCCTTTATGCAGACGATATCGCTATTTTCTGCTCCGGATACGACTTGGACTATATTTGCAGAAGCCTTAATAGAGCCCTGCACAACATCCAGGTATTCCTAAGTGCGCGTAACATGGAAATCTCCCTTACCAAATCAAAAATAATGATGTTCTCTAAGACCAATGTGTCCGTTTCTTACCAGAATTTGACCAACAAAATAAAATTAAACAATCAGCCTTTGGAATTTGTGAACCAATTCAAATACTTAGGTTTCTGGCTAAAACACGACCTAAAGTGTGACTTGCACGTAGACCAGCTAGCAAAAGCAGGTAAAAAATCAATAAACATTTTAAAAGCCATAGCTGGAATCAGTTGGGGAGGCCATCCAGGGTAGCAGGGTATTGCTCAACGTATCTAAAGCGTTAATCAGATTAAATTGGAATGGGGAGCACAGATTTTTGCTGATGCTCCGGCCTCGCTTCTAAGGAAATTAGACGTAGTGCACCGCAATGCTTTAAAAACTTGCCTAGGATTAATGTCCTCTACCCCAATAAACATAATATATGACATTGCAAGAGAACCTCCCTATTCTGGGTCCTAAACTACCAAGTCAAAAAAGCTGTCATAGTGTCTGATTCCCGAAGCGTCTTAACTGCCATCAGAGATGCCGAATCCAAAAAAAAAGAGACCTGCGTGTACCTCATCAAGAAACTGACACTAACTGCATCTAACAGAGGCTTCACGGTGCAGTTCCTTTGGATCCCAGTCACATCGGAATGGCTGGAAACGAAAAAGCCGTCCAACTAGCTAAACAATCTTAAAATCTACTCCACATTCACATCGAAAAATATCATTATTACCACCATTATAATTGTCTGAGATCATCCCTAATTAGCAAAACCGAAGACTGGCTGTCTAGTCAAAAACACCTAAAAGGGACCAACTACTTCCAACTCAAAGCTAAAATTTTCGATGAACCTTGGTTCTCTAAATCATATGAAAACAGGGATCTGATTTGCTTTATCTCAGGAATCAGATCCAGGCACACCAGATGCCGATCCCAACTCCACAGAAAAAATATGCACAATAACCCGATTTGTGATTGCGAGGAAAATCACCAAGACCTGAACCATATGTTTCTGCATTGCAAATACATTGAAGACAAAGCTACAACCCTCATGCTGGAACTACACAAAAAATTTAATTTTTACGTCTTTGACCCGGGAATACTTAATTTTTGCAACAATATCAGGGTTTATAAACACCTACACGAATATGCAAAAGCTAACAACTTACTCGTGTAGACACGGCCCGCTATTGTAGGTTAGCAAGCTAGTACCCAGTGTTGTTATAATTCAGATTTTGAAGATGCGTGGTCGCCCGGATCGTATACCACTGTCGTCCGTCATCCCAGGTAAATTTTTATTTTGTATTAACCAAATGAAATAACTAGAAGAAGGAGAAATCTAGGTGAAAAACCAACAAATAATAATGAATCTCTTTAAAAGTGGTTTTAATAGTGAACGAAAAAGTAACAGAAAAGAAATATTTAGTGACCAATAATATTGTATGCGTGGCTTCGTGCCTCACAAGCATCTCAGCAAATAACCACACAAGTCTAGTTGAATACTATAAAAATCAAACGGGTTGTCACCGTTAATCTAGTTATTGGTATGAGGCTTATCTAACAAATCAGCCTCAGCCACTCTAAGGAAAAAAAAATGATATAGGTATTTATTTCTCGAAGCAAATTGGAGTTTAAAAATATTATTGTTATTGTTTTTTACATACTTTCTACACAATGGCTTCAATAAATGTTGGCGCACCAAAATGAAGGACGGAATTAGGAACATGCAAGATAGATGGACGGAATTGGGGCTCTTCGACCATTTCGAACTATTTTAATTAAAATATCCAATGACGTTTTTGTGTGGAAGGAATTAAGAGAAACAGATTTTAGGTGACCGGAATTAGGGTATTTTACGTTAAATAACGAAACAAAAAAAAATTTCTTATATTGATTTTTTATAATCGATGCTCAGATGGATTTTAGATTTCTTCGCGGAACGTACTAACGATTGTGTATTTGTGTATGCACCGGAGACGACTGACTTTTTCATGAAAATACTTTCCTAAAAAATATGATCGTCTGTACCCACCTTAAAAACAATTCCAATATCTTCAAGTCATATGCCGATACTGTCCTTGCATGCAGCTAAAGGAATTATTTTTCAAGTGGTTCCATAAGTGGTGTCTACCATGAATGTTCTTGGTGAACATACGACTTGTGAGGCACAGGAAAATTGTTTCCATGTGCCAGGAGGAAACAGGTTGCCCGCTACACTACTCCTACACTGTCGATTTTCATGTTTTTGTTAGCAAATTTGCTTATGGACGATGAGTGAGTTTTTCTTCAGGTAGTATTAGTACCAAATCTTGAACGTTACGTTGGATGATGCCCTTCGCGTTTTGATGGTGACGGTGCCTATCACACCGTCTGATCCTGGGTGTATTTGAATCACTCTGCCTAGAGGCCAATGTATAAAACGGCTGTTATTGTCTTTAATGATGACCATTGTGTCGATTGCGATGTCGTGGTTACCTTTATACCATTAGTTTCTGACGTTGAGACCACTTATGTACTCTTTATGGCAATGTTTCCAGAAAGTCTGTTTTATCTTCCGAATATTTGGCATGCAGGAAGCTTGTTGGTTACATTGGTCCAATTCCAATCAGGAATTCTGGTCATCGAACCGCCAATAAGAAAGCGGGGTGATTGCAATTGGATCATTTGGATCAGTTTACTTAAGTATTAAAGGACGTGAATTTAAGAAAGCCTCGATTTCCATTAAATAGGTATGAAGTCCTTCAAATGCGAAATGTGTGTCTCGAACTGTACGAGTCATATGATGTATGAATGATTTTACGGCTGCTTCCCACAAACCGCCGAAGTTGGGAGATTAAGCAGGTTTAAAGTTCTCCTCAGAGAGGTAGTGTTGCACTTGATTTCGATGTTCTTCGGAGTTAATTTGTTGATATATGTCTCTTAATAGGTTGTTTGCACCCACAAAGTTGGTCCCATTATCCGAATGTATGCTGCTGTATTTTCCATGTCTGGAAATAAATCTCCGAAGGGCGGCAATGAAACCATCGCTGACAATTTCTTAATGTACCGCTTTAATAGCCATACATACAAATACAGCTACATATACTTTCACCTTACCTCGGTCCTCGGAGTTTAAAAATATTATTGTTATTGTTTTTTACATACTTTCTACACAATGGCTTCAATAAATGTTGGCGCACCAAAATGAAGGACGGAATTAGGAACATGCAAGATAGATGGACGGAATTGGGGCTCTTCGACCATTTCGAACTATTTTAATTAAAATATCCAATGACGTTTTTGTGTGGAAGGAATTAAGAGAAACAGATTTTAGGTGACCGGAATTAGGGTATTTTACGTTAAATAACGAAACAAAAAAAAATTTCTTATATTGATTTTTTATAATCGATGCTCAGATGGATTTTAGATTTCTTCGCGGAACGTACTAACGATTGTGTATTTGTGTATGCACCGGAGACGACTGACTTTTTCATGAAAATACTTTCCTAAAAAATATGATCGTCTGTACCAACCTTAAAAACAATTCCAATATCTTCAAGTCATATGCCGATACTGTCCTTGCATGCAGCTAAAGGAATTATTTTTCAAGTGGTTCCATAAGTGGTGTCTACCATGAATGTTCTTGGTGAACATACGACTTGTGAGGCACAGGAAAATTGTTTCCATGTGCCAGGAGGAAACAGGTTGCCCGCTACACTACTCCTACACTGTCGATTTTCATGTTTTTGTTAGCAAATTTGCTTATGGACGATGAGTGAGTTTTTGTTCAGGTAGTATTAGTACCAAATCTTGAACGTTACGTTGGATGATGCCCTTCGCGTTTTGATGGTGACGGTGCCTATCACACCGTCTGATCCTGGGTGTATTTGAATCACTCTGCCTAGAGGCCAATGTATAAAACGGCTGTTATTGTCTTTAATGATGACCATTGTGTCGATTGCGATGTCGTGGTTACCTTTATACCATTAGTTTCTGACGTTGAGACCACTTATGTACTCTTTGTGGCAATGTTTCCAGAAAGTCTGTTTTATCTTCTGAATATTTGGCATGCAGGAAGCTTGTTGGTTACATTGGTCCAATTCCAATCAGGAATTCTGGTCATCGAACCGCCAATAAGAAAGCGGGGTGGTTGCAATTGGATCATTTGGATCAGTTTACTTAAGTATTAAAGGACGTGAATTTAAGAAAGCCTCGATTTCCATTAAATAGGTATGAAGTCCTTCAAATGCGAAATGTGTGTCTCGAACTGTACGAGTCATATGATGTATGAATGATTTTACGGCTGCTTCCCACAAACCGCCGAAGTTGGGAGATTGAGCAGGTTTAAAGTTCTCCTCAGAGAGGTAGTGTTGCACTTGATTTCGATGTTCTTCGGAGTTAATTTGTTGATATATGTCTCTTAATAGGTTGTTTGCACCCACAAAGTTGGTCCCATTATCCGAATGTATGCTGCTGTATTTTCCATGTCTGGAAATAAATTTCCGAAGGGCGGCAATGAAACCATCGCTGACAATTTCTTAATGTACCGCTTTAATAGCCATACATACAAATACAGCTACATTTACTTTCACCTTACCTCGGTCCTCGGAGTTTAAAAATATTATTGTTATTGTTTTTTACATACTTTCTACACAATGGCTTCAATAAATGTTGGCGCACCAAAATGAATAATAGTGCCGAATTATTTATTTCTGGAGTCAACTGACAGCTGCAGTATTGAAAAAACAAAAACTCGTTAGTTTTTGAATGACAGTTATAATGTTCTTTGCTACAAATTAAGTTATCTATCTTCCATCTATCTTTCTACATTATATATGTATATAAGGATAAATGTTTGTATGTATGTTCCCTATAGACTCCTTAACTACTAAACCGATTAAGCTCAAATTTTCAGGCAACTTCGGATGTGTTCCCAAGATGGTTCCTGTGAAGATTGGTGAAAACCGGCTGAGCCTTTTGTCAGCTCTATTTATTTAAATATTTGTTCCTATGTTCCCTATAGACTCCTTGTTGTGATTTTAAATGTAGAATCTTACATCACTATTAATTAGGAAGTTTTGGTTCAAATAAAATTTGAAGATCCAATTAAACACATAACGAATTGAGATTTATTTTTTAAGTTGATTTTAGGTGGACGGCATTAGAGTCACTAGTGGACGGAATTAGGAACATGCAAGATAGATGGACGGAACTGGGGCTCTTCGACCATTTCGAACTATTTTAATTAAAATATCCAATAACGTTTTTGTGTGGAAGGAATTAAGAGAAACAGATTTTAGGTGACCGGAATTAGGGTATTTTACGTTAAATAACGAAACAAAAAAAAATTTCTTATATTGATTTTTTATAATCGATGCTCAAATGGATTTTAGATTTCTTCGCGGAACGTACTAACGATTGTGTATTTGTGTATGCACCGGAGACGACTGACTTTTTCATGAAAATACTTTCCTAAAAAATATGATCGTCTGTACCCACCTTAAAAACAATTCCAATATCTTCAAGTCATATGCCGATACTGTCCTTGCATGCAGCTAAAGGAATTATTTTTCAAGTGGTTCCATAAGTGGTGTCTACCATGAATGTTCTTGGTGAACATACGACTTGTGAGGCACAGGAAAATTGTTTCCATGTGCCAGGAGGAAACAGGTAGCCCGCTACACTACTCCTACACTGTCGATTTTCATGTTTTTGTTAGCAAATTTGCTTATGGACGATGAGTGAGTTTTTCTTCAGGTAGTATTAGTACCAAATCTTGAACGTTACGTTGGATGATGCCCTTCGGCGTTTTGATGGTGACGGTGCCTATCACACCGTCTGATCCTGGGTGTATTTGAATCACTCTGCCTAGAGGCCAATGTATAAAACGGCTGTTATTGTCTTTAATGATGACCATTGTGTCGATTTCGATGTCGTGGTTACCTTTATACCATTAGTTTCTGACGTTGAGACCATTTATGTACTCTTTGTGGCAGTGTTTCCAGAAAGTCTGTTTTATCTTCTGAATATTTGGCATGCAGGAAGCTTGTTGGTTACATTGGTCCAATTCCAATCAGGAATTCTGGTCATCGAACCGCCAATAAGAAAGCGGGGTGATTGCAATTGGATCATTTGGATCAGTTTACTTAAGTATTAAAGGACGTGAATTTAAGAAAGCCTCGATTTCCATTAAATAGGTATGAAGTCCTCCAAATGCGAAATGTGTGTCTCGAACTGTACGAGTCATATGATGTATGAATGATTTTACGGCTGCTTCCCACAAACCGCCGAAGTTGGGAGATTGAGCAGGTTTAAAGTTCTCCTCAGAGAGATAGTGTTGCACTTGATTTCGATGTTCTTCGGAGTTAATTTGTTGATATATGTTTCTTAATAGGTTGTTTGCACCCACAAAGTTGGTCCCATTATCCGAATGTGTGCTGCTGTATTTTCCATGTCTGGAAATAAATCTCCGAAGGGCGGCAATGAAACCATCGCTCACAATTTCTTAATGTACCGCTTTAATAGCCATACATACAAATACAGCTACATATACTTTCACCTTACCTCGGTCCTTATGTTTCTTCTCTTTTATGATGAAAGGTCCACAATAGTCCACGCCAGTGTAGTGAAATGGACCTTTTGGGTCACACGCTCCTTTGGCAGATTTCCCATAATGTACTCTGCGGTAGGAGGTTTTGAACGTATGCAACGTACACATCGATGGAGGATTCGCCTCACTTCCTTTCGTCCATTGAGGGGCCAAAACCGTTGACGGATTGCGTGACGTCTGAGTGACAGAATGAAAATATTTTTCGTGTATTTCCTGTTGAATCAGCTTTGTATATGCATGAGATTGTGGGAGCATGTACAAGTCTTCCCCCTACTAGTAATATTTCATCTTTGTCTAAGAACAGATTTAGTTGCTTTAGTTTGCTGATAGTAGAATTTGTTTATTTTTAAGATTCTGTATTTCTTGAGGAAATACAATTCGTTGGGTCAGCTTAATTAATCTAGATCAGTATTCCTTACCGGTGGTCCGCGGACCACTGATGGTCTCTCGTAGCATCCCAAGTGGTCCGCCGAGCCATTCTAATTAAGCAACAACGAGTCGACATAAACAAAAACAACGCGGCCCGCGCTCGACACGAATGCTGTGACACAGATGCGGGGACATGGTTTATTGCTTTTTGTTTTATGACAGTGAGAGTCCAACCTTACTACGAGTATGTTCGATATTTTTATCTGAGTGTTAAGGCGCAACTATAACCAAAATGAAACAAAACCAATGAAATAAATAAATTGAACCTTCAACTGCAAGGGTCAGGAAATTTGAAGGCATGAGCATTATATGTGCCTACGAACATAATATAAGGGCGTTTATCGCTAAAATTGAACTATGGATAAACAAGGTCGAAGGCAAAAACTTTTCTGCGTTTGATACACTGAATCAAATTATTGACGGACAGTGTGCTGAGATTAAAGACAAAATACAGAAGAACATGTTACTCCACTTGGAAAACCTAAAAAGTGAATTCAATCGCTATTTTCCTGACTGATAGAACAAAAGTATTCAGAAACTGATCCGCAATCCTTTCATTGTCAACCTGTCTGAGGTGCCTGATAAAGTTCAAGAAATGCAATACGATAGTAACTTAAAAGATACATTCGAATCAGGAATTTATCTTGAAGATTTTTGGATCAAAAATGCAATTTTTTTACCAAAACTTCGAGACATTGCTATACGCTATCTAACCTTATTTTCATCCACATATCTATGTGAGCAGGGCTTTTCAGCGCTTCTTAATATTCAAACCAAGCACCGAAATCGGTTGGATGCTACTGCTGACATTCGATTGGCTTTGAGTAACACTGAACCTTGAATTCAGCAGTTAGTAAAAAGTATGCAATCACAAAAATTTCATTAAAATTTTGGTGAATTAATAATAAAAAAAATTAAAATGCTGTGGGATTTGAATAATTGAGTAAATGAGTGTTTTATTTATGTTTGCATAGAAAAACTCTGTATTTCTTTACATTTAAGTATTGTATATTACACCAAAACTAATAAATTGGGTGGTCCATTACACGACAGAAATTTTGTCAAATGGTCCCCCATGACTAAAAGGTTAAGAGCCACTGATCTAGATTGTACTTCGCGAATCTTTATCGATGTACAGTAGAACCTCGATTATCCGGGTCTTCGATTAACCGGGGTTTTTTTCCTCTCTTCATTAACGAGAAAGGAGACAGACGAGAGGTAAGAAATAAAATGGTGAAGAAACTAAACAAAATTTTGAATTATTTTCGTCCTACTGAAAAATAAGTTTTAAGTACATACATATCTGTAAGTTCGTTGTTCTATTAAAATTTTCATGGAATATAATTTGATTATTCTGTTTAATATATTTATTATTCCGTATATATGTAAAAATTCAATTTTTTTGAGCAAATTTACATTTTCTTTTGTCACATTTTGGTGTCACGAATGCAGTGACACAGATGCGGGGACATGGTGTGTTGATGACTTTTCTTGTATACTCGTCAACCTTAAGTAAATATGTAAACAAATTCGATTAACTATGGTTTTCGATTATCCATGCATCCTCGTCCTCGTCATTACCCTGGATAATCAAGGTTCTACTGTATAATCTCCTACATATGTGTTTCAATACAAGTTTCCGTTGTTCCTGATCTTCAATCGGTGGTTTAAATATTGGCATTTGCCATTAAGTTTCAGATCGTTGAAGCCAAGCGAGGGTTCACATCTATGAATGGAATCGCGGAATCCAGCTAGTCAAAATTCGGTACAAATCACAAAAACAATCATAAGATATCATTTTTGTTTGGCTGTCATGAGGTGAAGTTGTAAATACGTGTTTTAAGACTTTAGTTAGTTTGAAAATGTAGTGCGTTAATATCCAAATTTATGTTGTAATTGCATTCTCTAGCGGATAATCAATGTGTCCTGTTAGATTTGAACTCATAAAAATGGTTAAAATTCCAAAAATATGAAATGTTACTCGTCCAACATCCACGATCAGAATGATAAATGTGACACTCCGAATAAATCGAACGCACACACTCTACGAAAACGAACTTTCGGAATCCACATCGAAATAGGAATTTCTGGTCGACTGGCCACTCCTCTGTGACTTATGCCAAGTTTCACGAAGAACAAGTTATCCAATAGATATCTATCTATGGATAATATTTATCAAGCGAATAAATTGTTCGACCTCTTTGCCTGGCTTGAAAGTGACGTAGGCGGAAACATGCATTGTTAATAATAGTTATAAGTCTAATTGCTATCAGTGGTAATTCTTTAATCAATTTTTCTGTAATTTTATCGAATCCTGGGGCTTTTTTGTAATTGATGTTTTGAACAATCTGTATTACTTCCTTGATTTTTGCAGGTTTGATGCGTGAGAGGTCATGCCAATCACTAGTTTCAAGAAGTTGCTTTTCCTCATGCATAGTGCAAAGAGGATTTCCAAAGGTTGTGGCTTTCTTGTCAGTGGTTTTAGATCATTTTCTATTTGGTTCCCTTATTGGAGGAATAAATCTATTAATTGAATTTTTGTTTTAATTTTTTGGTGGCTTTCCATAGACAGTATTCTGATGCCTCCGTCGGAGTCAAACTTCTTAAGTAGTTCTGCACTTGGGTTTTTTTGCCGTCAAACAGCATTTTCTTTAGTTCTCAAGTTAGTTTGTTTAATTTGGATTTGTTTTGACTTGATCTGGTTTTTGGTATCTTTTCCTAAGTTTTCTCTTTTCTTGAATTTTTTGAATTATTCTGGGGGAAATGTGTTTTTTGTTACTATGTTTAACTAATGTGTTAGATGAGTATGTTAAGGCTTCAGTTAGCAAAGTGTTTAGTGTTGTGGCACTGGAACTGACAAGCGTTCTTGAATATACCTCTTAAATTTTTTCCAATTTGTTCATGTACAGATGTTTTGATTCGGATATTTGCGAGTGTAACGTTATTACTACTGGTGAGTGGTCAAACGTTAAGTCTAAACAGGCAAGTGCTTCGAAATACTTCTTGATTATGCCCTTTTCGATCGCAAAATCAATTAGGTCTGGTAGCTTCCTTGTATCTTTTGGTCAATATGTCGGTTCGCCGGTAGAAGTGGGAATGCAGTTGTTGTTTTGCAGAGTTTCATATATGAGCCTACCTCTAGGAGAAGGAGCCGCTAATCTTGATCCCCACCAAGTATGTTTTGCATTAAAATCGCCGCCGGCTATGAATCGTTTTCCTTAGTATTGGAATAAATAAGAGAGAGTCTTACGCGTCAAATTTTGGCTTGGAGGGCAATACATTGCTGCAATAGATATTGCCCCGCGGGTGTCTGTTATTGTTACACTAGTTGCTTACATGGAGTTTTCACTAATGTTGGGATTGACGTTGTGATCTATTTTTGTTTTTAATATGATAGCGGTACCACCGTGTGCTTTGTTGTTTGGGTGATTTGTTTTATATATTGTGTAGTTTGGAATAGAAATAAGGTTTTTAGTTGTAAAATGTGTTTCAGCAATAAGCATTATGTTTATGGCTTCGTGAATCAGGAACGTTTTTAATTCTAAGAGTCGCTGCATGAGCCCATTTGCGTTCCATATTACAATCTTCAGCCTATTTATTTTGACAGGTTGTTTACAAGCGTGGTCAGTAAGTTTAGCATTGAGTCCAGTCTTACCATTAGCTGTTCCATCATTTAATTAGAGATTGAGAATAAAAATAGTTTATAAAACTGGAACTAAACAGATTTCATTGAATAACTTCTACTTACAGAAATTGTGTCGAGAGATTATATATATTATATTATCAATTGCGTGTTTTTTTTTCTTTTTTGTGCCAGGGTGCACTGAGGCACTGATTTTTCACCATTGTATCCCTATCCCCCTGGCTTTTACTCAGAGGTGTACGCGATCCCCGGTGCCTTGTAGAACGTTGTTTCAAGTTGTTCACGTTCACCTTTTTGAATAGCTCTGAATCGAGGATCTCTCTGCCCAACCATTCTTGACGATAGTCCATCAGGATGTGACAATTGCAGAGGAAGTGTCTAGGTGTTTCTTTCTCTTCACCACACCATCTGCACAGGTTGTCATGGCCCTGTGTCTTATGGGTGTAACAGCGTAGGCCACAGTGCCCTGTTGAAATTCCCAGGACGTCGCGTGCTCTGCGTCTATCAAGTTTAGTGATTGCTTTCGCCCAACCGGTAAAATAGTTTCCCAGCAGCTCTTTCGACCACCTGTATCCAGAGGACTTCTCCCAAGTCTCCCACCTTACTCTGTCGATGGTTTGTAAAATAATGTTGCAACTTTCCTGGTATGGGATTCCCACCTCCATTTCCGGTTGTTCATACGACTTCGCTCCCCTTTTCGCGAGTTTGTCCGCTCTTTCATTACCTTTGTAGCCTGAGTGACCGGGTATCCAGGTAATGATGACTTTGTTCTTTCTGGCTAGTGCATTAAGAGTTTCTTTTGCCTCCTTAACTAGCATGGACTTGGTGCTGGGGTTTTCCAGCGCCTTTATGCAGGCGTGACTGTCGGTATAGATGCGTATACATCTTCCCCCAACATCGCCTCGTACCAGTACGCCAGCACATTTTACCACCGCAGCAATCTCTGCTTAGAAAGCAGTCTTATATCTCCTCAGATTAAACGAGCCATCGTCCATTTGCCTGTGTCCAGCTATTCCAAAACCAGTGCCCAGGTTATTCTTGGAGCCATCTGTAAACCAGATGTCGCCATGCCCGAGGCCTTGCTCGCTCACCCAGTCTTTTCTGTTCGGTAGTAGCGTTTTATAGCGCTACCCAAACACCTGGATCCTGTTTATTCTATCCTGTGGTGCGTCAAAAACCGCCCCCCTCAACACAGTTTTCCGGATGGACGCATGTTCCATTCCATTTCCGACCCATTCGTTGCCGCGTATCAGTCTGTAAGCAGACCTGGCCGCCGCAAGCTTAAAATCTAGGCCAATGCTATTAACGTCCAGTAACATCCTGATGGCAACTGTGGGTGTGCTTTTTTTCAGCCCGAAAATTCCCCTCAAGTTGACTGCCTGTATATGGTCCACACTGCGCCTCAAGGTGGCCTTCTCGGTTGCTTTCCACTATACTAAAGCAGCATAAGTAAGTTTAGGTGTCAGTATTGCTTTATAGACCCAAATAGCTTTAAGGGGTTCAAGCACCCAACCTGACCCAATCGCCGGCCTACACTGCATAAAGATGTTGAGAACCTTCTTACATTTTGTTTCCACTTGCTGTCCCCATGTTAGCTTCTCATCTAGATAAACACCTAGATATTTAACACCCTCAGTATATGGTATGATTTTCCCACGCATTGAGACTTCCCACGCAATCTTGCTCTTGTACTTCCTGGTGAAAGCAATAATCTCAGTCTTACCGGGGTTGACACCCAAAGATCTTGCTTCGCACCAGCTACTCACCCTTGCTAGGGCATTCTGCATGAGGTCTGGTAGAACCTCCTCATACTTACCCTTAATAAGTATGGCAAAATCATCCGCATAGGCGATAGTGAAGATTTTCTCCTTGTTCAGGGTAATTAATAGCCCATTTGCAACAAGGTTACACAGTCGAGGTGAGAGGATCCCGCCCTGCGGACAACCTTCATTGACTTTTCCCCTTACTGTTATGGAAACAAGTGGTCGTTTTCCATAACAAAGGATCGAGGAGTGCTTTGAACAGAAGATCACTCGTCCTCTTTGATTTGCAAATTAAAAAAAATTGCTCCACTTTTTTTTTGGTTTATTAAGGATTTATTCAATTCAACAATTTAAAGATTTTTGTTTGTACACAATTTGAAGACAATTTTCCTTTTTTATATTCGTAAACTTGTCCAAAAATCATTTTTGAAAGTTCAATTTATAAACACATATGTTATTTTGAACTTCTTAAATTTCAAATTAAATTTTAAGTTCTATATTACTTATTTATTTGAAACTATTCCAGTTGAAAAGAGAAACTTTTATTTTGTAATCATTTCGATGAAACAATTTGTAGTCACTTATTTTATTATTAAACTTCTTAAGTTGAAAGGAGTAATTTTTTTTTATATTCGTAAATTTGTCCAAAAATCATTTTTTTGAAAATTCAATTTATAAACGCATATTTTATTTTAAACTTCTTTAATTACAATTTAATTTCTAAGTTCTATATAACTTATTTATTTTATAACTATTCATTATTTTATTATTAAACTTCTTAATTTGTTTTCAAATGATTTTAAAAATTCAAGTAATTCGTAAACTTGTTTTCAAATCTTTTTAAAAATTCAATTTAAAATCACATATATTATTTTAAACTTCTTAAATTTCAATTTAAATTCTAAGTTCTGTATAACTTATTTATTTTATAACTATTCATTATTTAATTATTAAACTTCTTAAGTTGTTTTCAAACCATTTTAAAAAATTCAATTTAAAATCACATATATTTTTTTAAACTTCTTAAATTTCGATTTAAATTCTAAGTTCTGTATAACTTATTTATTTTATAACTATTCATTATTTTATTATTAAACTTCTTAAGTTGTTTTCAAATCATTTTTAAAATTCAAGTAATTCGTAAACTTGTTTTCAAATCATTTTAAAAATTCAATTTAAAATCACATATATTATTTTAAACTTCTTAAATTTCGATTTAAATTCTAAGTTCTGTATAACTTATTTATTTTATAACTATTCATTATTTTATTATTAAACTTCTTAAGTTGTTTTCAAATCATTTTTAAAATTCAATTTAAAATCACATATTTTACTTTAAACTTCTTAAATTTCAATTTAAATTCTAAGTTCTACATCACTAATCTGTTTTATAACTATTCACTTTGACAAATTAATTTCTATCTAATGCCATCTCGGCAGCACAACGTCCTTCTCAAAACCCACTGACTGCCGAACCAAAATCCCGCAGTTTATATCTGCATTGGGATAATGGCCGGACAGCGGAACTCCAATCCATGAAAGACCAATTCTTTTCCTTTCGATTCTATTGATCTTTCATGGACTGGGAGATGTCCATTGTCCAACTCAACTGATTCCCACGGAATCAATTGAGCCCGGCTGCAATGCACAAAAGATCAATTCGATTTTTAACGTTCAATAGTTGAATTGATCGTTTGTGCATTTTGGGGGCGGATATCCCTGGGAACAACAGATGGCTCGTTGATTCCCAGGGAATCAATAGGGAATGCAGAACGGGATATGCAACAGTGAAAATTCTTTTGCATGCATTTTTCTTGATCCCGTTCTGCCACGCGCCGATGTTACAGGGTGGTTATGGTGCTTCGGAGTTTAGTTTTAATTTGTTGGTATGAAAATTTATTTTCATAACACACCATCCCCCTAGGGGAAACAAAATTTTTATTTTTAGAAAAAAAAGAAAAATTTTGTTTGGGACAAATCGTGCGTGCCATTTACAATGTATTTTACAATATTTATTTGTTCTTATATCTATCTAGGTTTATGCACACGTCATGCACACGTAGGTGGGATCCCTTCTCCTTTTTTTTGGGGTATAAGGTTATTTGGTTCTGGACCGGGGGGGGGGGGGTACTTATCGTGAACTGGCAAGCGCGCGAGTGCTACGGTTGTACTCGGATCTGAACAAAATGAATAAAATACTAAAAATTGCACCGCGAATTAAATATCAATTAACGTGGAGCGTGATACACGTACTTCAGGTATTAAAAGATCAGAATGTAGATCAACTATAATTCATAGATTTCGTGAGTCAAGAATTTCCTCATTAACTAATAATACAACAAAACTTTCCGAAACATTCTGAGAGAGAAAAAAAAAGAAAAAAACAAGGAAGATGTACAACGCGAGAGCCTTATGGAGCAAATAAATGCAGAAATAGCTGCGAATGACTTAAAACGGACAATAGAATATCTATTTAAGGGAAGGCAGATGAGCTTAGAAAGTACAAATCCCAACAGGAAGGTCATTCCTCCGGCAGTAGAAAAGGAAATTAAAGGGTAAACCTTTGCACAAAATATACCATTCGGGTGAAGGTTAAAACTCTTAACAATTTTACATCAAAGAACAAAAAAAAGAAGAAGGCTGCTGAGTACAGTGTAAAAGGAACTTGCGCAAAATTACAACAGATTGAGGCTAGGTTGTTATATTTTCAAATCCGAGTGATATTCGACGGAGATAGTCTAACTCTATCAAAGATAGGAATTCAATTATATGAAATTGAAAATGAAAAAAAAAAATTCTTAAACCCTGACTTATGGTGAATCATAATGAATTCGAATCCGAAATCTGAACCTAATCAAAATCCTCGAAGTGAGCGATGCTATTTCTTTCTCGACTTGTACAATATTGGATCACAGAGGAACGTTGAAGACGGAGTCAGAGAGAGACAGTTCAGGAGAGAGAGAATAAACAATAAGGAATATATGAGGAGAAAAAAAAATGTTACGATAGGAGTTATTTATTTTCGAAATGTGGTTTTAGGTCATTATTATGGACTTTCTTCGTCTTCTTGTTAATCTTGATAGTTGTGTTTTCTTTTGAGTTGACTTGTATGACTGTATATGGGCCTTGCCATATGGGTGACAGCTTGCTTTCCTTTGTTCTGGCCTTTAATAAAACTCTATCTCCGACGTTGAAGCTTTTCCCTTTTGTACCTTTGTCATAGTATTTTTTTGATTTTTCCTTGGATGTCAAGATGGTTTCTCTGGCTATTTTGTGGCTAAGTTGTAGGCGTGACCTTAATTCATTGACGTAGCTGTCGTAGTTATAACAGACGGAAGAAGAGTTTTTTAAATTATTGGGTACTTCGGCCGGAAATCCGTATAACAGTTCGTCAGGGGAGAAATTGGTACTGGAACGTGGAGTTGTATTATAGACGAACATAGCGTACGGTACCCAGGAGTCCCAAGTTTGACGGTCTCTATCAGTATAGGAGCGTAGATATTCGATTAGCGTCCGGTGGCTTCGTTCCAGGGCGCCATTGGTTTGAGGGTGATAGGGCGTAGTAGTTATTCTTCTTATTTTTAACAATTTCGAAACTTCGGCGAACATTCCTGCTATAAGGTTGGCTCCCTGATCTGTGAGTACACTCTCAGGTATCCCGTGCCTACAGAAAATGTGCGTAACGAAGGCTTCTGCTAAGGTAGAGGATTCGGTATTGAGCACGGGTATTGCCTCGGAAAACTTAGTGAGATCATCTTGGAAGGTGAAGATGTATTTGCTGCCGGAATAAGAGATGGGGAGAGGTCCAACTACATCGAGATACACCCTTTCGAAGGGTTTGGAGCTGACTCCAGGGATTTTCATGGGGATCTTGGGGTTTCTAGAGGCCTTGTTAGCTTGGCAAACCGTGCAAGATCTGATGAAGTTGGCTGTGTCCTTGGACATTCCCTTCCAGTGGAATTGTCTCCTTATCCGTTGTATGGGCCTCCACACTCCTTGGTGGTCTCCCGAGGGTAGCTCATAGAAGTCTCGGAGTACTTGCTTGATCTCTGAGGGGGTGTTGAGGGTTTTGATATCATCTATGTAAAGATCGATCTTGATTTGATTTGACTTCAGGATTTTTCGTATGACAGTTTTTATAATCATTAGGGTTCTTAAGGGTACTTTCGGTATAGACAAATATGTTTCTGGTAACCTTAGATTTTCCGATAGTTTGAGGATGGAAGAAATAGCTTTCTCTAGTTGTTCCTGATCTTGGGTGGTTTGAATATTTAAATTTAGCTTATATATATTATAATCCTTCTTGTCACAGGAGAGGGAGTTGAGTTCTAGAAGAGGTATGTTACTATTTAGGTTTAGTTTGTCGGCCAATCGTTGTTCTAAGTCGCTATTCGGAATTGGTAATAAAAAAAATTTTGGTGATAAGTTATTATATAGGAGGGGCTCGTTGCTTTCTCTTAAGACTGTTTCTTCGTTAGTAGGATTATTGGCACATATTTGTTGAGGTTCAGGATCAGCATCGATCTCGGCTTTCTGTAATTCCTTAGCCTTGGCTCTAGTCACTACATTGATGCTTTTCTGTTTTTCTCCGTTCTCTTCGGAGGGGTAGGGGGGTTCATCTGAGATGGCCCGACTGAGAGCATCGGCATTTACGTTGAGCCACACAGGTTTATGTTTGATGTCGAAGTCATATTCTTCTAGTCGAATTCTCCACCTCATTAATCTTGAAGATGGATTTTTTAAGTTCATCATCCAAACTAAGGGTTTATGGTCAGTTATCACGGTGAATTTCCGGCCGTATACGTACGGACGAAATTGTTCGATGGCAAACACGATCGCTAGTAACTCCTTCTCAATAGTGGAGTACCTGGTTTCAGCAGCGTTTAGCACTCTACTGGCGTAAGCTATTGGTCTGTCTCTTAACTCGATGTTCTGGGATAAGACGGCTCCAATGGCTAAATTGCTGGCATCGGACGTGACGAAAAATTCCTTGGAGAAGTCTGGGTAGGCAAGGATTGGGGCCTGGATTAAACATTCCTTGAGGATAGTGAATACTTCGTCGCACTCCGCGTTAAATTTAAAGGGAACATCCTTTTTGAGTAAAGTGGTGAGCGGTTTGGCTATTTTGGAAAAGTTTTGTATGAACCGCCTATAGTAGCCGACGAATCCTAGAAAGGCTCTGATATCTTTAGCCATCTTGGGTCGGGGGTATGTCTTGACACTTTGTATTCTCGCCGGGTTAGGCTTTACACCGTCGTCCGTTATAAGATGTCCTAAATACATAATGTCCTTTCTCAAGAAATGACACTTTTCTACTTGGAGTTTCAGGTTGTACTCCATAAGTCGTTCAAACACGGCCGTAAGTCTGTTATTATGTTCCATTAGGTTATAACCATGAACCACGATGTCATCCATATAAATAAAGCAATGGATGCCCTGGAGGCCCGACAACACGTTGTTCATGGTTCGCTGGAAGGTCGCCGGAGCGCCTTTTAACCCAAAGGGCATACGGTTATATTCATAGCGGCCATACGGGGTGCTAAACGCGGTTTTCTCGCTATCTCTTGGGTTCATTAAAATCTTTTGGAATCCATTAGCCAAGTCCAAAGTAGTGAAGTATTTCGATTTTGATTTCGACTTTTTTTTGGTTTATTAAGGATTTATTCAATTCAACAATTTAAAGATTTTTGTTTGTACACAATTTGAAGACAATTTTCCTTTTTTAACCAACTCAAAAGAAGGAGGTTATCAATTCGTCTGTATTTTTTTTTTTAATGTTTGTTAGCTCATAACTCCGTCATTTATGAACCGATTTGAAAAAAACTGGACAGAGTATATTCCCAGATTGGTCCCATTAAAAAAAAAAAACCCATAAAAAAAAAATTAAAAAAAAAAATTAAAATCAAATTCTTTCGATGAAATCGATGAATTCGGTATAATGATATGGCGCTGATATGGAAACGCAATGGCGCTGTCGCATATTTATGGTCAGTTCACAAAAAGAAAACTGATGCCAGAAATTGATCTCCGCTGAGAACCACGATGGCTGCACAAAACTCCAATGCCCTTTCACTGGGAGGAAGCTGAAATATGTCACCAAAGAGCAAAATATTGACTACGCCGAATAATTTGTTGTTGTTCTTGTATTCCTGAAGTCTTAGATGAATTATCCTTAGGTTTTCATAGGACACCATAGAAATTTCATCTATAATCAGCCAATTTATGTAACGCCATTTACGCCGTTCATTCTCGAGTCGTTGTCCGGTAATTTTTTTGTATGTCATCGTACTTCCTTTTTCAATCGGAAGCAAGAAAATACTGTGTAGTTTCTTTCCAAATACCTAACGAGCGGCAACCCCTGTTAATGACCCAACTTCCACGAAATTAGGTTTCTGCAGTATATCTACTGTAGCAGGTCTGTAACAAAGTTTAATATGTTCTACAACTAATTTCAAGAGAAATGATTTACCACTACCCGCACCACCTGTGATAAGAAGAAACAGCTGACTTTCGTCTCCATGCAAATCCTGTTCGATTGCCGTCGAAACTTTCTGAAATAAATCCCTTTGCTGGATATTTAATCCTTGAATGCTTTCCAGAAATAGTTAATCTGACAGAATGGCTCGTTCTCCTACGTCTTCACAAAACGTATCATCATCATTTACAATCTGTTCACCAACACATAATATAGAAGCATTGGGAACATGAGTCTCACGCGCAGCATTAAGCGCGTAGCTTGGGCAAGAGCTTGTTGAATAATTTGTTCGGCATGAGCAAATTGTTCTGCGCTGACGTAACGTTGCAACGGGCAAAAATCGCTTTGGCGTCTTATAAAGCACTCTTCGGCAGCTTCGTTTTCCAGTAGTAACTCGCCTTCGTCGCAGAATGGTATGTGGCATACTATTAAACTGTAATAGTACGCTTCTTTGTGACTATTAATTGTATAATAGCGGGTACGTAATACTGCCGGCCTATTTCTTATGCGCATTCTAGTATTGTTCTGCAATCTGATGTACCTCACTGGCGTAATATCATCTTCTCTCAGTTCCCCATCACCATCGTCTTCCGACCATGTCGCGTTAGAGATAGTTTCAAAACGGACGGCAAATTCGGCAAGGCTTAAGTCATTTAGTTCGCTTGGGCGTAACACATAACGATCGAAAATATTATTATAAATACTGGTTTCATCATTGTCCAATTTCAACAGTCTGAAGCGTTCCTCCGGCCTGCAACTATTTACAAAAACGGTCTTTCGCGACGATATTTTCAATGGCAAATTCTGGCGCATTCTGGCGCGCTCACCAAGCGTTGATTTAAAATAGCCGTTGAAACCGAAAATAACTGTTGCTAAACATCACCGCCTCGTCTCTTAGCGTTCGAAATAGCCTCTCGTATCACATTACCTGCATCATGTGGTTCCCATTTACTTGCATATTTAGCAACGTAGTAGGCTACAGCGGTGACACTACCACAGGGTTGCACGTCAATATTTCCCTTCCACATACCTAAAAGAACTCGGTGTAATTATTTACCATGCTTTCTTCTGAGGTTCTTTTCAACAAACAGAACCTTCCATTGTTAGCAAGTGCTTCATCTGGGCCTAGACAAACGGTGTTATCACTTGCTGCTTTTGGAAAACCAAAGCGACAACCATTGTCTTGGCGATTTTTTTTGCATGTCGCAGTGTGTTTATGGATTTGCAAATCCTCGAGTAATTTGCGCAACACAGGGTCGTTAGGATTTAGAGAACACGAAACCACTCTTTCAATTACGGCTATTCCTTGAGGAGTAGAGAATTCAGGAACATTACTACACCAAACTAGCATGTGCAGATGTGGGCTACCGCGGTTCTGGAACTCCACTCGGTACCAATAATCCTCAACAGGACCAGCCAAGCACTCTTGATTGCGCTTTAAGAATCGCATGTGAGTATTAACGCGCAGTGTGAATTCTCGTGCAACCACTACCGGATGTCTTTGCACTAGTTCTAAGCGCTCCGGGAATGTCAGGCGTTCGGCGTTAACGATGTCACGTCCATCGGCGATGAGCAATGCTTTTATCATGTCGGACCAATTTAAATCATTGCAATATAATGTTAAGAACCATGTTGGAGGCCCTAAAGTTCTAACCATTGCAATCAATTCAGAGCAACATTTTTGCCAATATGACGAAGATCCTCTAATATTTCTCATAGTGAGATGCATATTATCAACAAGCCCCTGTGGTGTTTGCTTTCCATAACCTTGTCGCATCCTACACGATACAGAAACACTTGATTTTGCTCGAAAATATTCAACAATAGATAGAGCATAAAATAAATACTCATTTCTGTTAAATCTTTTGTCACCACTCATTACCCGATTTTGGAAGTAATCTAGGGGAGTAACTGGATTTTCTCTTTCCTCACCAAAGCCATTCTTGCCATCTGGATAAAGAAAATACCAACTCAATTCCTCCATACGGCGTTCATGCTCCAAATTCATGGGCGGTGCAGTTTTCCTAGATATTGCGGCTAATCTCATTGTATCATCTGCTGAAGAACTATTCACTCTTACTACACTTTCTAAATTAGGTACATTATCGTCTTTGTTTCGGAGCATGCTTGTTGATTCGATATAAATGATGTCAGAGGAATTACGCACTGGTAACTCTATTTCTGGTTCCTGCGTTGAAGCTGCTTGATTCGTTCTTTGGAGAGACTCGACGACTTGTGTTGCTGGTTGGAGGGGATCACTGATTTGTATTATTGGTTGGAATGAATTGCTGTTTGTTGTATAAGTTGGAGTCTCTATCCTTACCGTTGCGGATTGTTCTAATGTGGGTCTAAAAGGTTGTGTTTGGTTGTCTAGCTATAATTAATGATGTTAATGAGAACACATTAAGATTGTCTCGATGGTTTCTTTCTGACACTTTATTTGGCGATACAAATAAATTGCATCGTAAGAGAATATGTAAATCATCCAAGTTGCTAAAGCGCATGCAACAAGCGACACCATTTCTAGGAGCTGTAGCACCCTTGGGACCCCGCGCATGGGAATCAAACAAAAAGTATATTTGACTTCCAGCTAATGTTCTACAATGTACTGCTACGGAGATGGCGTTTGCTGTAAGTATCCCATATGAATGTTCCCTGAAAAAAATTCTTAAAGCATTCTTTATATTAGGGAAGCCACCGGAACTATTGTCATTGTCAATGTGACCATTATATTTGGTTTCATCTAGTACTGTGATCGCTACATTTTGTCTTCTATATATAAGATTGGGCATAAGATCAGCTACAGCAAGATAATCGGAGTTTATTTCACCCGGTGCAGGATTATCTCTGACCGCGATGCACTTATTGTAGTATTTATCGCCAATTATTACAATGTAATCAATATCACTTTTGCCCCACACATTTGGATCTAATACACTAAATGCTACACAAGCAACAGCCGCTATCCCAGTGCATTGTTTGCCCCGAGATGAATTGAATCGTAAGTCAGCTTGGTGAAACGACCCACGTAATATTGCCTTGTTATCATCTAAAGTGACGTAATTGTTCGACGAAGTACCTGAAGTAACACGACTCTCTTCTAGATTACAATTTTCAGCTATTTGAACTAACGGAGTAATATTTGACGTAGTTTCAAAATGTGCTTGAATATCTTTGTAAAGATGGTTGTTGCAAATTAACCATGCTAAAGCTCGATTTAATCTTAGCATATCCACGACGAATTCCTTACTGCGTGGAAGATTCTCCAAACTTTCTACAACCAGAACTAAACCAGCCTGGTGCGGAGTCAGAGGTAACTGCTCAGCTATTTCCGCGACATCTTTTGCAAATAAAATGACCTGTCCCTTGCACCAATTTTGACCTAAACGACTGTTGAGTTTAACTATTTTAAGGAATGGTACAATTCTACATAGAAACCGTTCTTCAACGATCGTCAAATTTGATAATTCAAACGGTATTTCTGCGGGAATCATTTTATTCCACTAGGCAGTTGGTGGAATTTTTCTTTTCTTAATATTGCTATTACAACGTGAGCACGTAATTATTGTATCTAAAGCAACTAATTCTGCAGGTAACACTGCATTATACATATCTGCTCGTAAATTGCAACGCTGTTGTGGATAAATAGTTTTTTTACAAACAGCGCATGAAACATCGGCGAAAACATTAATATCCTTTTGAAAAGATTGTTCATTTGTGATGTCTCTATGAATATGTCTGACTTGTCGCATTTCGTTAAGTCTGCGCAAACGAGCTTCAGGTGTTTCGTGCAATAACCGATCGTTTATCAAACCGAGGCGATGGACTCGTTGCTCCTCCGTCTCATTCGATAGACGATGCTAGATCAAACTGAGACGGTGGGCACGTTGCTCCTCTGTTTCTTTGGAGAGGCGATCGTGGATTAAGCCGAAACGGTGGGTACGCCTTTCAATGTATTCTTTGTTAAATTTTTATTATTGTAAACCCGCATTTTTGAAAGTCTGATTTCGTGCCGTTTACTACTCTCTTTTGATCTAGCCACGGATGCATAATTTCTACGTTGAGATAACCGTTTCTCTTTTCCTTCGCTAGTCTCATTTAAACGTCGCTGTCTCATATGAGCAGCGCATTTAGTTGGTCTACCCATAGTAGCTTATTCAATGAAACCAGTTACAAAATGGCTAACTAATAAACAGAAGGAAATAAGAAAAAAATTATTCTACAATCGCAAACACAACTAAAAATTAAAAAAATTAAAAATAATTTTCACAAAAAAAGAACCGACTCCAATTATTATCCTACAATCGCAAAAACAACTAAAAAGTTAAAAATAATGTTTTTTTCTATTCTATATATTACATTACAAAAACATATTAAAGAAAACGTTAAAAATTGTTCAAAATTAAATATTTACTACTTCAATACTAATAGTTAGTTTTGGAGTCGGTTCCAGCAAATTTTCATTTAAAAAATACAGTATTCGAAGGATTTAATTTTAATAAACTTACAACTAATACAAAAAAATATTACAAGCACACAAAATATATATTTCTTTTATACTTCAGTAACTTAAACAACTTGAACGAAAGGTGATACTTAAAATAAAGCTCAACAAAAATTTGGTTACAGGACACAACCATTAAGGTGCGTTTCCAATGCCAGCTTGGATTGCAGCGGAACTTTTCAGCCAATCCAAGCAGGCATTGGAAACGTAGTAGATAGTGTAGGTTTGTATTTTTAATGAAAATTTGCTGGAACCGACTCCAAAAATAACTATAAGTATTGAAGTAGTAAATATTTAATTTTGAACAATTTTTAATGTTTTCTTTAATATGTTTTTGTAATGTAATATATAGAATAGAAAAAAACATTATTTTTAACTTTTTAGTTGTTTTTGCGATTGTAGGATAATAATTGGAGTCGGTTCTTTTTTTGTGAAAAATTTTTTTATTATATTCGTAAAAGTGTCCAAAAAACATTTTTGAAAGTTCCATTTATAAACACATATGTTATTTTGAACTTCTTAAATTTCAAATTAAATTTTAAGTTCTATATTACTTATTTATTTGAAACTATTCCAGTTGAAAAGAGAAACTTTCATTTTGTAATCATTTCGATGAAACAATTTGTAGTCACTTATTTTATTATTAAACTTCTTAAGTTGAAAGGAGTAATTTTTTTTTATATTCGTAAATTTGTCCAAAAATCATTTTTTTGAAAATTCAATTTATAAACGCATATTTTATTTTAAACTTCTTTAATTACAATTTAATTTCTAAGTTCTATATAACTTATTTATTTTATAACTATTCATTATTTTATTATTAAACTTCTTAAGTTGTTTTCAAATCATTTTAAAAATTCAAGTAATTCGTAAACTTGTTTTCAAATCATTTTAAAAATTCAATTTAAAATCACATATTTTATTTTAAACTTCTTAAATTTCAATTTAAATTCTAAGTTCTGTATAACTTATTTATTTTATAACTATTCGTTATTTTATTATTAAACTTCTTAAGTTGTTTTCAAATCATTTTAAAAAATTCAATTTAAAATCACATATATTATTTTAAACTTCTTAAATTTCGATTTAAATTCTAAGTTCTGTATAACTTATTTATTTTATAACTATTCATTATTTTATTATTAAACTTCTTAAGTTGTTTTCAAATCATTTTTAAAATTCAAGTAATTCGTAAACTTGTTTTCAAATCATTTTAAAAATTCAATTTAAAATCACATATTTTATTTTAAACTTCTTAAATTTCGATTTAAATTCTAAGTTCTGTATAACTTATTTATTTTATAACTATTCATTATTTTATTATTAAGCTTCTTAAGTTGTTTTCAAATCATTTTTAAAATTCAATTTAAAATCACATATTTTACTTTAAACTTCTTAAATTTCAATTTAAATTCTAAGTTCTACATCACTTATCTGTTTTATAACTATTCACTTTGACAAATTAATTTCTATCTAATGCCAACTCGGCAGCACAACGTCCTTCTCAAAACCCACTGACTGCCGAACCAAAATCCCGCAGTTTATATCTGCATTGGGATAATGACCGGACAGCGGAACTCCAATCCATGAAAGACCAATTCTTTTCCTTTCGATTCTATTGATCTTTCACGGACTGGGAGATGTCCATTGTCCAACTCAACTGATTGCCACGGAATCAATTGAGCCCGGCTGCAATGCACAAAAGATCAATTCGATTTTTAACGTTCAATAGTTGAATTGATCGTTTGTGCATTTTGGGGGCGGATATCCCTGGGAACAACAGATGGCTCGTTGATTCCCAGGGAATCAATAGGGAATGCAGAACGGGATATGCAACAGTGTAAATTCTTTTGCATGCATTTTTCTTGATCCCGTTCTGCCACGCGCCGATGTTACAGGGTGGTTATGGTGCTTCCGAGTTTAGTTTTAATTCGTTGGTATGAAAATTTTCATAACATTACGGTCTTACCGTTCCATTCGCTATAGATTTCTCTGTCACTCAGTACCCCCTTTATCCATCTTCTGATGGTATTCGGTACTCCCTAATCCGACAGAGCATCATCAATGGCTCTCCTAGTGGTGGTATTGAACGCACCTTCTATGTCAACAAAGGCAGCTAGGACGGTATCCCTTGTATCTATAGCTTCCTCAATAAAGTACGCGTGCTGCCCATGGTGTAGTGGGTTCATTGTCAGTATATTATGCCTGATATAATAGTCCACTACTCTCTCTAAGATCTTTAGAAAGAAAGATATCAGACTGATAGGTCTGAAATCCTTGACCGTGGTGTAACTTCTTCTCCCAGGTTTCGGTATGAATGAAACCCGTGTTCTTTTCCAACTACTTGGAACATGCCCTCTGGCGATGCATCCTCGAAAAATGCCCGTTATCGTCCCAAGGAGATAATCTCTTCCCTCCTGTAGCATTTTGGGAAAAACGGCATCAGGACCTGGTGCTTTAAACGGTTCAAATGAGTCGATCGCCTATTTTACTATTTCCGGGGTAAAGACTTGAGTCGCTATCTCCCGGTCAACTCTTCTTTATCCAACGTCTCTTCCTCTGTTTCCGTAAAGGTTCCAGATCTGTCCTTCAAACATTGTAATCTGGAGCCGTTTTCTCTGGTCACGATTCCGCCACATCTGTCAAGCTCTCAGTGCTTGTACAAAATTCCTGCCATTTTTCTCCTTTCGCCTTGGCAATAGCCCCTTTGAAGTTTCTCAGTGCATCCGTGTACACCTTCTAGCCTTCTGGGTTATTCTTCTTCTTAGTCCGATTGGTTATTCTTCTTCTTAGTCCGCACTCCGAACTTTCACCTTGAGCCCCTCCAAGGTTTCACTTTGAGGGTTTGGCTTCGAGTTTCAGTGGACAGTTATCTTCATAAGCTCTGATCATGGCTGTTTCTAGCTGCTCAAGATTCCAGTCTAGGCCAAGTTCAGAGCAATTGCGTGATAGTGTAATAAAAAGCTAACACATCGTAGACATGTATGCAAAAATTGGAAGCTAACGACTGCTTTTCATCCATTTGAACCCACGGAAACTTCGCGTTGAAGATTATGATCACTTTCGCGGTGCAAGTGAAGCTTATGGAAATGCTGCTATTATAGGACAGATGGTGATTCTGCCAGCAGCTTTGACCGGAAGGCCATGACACATGCACCAATACGAGCAAGATGCCATGGCAACGTACGGAAATACGGTCGTCGTGATATTTTTATCCCTTTATATGCAATTCAAAGTGGATGGACATAACAGGTCTGTTATTTCCTGGGCAAACGTCAGTAGATCGCCTGGACCTATTTGCGCTGGTCTTCAAACAAAACCTAAATAGCCTAACGGACGTTATAAGCACGAATCAAATTTTTGGTCAAACTCAATGTAGCTTATACTCCATCGAATGAAAGAATAGAGGTCCTCCACACGCGCACATTCTAATTTGGTTGAAAAACAAGGCCACTGAAGTCGACAGTGTAACGTCCGCTGGGCTTCGAAACATTGAAGATCCGATTCCTTTTGACATTGTCTGCAAAAATATGATTCAATGGCCATGTGGCTAAACCAAAACGCACCATGCATGAAAGATGGCAAATGTACGAAGCGATATCCACGTGACTTCATCAAAGAAACTCAGATTGGCCACGATGGATATCCACTATACCGTCGCCGAAACTTCGACGTTGACGAACATAAAGCCACTTTCAAAATCAGTCACGTCGATAACAGATGGATCGTTCCATACTTGCCATTGCTGTCATATATGTTTGGCGCACAGATCAATAGTCGTGTTTTCTTACGATATGCTATCGAGTGCAATGGTGCAAATTAAACCCACTTATTATCTAGTGCAACAATAAATGTATGGGATTTGACAGTTATACACCACTCGATGGCAGCAAGAAAACACAGCTAATTTTGAATACTGCAATTCTGTTAAATCCTTAGATGATAGTCGATCGTACTATTTTAACGCAACCTAAGATAATTTATAACTACAGTTGTATCGAAAGCAGGAAGTCTGGATAGTCATATATTCTTCGGGGGCAATTTTATATAATGAGCGTAAATGAAATCAGTGTTATGTTTTCAAAATTTTTATTACAATTTTTTACATGCAATAGAATTTGTACATTACAATAACATGAACAAGGAAATAAATCAACAATACATACATGGTCGAAAATTTGGTTGCTTTCAGTTTAACAGAAAATCTGAAAAATGTAAGACACAATTGTTAGAAGCGAATAAAATTTCTACATTTTTAAATTGACATTTCCAATAAATTTATTTTCACATAACTTTGAATAAAACAAATCTGTGATAAAAGTTTCGCAAAGAATTTTTTACCTATACGCCGAGCCATGGAGTGAAACCTTATGTTTAAATACTTTTCTGTTATACCATAAGTTTTATTTAATTACCAAAATGATTTGTGTGCTTAAAGTGATCTGAAAGATCAACAAACAAGGAACATCCCAAAAGTTTCCGCTGGACAGTATGCATTATGTTTTGAAAACATTTTGAACTAAGGATACTTGTGTGTGGTTCTAAACACACTATAGCACTTCTGTATATATTTTCTGTTACTTGACATACCTTTTTTACACTTTACGGCGGTGTTTTAAGATATCCAAGTGACTTATATGAAATGAGACGTTAGGAATTATTCTCAGACTCCAATGCAGACAAACAATTTTGGCAATGTGAGGACTTATTTAATTTGAATACAATAAAACCTGCAATATATTCCACCACAATTTCCGAATATTCTTTTAATTCATTGGGTGTCATGTGGTAGCTAAGAATAATTTTTTCCTCCAAACTAAAGCCGACACTTTCTTCCTCTTCTGGTCATCCTCAACAGATCCCTGGAGATATTCATAAGTTCCGTTGGCCTTTGTACCACTAGAAGTGAACATCGAAGTATGCTGATGTTTTCCAACTGAATTGAATTTCCAATTCCGCCTTTTCTTGCTTGACAATGTGAAAGCAGTTGTGTATAAGCTGCTTTCAGTTGTTGGACCGATGGGTTACTATTGCGTCCCAACCGACAACGACTTGAAGAAAAGAAATGCTCTTCATTGTGCTGACTGAGTTTATATGTTGGGTTATACATTAAAATGTTGGGAAGTAAATTTTTTTCATAAATAAGGGAAAAATTTCCCTAGACCTACAATAATTCCTGTGAACCCCAGACATCGTCTTTGCTCTGTAATAGATTCTCCACTACACAATTTAATGGAACGAAGATACTCCCATATATCCAATGCATATTCATTTCCCGCAGCATAATTTTGACAAGGCAACGCCGGTTTGTACCCAATATCCGTTGCTTTTCTGCTATTCAACATGTCAAACGCTTCGCTTATTACCAAAATAAATTTGGAAGTTGCTTCACTACTGTTATGTTTTTTATATTTATTTCAATTATTTTTACAGTTAAAGCTTTTACAATAATTAATTTTTGACTTTCATATATCAACACGTAATTATATTCCATGCGTTCACTCACATAACCTATATCTACCCTTTTCCAAGAGCAATCTCTAATGTGGTGTGGTAATAGAGTACTACGTAGAAGAGCGGTGGTATACCGCTATCTGGTGGCATATAGTACACTTTCCCCCACTTGATGATGAAGAACAACACAAAAGTTACACTTTACAAGTTTAATGGGACGTCTTTCCCGTTGTGACCGTCTTAGCGCTGGCATCGGAGCACACGTTGGCTATTTGCAGGCAACAGCTTGTGACGCTTCGTGCAGTTTGCTGAACGTATCCGTCCTGCTTGCAGGGATAGCAGGTGCATCTCTTTTACCACTTATAGGAGGAAGTTCTGTCTGCCCTGGATCACTCGGTGAGGTGTTCATTGAAGGAGGAACAACTTGCTGTTCGCAGGGGACTATTAACTGGAAGCAGTCACCAAGATCTGTTTTCGGAGTTGATTGATGTGTCGTTAAATAACATATCCATGATCCAATTCGACAAGATACCGTAACTTGCCCAATCGTTTTACGACAGTACCGAACCTCCACAATGCAGATCCCGAATAATTACGGGCTTCTACTCCAGGCTTAAGACATTGATATATTTGTGCCATGTCAGGCACAGACGGCAACATGTCTATTGGTTTAATTAAGTGAAGACGGGTGCGTAGCTGTCGGTTCAAGTGTAATTCAGCAAGAGTCTTGCCATCACCAAGAGGAGTCGTTCGATATATAAAAAGAAAAGCATTTAATTTGTTGGGGTTTTCTGGGGTTCTTTAACAACATTCATAAAATCAAGATTGGTTGGGACGTCCAAACTGATACTCAAAAGTAAGAATATATATATTTTATTTCTTGAAATTTATTTGCTAAAATGGCGGGAAGACTCTCAGTAAATTAGTGTGTTGCCGAGCTCTTTTTTACTTCCTTGTCTGCTTAAGGATCGTCTTCAACTGTCTCTAATTCCTGCGTTCCATCTTCAGCTCGTTGATCTTCTGGCTGGCTTCTCTTTTGGCCTCCTTAGTACACAATAGGATGATCACTTTCTGTGCTTCTTGAAGTTTCCGCCTGAAATAAGCCTCCGAACCGGACTTCTGCTTCGTCGCTGGTGGTAGTACTGCTTCTTTAGGACGTCGTTCTGCTTGACGTCGACGATACTCCTCTATGGTAATTGGTCTGGGGCCAGCTGTCGGATTCTTCAGTGCTTCCTCGATATCTGGGGTTTTCTGATTGGGCATAACTCCCCTACTAAGAGAGAACTGAGGTCTGCTAGGACCTTGAAGTATTTTGGTGTTGACTACTAGCTCAATTCACCCAAGAAAAGGTAAATTCTCCCTTTAATTTCGGCTGGAGAAACGATGTTTTCCTTCAATAGGGCTAGAGAGGCGAAAACTTCTCCCGAAACGGTATCTAAGGCCTTTAATAGGGCTGGAGAGGCGATGTCTTCCCTCGAAACGGTGTCTAGGGTGACGTCTTCGTTCTAAAAGCTCTTCTGGCAAGCGAAGATGTGATGTCTTCCCTCGAGTTAGCTCATCTGGCAAGCGAAGAGGCGTTGTCTACCTTCAAGTTACTTTGTTGAAGCTGGGGAGGCGATGTCTTCCTTCTTTTTGTGATGGGTGATCTCAGACTGCCCAAGTACGCCAGTTTTTTCCTACTTATATCCATTTTAGTGCTATGCCAGCAATTTTTAGCGTAAGAAATGGTTTACGGGAAACAGCTCATTCAAGGCCACGCGTGCCATCAAATTTCCTTGCGCGTGCGGTCATTCTGGGAGTGGAATTCCAATTTCAAGTATTTTGCCATGAAACTGTGGAATTTTTGAAGTTTCCCAGTAATTAGAGCAATCCGTTGAAGGCCATCAGCGGGTAAGTAATTCAAAGAATCGAGCGCATAACGCTGATCGGGCATGTTTCCATGGGAATATACAATTTGCCGCCATCACGCCACTTTGGCTTATCTTTCTTTCTGCCTAGTTCCAGAAATTCGACGATAATGATCGGGCGCATCACGCTGATCGGGCATCTTTCCATGAGTAAGTTTCGTTCGGAAACAAAATAATATTTTTTGTTGCAGCCGACAATGCATTCTCCGGGAGCTGGGCCCATTCCTGTGTGGCGTGATGTAGGTTTTCGCGTGGCGTCATCACGCCAGGTTATCTTTTGTAGACGCGGCATTCCTCGCGTTGAAATGAGTTGTCGCATGGCGTCATCACTCCAGTTTATTATCGCGCGTCGCGTGTGTTACATCGTTTACAGAGTCGGTCGTTTGTTAATTGATTAATTGTTTTTGTTTATAGTTTAAGTGATTGGTTTTGATCGTGATGATTGATCGGAAACGGCTTACTAATATTGTTTATTATTGATTTTCTAGTCAATCGTATTTGTTTGTTTAGTCTCATGTTGAATCTTTAAATGGTGTGTTAATTGATGTTATTGATTTTATATTTGTTAAGTTTGTTTTTAGTTTGATTTGTGCAACAAGATTATCGATATATTTGTGTGTATTTGTTTGTTGTTTTGACGTATTTAATAAAATAAATTTTGTTTCATATCTATTGGAGTTTTTGCTTGTGCTATAACCTGTTTGATTGATTGGTTGTTTTATTATTCTTTTGTGGATATGTACTTTCACACCCAGTTTGGTTTGGAAATTTTGTATGCTATTTGGTTTCATAACTTGTCTGATTGATTGGATATTGATTTGTGTTTGATTCTAAACTTTGTTTCCTTTTGTGCATTTTATTTTGAAAACGAGTTTTGTTTTTTGGTTTCAACTGATTTGGTTTTAGGTTTCAACGAATTTGATCGATCAGTTATAGATTTTTTGATTAATTTTTGATTTTGATTTTTCGTGAATTTTATTTTTTAAAACTACTTTGAGTTTTTGGGTTACAAAGTGTCTAGTTTTAGGTTTCAATGAATTTGACCAGTTATCGAATTTTTTGATTGATTTTGGAGTGAATACAATTTTTAGGTTTGATTTCCGGTTACAATATGTTTGATTATTGATTTTGGATTTTTGAGTGAATACAATTTTTACGTTTCTAGGTCATGACAAAATTAGCCTTGATATTTTCATGTTCATTTGCCATTGCTGTAAGCCTTTTCTTAAACGTTTTTACTGAAGCGTTGTTCATTGTCATTCTTTTGGAAAAATTATGTGAATTCTTGAGATTTAAATAAAGTAGCATTGTCAGTGACAAGCATACACGGCAATCCGTTTCTTCCAAAAATTTCATCAATGGCGGTTATATTCGATCGTTATGTTGGCAGTTTCGTCGACATGAACATTTCTATCCATTTTGTTTTAGCATCGATAACAATTAAAAAATTATGATCTTTGAAAGGTCCTGCATAATCTGCATGTATTCGTTGCCATGGTTTTCCTGGTGTTTGCGATTGGTGTAAGGGGGCTTCTCCCAGATCTTTTTTAGTTTCAGCACCGTTTTTACAGGCTTCTACCAAACATTGAATTTCATTATCATTTCGAGGCCAGTGACATAAGGTACCTGCGATACTTTTCATTTTAACCATACCAATATGCGTTGAATGAAGTTCTTGTAAGATAGCCGGTTGGAGGGAAGCTGGTACATATACTCTGGTTCCTCTCACCACGATGCCAGCATGAATCATGCATTCTGGATTTCGAATTTCTCCGTTGTGAAATTGCGCCTTTATTATTCCGAGCTGTAGGTCACGATTTGTTTCGTTTCGAAATTTTTCAGCAGTAATTGATACTGTATCTGTCATTGTTGATAGATTGATTTCATTAACTTGAAATGACTCTTTACGATAATCTATTAGTTTAACGTGCAGCTCCAGAAGATGTCTTGACAAAAAATCAACGTTACCATACTTTTTTGAAAATTTGTGTTCAATTTGGTAATCAAAACCACTCAGAAATTTAGCGTATCTTAATAATCGGTGCGCGTAAATAAACAGCATTGATTTTTCTGGATGAAATATTCGCTCCAACGGTTTGTTGTCAATGATAAGAGTAAATTACAGACCATATAAATAGTGATAAAATCTCTTAAAAGCCCAATAGACAGCACTAGCTTCTCTATCTAATTGACTATAGTTGCTTACACTCTTTGTCAATGATCTCCATGTAAAACTAGTAGGCCTCTCTTCTCCATTTTGGATATACGATAACACCGCAGCAAGCCCATTTGGACTAGCGTCAGTAGCTACGATGATTGGAAGGTCCGGATTGTATGTTACTCCTACTCTCTCACTCGCAATTTCAGCTTGAATTTTTAACGGAATCTTCACTGGCTTGTGTCCCATTGAATGGTACATTCTTTTGTAGAAGTCGATTTAATGGGTATAACATAGATGAAGCGTCTGGTATTAACCTGGCATAATACAGTGCTAATCCTAAGAAAGACCTTACTTCATTTGCATTTTTTGGTCGTGATGCGTTCAACACTGCTTGGACTGGTGTTTTCTGAAGCACTTTCGCACTGGTCTGATGTCCTGAATACCTAATGGAGGTTACAAAGAATTTACAGTTGTCTTCGTTAACGTGTAAATTATATATTCTTAGCTGTTCAAAACACTTTATCAGACGTTGTGCACATTGCTCGAGTGTATTTCCTTGAATTAAAATATCATCAAAACAAGCAACAGTATCTTCTAATCCGCCCAATATTCGGTCGATAACCTTATGAAATATATTAAGTGCTGTATTTATACCCATAAGAAGTTGCTTAACCAGGTACGTGCCACATGAAGTTGATATCGTTGCTATTTTCTGACTTTCTTCGTTAAGCCTTAAATGTAAATAAGCTTTGTATAAATCCAAAACATAGAAATACTTCCCATCATTATGTTTATTGAAGAAGTCTTCTATTTTTAGAATAGAGCATCTGTTGTCATGTAACTGTGTATTGAGTGTGACTGATTATAAGCACAAACTCTGACTGTGTTGTCTGGTTTAAGTACAATTACTAAAGGTGTACCCCATTCAGCCATATCGGTTTTTTCTTATATCGCTTACGCCACAAATGATTCAATTTCTTGTTTCGTTTTCTCCTGAAGTGAGTATGGTATTGTTCTTTGCTTAATAAATATCGGTTTAGCGTTATTTGACGGTGGTAGTACATCTTATCTCTGGTATTAGTCCCACAGAAGGCTCAAATACATCTGATTTTTTTTTAATATCTGCTACAGTTGTCGTTATGATATATACCATCTTCGTTGTTTCAGTATGCTGCTTACTCTCTGATGCCTCCTGAAATTCTATTTTTAACTTCCTTATCAATTCTCTTCCCAGTATAGGTGATACTTCCTATGCTACGACATCAACATTCCCTCTAGTTTTTATTTTACTGTATTGAATAGGTAAACAAGCTACTCCCAATGGTTTGAATATTTCACGTGTGTATGTGCGTAAGTACATTTTTGTCTCTTGCAATCCAACATCTGTTTTCAACTTTTCAAAATCTGTTTTAGCAATTATAGTCATTTGGCTTCCTGTATCTAATTCACATTTTTGGTTTTTATTTGTTATTTTAATTTGAAATGTAAATGGTTGGTTTATTTTTTCTCCTACTTGCTTTATAACTTATATTTCATCATCATTATCTTCTTCTTTTTCTATTCGATTGACAGCTTTATTATTTTTATATTTAGTTGCAATGCAAACTTTTTTAATATGTCCTCCTTTTTCACAACTGTTACATTTAAGTTTGATCTTAGACCTACAGTCCCTTGCAATATGATCCTTATTACCACAACGTAGACAGATATTTTGTAAACTACCATCATCAGTGCTTCTGTTTTTGATGTACGAGGTGTTTCCCCCCACGTGATGATGGTGTTGCATGATTACTTATCTTGCTCACTTTATTCACTTCCGTTCCTGTTGATGTTGCATACATTTTATTTTACATTTTTGCTGCTTCGATAGCTAATGCTATTTCTATTGCGTTTTCGAGGTTAATGTCATTTGCTTTATGTCATATATGTTCGCGTATTTTAACATCTTGTAGTCCTCCAATGAATTGTGCTTGAAATACGGAATTTATTGATTTTTTACACTCTGGATCTTGACATGTTCATTTTGCAGTTGTAGCTAAATGCTTTAATTCTGCAACATATTGAGCTATTGAATCATTACTTTTTTGAACGTATGAAAAGAACTTATGTCATTTTGTCTGAACACTTGACAGCGGGCACAGCTGTTTTTCTAACGGATTAACGAATTCATCATATGTTTTCGGAGCAGGTAATTGAGGTAACGTCAAACTTGATAATAATTTAAAATATTTTGCACCTTATGCATTTATTAAGATTCTTGCTTTTACTACCTTTACTACCTGTAACTTACTGCCTTTAATTCTTGCTTTTACTATCTTTCGAAAAAGTTTTCTATCCTCTCTTTGTATGATTTAAAAGTCTCTTTTTGTTCATCAAATGTTTCAAATATTACGTAAACCGGTTTGTGATCCCGTTTTGTCTGTATTATTCTGCAGTTATCTTTCTAGGACTTTTGCCTGCAGCTGTACTAGGACTTTTGCTTCCAAAATCGTCTTTGTCTCGTTTTTTTCATATAATTTTATTTTACCTTTTATCTCGTCGCCACTTTTGTTATGTATTTAATATTTTTTTCAATTATTCTTACAGTTTAAGCTTTTAGAATAATTAATTTTTGACTTTCATGTATTTACACGTAATTATATTCCATGCGTTCACTCACATAACCTATGTCTAACTTTTTCCAAGAGTAATCTCTAATCTGGTGTGCTAATAGAGTACCACGTACTATTCGACAATAATCGATAGCATCGGCAACAGATTTGCTGAAAATAGATATGAGCCTTTTTAATTTTATTCCTTAAGTGAAGGCCCTATGAATCGTGTAATTTCCAATTCAACTAAAAACGTCCAGTTTATATCATTGCCGGAATCGTCCAATAAAGGTGAGAGTTCGGCGAAAACATTTATCACCAACTTAACCATATGGCAAACATCAGGGAAAATACAAAAGTCTTGGGTCTGTGGCTTGTGGTATATCTTGCATTCTAAATGAATAACGTCTTTTATTTTCCCTTATGTCACCCAAGGCGTCTCGTGAGTGTCACGATATTCGCAAGAGCATCTAATGTTACACTAGGAAAAACTATACCTGTTTCTACAATGAGGCCCTTACAATGTTCCGGCAAAATAAATGCTTGCTCTGAAGAAAAAGACGAAATGGGAAAATATCCTATGGGAAGTTTCCAACTACGATTGATACATACAACCGTAAATACTAAGGCCTGCGTTGCCTTAGCATCATTGTTGAACCCATTTCCAATATCAACATACCCATACGTTTTGCCGTGAGCCCATTAATTGCATTCCAGCAATGCAATTTCATGGAAAATTAAATTACAAGTTAGTTTCTGATTTTGTTTTGAAGCTTCTCCCGTGAAGCCAGGATCACAGATAGTATTGCTGTACCAACGCCTAATCGTTCGTGGATGAGGCAGATTCCCTCAAATTAACTTCTTTGCGTAAATGTACGCTCGAGGCGAATAAAAATGTAATTTCATTGCAAATTTTAGCACAAACTCGGAATATATTGCGCAATTTGCCAGGGTTTCCACCTGTAATAATTGTGTTTCCAGAACGTTTACATTTTACCCCGTCTTTGCCAGCAGTTTCAAGCGCCCATTTGAGTGATTTTCTTCCTTTTAGACCATGCAATAATTCAAAAGAAATATACATGAACATATTAAAAGCATAATAAACAGTTACTTACAGATTTATGTTTCCTAGAATTTGAATCTCCGCCAATCTTCCAATTTGGGAGCAATTTATTTTCCAGGACCTACAAATAAACAGAAATCAGTTTACAATTGGCAATCTTAGTTAAATGAAACATATTTATAAAACATAATGTTTTGAACATATTTTCGAAAAACTCGAAGTAGGTCGATTATATGGAGGAAGGACTCTCAACCATAAAGGTGCGTTTCCAATGCCAGCTTGGAGTGGAGTATGTTGAAGCTGACTCTGGCACTTGTTTCCAATGCCAGAGTGGATTGGTTTTACATCCACCTGAATCATTTTTGAGTATCAAAATTATATAATTTTTCTTAATACAATAACCATATTTGTATTATAATACCTTTAGTACATTACAATATATGAAGACTAAATACTTTTTTCCATTTTTAACTAATTTTATTAAACAAAAAAATACAAAAATTTGTCGCATATTTCGAACGATCTCGTCGCAGCCACCTGTTGGAATCGTTCTGAAAAACATCGTATTGCCACTTCAGCGTGAAAATAGAAATAGATCCTATTTTCAATCCACGCTGGGCCCAGATTGCACGAAAGGCACATATGGCGGAGTGCGTGCGTGTGAAACGAGCGGAACATGTAAGCCAATCCAATCCACTCCAAACAGGCATTGGAAACGCGCCTTAAATCTCGCTTCTCGGATTTTACAGGAAAACTGAAAATAATAATATAAAAAATCTCGTATTAAAAAATTTTGCTCCACAGTTCTATAAAATTTTTAAGCGACTACTGCACTGATTTTGTTTGTCAACAATCCAATGCGCAATTTCTCAAGTACCTTATTTTGAAACTTGAAATTTTATTACAAAAATAGTGTTTTTCACTTCGAGAAAATAAATAAACAAAACCTAAATTTCACTTACCTGAAAAATGAAAAGCTTTTGTCCGCTGGAGAATAGTAATTAAGACAATTGCAAATAAAACACTTAATATTTTCACATTAATATTATTATATGTATTGAATACGACGATGTCACTTTCCAATACTTTTATCATCACTGCACAGCACTTCTTTTTCTATTATTTTCAACTACTTATTCCATTTTTTCGACAAAAACACTATAAAATTCAATGAAATTACAAAGGTTTAACACCAACTATATAGTTTGCTTACAAACACCAGCTGTGACAAGGATTTTTCATTGATAAAAAACGAGTTATAGTTCAATACCAGTTGGCTTCTGCGCCTGAAACTGAAAAATGGGTGTGAACCAAGTTGAAATCGGGAGGAGTTTTCTGTTGTACAAGCCCATTCATTTCCTGTTTAATCAATCGAAATCGAAGGAAGTTCAAAAAAAATTATGCCGAAGAGTATTTCTCAATTTATTCAATCAATAGAGAGTAAAATTCTAATTTAGAAATTTAATTTTATGCGTCATAAAATAAAATGTGGGCCTGCGCCGCTGATTTGCGCCTAGAAAAGGGAAATTTGTTAACCATTCACACGTGAGTACGCTCATGTGGCTGCTGTGCCTCTATATATATACGGAGTTTAGATAAGAGGCCCTATCCTTTTCTCTATGATCTTAGGTTATCACTTATAAATACGTACATAAGGGCGACGCTCACTGGATTCTTCCAATTGTGCTCCAAAGACTTTTATGCTAAAACGTTGCTGTACAATGAAGTACATACATATTACACTTGGAACGCAGCGCAAACACAGTTCCAAAGACGGAAGCGAAGCACGATTGTTAGTGAATACGCCGGAATACGTTCGATGGATGCTTAAGGGCGCGTTTACAGTGCTCATTCAAACAACGCCGAATGCTTCTATTTACGGTTGCTGCTTCACACAATCAGAGTACCGATGTCATTCCAATCACTGCGTTCCGTGGATCGCGTATTGTGACTGTCATATTGCGAGGTGTGTTTCAAGCTATGCTTATTCGAAGACGATCAGCGTTAGAATACAGCGCTAACAGAAGCTGCACTGACAAACTTGCCAAATCAAATACGCTCACTCTTCGCGTTCGCTTTGCCCACATGCGCAGCATATGATCCAAAGTCGCTTTGGCAAAATCAAAAAGAAAGCCTTAGCGAACACATTTTACGGCGGAAACGAACCGGAAACTAAATAAGGAATATGACGAAGACATCTTCAACGAAGCGCCCTGTCACTTGAAGATAGACATGGGTGATATTTCACGTCACGTTGACAAAATCACTGCGACTCGACTTACCGTGACAGCGATTGTGACTCATGGAATGAAACTAACGTTACTTTGTCACTTCCAGTTCGCTCTTATTTTAATTAAAAACAAAATGACATACATATATGAGCTTCACATGTATGGCGAAAATCAAAGAAGTCTTTAAGCCGGTGAACAAAAACTTGCTTGCGACACGGTGATGCAACAGAAAGCGACTGAAAAAGTCATACTTGTTTTCCTTGATGCGAGTTACTGACAAAACATTTCTCATGAATTTGATTCTCACCGAAATTCGCATGCAGCACGGAATTGCGCTCGCAGTTGTGTTATCTGACGTCATTCGATGGTGGACGCAGGCTACATTTAGCACAGAAACTGCCGCTAAATATAAATCAAGTCGAAACGCCAATTTCCAACATTGGAAAAATTCCGGCATGGCCATTTTGTTGGAGAAATGTAAAATCATCGTTTGGACGAATGTACGATGGCGAACAGAAAATCACTGGAAGCACATGATTGTACATTGCCCGATTTCAGAGGCCATAACCAGCTAATGGTAGGAGCTCTAATAATTCTTGCTGGCCATTTTCGTTAATCCTTGCCAGTCATTCCATGATCCACCCACTGATGAATAAAATGCTAGCCTGAAAGCATCCAGTCTATGGAGGCACGTAAAGAAAGTAACTGTTATGGATGATCCTGGCACCTTTGCCTTTGTGGCGCCAAAGCATGCAATAGTTTAGTTATTGATGGTACCATTGAATTGATAGACCAGGAATGGACCATAGCCAGAAAAGTCGAAGAAAAATATGCAAATTTTTTTTGATAGTGTTAGTACGCTTATATGTGGTTGTAATTTCAAAGCGAAGGGGTGTTATTTTAACAGTGAGCGCGGATTTTTATAATGTGATATAATAATACAAAATTTTTGTAATCATATTAAATTTCATGCGCAAAGTAATGAACACTAACTTGTGAATGTTAGTACGTAAAAGATCATTCAATAACTTTTTTTTTGCTACCAAGATCATTCAATAACTTTCAGTAAAAACGTCAAATTTTGATGTGGACTATAAACTAAACATACAAAATTTAACAAATGTTCACAAAAATATACAAAAATTAATAATTTATTAGTGACTAATAATTTAACAAAATACTATAAATAAACAAATGTGAAGAAAAATTAACAATTGTCAAAGATTAAATGCAAACATGAATTTGACGGTTTTCAGATCTCTACTGAACTAAAACAGTAAGATTTTTGAGTACGGGATCAAACCTATTAATTTACACTTACCCCTCGAAAAACTACTTCACTGATTTCCGATTGCACGAGGAGTAAACTTTATACTCTATTTACTATCCCTACATCAAAACCCCCTGGATGTAGTGGTCTTGACAAGCCATGAAGCAGATTTTGCCTATGTGTGTGTAAGGGCCGTCGTCTCTCGATATTCCGCGTAGTGAAGTACGAGAAATTCATCGCGTTTGTTATTTCGTCCGCGAATTTCATGTAATTTAAGTGTTTAAAATGGTTATTTTATATAAAATTTATGATGAGTGCTATTATTAAAGTATTTTTAATAAATATAAAACAAAGTCTTAATCGAAAAATCCGCCAAACGCGCACAAAATCGGATTTTGTCGACGATATGAATTTTGATGTTTGTTGTTTTGTCGGTAAAGAAACGCAAATATTTATTAAACTTAGTGTTTGTGATTCTAAAATAGTGAAATAATATTTTTATTAATAATGACATAATAAAATAACAATTTATTGTGATGGTTTGAATATAAAGTAAATTATAGTAATATATAAATTGCTAAAAAAAAATTATTTTTATATGCTGAACTTGTGAAAATATGTAACAATTTAAATAAAACGTTTATAAATGATTTATGTAAATTTCCATTTTTTATAATAAAGGAAACTTGAAATATAATAAAAAGTGTTTTTTTATTTAATTTTTCAGGTACAAAAATTGTTAACATTTTATATATATATTTTATAATTTTAATTTTTTTATTATTTTTTTGTTGATTTCCCTTGTTATTGTTTTATATATCGTATATTTGGTTGTTGTTTTGTTAATTTGTAAATAACGCAATTTTCTCATTCAATTTTTATATATGTGAATTTTTTTCCTATATAATTTAATTTTATTCCACTTTTCTGTATATAAATATATTTTAATACTTATTTCTATATAATTGTATTCATTTTTGTATATAAAAAATATCATAAAATGAATAACAAAGTGATTTTAGTATAAAATATTTGCGTTTTTCAAAATTCCCGCAATGAAAATTTCATTTCTCGTATGAAATTTCATATTCTTCGATGTGGCAACCGGCCCTCTAATGCTAAGGGTGTGGTAGTAGAAAACTCTGGTTCATGGCTTGTATTACTACCACATCCAGGGGGTTTTGGTACGCTGATGGAGAAAACTATTTGCTTATCGTAACTTAGTTTCAAAGACGAATTCTTTTTCTTAGGGACTAATCTAGAACTACTTCCTGAATCTAGACCTAATCTTTATTACTCCGCTCGTTAGTCTTGGTTCCTCTCTGCTTTTCCTGGCTGTACCTCTTCCGTTGGTTTTGCAGGCGTTGAATCTCGCGACTCAATCGTACGTAGCTCAAGCCGTCCGTTCTGGCCCACAGCGATCAGATGAAGTCTCCAGATTTCCTCAATTGCCCTGCGGTTATTTGGATCCACCCCAGTCCTGTACTTTGGTGCTGGAATCTCTTTCCTCGGAGGTGCCTTCTCTCGGGGTCTATTACTCTGCCTTACCCGGTACTCCGTTAGGCTTATCGGTCTGGGGTCCGCCCTTGGGACTCTCAGTGGCAGTGCCTCTGCTAGGGTCGACCGACCGTGATACCTTGCGAATTTAAACCCCATCGGATAGGTTACGAAAACCATTTTCGTAAAAACCGGAGTCTGATAGGTTTCTGGAACCGTGTTCAGGCAGTGACTGTGCGTGCCATTCTCTACTTACGTTGTGCTGGTTAACGATCCCTTACGGACAGATCTTGGTATAGCGAATTCTTCTTTCTAGAGTGGTCTCCTTGGCTATCAAGTCTTCTTCCTAGAGTGGTCTTCTCGGCTGCAAAGTCTTCTTCCTAGAGTGGTCTTCTCGGCTGTACAATCTTCTTCCTAGAGTGGTGTCCTCCGGTTGCAAGTTCGTCTTCGATCCAAGGACGTCCGTTCGTCTTTTTCGGATATATGAGGGTACTTTTAAGGCAGTTTTCATGTCCTTCTTGGTTTTCCTGCTGATGGTTTCCTGTAGAAGTGTTTGCGGTGTGTCGTTGGTGGTACTTTAGAGTTATAGTACCTTGTTAGAGGGGTTTTTGGGTCATAACATAACGTTCTCGACCAACATTGGCGTCCAATTGCAACAAGACGCTTAATCCAAAACTTTTACTAAGCACCTTCTAGCCATTGGAAACGGTCAAGAAACTTGTGGACAAAATTCCTGTCGATCCTATAACAAAGAGGATATCATTTCAGCCGAATTTTCGTGAATTGGAATCGGGCAATCGTTTAGCACTAGTCATTACTGGATTAAATTTAGAAAATGCATGCCTTTCACACGGTCAGTTGTATTGTGCTTGATCTAGAGTTGGAACATCAAAAAATCTTTATACAGGGTGTCCCAAAAAGTAGTGAAAAGCTGAAGCCCAGGGACAGAACAACCCAAGACAGACCCGAATAACCTCTATGAATGTTCTACGATTTTTCGTAGTTTGGGAGTTATGACTGCTTTAAGTTTTTCTTACCAGTTTCTGACCTTCAAGACATTTTTTGTACAGTGATATCAATAGCATAGATGTAGGGTTGATTTTTTTTCTCACTTAGCTCAAAACATGACTAGACAAACACAATCATCACCCTTGTCTTCAGATGTAAACACAGATCAACAAAAACAAAGTAATCCCTCGAAGCGAAGAAGAAAAGATTTTCAAAAATTTTTCAAGACTTTTTAACACTCGTGTTCTTTTAACTCAGATCGGTCAGAAAGCTGAACACGTATAATAGCTCAAAATCTCTTTTGTGATTTATTTTTGTGTTTCAATTATTCGATCTTAACTGTTCGTGCTCCTAGCAGATTAACTGACAATGCCTTTCAAACCACGTGATTATGCAGAAATGTATTATTATGGATTAGCTGGGGCAGTCGCTACTCGAGCGTCTATATTGTATTGGGATCCTGTTGTCCGTAGAGGCGGGCCTCAAATAAAAAAAAGTGGAAATACAATAATAATAAATACAATTATTGGACTGGACTGGATGTGGTTGAGGTAATGGAGTGGGAATTGAGGGAAATTAGGATTCATTAGAGAAGAGATATAGTAGAAGAAGTGAAAGAACTTCACTACTTAGGCTAAATGGTGGACAGGATCAATCGGGATGAGGCACACATTATATTCTTAAGGAAAAAAGCAAGAGGGTGACTGGGCGAAGTTTTGAGTTTAGAAGAAAGGAGGTTAGAAGAAAACTAGGACGGAAGAATGAGGCTCTTTGATACACTCGTTGGAAGCCCACTGTCCTACGGTTCGGAAATTTAGGGGTAGTAGGAAACACAGGAAGGGGAAAAAGTACATGAGAGGTATCTTACATGGTGCCTCAGGTTAGACAGGTCTACCCTAGCGCACACACTGCTGGAGGAAACCGAGAGGGAGAAACTCGCAGTGAGAATTCTATCAAGGGTGGTGAAGTTTGACGAGAAGTGGCGTAAACTTGTGGAAGGAAGGGAAATGAGTCGAGGGCGTATAAGTGTTTGTTGCGGAGGAAGAGCAGATGTGTAGAGTGTGTGGCATAGAAAAGCAACCTCTAAGGCACGTCTTTGAGGAACGAGAGGTGATAGGAGTTAATGAAATACATCGGAAAGAGATGTTAGGGAAAGGGATGAGGGATAATCGGTCGGCACTGCGTGGAGTAATTTATAAAAGCAGAATACATATTTTGAACTACAATGAATGACCTCTTCTTTTAGTAATTCAGCATGTACACCCTTCTAGTTATTGGATGAGGTTCATTCCTTTATTAAAAATAGAAATAAATATTAAGCTATTACACTTCCCCTTATACCATATAAACTACTCTGTCTATATCTACTCCTTATCATGTAAGTTTAGAACAAATTTATATAAATCAGTTGTTGATCAATATTCATAAAATGATTCAATGATTCAATTAAATTATAACAAAAATGAAAAAAATCATCCTTAGCTGATCCTCACCAAGGAAAGTGTGACAGTGATTGTGCCTTTGTGAACGGCTACCTACGACTTTGATATGGACGTGAAAAAAATTATAAAGGAGGTCAAAAAGCGGAGGTGTTTACAAAAACGAAAATATTATAGAATATCTTTGTCAAAAATTGCAGCTGCAATGAAAAAACAAGTATGTGTACTATTGTTTATTATAGGCACATAAAATGTTTATATCTAACTTAAAAAGTCTGTTTTCATAACATTTCGCTTAAAAAATTTCTCTAAAGTAATCACGGAAAGTTAACACTGAATAATTTGATCCGTGTGTAATATATGTCTGTTAAATTAATAAACAGGGTCAAAATGCTCACCATATTGAAGTATAAGCACCGTCCAATATTCCATGAGAACAAAGATAATAAAGAACACTGAAAAGGTGCCTGCTTAGTGATAAGACGCCAGACAACAACATTATGTCGCACAGCGGCAAAACCCGTTCGACATCATTAGTTGCGACGGTCATTAGTGTAGTGTGACTTTACTTTTGCAGGCTGACTTTTGCAGGCTGCCTGGGGGAGATAAGGTTGGCGGTTTTTTTCCAACTACGTCTTGCTCCAATGAATCAAATTTGACAGAAGCGAGCCAAACAGCACAATGTGTTCTGTCATAAATCCGTGAGGATAATGACATTGAATTAATAGACCAGTAATGGCCCTAACGTATTCATATAGATGAATCATGAAAGTACAAAAGTATGCGTTATCACTCAAACACTGATGTAAAGTACAGCTAGTCAAATTCTCTCATCTATTGGGAAAATTCTCGTGTGAGTGCCCCATCCTTTGGAGTATTTCCCATGTGTTTTTAGTTTGCCTTTGTATTGTTGTGGTACAGCCAGTCAAATCAATAGTATTTGTGTGGTACAGCTATGGAAATTACCATTTTTATTAATAGCCATATAAGTGTCGCAAGCGTGTTGGTATTTATGAATGAAATTCACGCTTCTTATTGGCTTGGGCGTCGAGTATTAGTAACACACAAATATATTCAAATTCATGATGTAGGGGTAGTAAATAGAGTATAAAGTTTACTCCACGTGCAATCGGAAATCAGTGAAGTAGTTGTTCGAGGGGTAAGTATAAATTAATAGGTTTGGTCAAGTACTCGAAAATCTTACTGTTTTAGTTCAGTAGAGATCTGAAAACCGTCAAATTCATATTTGCATTTAATCTTTGACAATTGTTAATTTTACTTCAAATTTGTTTATTTATAGGTATTTTGTTAAATTATTAGTCACTAATAAATTATTCATTTTTGTATATTTTTGTGAACATTTTTTAAATTTTTATTTTTTATAGTCCACATAAAAATTTGACGTTTTTACTGAAAGTTATTGAATAATCTTGGTAGCAAAATTTGACAGTTCTTAGAATTTTACGTATTAAAATTTACAAGTTAATAATTTTTATCAGTCAATCCACAAGTGTTCGTTATTTTGCGCATGAAATTTAATATTGTTGTTGCAGTGGATTGAGTTAAGTAAACCAAAATATATAAAGTTACTGTCTATTTATTTAAGTAAATTAAAATATACAAAATCAGATCAACTTTAGTTATTCTACTTGCGTGACACTTTATAACGGACCATGTGCGTGAGAGAAAAAGAAGAGTAAAAGACTTACACTAAAATATATGAAGTTGGGTTCGACACAAAATTGAAATCGAAGTGGTTGCGTACTGCGTATACTGATATAGCGCCAATTTCGAATTGTTGTATTCCAATACTTCCTCTGAACAATTGAATAGATTGGCATTTTTTCTGAATGTCTCTAATTACTTCGGCCCGATAGGTTTTGTCATCATGTCAGCTAGCATTGTCTCAGTTGGACAATAATTCAGCTCTATCACTCCTTTCTCTAGAAGGTCCTTTACGAAATGGTATTTTGTAGCAATTTGTTTGGTCCTATTGCTATATTGATCGTTGACCACCAGTTTAATACAGCTCTGGTTGTCTTGGAACATAACGATCGGTTCCACTAATTTTTCGCCAAAGTCTTCCATTAATCTTTTAATCCATACGGCCTCCTGGCTTGCTTCAGAAAGGGCGACGTATTCTGCTTCAGTACTGGATAATGACACACATGTTTGTTTTCTGCATGCCCACGATATTGCACAACCATTGAGCAAGAATATAAATCCACTATTGGATTTTCTGCCCAATCTGCGTCAGCATACCCAATTAATTTTCCTTTGGTTTGTGATAATCCTCCTAGTTTTAATTTCAGCTCTTTGGATCCTTTTAAATACTGTACCACTCTTTTTAATTCTATCCAGTCGTTCTTTGATGGATTTTTGTTCTTCTGACTTAAAATTGCCACACTGCTACTTATATCAGTTCTAGTGTTTACTGATAGGTATAATAAAGCTCCAATCAGTCTTTGATATTGTAGGTTATCCACGGGGATGGCTTCACTATCCTGTTGTCTTTTTATATATCCAATATCAAGAGATACTTGAGATTTTTGCATCTTCTAACCCAAATTTGTTTAATATTTCTTCTATATATGGTTTGATGAATACGAAATATTCCATCGACATCTTGCTCCACTGTAACTCCCACGTAATTGGATAGTTCTCCTAAATTAGTCAAATCGAATTCCGTTTGGAGTTTTTTAGCAGTAACTGTGATTCAATTCATCTTCGTGCTTGCCAACAACATGTCATCAACGTGTACTATAATGTATATTGCACCTTCTCTGGTCTTCTTGATGAACAAGCATCTGTCGGCAGTGCTGACTTTGAATCCATAATTTTTGAGTGTGCAATCTAGCTTTTTATTCCAAGTCCTGGCTGCTTGTTTCAATCCATAAATACTCTTAAGTAGCTTGCACGCTACATTTCTGTAATCTGCTCTTGCATAACCTTCGGGTTGTTTCATATAAATAGTTTCTTCTAGATTTCCATTCAAAAATGCTGTTTTTGCATCATAATGTTGTATATGCATTTTTCTTTCTCCTGCTATTGCTAGAAGCGTACGAAAAGTGACTGGTCGTACCACTGGTGAAAACACTTCATTATAATCAGATCCAAGCCGTTGGCTGAACCCTTGGGCGACGAGTCGTGCTTTGTACTTTACCTCATTACTACCTGGAATTTGCTTCCGTTTGAAAATCCACTTGCGCCCTACAATTCTCCTGTCTTTTAGAATTTCATCTAGTATCCATGTATGATTATCGATTAATGACCTTATCCCATCATCCGTGGCATGGATCCATAAATTTTTATCTGTTCCGGAAAGTGCCTCTTCCCTACTTTTTGGTTCTAGACTCCCTTTTGCGATTTTTGCTGATGGTTGATACCTGTCTGGTGCCTTACCCTTGGTTGTTCTTTCAGATATTCTGGATTGAAGATTTCTCAGGTGTTCTGGATCCCCTTCGAATTCATAAATTTCATCTACATCATAAAATGATATGTCTTCTGACTCGAGTGCGCTGTTATCAATCGTAACAACATTATCATCAGCGCTTTGATGAATGAATTCTTCCTCTTGATCTGCATTGGCTTCTGTATCTATATTGGTGTCCTTAGCTTCTTTAATTGGCACCCCATCTAGCTCTATTTCACTATTTTCAAGCTGCAATTGGTCCTTTTCTTTTGCTATCTTTTGGTCACTTGGATTGGTTTTCTTCTTTTGTGCATTTATTGTAGTTTGGTGGTTTTGTTCATTGTCAATGAAGTTCACATCTGGGCTCAACTTGATCTTGTTTGTCTTCAAGTCTAATATTCTGTACCCTTTAGATTCTTCCGAGTAACCAACAAATACCATTGGAACAGCCTTTACATCGAATTTCTGACGCTGTTCTTTTGGAATATGCACATAGCCTGTCATTCCAAACACCTGCAAGTTACTGACATTCGCCCTTTTGCCATTCCATAGTTCATAGGCACTTTGGTTTGTTGCTCTTGTAGGTATAAGGTTCTGTAGATAATTTGCTGTGTTAAGAGCCTCTGCCCAGTATTTCTTATCCAATTTGGCATCAATAAGCATCGTTAATGCTGCTTCAACGAGTGTCCTGTTCTTGCATTCAGCTGTACCGTTCTGTTCCGGTGTGTATGGGATTGTGTACTGAGATTTTTTGCCTTAATTTTTATACATCTGTTTTAATTCTTTATTGACGTACTCTTTTCCATTATCTGATCTGATTACCTTTGGTTTTGCCAAATTTATTATGCACCATACATATATATTCCTTCATAAAACCTGTCACTTCTGATTTATTATTTAGAAAATAAACAACTGTGTATCTACTATAATCATCAATCACAGTCGTGAAGTATGTTTTTCCACTGGGCGTCGTATACTTCATTGGACCGCATAAATCTGTATGCACTAGGTCCAGGACTTTGTTAGACTTAGTGACTGAATCTTGTGGGAATGGCTTTCTCGATGATTTTCCTTTTAAGCAGCTCTCACATTTTTCTTTAACTCCACAATCTTTTATAGTTATGCCTGTAGCCAGACAATTTTTTGTAAGCTTTTCGATTCCTCTGATGTGAAGATGACCAAAGCGTTTGTGCCAAGTGTGTTGGCAATCCTTTGTATGTTTCTGGACTGATGTCATCATAGCCATATCTGGGTGCCTCAAAACATTTAAATTCTTCAGTACTTTACCCACTATGAATTCTTTGTTGTCTTTGAGAATTTCGCATTCGTTGGTATTGAATAACACTGTGAATCCTTTATCTGTTATTCCCTTTACCGAAATTAGATTTTCCTTTAAGTTTGGTACATGAAGTACGTTTGTGAGTAGTAAGCTTACTTCCTGATTATTTGTATCTTGATATATTAATTTGCCCGAACCGTATCCGATGACTTCTGCACCAATCCCATTTGCTAATATCACATCTGGCATCGGGTTTTCTGTATATTCTGTGAAAAAGTTTTTGTCATTTGTCATATGACATGTTGCACCAGAATCTATATACCGCGCACTTTTGCCAGTGCGATGCCCCATTTTGAAACATAAATGGACTGTATTTTCTTCACTTACTACTTGATTGGCCATTTGTTTACTAGTATTCTTATCTCTTTTAGTCTTCCACGCTTGATATTTTTCACACTGTTGCTTAAAATGTCCACTTTTCTTGCAAAAGAAACAATTGACAACCTTATTCTGATTACCTTGTGATTGTTTTTGACGTTGTACAATCTTTAATGCTGTGTCATTATTAGTATTGCTTCCTTTTCTTCTTTTGAATTCATCAATCAGCTTTCCTTTCACTAAATTGATTGTCAATTATTGTTCGGGACGAGTCTCGAGTGCCTTTGTAAGCGTTTCGTACGATTCTGGAATCAGTGTCACGACTAAATGGTCCTTTAATTCCTCTCCCAGTGCAGTTAACTTGTCTACGAGATTTGACATGGTAATTATATGTTCTTCCATATCTCCACCTTCTGAAAGTTTCAAGCCGCAAATTTGTCTCAATAAATAAACTTTAGACGTTAAGGTAGATTTTTCGTGGTAATTTTCTAAAGCTGTCCAAACCTCTTTTGCAGTTTTCTGCATACGAATATGTATTATTTGGGAATCTTCGACGAATAGACCTAACGTAGCACGTGCTTTGTCATCCTTCTTTGCCCATTCGGTTGCTTCAGCTGGATCTTTTGGTTTATCAGTGGAAATTACTGTCCATAAATCCTCATGAATCAACAATAATTCCATTTTGTACTTCCAAATCTGGTAATTGTCGTTGTTTAGCTTAGTGACGCTAACCTTAGCAACATCCGCCATGTTTCACCTCCAAAATTTACCGCGTGGTTGGAACTTGATTATAATAAATTCGTGGTTTGCCTTAAAATGTGTCAAACTGGGATATATCCTGGACCCAAAACCTGTTGTTGCAGTGGATTTAGTTTAGTAAACCAAAATATATAAAGTGACTGTCGATTTATTTGAGTAAATTAAAATATACAAAATCGGATCAACTTTAGTTATTCTACTTGCGTGACACTTTATAACGGACCAAGTGAGTGAGAGAAAAAGAAGAGTTAAAGACTTACACTAAAAAATATGAAGTTAGGTTCGACGCACAATTGAAATCGAAGTGGTTGCGTACTGCGTATACTGATATAGCGCCAATTTCGAATTGTTGTATTCCAACAAATATGATTACAAAATTTTGTATTATTAGTTGCGTTCCTTTCGCATTGCTCTGCTCACGATCATTGCTCATGACGAAAGGAACGCACAAAATTCAATTGTCAAAGGTTGGCTAACATGTCGACGTTTTGACATTTGAATTTTGCGTAAAATGTGGGCAAGACAAACCAAACATCAATCAATGGCATAATTAAATAAGGTTAATGTTGCAAAAAAGGAAAACCAAGCATTACACAATAAGTTATGTTGCATATTATGTTGTTCTTGTTCCATTTTTTGTAGTTTAACATTAAATACGTTGACAGATTATAAAGTCCACCAACCTTGAAAACAACAGATACAGTCCCGACCAACATTTTTGTCGTGAGCAGTGCTCTTGCTCACGTTTTAAAACGTGTGCAAGATTGCACACATTTTGTTGTTGCTTCCCATGTAAATGCTGATCTGCTCATGAGCAAACCAGCGAAAGGAACGCAAATATTATATCACATCATAAAAATCGGCGCTCACTGTTAAAATAATGCACCTTTGCTTTTTGCTACGCCTTTGCTTTGTACTAACACTATGAAACAAAATTTGCATATTTTGCTTCGACTTTTCTGGCTATGGTCCATTCCTGGTCTACTAATTCAATGGATAATGATTACATTTTAAAATTAAAATAAATGAACATTCACGGCATTCATTTGTCCTTTTTGAATTGTATGCTGTACACTGTTTAATATATACCGAACTGTGGTAGGAGACATCCGATAATATTCAAAAAACCATTCTTCGTCTTCGTACAGTCATATATATGTTGAAATTCACCAACGGTAGATCTTGATTCGTAAACTTTATGTACATAACACTTCTTTAAAATATTGGTTCATGAAGTATACGTTTACCAACAATATAAACTCTTCACGGACAGATAACGCCATGATTCACATTCCAGCGTGAAAACCGAACGCAAAAGTTAGTGAAAATTATTTTCGAAATAAACGCGCTTACAAACGCGTGTAAACTAGGGTTCACATCTGTGAAAGAAATCGCGGAATCCAGCTAGCCAAAATTCGGTACAATTCACAAACCCAATCATAAAATATCATTTTTGTTTGACTCTCGTGAGGTGAAGTTGTAAATACGGGTTTTATGATTTTCGTAAATTTGAAAATTTCGTGTATTAATATCGAAATTTATGTTGTAGTTGCATTCTCTAGCAGATAATTAATGTCCCCTGATAGATTTAAACCCACAAAAATGGTTAAAACTCAAAAAACAAGAGATGTTACTCGTTCAACATCCACGACCAGAATGATGAATGTGACACTCCGAATCATTCGGACACACACACACTAAGAAAACGAAATCTCGGAATCCACATCGGGATATTGATTTCTGGTCGACTGGCCACTCCTCTCTTCCACTCACCTTACCATCACTCTCCTGGATTTCGCGATTTCATTCACAGATGTGAACCCTCGCTAAAAACACGCGGACTAACAAACTACTGCCTGTTATGCTTGGTTTTTCACTTGCTGTTGTTCCCCACAATTTTTACACCTTTGCAGAGAAAAACCTTGCATACGTTCGGCAGGTACACTTTTAGGTTAACACATAGCTTTGGGCGAAATGCAATTTATTCAACAATTACAAGTTTATTGTACAAGACCTAATATTCTCTAAATACTAACAAATTTCCTTTTATTTCTTACTAATACATGACTTTCCTATCTTACATAATTATTTTAGGTGTTCGAAGGAGGCGGCGTACTACTTCCATCTGATGGCTTCTTGTATCCCCTGGCTAGACGCTTCTCTTTTCGGTACCGCAGTCGCTCGTTGTGGAGTCTCTGTAATTCCTGGCTCAACTTCGCTCTTTGTTGACTTCCCACCGCCAACAATAGTTCTCTCCTGGCCTCTGCAATCAGTCGCCTGAACTTCGCTTCTAACCCCGGAGTCTTTCTCTTTACTGACACCTCAGTCTTCTCTAGTGGCACCGCTTTCGCCTGTTCCAGGTGCCCCTTCTGCCTGGCTCGGTATTCCTCTATCGTTAACGGCCTCGGTCCCGCTCGTGGATCCCTTTGAATTGCTTGACGTAGGGGGTCGTCTCCCATTGCTTGCATACTATTTAAAAGGTTTAATGCCCATGAGGTTCTTACGAACCGTAGTTGGGACCTCGACGGTGAATGTAGGATTCATCCGCTCTCTTTTGATTTATTAGTTAACCTCACCTTAATTCGGCTGTTGAAGTCTTCTCGTCAGCTTGTTTCTGAAGTCTTCTCGTCAGGTCTTCTACTTTCAGCTTGGTGGCGAAGTCTTCTCGTCAGGTCTTCTACTTTCAGCTTGGTGGCGAAGTCTTCTTGTCAGGTCTTCTACTTTCAGCTTGGTGGCGAAGTCTTCTTGTCAGGTCTTCTACTTTCAGCTTGGTGGCGAAGTCTTCTTGTCAGGTCTTCTACTTTCAGCTTGGTGGCGAAGTCTTCTTGTCAGGTCTTCTACTTTCAGCTTGGCGGCGAAGTCTTCTTGTCAGGTCTTCTACTTTCAGCTTGGTGGCGAAGTCTTCTTGTCAGGTCTTCTACTTTCAGCTTGGTGGCGAAGTCTTCTTGTCAGGTCTTCTACTTTCAGCTTGGTGGCGAAGTCTTCCTTTCAGCCCGTTCAGTCCGTGTGTATTACCCAGGTCACACCTATGGTAATTGATGCCTTCGACCGACTTTCTGTGGATATTTCCTCGATATTTATCGGGAAATTTTCTGTCGATTTTACAGAATTTTCCGATCAATGTCCAATCGGTGGTCATTGATCGTTTTGTTTACATCGTTGCCGGTTTGCGTTTCCGCTCTATGGTGGCGCCATCTAGTGGTTGCTGGTGGCTGCGAGTAACTCGCGCTGACGCGATCATTTATGGCACTGCATTATCGGTGCCATAATTGGCTCTGCGTTATCATTATCAGAATGTTGTCACCACGTTGTTTTTTGACAGGTGGTGACAATATGGCGACAACAATGGAGGCCGTCTCTTCGTAAGTATTTTTATTTAGTTATGTTTTATTGTTTGCTTTCCTGTTTTAGGGGTTCTGCTATGGGAGGGTCATCACATTCCTCCCTCTTTCGGAGCCTTTTCCCCGGAAAAGGATTGGTGGTGGTGCTTATATCTATCTATTAATAATTGGTTTGCTATCCTAGTGTACATTCTTCTTACAGACTTACAAACTTGGTTTACAAACTATTTTTGTTCGACATGTTATTCCAAAGTGTTCAGTAAACTTAGCGGTATCGGTAATGTTACAATGACTTAAATGGTTTGTTACAATGATTTCGCGGTTATTGGTGTATTTATTCTTTAATGACCTTCTTACAAACTTTTCTGTTTTCCTACTAACAGCTTACAAAATTTTATTACTTATTCTATACTTCATTATTTACTTTTATTATGTTTATTACTTTGCGTTTTCGGTTTATTATCGTTTTGCTATCAAAATTTGTAGTTTTTTAAGTATTTACTTAGATCGACCGGTCGGTGTCTCTTAGTGTTCAGGATCCCATGTTTCTCGGTGATTGGTGGTGATTGGTGGTCATTGTTGTCATCCCTGGTACTGAGGTTGGTCTTTGGTGCCCAATCCACGGAGGTCATCCTCTTCGAGTTTCCAGGTGGGTACTCGTAGGTGCGTCTACCAAATAGGTTAGTTTTTCTGCGGTCCGGTACGGTGAGTGGTTCTCCCGTCAAAGTTGTCTTTTCTAATTTTTCCCTCATTTTAGCAATCTCGGGCTTTAGTTTCTCGCGTTCTTCAATCAGCTGCCACAGCTGGTCGGCTTCTTCTAATGCTGCTTCCCAACTAGCTTGGGTCAATCCTAGGTCATCGACGGTCTCATTTGTGTTTCCTTGGTCTTTTGGCCTTGGAGCACTTAAGTTGCTTTTGTTACTTGTTGGTTTTAGATTAGGATGAACTTTTTTGTTATTTTTAGGGTTGAATTGGATGCGAATGTCCACCTCGTCCGGATCGCTGTTAATGGTGATTATGATTTGTTGCACACTCTTCCCGGCCATCGCGTAGGAGTCTGGTAATTAGTTATAAGGAAAGTTTAGAATATCTGGTGCAGGAATTTTTTTTTTTTTTTTTTTTTTTTCTTTGCTTATTTCTATTGTTATATTATTTCTATTATTATGTTATTTCTATTATTATATTCTGTCTATTATTATTTAGCGTTGCTTCTATAGGATAGTGCTGTAAATGTCATTCTCTCTGCGTTATTCTCTCTCTTCTTTTTTTTTTTTTTTTTTTCTTGTTGTACCGCGTTTTATTGTTCGTTGGGGGTCGGTACGGTCGATGGGGGCCCTGGGTTTCGCGTGGCGTTCTCGTTCGCTGTTATTATCTGGTCCCTTCTGGGAATCGTCACGGGCATTGACACGATTTCAACCCGTCGGGGACTTGGTCGTGATGGTTGTGGGGGAGCGTGGTTTATGCAGTTTCTATAGTTGCGTATTATTACTATCGCGATGATAATAGTTAGTATAAATCCCGTTACTCCGGTCGTGGTGTGGATTTGGATCCTTTCGTGGCGGCGCTTCTCGTTTTCTTTTATCTCTGCGTCTAACTCTTCAATAGTTTCGCTGAGGTCTTTATAGTGATCATTTAGTGCCACTGGATGTATGATCTTCATTTCCTTCTTTTGTACTTTGGGAGGTGTTTTATATAGTCCGAAATCGATATTTGGTGGAGACCATTTTTCGGGTTGATGTACCATTATAGTATGCCCATCTGCTATTTGATAGGGTAGAGTGTATTCTGCCAGATGGTGGATACACTTATTTTTCAGTTCCAAGATGCCTAGTCCCAACAGCTGCGTGGTTTCCTCATGGACGTCGCACTGGCTTATTAATTGGGTCGGTTGTTGTACCCAATACAGCCAAGCGTTCTCGCGGTGCATCGGTGTTACTATTGGATGTACTGTGGTTAACATTCGGATTTTGCAGTTGCTTGGGATCTCCTCCGTTGACTTGAATAGTGCTGATATACACTCCGTATGTGTGGGTTTCGTCAGTACTGGGGCATTATGCTCGCATATACTGTAGGTTTCGTTTACGGTGGTGCACCCGATTTGGTAGTGCAGCTCAGTTAAACCGAAATTTTGTTGTGAACGGCTAGTATTGAAGAAGTATGTATATTCTATGTCATAGACATAGTATGTATTGTGTCCTGTGTCAATCGGAGTAGTGTATATACGATTGAGGGTGTATTGTTGCGTCTCGACTAGGGGGATCTTTATCTGTATGAGCGTTCCGTTCTGGCTTCCCTCATAATCTACTTTAGCTATTCGTTGTATCGTGATGGGGTCCATTATGGTGGTTCTACCCAGATACCTCTCGGATGCATTCAGGTATATGTTTAGGATTTGATGTGTTGGTATCAATAGTGGGCTCAACTCTCGTCTATTAAGTGTTTCTAGCGCCATGAAAAGGTCCGTTAATTCCCAATATATTTGTTGGAGCTCCGCCATTATGTACATGGTTAATTCGCTTATGTCCAATCGCATCTGTGTTATGCGAAGTTGATCCGTATGGTTCGCTAATTCCTCCATCCTTCCATTAAGGTTCTCCACCCTTTGCGCTAGCTTGGAGTGTCGTTCTTGCATCTCCGTGTTGGTTTCGCTCATAGCTTTCAATGTCGTTTTCATTATGGTCACTTGTTTTTTAGCCAAATCTAAGTTGGCTTGGTTGTCTTTTTCTAACTCGTTTAATTTTTGGTGTATGTTCTTGGAGTCATCGCTGTCCATAGTCCCGAATAGGGTTTTCATAACCTTTCCCCCTAAATTCACCAAACCTCTTCTTGACCGCTTATGAGGCGTTATGGTAACGTCTGCTTTGCTTATTAGGTTTCTTATTTGATCAACTCTCTTATTAATCTCGATTTGCCAATGTTGGCAAGTTGCTCCCCCCGCTAAACCGTTTGTACCGTTACATAATCGATGTATTGCTCTTTCACAGTTTTCCAGATAGCTTAGGTGCAAGTCCCATGTTGGGTTTGGTAACTGCGTAATGATGGTCCAGTGATCGTGGTAGGTTTGTACTTTCTTCAGTGGTTCGAACACTATGCCCTGGTGTCGTAGAGGGTGTACATCCACGGAGTTTGGTCGGGTCACCGTTATTCCCAGGCTTATTATTAGCACCAGTTGCATCATTCTGAAAGACAGAGAGAACGTGTTTAGTTGAACAGCTTTAGCCGGTTGTTGTGTACACGGCGCTTGCGTTTCCCTATCAGTATAGTGGTGTTGACCGGGCTGTTTATGTCTACGACCTTATACGGACCTAGCCAGTGTTGGACTAGCTTGTTTTTTCGCGCGGCGTTTCTCAGAAGTACTTGATCGCCTATATGTATCCTCACCGGATTTATCTTTCGATCATAATATTCCTTAGACTGGATTTTACCTTCTTCTAAGTTTCTTCGAGCCGTTTGGTAAGCTCTTTGTAGCTTGTTCCTTAGATGTAGGTAATAATTTTCATGGTCGTAGATAGGCTCGGGCTCCTTTTTCAAATTGTTAGGCAGGGGTGCTGAGAAACCGAATAGGCAGTCCATTGGTGTTAGTTTTGTGGTTGAATGCATACTGTTGTTTCTAACAAACATTGCCGCTCGTAGGTGCTCATCCCAGTTCGTCTGGTTATCATCAACAAAATTTCTCAAATAATCTACCAAAGGTCTGTGAGATCGTTCCAGTGCCCCGTTGGACTGGGGATGGTACGGCGTCGTTTCTAGTTTCCTGATTTTGAATATTTTACATACTTCTCGGAACATTTCTGAAGTAAAATTAGACCCTTGGTCTGTGATTAGTTTTTTTGGAATTCGGTACCGACTTATAATTTCTTCTACGAAAGCTTGCGCCACAGTTTTTGCTTCCATGTTTTGTAGAGGTACTACATCCATAAATCGGGTTAGGTCGTCCTCAAAACTCAGGATGTATTTATTTCCCTGGCTGGTTTCGGGAAATGGGCCCACTATATCCATGTACACTTTATCGAACGGTAGTCTTGCCGTGTCAGTTATTACCATTGGTTCTCTGTGTTCCCGGCTCAACTTATTTAGCTGACACTTTTTGCAACATTTTATATATTTGGCTATGTCTCTCCGCATACCCTTCCAATAGAATTCTCGTTTTAATCTTTGGTATGTCTTTTGTATTCCTTGATGCCCTCCGAACGGTGCATCGTGACAGTCAGCTAAGATAGTTTTTATGTCTTGTGGATCTGTCAACATTCTTATTTCCTTCTTTGGTGGTGGTTCTTCATCATCCCCTTGTTGATCTTCCTCTGTGGTGCGCCCTTCTGTTACCAAGGTGTCGTTCATGGTGGACATGTGTGCGGCCTGTTCTTTGGCTTGTCGGCGAGTCGTAACTAGTACTTCGTATGGAATTCTACTAAGAGCGTCCGCATTGTTATTCTTTTTCCCTTCTTTATATTTTATTTCGAATGTATAATCTGACAACTTGTGCCAGAGTCTCAGTATTCTACTTGTTGGGTCCTTAATTCGGATGGCTCCTCGTAAGGGCTTATGATCCGTGTATACGGTGAATGGTCGTCCGTACAGATAGCTTCGGTAGTTTTTTACGGCCCAAACTATAGCCAGTAACTCTCGCTCGATTGTAGAATAGTTTTTCTCTGCGGCGTTTAATGCTCTACTCGCGTAAGCAATGGGCTTTTCTTCATTCTCGGGTCCTTGTGCCAGCACAGCTCCTAGGGCCTCTCCGCTTGCATCCGTGTACAACTTAAAGGGCTCTTTGAAGTTAGGGTACCGAAGGACGGGAGGTGTAGTTAGTTTCTCTTTAAGTGTCCTGAACGCTTTCTCGCATTCGTCGTCCCACTTAAATTTTACATCTTTTCGTAATAGTTTGTTTATTGGTGCTGCTATTCTCGAGAAACCTTCTATAAACTTTCTGTAGTAATTTGCCAGGCCTAGAAAGGATTGTACTTGTCTTACTGTTTTTGGTACGGGGTAGTCCTTCACCTTTTGTATTAGGCTAGGATCTGGCGCTACTCCGTTGGTCCCGCACTTGTGTCCGAGATAGACGATTTCCCGCTTGAGAAAGTTGCACTTCTCTGGGTTTAATTTCAAGTTGTGTTCTCTCAATCTTTCTAAAATAGATCGCAGTTTTGCATGATGGTCTGCTAAGTTCCTCCCGTAGGTGACAATGTCGTCTAGGTATACGAAACAATGTAACCCCTGGAGCCCCGTTAGTACATGATTCATCAGCCTTTGAAATGTAGCTGGTGCCCCTTTCAGTCCGAAAGGCATTCTTTTGAAAGCGTAATGACCATAGGGTGTACTAAACGCTGTCTTATCCCGATCTTCAGCTTCCATTGCTATCTGATGGTAGCCACTGGCGAGGTCGAGTACAGAGAAGTAACGAGCATTTCCTAACTGATCTAGGATATCTTCGATCCTAGGTAGTGGATATGCATCGCCTTCTGTTACTTCGTTTAACTTTCTGTAGTCTACCACAATTCGCCATTTTTTCTGGCCATCAGGTCCTGGTTTCTTTGGGACTACTAGCAGAGGAGCGTTCCACTGGCTCCAGCTGGGTTCAACAATGTCATCTTTTAGCAATCTGTCTATTTCCTCAGTAATTATTCCTTTCTGCGTTTCCGGCAGTCTGTACATTTTACATTTTACTGGCACCTGATTTTCTTTGGTTCTTATTTCGTGCCGAACCGTTGTAGTGTGGCTTAGTTTTTCGCCTGGTATATGGAAGGTATCGTGAAATTCTTTTATAATCCCTTCGATTGACTTTTTCTCTTCACTGTTCAGATTTTCCTCTATGCGCACTATTCGCAGTAGGTCTTTTATTCGTGCGTTCTTCCCTTTACTGGTTTCGAGCACATCTGTCTGTATCCCGTAGTGTTCTTTTACTTCGGGAGAGTCCTTAGTGGTTAACTCATTGTTACACGTGTTGTATTTTTCTAAATTAATTGTTAAGTCGTTTATTTCGACCTCGTGATCGTTTACATTTAGTATGCTCATTTTAATTTTGCCATTGGTTGACTCGACCAGTGCGTTACAGAGGTAAATTCCTTGCTTGATTTCTTCTCCTATAGCGACATATTCTCCTGGAGTTGGTACTGGTATTTCGAGGAACTTCACCGTTCTTTGGGGTATCTGTATTTTTCTGCGTTCTCTTATGGTGACTTGCTCTGTATTTTTGAGGTAATCAGTCTGTCCATCCTCGTGGGTTTTTGGCGTTGTGACATTTTCACCTTCCGAGGCGTGCGAGCCTCGGTGGTCTAGGTGATCGTAGTCTGTGTACTCCTCAGCACTCGGACTCCCCATTCGCATCTGCCCAGGAGGGTTTTCTCGTTCCTTTTTCTCTGGTTCCCAGTCGAATAGGTATGATAAGTCCTGTGTTGTTTCATTGTCTTCCGTTGATGGTAGCGAAGCTTCCTGTCCGTACTTTATTTCCCCGTTCGGTTTGACGGAACACTCCGCAGTTTGCGAGCTGCGGTTACATAAGTGCTCGATTTCGATAGACGGTTTTTCCTGGCCAGTAGCTGCGTCGTTTGTTACTACATCAATGGATCGAGACTCGGTCTTGTACACGTCGCCTTGGTTCGCGAATGGAATGACGATTTCCTCTACCGTCTTGGTCGCCGGGAAAACAAGTCTTTTAGCTGGTCCTTCTACGTTGCAGTATTTACTTACAAAGTCATTCCCTATAATTCCCGTGATATTTGTAGGACTCAAATTTTTCACAATATGAAATTTGCAGGGATAGACTTGATTCGTCATTACTTGTCCCACAATCGTACCTTCAGATGTTATCTCTCCAGAGATAGTATTGAGAGTGACTCTTTCATTTTTGTTTACGTCCTTTAGTTTTACTTTGTTTATTTCGGAATGTTTAATCAAACATATCTCTGATCCAGTATCAATTATGAATTTCGATTTTCTTTCCTTAATAATGTCTAGTTGTAAGTTTATTATTGGCAGTGCCGGCATGGTTGTCCTGTTGTCGCACCTATACTCTTGCTCTATTATGGACGACTCGCGGTGCGCTCGGCCGTCCCTGTAGAGTTTTCCACTTCCCTTAGTTGGGTTTGTAGCTGTAGTTTTTCCCACCGTTCTCGTAGAAAACATGCATCTTCCGTGTGATTTGGTTTCAAACAAAAATTACATTCCTGGTTAATCCTGCTCGCCGTTGTCTGGTTAACTTGGTGGTGTTGATGGTTATTTCTTCCTGGTTGCGTGTTGTTATTCCTCCCGAAATTTCGCTGTGTGTTCTGGTTGCAGTTTCTGGTGGTATGACCGTACGCCCTGCAGGTGGAGCAGAAAGGAGTCATCTGCCGAGTTCGGCATTCTGCCATGATATGTCCCATTTTGTGACAGAAATTGCATTTTATCTGTCGTCTATCCGGTCTGTTCCGAGGTGTATTATGGTTGGGTGTATATCCGTTTGGCTGGAAATTCCTTGGTTGGCTCTGATTGGGTTGGCCTGTTGGATATCGGTTATAACCTGGATTTCTACCAGGTGTTGGTGGTGGGTTGTAAACGGGATTGTAGTTATGGTTGCTCATTGGAACGTGGGTAGGGACGCCTAGCCCCATTAGTGGTGTTGGTTCCCCCAGGGAGTTTTGCTGGGCAAGATTTTGCTGCATACATTGTTCCGTCTGCTCTAATCGTGTTATTTTCCTTTCCAATGCGTTCACGTTATTTTCTACATCTTGGAGTAGGTAAAACTTGTAGTTGGGGTTTATTATACCCATTTTAAAACAATGCAGGCCTACTTCCTCTATTTCGGCCTTCAGCCCATCTCCACCATCTGTGTATTGAGCAGCAGCTGCATTTTTACAGGCGTTAATAAGAGCCTTCACCCTGTGGAAATATCCTAATAAGGTTTCCGTTGGCAGTTGATGAACGTTCCTCAATTGGGTATTGAGGGTTATATATGATGTGCCTTGTAATAGGTTGGTTTTTAATGCAGTAAATATATCTTCCAGTGTGTCATTCGTCCCTGTTTGCACCACTTCCAATGCTCTTCCCCTCAAGCGTGTTGGTAATAGTCTCATGAACAGTATCTTATCCTGTATTTCGGTGAGCGTTTCATACCCCAGTCGTGCACAATTTATAAACTCGTTCACCTCATTAGACTTGCGTGGGCTATCTTCCCCTACCAGAATCGGTACGTTGTTATACAATATATTGTTCACTAAACTTATGTCAGCCATTTTATTTTCTTTGTCTTCTATGTCAGCCTGGTTGTCAGTAGACAATTTGTTTATACCTGGTAGCTCACTTTCCACAGTGTAAGTCCCCGGATAAGAGTTTGTTCTCACGTAACACCTTCCGTGCCGTAGTTTCACTATTTCTGATTGCAGAGTACCAATACCTTCTGTATTTCTTTGATCCTCAGCTTGCATGAGTGGCTGTTCGTTCACCACTACTGGATTTACGGGTCCTTGGTCAGGTAATGGATGTTCGCTATCTTGATTTGTTTGGTTTTCTTCTTCAATGTTTACTTTTGGTGACCCTACTGGTCCTTGGTCGGGTAATTGTTGTTCCCCTTCGCGAGGTGTCTGATGTTCTTCTGTAGAGTTGATTTCTAGTGATTCTACTTGTTGTTGATTAGCCAATTGTTGTTCTCCTTCTTGATGTGGAGCGTTGTCTTGATTGGCCAATTGCCCGTTAACGTTATTGTGTTCAAGTTCGGTTTCAAAATTATAAAACGAAAAAGTATCTATTCTTTGCATAAAGTTACTCAACCGTCTGTTTAGTGGTATCTTTGGCGTAGAATGTGCCATATATACATATTATTATTATAATTTTTTTTTTTCTTTCGTCTCTCTTTCGTTTTTTTCTTTTGTTTTTTCCTTTTTTTTTTTTTTTTTTTTTTTTTTTTTACAATTTCTCTTTTTGCATTGTGTACTTAATGTATTTATACAAGTGTTATTTCTTATTTCTAATACAAGTGCCAATCATTACCATTCCATACGAGTTTCATTTATATAATTACAATTTCGATCATACAATTTCCTTATACTCTTAAAGGCCAATTTTTCTTCTTTCTTTTCTCATATTATTGTAGTCTTAACATTAAAAGTGTACCTGGATGTTCAATTCCTATATTTATCATGTTTTTTCCAAGCTTAAACTTACTAAGAATTATGATTTTTCAAATTATTTTTAACAAATTCCCGAACGTAGGTTTTTTAAATTGCGGCTGCGCCAAATGTTATGCTTGGTTTTTCACTTGCTGTTGTTCCCCACAATTTTTACACCTTTGCAGAGAAAAACCTTGCATACGTTCGGCAGGTACACTTTTAGGTTAACACATAGCTTTGGGCGAAATGCAATTTATTCAACAATTACAAGTTTATTGTACAAGACCTAATATTCTCTAAATACTAACAAATTTCCTTTTATTTCTTACTAATACATGACTTTCCTATCTTACATAATTATTTTAGGTGTTCGAAGGAGGCGGCGTACTACTTCCATCTGATGGCTTCTTGTATCCCCTGGCTAGACGCTTCTCTTTTCGGTACCGCAGTCGCTCGTTGTGGAGTCTCTGTAATTCCTGGCTCAACTTCGCTCTTTGTTGACTTCCCACCGCCAACAATAGTTCTCTCCTGGCCTCTGCAATCAGTCGCCTGAACTTCGCTTCTAACCCCGGAGTCTTTCTCTTTACTGACACCTCAGTCTTCTCTAGTGGCACCGCTTTCGCCTGTTCCAGGTGCCCCTTCTGCCTGGCTCGGTATTCCTCTATCGTTAACGGCCTCGGTCCCGCTCGTGGATCCCTTTGAATTGCTTGACGTAGGGGGTCGTCTCCCATTGCTTGCATACTATTTAAAAGGTTTAATGCCCATGAGGTTCTTACGAACCGTAGTTGGGACCTCGACGGTGAATGTAGGATTCATCCGCTCTCTTTTGATTTATTAGTTAACCTCACCTTAATTCGGCTGTTGAAGTCTTCTCGTCAGCTTGTTTCTGAAGTCTTCTCGTCAGGTCTTCTACTTTCAGCTTGGTGGCGAAGTCTTCTCGTCAGGTCTTCTACTTTCAGCTTGGTGGCGAAGTCTTCTTGTCAGGTCTTCTACTTTCAGCTTGGTGGCGAAGTCTTCTTGTCAGGTCTTCTACTTTCAGCTTGGTGGCGAAGTCTTCTTGTCAGGTCTTCTACTTTCAGCTTGGTGGCGAAGTCTTCTTGTCAGGTCTTCTACTTTCAGCTTGGCGGCGAAGTCTTCTTGTCAGGTCTTCTACTTTCAGCTTGGTGGCGAAGTCTTCTTGTCAGGTCTTCTACTTTCAGCTTGGTGGCGAAGTCTTCTTGTCAGGTCTTCTACTTTCAGCTTGGTGGCGAAGTCTTCCTTTCAGCCCGTTCAGTCCGTGTGTATTACCCAGGTCACACCTATGGTAATTGATGCCTTCGACCGACTTTCTGTGGATATTTCCTCGATATTTATCGGGAAATTTTCTGTCGATTTTACAGAATTTTCCGATCAATGTCCAATCGGTGGTCATTGATCGTTTTGTTTACATCGTTGCCGGTTTGCGTTTCCGCTCTATGGTGGCGCCATCTAGTGGTTGCTGGTGGCTGCGAGTAACTCGCGCTGACGCGATCATTTATGGCACTGCATTATCGGTGCCATAATTGGCTCTGCGTTATCATTATCAGAATGTTGTCACCACGTTGTTTTTTGACAGGTGGTGACAATATGGCGACAACAATGGAGGCCGTCTCTTCGTAAGTATTTTTATTTAGTTATGTTTTATTGTTTGCTTTCCTGTTTTAGGGGTTCTGCTATGGGAGGGTCATCACATGCCTTAAAATACGCAATAATTGCGACACTGAAAATAGATATGTATTTTTCCTGATATATCCTAGCTAGGGTTCATATCTAAGTCTGGAATCGTGGAATTCAGGAACCCCCATAGTTTCGTCATGTCCTTCTGTCCGTATGTCACAGCCATTTTATCAGGAGGCTATTGGACTATATGGAAGAAATTAAGAAGTAAGGTGTACCGCTAGAAAATGCAGTAGCAAAAGCACCGAAAAATAGTTTTTATAAGGTTGGCACATGTCGGGTATTTTGGGATATCTTAAAGAATGAAACGAAGATATTATTAACTATTTTCATTTAAGATAATAGTTCGACAGATACGCTCTTCTAAAGTCGTCAAAAGCGTGTACCCCCTCCTCTAACTTTCGAACGATTCAGTACCAGAGAGGCGTGGAGTTCTACTTAATAATTCTGTATTCGCGATTACACTTCGCAGTGATCTCATATTCGGGGCGATTCTGGCCACTTTCGTTAAGTTAACAGATTTCTGTTAAGAAAGTTAAAAGATTTGGTTTCTAACAGAATTCTTTAACTTGGTATTCTGGCCAAAATTTACTCTCAAATCTGTTACAAAACCGGTTTTGTTCCAAATCTCTCAACTTTCTTAACAAAAAACCTTTTACGTTTAAGTTGAAGAATTTCGGGCCTGTTACGTTAAAGGATTTTTAACAAAAATCTGTTAACTTTTGGCACCCAGAATACGAATTTCGACGGTAACTAAACTTTTTGAAATCCAACAGCAAATTACATGGGCTGTCAAATTAACGGAATCTGTTAAGTGCGCACAGAATTGCCCAGATTATCTCTTATAATACGCCGCTCCACCCTGCCAGTCACTCTAACACGCCGAGGCATTTTAACTTGAAATTGCGAAAACGAGCGAAAAGTTATGTTGACGATAGCCTAAATCCAATGGTTCTTTCACCAAAATTTTACTAAGTTTGATTGATTGTTTTGACGTGAAAACGTCTTTCTTCTCGTTGAGTATGTACATTGGTAGCCAGTCTAATATTCTTGTGTTACAAAGCACCGTTTTCAATCGCTAGTAATCGGGCTACTATCGGGCTAGTTCATCGTAGGTACGCGTGATTGTTGTTAATAAGCGTTGTGTAAAATTATAAATGAGTGTAGTGTGGGAACGCGATCAGGTGGGACGTTCGTTCGGGTGTTATTGTAAGGAGTTTGAAAAGAACTACCAGGACCTAAGGTGAAACAATAAAAATATAACACGAAGGGGAAGGCTATTGAACACGACTGATCAAAATTTTCGTAGAGTTGATATTAAGCACAAATCAACACAAAGTAATTAATTTTCATTTTTATTATTTCTTTTTATTCAAGTTTGAACGAAATGATTTTATTACAAAGTTGTTAGCTGATAACATTTAACACTTAAACTTATAAATGGTAGGTAGGGCAGGTAGTTTTAAATTTTTAACAATTGGCAACAGGACCACTTATCCTTTAAACTTTCCAGTTAAAATCGTTGCTTCAAGAATATTTCCGGTGATCTTTTTGATGACCAAACGTGTACCGTTGCATAATCAAGGTGGATTCAAATTACGCAGGAGAGTAATAGTTGAACCAATCTTCAATCGAAGATTATGCGGTGGCATTCCTGGTGTTGGATTGATAGAAAACACATGTCTCTAGTTTTGATTTGTTTATTTTTTTTATTCTTTTTATGCTGCCTGGCTGTTAACCCCCCTTTCCCTGCCACCCTTCCCCAGCATGCTCCCAATTTCCCCTTTCTATGCCTGCATCAGGGTTCCTCCTCCGCGTCATGACGTCATGCATACATTGACTGCACCTTAGTCCATCTGCACTTTATTGCAATAACATTGCAATAACTTGCCTCAGTTGCAATGTTATTGCCTGCGTTTGGCCTGCAATAAGCTTCAAATGCCCGCAATAGACATGAACAGCCCGCATCTGGTCTGCAATAGCCTCAAGACACCTCGCGTCGGTCTGCAATAGACCTGCAAAGGTAAAGAATCCGGTCTGCGATCGACCGTTGAGCCACACGCGTCTGGTTTGCAATAAACCTAAAATGTGACTACCGGAAGAGTCTCGCGCATCATTCTACGTTCACACACACAATTGCCATGGGAGCCGTTCCCGATCGTGTGTGTGTTCGTAACACCGCCCCCCTTGAGGTCTCCTCAACTCAAACGCTCAGATTCATCATGGTCGGTCGGCAGGATGCATAGACGTTGAACAGCCCGTCGAACAACGCCACCCTGTAACCTTATTGTTACATTTCTGACTTTGCCATCTAAGCCAGGATGCGTCTCTGTAACTCGGCCCATAGACCAATATGTTGGTGCAAAATGATCGCTTTCAATCAGTACCAATTGGCCAACTTTGATGTTCTCCCTCTCTTTTCGCCATTTCGGTCTCAGCATCAATGTTTTTAAATAATCTCTCGACCAACATTCCCAAAACGCATCTGTTTGAGCCTGTATGGTCATAAAAAGCTTTCCGCCCTGTAACAAATTCGCTCGCTCATCCGTTCTGCGTGGTAACGGCAATTTTATTGGTCCACCATTCAAGAAATGGGCAGGTGTCAGCGCAGCGCAATCGCTAGGATCGTCTGACAAAGCATACAATGGTCTGGAATTCAGACATGCCTCAATACCTGACAGCAATGTCGAGAGACCTTCAAACGTATACTTCACCGGCCCCATCACACGGCGAAGATGGTGCTTCATCTGCTTCACAGCCGCTTCCCACAAACCACCTTGGTGTGGAGCTGCTGGTGTTATGAATCGCCAAATGATTCCCTTTTCATTCATAAGGTCTTTCACGCTGTTGCCATGCCAGCTTTTAACCGCTTCTTGCAATTCCTTCTCAGCGCCAACGAAATTCGTTCCATTATATGAATAGATGTACACAGGTGTACCGCGTCTGGCACAAAACCTGTAAAACGCATCCAAAACAGATTTTGCTGACATAGAGGTAACTGCTTCCAAATGCACTGCCCGCGTCACCTGACAAACGAATACTGCAACGTATCCTTTAGTAATGACCTCTGATGCCTCACTTTCCCTTATTTTGATCGGACCTGCCATATCAATGCCCACTCGTGTGAATGGTCGCGCTGGTCGAACACGTTCAGCTGGCAAATCTGCCATTATTTGGACAGCTGTCTTTTTCGACTCACGTACGCATCTCATGCATCTTGAGACAAAACATCGCAATTGCTGCCTCAGCTGTGGAATCCAAAATTGTTGTCTTATATGTTGCATCATAAGTTGAATGCCGCCATGCATGTTGTCCCTGTGTGCTTGATCCATTATCAGGTAACACAGACGACTTTTAGGTGGAACAATAACTGGGTAACGCTCTTCATACTCCAACAATGATTTGCTTATGCGTCCACCAACACGTAGTTCGCCATCCACTAATTTTGGTCGAAGCGCTGCAATTTTACTTCGTGGTGGGAAGTCTTTTGAACCTGTCTGCAATGACAGAATCTCTGCACCGTACGTGATTTTTTGCATATATTTCACCCAATAAATCGCTGCATCAAATAAATCATTAGCTGACAATCGTGGTGCTGCCATAGCCCTCGTTTGTCTTCTTCTACGGCTTGGCAATTTCAGCTTTGCATTTCGAACGAAAAGCAAAACATAAGCCGTTATGCGCACGATTTTCTTCCAGCTCGAAAATCGGTCAATCAACAATTTGCCTCTGCACTCCATTGCTACTTGGACTAGGCTCACATTTGCAACTGCTCTCTTAAACTCCTTGAAAATCTCAACAATCTCCGGACCGTGCTTCCATTTACGGGAATTTAGGAAGTCAGCCATGTCCATCCCTCTGCTAATGAGGTCAGCTGGATTGTCCTTCGTATCCACATGAGCCCAATGTACTCCCTTAGAATAGTCCTGAATTACCTGCACACGATTCGCTACGAATGTCTTCAAATCATACGTCGATTTCCTCAACCAGTGCAATACAATGGTTCAATCCGACCACATAAATTGTTCTGCTTTATCGAACTCACAAACAAGCTTCACTCTATGCATCAATCGAGCCAACAATTCCGCTGCACGTAGCTCCAAACGAGGAATTGTCATCATTTTGATTGGGGCAACTCTAGACTTTGCTATAAGTAATGTGCTGATATTCACTCCTGCCTCATTCGTAACTCTAACATAAACGCACGCACCATATGCCAGTGAAGAAGCATCGCAAAATCCATGCAATTGGACTTTATTGACAACACTTGTGCCTAACCATCTCGGCAGCCGAAAGTTCACCAGGAGCCTCATCCCATCACAGAACTCAATCCACTTCCTGAGCATGTCATCTGGCACCCTCTTGACCCAAGATGATTGATCCAATTTCCACAAATCTTGCATTAAGATTTTGGCACGCAATACGACTGGACCAATGTATCCGTTTGGATCATAAAGCTTCGAAATGCAACTTAGAATTTGTCGCTTTGTCACCGCATTCTCTATGCCATCAACACGCACACGTATGGCAAATTCATCGGTTTTCGTCAGCCAAATTAACCCGAGAATTTTAGTATTATCTGCCTCATGCAGCTCAACAGTCTGTTTGCCAATAGCAGACATCATCTCAGTTATCTCCTTCGCGTTCGATGACCATTGACGCAATACAAAGCCACCTTGACGCAACACGAAGTCGATTTCTCTTGCAAGCAATCCAGCCTCAGCTACTGAGTCCGCACCAGAACTCAAGTCATCCACATATGTGTCTGCTTCAATTGATTTTGCTGCTACTGGGAATTTGTCCGCATAGTCCCGAGCACACTGGAACATAGCGCGCACTGCACAATGCAACGATGAAGCCATGCCATATATCACTCTCGAAATCCAATATTCCTTTAAAGGCATGCCTGGATCCTCACGCCAATAGAGACGTTGCAAGTCCCATTGTGATGGATCGACGATAACTTGTCGAAACATCTTCTCGATATCGGCCACAAATGCTATCTTGTGACGCCGGACACGCATGATTTGATCGAGAATGTCATACTGCAATTTTTCGCCAACAAGTTGCACATCGTTGAATGATCTACCACACATTTCATGTACTGAGCCATCAAGTACAACCCGGAATTTTCCAACCACGCAATGATGTGGGATATAATTAAATCTGCCTGGTCTTGGTTCTCCAACAGCCTCTTGCATATGACCCAACTGCTGGAATTCGCGCATGAATTCTACATATTTTGCCCGCAATTCAGAGTCTTTCAATAATCTGCGCTCCAATTGATAAAATCTTCGTAGCGCAATGCCACGTGAATCAGGCAAAGGAAATGCATCTTCCTTCAATGGAATTTCAACGACGTATCTGCCATCTCTCTCACGATAGTGCGATTCCATGAATATCTTCTCAGCCATTTCCTCCTGCGGACTGCGAATTGCCTTAATCGCGTCGACCTGTGCTTCCACTTCCCAGAAACTCCTAAGCAATTTATCGAGCTCCTCCTCATTTTGAACAGGTTCCTCAACCGCTGCAAAAATCGATTGGTACATGGTTGAACCGCTGGCTAGGACAAATCGACCCAGAACACAATAACCAAACTCCGAATCCTGAATCACTGCACCCTGGTGATGACGATATAACTTCGTGCCCACAGCTCGAGGCCAGACATCAACTCCAATCAGCATCTCAATTGGTGCAGGTGTCGCGAAGTCCGGATCAGCCAAAATCAGATCGCTTGGGATATCTGCTTCAATCAACACGGACGGATATACCCCAGGGAATTCGTCAATGATGTATACGTCAGCCCTAATAGCGATTTCGCTTTCAAACCATGGACGAATGTACGCCTTTGTACGCCTCGTAATGGGTGATGCTCTGCCAATACCATTAATGAGTGTATAGCACTTCTACACCGGCAACCTTAAACGCTTGGCACAATCTGCCGAAATTAGACTTATCTGTGCGCCAGGATCGCATAAAGCTCTACATGGTTCATGCAATTGAATTCCTGTTTGTAGTCTCACGCGTGCTGTTGCTAATATAATTGTTGTGCCTTCCTCTGCCTGCTTTCCGCTATTGAAAACAGAAACAGATGAACTAGGCGCACCACACTGCACTCGCTTCTCTGCATCTCTGGATGTGGATGTAGTCACAAACTGCCATTCATCTCCTTCAACTTCATTTTCAATGGTCATGCTTTGCCATCATGACCAATCGGCCGCTTTACCGATGGATTATTTGCCCGCCTCCGTCGTGCGGTTTGAGCCTCATTTGTCGCACCTCCTGATGGTCCAGCACCCACAAGATTCACTGTTAGTCGCTCGGCTTCACGAGTAGGACAAATCAATGTGTTGTGGTATTGGTTGTTTGGGCATTTCAAACAAACCCTCTGCTTACATCCACGCCCTGGATGGTCGTCACGCAAACATCGCTTGCATATACCCTCATTTTCAATGTGCTCCATCTTGGCATTCAATCCAATCAACTTAAAACCATCGCAATGGTATAACGGATGATCCCCCTTGCAATAAGAACAGGGACGTGAACTGGTGGTAGTGCGATCTACCTGTTTCTGTTGTTGGTGCTTTACCGGAACAACAACCGATCTCATCCTTAATCTTTCACGAGCTTGACTGCTATCACGGCTCCGTGATGCTGCTGTATCATAGGTGCTCGTCCGCTCACGACGTTCTGAATGCATCAAGACACGTGCACGCCGTTCTAGGAATTGCTTCAGCTCCTCCCATGATGGTATCTGGACAGAACGTTCAGCTCCTGAAGCATCTTCAGAACGCATTTGCACATCCTGGTTGTCAGCCACGTGCTCACCAGCCCGCAAATCTGCACGATGCATCTCCCAAGCATCATGTGTTTTCGGATCCAATCGCTCAACGATCATAAACACTAATATTGGATCCCAGCTATCGGTTCTCACAAATCCACCCAACTGTGTCATGCACTCATGAACAGTGTCAATTATTCTGCGCAATCCAGAATTAGTAGGACGATCCATACGCGGCACGTTCAACAGTCGGCGAATCAACGTTTGAACAGCCAAATAATCATCCTCATACACTTCACAGAGGCGTTCCCAAGCACGTGGATAATTCGCATCTGTAAACTTCCATGTGCCCAGCACTCGGGCAGCAGGTCCAACAACAGCAGCTCTCAAGTACTGGAACTTGAAAGCAACTGGCAAATTCTGGTTTAGGTGCACCGCTGCTTTGAATCGGTCCCTGAAGCTATGCCATTGAGCATAATCGCCCGCAAATTGACCCCATGTATTTGGGATGTTGGCTAGTGCGTCAGCAGTCTGCACAACTATCTGCTGACCTTGATTACTAACAGCTGGCAATTGCTGTTGGCTTGCGCGCGCATCCTGCTCTTGTTGATCCAACGTATGAAACCGCTTGCGACATATCAAACGAAGGCGCAAATATTCATTTTCAATTTGCTGAAAATTCTCCATATGGAAGTCCTTGAGTACCTGGGTGACCGCTTCGTCACTCACCAGCGATAGGTGTTCGGTCTGGTAGCGCTCCCAGTTACCCTCGAGCATCTGCAAACGCTCATGGACCTCCATGCGACTCGCTGTTAGAAACGCATCGTTTCCAATATGCACACCGGCTCTGATCGCATCCGCAAAGTGATCTAGTTTGTGCACCGACATGTTTAATATTCTTTCTGCAGCTATTGCAGTGAATAATACAAAAAGAGTTTTCCTTTGATTTTTGTTTCTTAATCTGGTGATACACCTTTGATTAATTTGCAATAAATTAATCGCTCTGCACTCACAATCCAGCTCCACGAAACACCTTCGTCAGTAATAGAAAATCTGCACTTTCTCTTTTGGAAAACTGCACTTGATCCGTTGACCTTACTCCAAAAAAACACAATAAACGAAGTGAAATAAAAATTTAAAGCAATATTTAAGTCCCGAAAAATTTCTTTTAAAAAAGCGTCCGCACTTGGATCTCAAAACTCAAGAAAGAATCCGCAATTGACATTGGAAATGCTTTGCGTATTTGGTTGCAGCTCTATTCTACCGTTCCCAATATCTAGTAATTGTTCGGAAAATATTTGTGAATTTATTATATTATATTATTAGCCATTGTGCACTCATCCCAAATTATGATTGAACTCCTCCTCAACACTGCAGCTATTCCACTATTCTTTTTTATGTTACATAATGCGTTTGGTTTATTATTAATGTCTAATGGCAGCTTGAATGTTGAATGTGCCGTTCGCCCACCATCTAGCAAAGTAGCCGCAATGCCTGACGATGCAACTGCCAATGCGGTTTTCTGTTGTGACCGTATTTTGGTAAGAATCAACGATATTAAAAATGTCTTACCGGTCCCACCTGCTGCGTCCAAGTTAAAAAAGCCGCCTTGTTCAACAGCAACAGTTAGCATAATCCGATCATAAATAATTTTTTGTTCTGCTGTCAGTAATGGCTCACTGTTCATAATAATTGTTGCTAAATTACCATGGTCATATTGTTTTTCTCGTTGTAAATCGGTGTTAACTAAGTCGGTGGCTGGGCGATCAGGTGATGGCATACTATAATGATTAAGTGGTAAATTTGAAAACAAAACACATAAATCCTCGATCAACACTAACGCTTCATTATACATTTCTGGCGTGTAATCTATGTTTCGGCATTGGTCTGTTTCTCTAATTCGTTGCAATATGTGTTCTGTCATACAATTTTTATATTTTTCCCACAAAGTGTGTGCTTGCGATGGATAACATGTCGTAAAATAATTGCAAACAGTTGACGAATGTTATTGGGCGTTGACGTCAACGCAGCATCGGCAAGCGTTAAGTCCAAATGGTTATCGTCTTCTAGCAATTGCAGTTCACGACATGCAGCTTGGTATGTATCAAATACTCGGCCATTAACTGTTCGCAGAAATTCAAAAGACGTTGCTCCGGGAACATTCACCAATAAATAACGTAAATAGAAGCACTCACGTTACTTTGAATATACCGTGTAAGGTCGCCCCAATGTGTTAGCTTTGAATATGCCTGTAATGGATGGATGTGTTTTTCCTTGTTTCCGTGGCTCCCATTTTTTACCGGATTTGTTCCATGTGAAATAACGTGGTACATCAGTATTTATTAATGTCTTTGCGAATTGGCCGAAAATATCAGGTTTTTGACACAATGTAAAAAATTCAGTTAGTGTCGTTTTTGGAGCCTCAAGCGCTCTTTGGGTAACATTTTCTTCAGTGAAGTATACACCTTGACCATTTTCAATATGTATTGCTAGATGCTGGACAGAAGAGTCTCTATCATGTATGGGAAAGCTAAGAATATGCCAAATAGCTTCGTTGCTGCTGATGTATCTACCCATTTGGTATCGTTTTATTTCGTCATTTTTATTCATATTTTGTAGTTCCAAGTCACTGCCCTTATTTACATATTTACAAATGTTCTTCATTGATTTTACAGAACTGCAAAGCTCGACATTGATATGAGCCTCATAAGTTTTTGAAAGGAATGGTGAGTATGGTACCACCCACTGATTGTCAAATTCTACTTGATCTGTAGAATTCGGCAGTCTCATTGTGAATAATTGGCCACCATTCTCAGTATTTCTGCGGCGATACATTGGATATCCGTTAATATCCATGATAGTGTCATTCGCATGCGGCTTTGGGAGACTCTTCTTACATTTTCCATTTTCCATGCATGGTGACGTCATGTTGACAGCACCGCAGGGCCCTTGGATCATGTGTTTTGTAACAATATCAAACAATTCTTGATCACTTGGTGGGGCTGGAATTTCGGCTGAAATTATTTGATCAATTTCTTCTGGACGGATTTTATCTTGAAGCCAAATTAAAATGTGGGAGTGAGGCAAACCTCGATTTTGCCACTCAATCGAATACAGCCAACAACGTGTGATATCAAAAACTGAATATTTAACAATAAAATCAATTAAGGATATAAATTTTTGTTTGAACACACGTGCAGTTACATCAAGACGATAAATTGCTTTTTGTCCTGGTAAATAATAAAGTTTGTATCTCTTTCCAATTCGGATTACATGTTAATGTAATGAACAAATCTGGTCGGCCGTAATGACGTACGAAAGTCATCGCATCTTGTATGTATTCCTGCATGTTGCGTGGACTGTCGATGTAACTTGAAGGTAAAATGAAAGCATTACCGATGTCATTGGGGTTTAAATTTCCGTCGATGTTTCCAACAACAGCATCTCGTAAGTGAATGTATTCTTCCGATCGTAATTTAGCTTGGTTGTATCGAATGAATCGCAATCGTTCGCTTTCAATTTTAGCATACATATCAACAATGTATTGATGGAAAAGCTGACGATACCGATGGATATAGTTATCCTGATTACGTCTAATCATCAATCGCTGTTGCTGTAGCTATGTTTTGTTCTCGTGCCGCTCTTGTTCTCGTAATAGTCTGTCGCACACGTTCGTCACGCTGTTCTTGAGATTCTTGTGGACGACCCTCTGCTGTTCTGATTTTTTGAGCTGAAATTCTTGTTACGATTTGTTCTGCCGACTGATGAGCTATTTCATCACGTTTGCATCGTGCCTCTATGCTCCGCGCATTGTTGAGGTTAGATTTTTTCGGTGGCATTTGACTGAAAATAATAATTTAAACAAAAAATATAAAACCATATATTAATCATCAAAATACAGTGTGGTTTGATGCATAGCAAATAAAATAATATAACTATGTGATATGATATGATAATATGTACTTACATGTACTTATTTTAATTAAAGAGTTTTGAACAATGAAGCACTTAAATCAATTATTGCAAAGCAGGAATAATTTCACTGTATTATGTTCACTATAATATAAATTTAATTTATACTTTAGTCTAAGTAACACGTGACCGGCTATGCTATGAATAATTGAATTTCACTGTATCGCATTTACTACAATATTAATTTAAGTTATATTTTAACCTCCGAAACACATGGCCTCTTATGCTATTAAATTGTAGCTTATATGAAACGTTTGCTAACAGATAATTGTGACTCTCAGATAATAGACAAATAATTTGCAATAAAATAATATTGCGACTGTAAATTAAGATATAAGCTATCCTATCTCTCAAGTTGGATCAAACTGCACACGGTGTGCAAATTTGATTAAAATCGGTTCAGTAGTTTAGGAGTCCATAGCGGACAAACAACGTGACGCGTAATTTATATATATTAAGATATTACGTATATTAATTATATTACGTATGCATTTATATTACGTACCACGCAGTCCGGCATTCAAATGAAGTTTTTTTTGTATGTATTAGTATTTTTAAAATATATAAAAAATCACTAATTTTACAGTTATTTCTTGAAAACGCGAGATTTACTTTCACAAATAATTCCGGAAAACGAAGAGAAAATGAGAGAAAACACTGTTAAAAATTCAAAATCTGAAATTATATCATATGTCCAAACTTTTGTCTGCACATCTTTAAAACTGCAATTTAGAGAAAAAGGAAAAGGTAGGAAATAAAAGTTTGTTTGTTTGTATGGATATTCCAGATATATTTTATTTACAATATATATTTCCCACAACTTCATAATTTAGTTAAAAACCATATGATCCACGATTCATGTCGTTTATTGAATCGTAACCCCGTCTGTATGAGAGATGGTAAATGCAGGAAAAGATTTTCTAAGGGGTTTTACAATACAACTCAGGCCACTGTTAGATGCGTCGTGTTAATGGTGGTCACTCTGTTGACAACCGTTATGTTGTTTCTTAAAATCCATATCTTTTAGCTAAATTTGATTGCTACTTGAATGTGGGAGTTCTTGGCACAGTTAAGCATAAAATATATGTACAAATTTGTTTACAAGGGATACGACTGTGCCTCATTACAGTTTGGAAGAGTTAGTGGTGGATTGATGGTGAGGCGAAAGTTCATATAGATGAAATCGATAGCTTTTTGTCCAGGCACTAGGTTGGATCTACGGAAACTCATTGGCGATAAATGAGTATCCAATGCATTACAAGTCGCATAATATGTTATGTGTGATGTACTCACTAACACTCACACATGTTATAATCACATGACAGAGGTCATCACAGTGCTCGTCAGTAGTCACTTGTACGTGCTCCAGTGCACACGCATCTTTGTTCATCATAGTGCTAATAAACAGTATTATATATTTACATAACAGTCTTTCACTTTCCCAGTACATTACAATTATTGGCGACGAGGATTAAAGAACGGGTTCGAGAGAAAAAACGGAAATATAATTTACGATTTACATACGCGTGGTAAAACCAAGCACGAGTTACAGAACAAACGACGAAAAATTTACTAAAGTGTCAGTGAAAATTAAAAATAAACATAAAATCTGGAGCAGCTACTCACATTAAACAAATAAATTAAAAGAAACTGCATAAAACTACGATATACATCACGATGCATGCGGATTAATATTTTGCATCATCATATACCGCATGGACGAAAAATTGGCTGAAATCGTACTCGGCAGTGGTTCTCAATCTACATACGCATGGGTGCAAAAAGCGAAAAAGGCAGACGTAAACTGCAGTGAACGAGCGACGGATAATATTTTTGAACTGTTTCCGTTGGACGAATTGAGGAAGGTCGTCGTAAAGTTACATAAAGGAACTGCAGCACTTAACGCAGACGGAAATCCTAAAGAGGAAAACGTGGTTACAGCAGTTACAACGCAACAAGAATTTACGGTTACAGCGCAACAAGAATTTGCAGATACAGCGGAACAAGACGATAGCAAAAGGCAAATATCCGAAACGTGTCAAGCTGAAAGTGATTTTGGTGACGAGTTTTCAATTAGCTCAGGCGATACAATGGAAAATAAAAGCTGGGTATTTAATTACAAGAAAGATGATTGGGAAACGTACATTGAAAGATTAGAGCTGTACTTTGAAATGAAGGACGTAAATGACGCCAAAAAAATCTCACATTTGTTAACAAAAGTTGGCATGGAGACTTACAAACTTATAAGAGAACTATGTGCGCCTACGAAGCCTAAAAACAAAACGTTTACGCAATTAGTGGAATTGGTTGGGAAGCATCTCAATCCTGAACGCAGTGAAGCAATGGAACGCTGCAAATTTCAACAGACCAGGAGAGCTCAAACAGAATCGATCACTCAGTACGCAGCGCGATTGAAAGAACTTTCCTTACGTTGTAAGTTTGTTAACCTAGAGGATGCATTACGTGATCAGCTGTTGATCGGAGTTCGTGATCACGACACCAGAGTGGCTTTATTCAGCGTAGCAGATCTTACGTGGGAAAAGGCACTACATATTGCAACGACGAGAGAGACGGCACTACGCAACGCATCACGCACGGAGAGGGCAAACGGGCAGTCAATGGCGGCGGTACACTACACATCCGAAAGCAGACAGCGTAAAGAAAACTGTCACATCCAAAGCAAAAAGGTAAAACCAAGTGGTTCCAATAAGCTTGCTGCCAAAAAAATTAATAATAAATACATTTGTTTTGGATGCGGTTTTGTTAATAAGCATAAGTTAAATAAATGTTAATTCAAGAACGCGAACTGTCATTCTTGTGGGGCAATAGGCCATACTGAAAAGGTATGTTTCAAAAAACATGGTAAGAGTGAAGTTATAAAAGACTGTTTGTCTAAATTCGAATCGTGTGGTAATAAAACGAAGAACTCCGGGACGAATGTAAATTATATGAGAAAAAACGATTTTGATGAAAATCTAGATTCTATTAATGAGAGTTTGTTTTCAATAACGGGAGAGGTAGTTGAAGTAAATAATTCAGACAAAACCTTACCATGTTTTAAAACTAGAGCAGAACCAATGTATATCGAAGTATTAGTAAATAACGTACATGTAAAAATGCAAATCGATACAGGGGCATATATTTCTGCTATTTCGGAGACTACAAAAAATGAATTCCTACCAAATGTCAAATTAAGCAAATGTGATTTAAAGTTAACATCATACGGTAAAGTACGTTTGAATCCGTTAGGTATGATTAGAAATATTTCAGTACGATTCCGAAATGATGAAAAATTACTTGATTTATACGGAGAAGGTCCGACTTTAATGGGACGACAGTGGCTTAAGGAGTTTAAGTGCTGGCCTCTTACATTAACGGACACAGTAGAGTCTCAGGAAAATAGCGTAAATTTTTTACACGATGGTATCGCGGATAAATTTTTGAAGGAATTTCCTAATTTATTTTCGAAAGCACAAGGATGCTTTAAGGGTAGAAAAATTGAACTAGTCTTCAAAGAAGGTGCTAAGCCAATACAGTTAAAACTGTATCATGCGCCTTTTGCTTTGCAAAGCAAAATACAAGAAGAAATTAAAAGATTAATAGATGCAGGAAATTTAGAACCGGTTAATTGCAGCAAATGGGCCACACACATTATACCTGTTTAAAAAAAAAAAAGGGGAAATTTGGATATGTGAAAACCTTAAGATTACGGTAAATCCACAATTAGTTATAAAAAGACACCCTATACTCATAAAAGAAAATATTTTTAAAACTTTACAAGTAGGGAAATGTTGGTCACAAATTGATTTAACTCATGCTTTTATGCCGTTTGAGATAGATGAGAAATCTAGGGACGCGTTAACCATTATTACAGAAAATGGTTTATTTAGATATACGAAATTACCGGAAGGGGTAGCTTCTAGTCCGGCGGAATGCCAAGATATTTTAGAGGGAGTCCTAAAGGGGATTCCTAACACAGAGGTGTACATTGATAACATTTATTGTACAGGTAAAGACGATAAAGAGCATATTGAAACTTTAAATGAAATATTTAATAGATTAGATAAAGCGTGGTTTAAATTAAACATTACAAAATGCGAATTCTTTAAAAAGCAGATAGAAATACTGGGTTACTTAATAGACGAAACCGGGTTAAAACCAACTCCTTCAAAGGTTAAGGCTGTTAGAGAGGCACCAGTACCTAGAAACCATAAAGAACTTAAAGCGTTTTTGGGATTACTTAATTTTTATGAAAAGTTCTTGCCAGACAGAGCAGAGCATGTAAAACCTCTTTATGATTTATGTACAAAAAAAAATTATGAGTGGACTAATGACTGTGAAAAAGCGTATAAATGGTTAAAAGACCAAATAACATCTGATAGAGTATTAACTTTGTATGATCCTTATAGGCAACTAATATTAGCTTGCGACGCTAGTTATCACGGGTTATCGGCGGTGTTGTCGCATCGTTTTGAGGATGGTACAGAGCGACCAATAGCTTTTGCTTCGAAAATAATACCCAAAAATGAACTTCATAGAACAATTATGGACAAGGAAGCGGGAGCAACCGTTTTTGGTTTTCGTAAGTTTTACTAGTACGTTTACGGTAATAGAGTGATTCTAAGAACGGATCATGAGGCCCTGAAATTCATTTTCGGCGGAAATAAAAATGTATCTACAATGCTTCAAAGTCGGTTGCAAAGATGGACTTATTTTCTTTCGGGGTTCACGTACGATATCGATGTTATCAAATCGCAGGCGAATGGCAACTGCGACGCACTTTCGCGTTTACCTACATATACCTGATTCAACAGTAGTTTTCGAAGGCGAATTAACGAGCATAAATTTTATAGAAGAAGGTCTGAGGACAATCGATTTTAAATACGTAGCTAAAGAAACAAGTAAGGATAAAAATTTACGTAATGTAATCAATTATTTACAGCATGGTTGGCCTAATATTGAGAAGGGTTGTTTATTATGGGGTTTTAGAGTAGTGATACCCAACAGTTTACAAAAATACTTATTGAGTGAATTACATGCTTCACATATGGGAATGATTAAAATGAAGCAATTCGCTAGAAATTATTTCTTCTGGCCAAACCTTAATTTAGATATCGAAGATGTAGTAGGTACTTGCAGAATTTGCTTAGAATCGAGAGGAGAAACTCCGAAAATCGTTCTTACGCCCTGGCAATGGCCAAGTAATCCTTGGAGTAGGATACATACGGATTTACTTGGTCCTTTCCATGGTTGTATGTTTTTAATTATAATTGACGCGCACTCGAAATGGCCTGAGGTTGTGAATATGGGAAATAATACTAAATCAGACAAACTCATTCGCGCTTTCAAAGTTATTTTTAGTAGACACGGTCTACCGGATCATTGCGAAAGTGACAACGGTCCGCAATACAAAAACGATTTTCATGAGTTCCTCACAAGCAACGGCGTCAAACATACCTTTTCACTGAGAATTTTGTAAAAACATTTAAAACTAAGGTAGACAAAATTGTACGAGATGGAAAATCTCTAGAAGATGCTGTAAGTTTATTCTTGTTAGATTATAGAAGTACGCCACACTGCACTACAGGCAGATCTCCTTATTTCCTAATGCATAAAAGAGAAATGAAAACTCGTTTTGATTTATTAAGACTAAATGTTATAAATGATATAGAGAATAGTCAATATGCACAAATACGTAATACAGGTAGTAGAAAAAATTGTAATTTCGAATTAGACGAAATTGTTTTTGCGAAAGATTATAGAAAAGGTAAAAAAGGTAGAAAAGAAGCCGTAATTATTAAAAAGAATTCTCCTGTTACTTATGATGTAAAATTTAAGGATGGTTTTATAGCAAAAAAACACGTAAATCAATTAATAAAAACAAAATTGGATAAGAATCAAAACAAGGGGGAGAAAACAAATGTTCAAGCTGAAACTGTAAACGATAAGAACAATCATGTAACTTATGAATTAGCAGATAGTAATAAGGATAAGGTTCTTCCTAGAACATCACTGAGATTGTTGAGTAAGGTGAATATATGAAACTGTCAAAGAATGATTTGAAGATAAAAGGGGGAGATTGTGATGTACTCACTAACACTCACACATGTTATAATCACATGACAGAGGTCATTACAGTGCTCGTCAGTAGTCACTTGTACGTGCTCCAGTGCACACGCATCTTTGTTCATCAGAGTGCTAATAAACAGTATTATATATTTACATAACAGTCTTTCACTTTCCCAGTACATTACATTATGCCTCAACGGCAAAATGTAGTCTTTAGGGAAGGAAATGTTCAGCAAGCTCTTAAAATCACAGAAGAACAAAATTGACTGCATTCTATGAAATAAGTCCAAATGATGCGTCCGAGTTTCTACATACAGAGACGCCGATACATTATATTTGGGTATATAAGGAAACGAAATGGAAAAAATGTCAAAGAGAAAGTAGTAGAACTATTGCTAGATTATTTTACGTTTTATGTTGAGCTGTTTCATGTTCGAGGTCCCATTAGGATGTGGGTAATGTTGGGAACATTATTTACACCACATTTTCCGCTGCTACACATGCACGAGGTATCGCATGAAATGATGGAGAGTGGCGTGAATATATATTAGAAGTAAAATAGTGTAAGTCCTCTCAGCAGTTAAGAGAGTAATTTGCCATATCCTATTTGTGGTATGAACGTTCCTACAAATGCTTTAGATTTGTGGAATGAATTCAAACCTTTCATGTGGGAAGACTTTTTAAGAAATTTTTCAGAAAATGATTCATATAACCGTGCTTTATTAGCTATTGAGGAAATTTTGTTCAGTAATAATTTGTCATGTGAACAGCTAGAACTTCCAATACCTCAATCTTTATCAGCTATGAAAACAGCTGTAAATGGAGATTCAGAAAGAGCGAAATGTTCCAAAGTGCCAATGCCGAGCAGCAATCCGCTATTGATTTAGTTTTACAGTAAATTTTAAATTATTACCAGTATTACGGTTGCAAAATTTTTCGTCTTACAGCTTATGCTGGTTCTGGTAAGAATTTTGCCATAACCGCAGTTATTCATAAATTCAATTCTTTGGATCTCCAATGTCATGCGTGCGATTTCAGTGGTATTGCATCCACTCTTTTAATTCAAGGTAGAATTTTTCACAACGTTTTCAAAATACCTATACCGATTTTAGAGAATTCCGTATCAAAGCTCTCTGTAAACAGTGGCCAGGCACAGTTCATAAAGTTTGCATCTATTACCCTCACAGATGAAATTTCAATGTGCCCGCTCAATGCTCTGACATTAATTGACAATTTTTTAAACGATTCATTCGGTATTTCAACTAAATTTTTCGGAGGAAAGACTATTTTACCCTGTAGAGATTTTTAACAAATATTGCCAGTTATATCTCACGGTACACGTGTACAACTTATTGGGAATTGCTTTACTTCATGGTCCGAATTTTCAAAATTCCGCAAAATAACTTTTACCCAAAACATGAGAGCTTTACCTCATGAGATTGAATTTGTTGAATATCTTAAATCTCTTGGTAATGGAACTTTACCCACATTTCCCGATTACAGCCAAGATTTTATTGAAATTCCTTCCCATTTAGTTAGCAGCAACTTCGTGATTGCATATACTCATGGCAATGTATCTGAAACTATAAAGTCTAACGATATTCTCAATTCGGTTATATTAGCACCCAAATATGAAGACTGCACTTGCATCGATGCAGAAATTTTTAAGAGTCTGTACGGAGAGGAACGAATATATGATATTATTTTTTTATTATTATTTATTTTTATTCAAACATATATAAGATAACAAATGTGTACAATGCAGCCTCGCTTATACTTACCAACCTGTCCTGATATATTGAATGAGCAAGAAAAAAGAGAAAACAATGATCATCAAAGTGATTTACAGAAAATTATGTTTCCCAACAAATTTACTTCAATCGTCAACGGAAATTGGGTGGTTTACAAAATTGTTCTTAAATAATTTTAACTAACGCACGACTAGTTCTAACAGATTAAAAGCTAGAAGGGGGGTATCTAATGACAAACTTATATCAAACCAAAAAAGAAGGCTTCATTTATTGCAGCTCGATAGATGGAGTCTTCTTTTGTACAGTACCCCAAGCAGAGTCGAAAGATTATCCCTCACTCTTTTCACTAAAACCTCTTTCCACCTTAATTCTTTGTCCCCTGTCACTTCGCATTCCTACAAGACGTGCCTCAACGTGTTGCTATCTCTGCGGCACACCCTACACTTTCGCTCCTCCTCCTGTAACCAATAGTTGCATCCCCTTGACTCATTGCCTAAACGGAACCCTGCTTTTGTAGCCATCTCTCCTTTCCTTCTATTGCTGGCCCCTCCTAAGTATTTAGGATTCTCCTCCTCCAATACCAGAGTCCCTATCTCCTCCGCGAATCTCGACACTCTTATCGCTTCCAACCTTCTCTGTCTGCCTAAATCACTCCCCACCCTTTCTAGCTCTCTCCAAGTCTCCCTCCCGTCTCTTCTCCTACGCCCCCACTCTTCTTCCGACCACCCTCTACCCCTGAGAAATTTACTTCTGTCTTGTACTAACTCTGAGTCCCATCCAGAATCCTAACATACTCCTCTCTTAAATCCCCTTCCTGCAAAGTACGCCACTCTTCCTCAAATTGCACCGCTCTTGATGCCAGTCGAACTGCCAGCTTCTCCCTTCCCGTTTCCTCAAGCAGTATGTGTGCTGGGGTGGACCTATTCAACCTGAGGCACCTCCTAAGGTACCTCTCATGTATTCTTTCGACATCTCGTCTTTCTTTCCACCCCCAGATTTCCGCTCCGTAGGACAGAGAACTTGCTACGAGTGCATCAAAGAACCTCATTTACCCTTCCCAATTTTCCCCTAGCTTCCTTTCCCATAAACTCCAAACTTTGCCCACCAACCCTCTCGCCTTCTTCCCTAAAAATTTGATATGTGCCTCATCCCTATAACTTCTTTCCAGCATATGCCCCAAGTAGTGGAATTCCTTCACCTCCTCAACTAATTCCCCCCTCCAATGGATCCTCACTTCTCTCCATCTACCCTTCTCCCTCCTACACATCATCACCTTCGACTTTTCTATGTGTATGCATAGCCCTTTCTCTTCAACATTCCTGCCGAAGCCGTTTACTAAACCCTGAAGCCCTTCCATAGTAGCTGACAGCAAAGCCGCATCATCCGCGTAAGTGACCGACCAAACCTTTCTTCTGCCAAGAACCAAGCCTGCCTCTTGTTGCCTCCCCATCTTGCCCTCTAGGTCCGCAAAAGCAATATTGAAAAGCAGCTGGCTGAGAGGGCAACCCTGCCTTACTTCTTTTCCGGTCCAGAACTCGGCCACCGGAACGAATATATTTGAGTTCCAATAAAATCTTGAGTGGTGATTATAGAGAGCAGGAGTTTTTCGAAACAGACGTATTTTGACACCACCTCCACCGCCACCTTAATTATACAAGTACACTTCTGTCTTTTTCCTTTTAAAAAACTCAATTTCCCGTCATTCTGGCTTTTGCGATGACAATTAATAAATCCCAGGGGCAAACGTTTCAAAATGTAGGAATCTTACTCAAACAACCTGTATTTTCTCACCGTCACTTGTATGTTGTAGCCAGTAGAGTTAGATCGTTTGATCGATTGCCTGTCTATATTTCTGAAACACATGGCTAAGGTCATTTGGCAGGATATGACGAATTTTAAAGAAAAGTATTTTTATGAGAAAATTTTAATATCTTTTAAGATCCGCAACCGCACCCGCACGGTTTTCGATAATTATTGATAGGACCTCATTCAATATAGATGTACTTTGACGGGCAAAATGAGCTGAAATGATTGATACTACAGTCTGAACTAAATCATCTCCTTACTTACAACGCTACTGTGTGAGCGTAGCGAATGGCGGTTATTCTAATAATGTGAATCTGTTAGCACTCCAAAGGTGCTGAACACTGAAATGGGATAATTTTATTAATGTGGTTAAGCGGATGATCAAAGGGATTAGGAATAGTAGTCAATTAGAGGCTCAGCTCGACTCGGATGTGAGTCAATGATCTAAGCTGTATCTCAACTACCTTGCTAGGTAGAGACTCAGCTTGACACGCCAGGAGTCAAAGATCAAAGCTGCCACTCAAAAGACGTCCATGCAATTAGAAGATAAGCTCGACTCGACTAGCAGTCAATAACCAAGAGCTGCCTCTCGATCGATTCTTGATAGAAAGTCTACGGTCAAAGCTTCTTCTCAAATGACTTCCATACAATCTGAAGATCAGCGTGACTCGGAGTCAATGATTGAAGCTGCCTCCCGATCTATGTACATGTACACACAATGAACACAATTTTGATGTTCTGAAATTTGCACAAAACAAACACAAACAAAAATCCTTCATTGGAGAAAAAAATTTACTCCCGTACATGTAAATAAACTCAAAAATTTCTGTTTTCTGTGTAGAAAACGGAAATATTTGTGTTTGATAGTATTTTTTATTTATTTGAAGAAAAAATATACAAATTGAATTTCCAATATATCAAAAATTACGCGAGATTTGCTTTTACGAATTTTAATCTGAATTTTATCATTTATCATAACTTTTGTTTGGACACACCTTTAAAAACTCAAGCTAGAGAAAACAGATGTATCCGAAAAAGTTAGGAAATGTTGAAATAATGGGGTTAGATACTACACCCCATAGGAAGCTTCGTTCAGCCGCTAGGAGCAAAAAATCTTTCAAAATTCAAAATCTGAATTTTATAAATTTTCTGATCTCTTATATGCACACCTTTAATACCTCAATTTAGAGAAAACTATTTTATGAAAGGAAGGTAGGAAAAGTCAAAATAGTGGGGGCCGGTCATACACGTAAATCCTGTAGGACGCTTCGTTTTGCCGCAACAGGCAAAAAACCGTTGAACATTTTTACCGGAAAAGTACCCTTAAAACCGGAAGAAAATTGGTCAACTTGGGATTCCCGGAAGCTATGATGTCCTACGAACTGAAATTCATACAAATATTTACCATTTTTGACTAATTTGAAAAAAATCCACCTGCTACTGGTTGAATGAACCAAAATTGTGTTGAATATTCCGAGCAAAATTTGTAGAAAATAATTAAAACCGGCTCTTCGGAAAAACAGAGTGTGAAAGAATAGAGATTCCTTGAAAGAGAGCTTTTGTTCCGATTTGCAAGAGCGAAAAGTAAGGTTCACTTATACGCAAGTGAAGGTTGACGTTTTCGTATTCGAGATGTGCATAAGAAGATCCAAAAATAAGTCAATCCCCAATTCCTAATCGAAAACCACATGACATGAAGTCGCATGCATCTCTAGTATGAATTCATGGATGGGTTTCATATCAAGAGAAAGTGCACTTTACGTCTTAAGAAAAATAAATGAGGAGAGATCGTGCAATCAACAAAATGCCGAAATGTTCTCTCGAATACGTCTCATACGTAAGAGAGAGGAAGTAACCGCTAACGATGCGATATTTTAATTGCACGATCTCTCTTCATTTATTGATCTTAAGCTGAAGCACTAAAGTCGACTTTCTCTTGAAACGAAAACCGTGAAAACTTTAAAACTTAAATATTTCCAAAAGTTTAAGACCAATTTTGTCTCCTACCGGACTTTATTAAAATCGACTCGGTAGATTCCGAGTTTAGCCGTGACAAACATTTTCAAAGAGATATCTTTTTATATATATAAGACTGGACATTCGATCCCAGGAATAAAACAGAGTTGGCGGTACGAGTTTTTATTGATAAAGTAAGAAGCCCCGTACCACCACGCGCCTGCAGAGAAAGTTAAAAAATTAAAAATTAAAAAATTTACAGACTAGAATCGCCTTTTGAAATTCGCCTTTTTCTTTGAGCTCTTAAACACTAAACGACATAGAAGGAACTTACATGGCTAAGATAATAAAAACAAAATCAAAAGTGATAATTAAATAGATTCTAGGACTAAGCAGATGAGAATTGCAGAGAATGAGGGAGAGAGGTGATGCACAATTTCGGTCAAGCACGTTGTTGAGATTAGGGACAATGTGACGTAGTCCGCTTTATGTTTTGATAGGCGAAAGGATAAGACCCTGAAAATTGTTACGAAAGGGGAAAAAATATCGTTTAATACCTAACAGTTGAAGAACACATTTCAATCATCAAAGAAACAGTATCGGATATGCCATTCCAAGCCACAGAACCGTCAAAGGGCTGGAGTTGGTAAACAATAAAACAGTCTGCAGCAGAATATATATCTAAAGGAAACTCTAGCCATAGGTTGCAACGGAACAGTCACAGATACAGGTAAACACGGCGGAGTGACACGGCTATTGGAAAAGTGTTAACATACACCTCTTCAGTGGTGTATGGTTGATTCAAGCTCTCTTAGTTGCAAAACTGCCTCACTTAGTTGTAAAAGTTCACTTAGTTGCCTCACTTTGTGGCACCACAACAGGACCTCCTACTTATTCAGGATCTATCGGAAAATTATTGGACGAATGCGAAAAGCTCACTGTTATGATGTTCGAAAAGATAGAAGATATGTTACCAAACATTTCAGAGGATCACCTTAGTTCTGATCCGCACTATCTTCATGATATAACATCTGCTGTTATAAATGGTGAGTGTCCAACTGTATAATGTCACATGCCAGGTGACTAACAAAGACCAATTGGTTCATGCGGTTATATATTTCAACTGACAGGCCTACGAACGAACAAAAGAAACTTGCTAGGTATCCAGCTAAGGTTTATGCTCCCGTCTGGTTTGAAACAAGTGGATATCGGTCATGGAAAAATGGCGCAAGACAATTCTGGAAATTGGTATTTTATTCTAGATATCTTCCACAAGACGTGAAGACTGTCGTTGCAGTTAAGCAAAATTCCATTTTTCCACACCCGAAGAACTTTCTTTTTCTGTGTTATTTAACGAACAGAAACAAGTGAGAGAACTTTTCATTTTCTACTGGAATAAGGTGATGATGATGAAGTCCCTTTTCTGCGACTACCATGTGATATCCAAGCTGTTGAGCGAGGTCTAGAGGCAGCTTCAGAGGCGTCCATACAGATTTGCCACAAAAATACTCGAGATGCTGTGATAAAGAAAACAATTCATTCTGGAACGCATATGCCTAAATTAGAAAGTAAGAAAAATTTTAACGGTATATGAATGATTTTTTTTTAATTTTCTCCGAACATCTCGTTGGATCTCGTTGAATCATAATTTGTTGTTCTAAAAATGTGTATTTTTTAATGAACATATGTACTTGTCTTTCCTTTAATATCACAAAAACTAGTAGCCCAAACAATTCCCAAAAAAATTTGAAAATTTCAGTTTTTCAAAATCAATGCGCGGGTAGAAGGAAACTACTTATAAAATTTGTTTTTGCTTATTTTTTCATTATTGCAGGTGGAGCACGTTCTAATCACTATTACAAATCAACCAAAAGAAAAAAAGATGGGGTGTGTCTGTGTCATGGACACGGCCGTGGGTTGTACGTGAATTTGTTTATGTAACGAGTTATATATTTTAAATAAAACATTTTTATTTATGTATTTAGGATAAAAGCAAGGAAACAAATAATTATTGTGTTACAATATATCTTTATGAATTATAGGTCTGTGTATAACTTCCACACAATGTACTACTTCAATACAATCGACAGATTTTGACGACAGCTGACGATTAAAACTTAAACGAACATCGTAGCTTCTCCGAGTCAAAAGTTATACTATGTAATTGCAAATCTCGATACGCAGCAAAACAACCTCAAAATTGCGGCGCTTCTCCCTCCACCAAGGGCGATGCGTCACTGTTCACACTTATTGTAATGAATTTTTTATCCTGTAGCTATCCAGTGGTATTATTTTATTTTGGATGTAGAGGACACAAAATTGTGCAACAAACATTGAGCATACGGTGACACCCTACAAAGGGAGCACAATCACATGTACGGAATTTTTGTGTGATTCTGCCAGCCTGGTTGTTTGAATTAGATTTTGAAATTCAAAATCGGCAAAATTTGGTACAAACTAACTCCATATTTCGGTGCTTCCCCCTCCGCCGCGCGCGATGCGTCACTGTTCTCGTTTATTCTAGTGATTTCTTTGAACCTTTAGCTATCCAGTGGTATAATTTAATTTTGGATGTAGTGGATAGATTCGAACGTACAACGCCAAACTGTATCCCCCGATTTTATCATTAGGTTTTTTGGATTGCCACCGTATGATAGCAAATTTAGACAGTACAACTCAGAGTCCATGGTTATTCGTGGCGGTATCAGCTCATAATGGAAGATGAATTTAATCAATTAAATCATCTTCCTAATTATCAATCCGCGGTTGGCAAACGTTTGTACAGCTTCGTGTCTTTTCGAACACGACTTCTTTCTGACGGTGTTGTTTTAAGTGATTTCCTTTTCATCGGCCTTAATCAGTCTTTTCAAAAATGGTTCGATTTCAGCAGCGGTTCGCAAAAGGAAAGTGGATCAATTAATTGTTTCTCCGTAAATTCATGCGGCACCGAAACGTTGAACTTCTTTTTGTATCCAGCCTTTTTCAAGTGATTCAAAACTTTCTGGTAATGAATGTTAAGTTCTTTAGCAACTACTCGAGTAACGATCATTTTCAATAAATTTTACAATTTCATCTGATTTTGGGTCACTGGTCGACGAGAACGAGCGTCATCTTTCACATTGAAATTTCCAGGTCTAAAACGAGCGACCCATTTTCGGCTTGTTGATTTTGATAAAGCAACTTTACCGTTAAGACTGCAAATTTTGTCACACACTTGTGCAGGACTATCCTTATGGTAATTATATTACCTTACTCATGTTGTGAATCAAAAAGATCCATGTTAATAAACATCTAAATTGCAATCCTTAGTCCATCAGAAATGAGGATCAACACTTACTGCACCTAATTACCCAACCCAGAGTAAAATAACTCAAACTTCAATGTTTAACATCCTTCATTTTTTATAAGGTGACCGCACTAGTTTTTTCTCAAACACCAACCTAAACTGATGATCATACCCCTGTTTCACGCCCTAACCCCAGACTCAAACACTAGTCAAGAGTCCCATACCCTACCCTAGGCACATCAAGTGTGCAAACCTCGTTACTAAATCTCACCTACCCAATGATCACACCAGGTGCAGTTTGCAATGGAATGAAAATGAAAACGTTTACCTTGTGATCTAATTTTATAAAGTGAAACACTTTCGGTCGATCACCTACCTATTTACGCAATGTGCTGCAGATTTTCAAGTAAAACGCTAACATTCCCTTACCTTTTCATTGAATAGGCTGGGCCAGATGACCTAGGTGTTTCACCTCTTGAGAAATGCACTCAATTATTGATTAGAATTTACCAATTGCAAATTCCGATCAATAGCCCATTCCCACTAATGGAAACGAGGATGTAAGCAAAAAACTCCTATGATAATGTAAGAAATCTAACGAGAGGGCATTCTGGGTCCAGCGAAGAGAAGCTGCAAGGTGCCAAAGGTCTAGCCTAGAAGAGACCTAGAAGTCAGAGTCGCAGCCTAGAAAAGTTCCAGAAGTTGAAGTTCCAGTTTGAGTAGTCCGGAAGATAGAGGTACAGCTTAGAAAAGTTCCAGAATTCCAGACAGTAATCGGAATAAAATTAAACTCAGGTAACCCGATCAAGTAATCGGCTACGTCACAAGTCCTTAACCTTCCATGTAGCAATTAAACACATCTAATGACGAAATAGGAGAAGGTAAATTTGCGAGAGGCTCCGAAGGATCCAAAAACTGGACCCAGACCCTTTTCTTTCAGTCAACGAATACATCCGTCGTTGTCAGGTAAAGAAACTACAGCATAAAAATGGACTGATAAAGTAAGATAAAGTAGGAGTTAACAGCCTAGTATAATAATAAGACAAATATTAAAGAAACCAAAAAAAATAAAAGAAGAAGAGGAGACTACATTTATATATGTACATGTAAGAAAGAATATTTGGGTCGAAGAAGAATCAACTACGGTAAATCTCAACCTAAATTTTAAATAATTAATATTCTACATTTCACCTATTGGAGAGTAGAATTTCTCAACATAAATACGACCACAGATTGCAGTTTAGATGTTCATGATCATTTTTGATTCACATCACGGCGGCGAACTTATAAGAACACCTTATATATAGAGTCATTCAAGTCAGGTTTGCGCAGTTTGGTAAATAAAAACTCACCACGCATAATATATAACAATTAGGAACATAAAGCCCTAAGGTAAAGCATTTATCAGCCTCTTAATTGAAACAAAAATGAAAATGGAGAACATTTTAGTTTTTGTCTATAAGAGTTTAATTACAAGAGGTCAATATGCGTTCACTTGTCCCACGTTGTGGGTAACTATGCGCACACGTGTGGGGCAAGTATACGCATATGTGTAAAGTAACTGCATTAATAGCTTCAATCAAGGTAAACACAATAATATAAAGAAACGGATTTTGATTATAAAACAAGTTACAAAATATCATCTATTAGTGATTTGGCAATAGCAATTGTGACTCAATTATAACTTAAGAATTACTCACATTAATAATTAAAAAACTTTGGATTATGGAAATGAAAAATTCTATATTATGAGTTAAATGCACAACAATTATCGTACACAAAAACATCCTTTTCATTAGAAGTACACTGTTCGTGCCAACTTTTATTGCAATACCTGCATTGAATACCCGCACACACTTTCCCAGAATACTAAATTGATAGTTAGTGCTCATCAAATAATTAAAAACACATAAAACTGTAAAATTTTTTTGTATATGTCGCGTATATATGTTGTTATTCAAAAACGAACTTAATGTGTCGTTATAGATTTAAGTTGCAAGCGCTCATTGCATTCCAAAATATTTGTTTAGGTTATATTGGTCTATAATGAATACGTTTTTTTAAAAAGAAAAGAAACCGCAAATGGACTTGGACATCACCAAACCAGAGAACCAAGAATGGAATTGATTTTATGATGATATATAACCCAAAACTAATAACAAATGTCGAAATACCAAACAATATAAAATTCCCTTCTGATCATAGACCACTGCGAGCAACAGAAAATATTTAGTAAATACACAGTCCAACTAATAAAAAAGCGATCTGAACTAATTTGCACAAGAACCAGTCAGAAGACATGAAAAATAAACTTAGCAGAATATATAAAGAAGCAAACAAATCAATCAAGAAAGATTACAAAAACCGCAGAGAAGAAATCATTAGAAGGAACATTCGAAAAGTTTAGAAGTACAAATGTATTAAAAAAGCATATAAAGAGTTAACTACACACAAAACTTGGATACAAAAACTAGAACAAAATTCAATAGAAACTAAATCAAGAAACGATATAATACTTCTTGCAACAGACTTCTACAAGAATCTATAGCAGAAAAGAAATAACAGTGAAATTGTAATACAAACAAGAACTGAGCACAAAGACACAGAAACAGTACCCGAACAAAGGTGTTCATCAGAGATAATTCTGCTCTACAAGAATGGTAACCCTTTAGACATATGTAGGGAATTATAGACCCATAAGCGTACTAGCCAGCACTTAAAAACTATTCTCATCTATACTTCTGGAAAGATCAACACATGATATTGATCCTACGCAACCAAAAGAGCAAGCAGGCTTCAGGTCGGGGTTTAGTACAGTGGACCATATACAGACACTAGAACAAGTTATAGAAAAATACCGAGAGTTTAACAGACTCCTGTATCTGGCCTTCATTGACTACAGCAAGGCCTTCGACAGCATCAGTCATTGCTCAATATGGAATGCACTGCAGTGTTTAAACGTCAACAAAAAGTATATTAACATCTTAAAATATATGGTCAAGCAAGGGAGTGTCAATAAACGGATGCTATCTAAACCATCTAAGGTTCGCAGACGACATAGTCATAATTGTTGAAACCTCGAAGGACCTAGAGGAAATGATGAGATCACTTGATGATGAAAGTTCTAAAATCGGCTTAGAAATGAATGTAAACAAAACAAAGATAATGACTAACAGCCATAAAAGATCCATAGAAATAAAAGGTATCAAAATAGAATATGTCAACGATTTTATATGTTTGGGAAACCCATGCACTTACACTTAAATGGAAGTGGGCCGGACACATCTCACAACATACAGACAAAAGGTGGACCATTGAAACCACACGATGGCAAGCCTCATCAGGGAAAAGAAATGTTGGAAGACCAATGAGACGGTGAGCTGAAACGATTGGATAAACTCTGGTAAAGACAGAGAGTTATGGAAGAAGACGGAGAAGGCCTTTACCCATCACAGGTGTCCATATTTCAATCACAGATACTAATACTACTAAAATAATTTAGGCATACTTACTAACAAACTGCTAACAATATTTGAAATGTAAAGTAGAAATATGCAGTAATTGGGCTTTATTATTATTATTATTATTATTATTATATTGGTAGAAGTTTCTTTAACCGCTTTACAAAAGTTTGACCCTCATTGGTCAACTGTATTCTACGCAGCCGCACGTCAAGACAGGGAACTTCATTAAATAAATATTATACATAGAATAAATTATAAGACAGTAAAACTGTCTCTTCGGAAAACGTGTTTAGAGTCGATTGAGGAGATAAAAAAAATTGTCGAATGTGTTACAGGCCATACCAGAAAGTGCCTATAAAATATCTTACGCTGGCAAAAATGTTTTGCATCTAGCAGGCATTGAAGGGAAGAAAATAAATATTAATGACCAATTCTATATTTTGCGTTTTTTACAATTTCCGGGTACTTTTTTCTCACAATGTGTATATTAGAGTTGGTCGCCCTTGTATGGACAAATTTTTTTATCTTCGTATGGTTTTGTAATTGTTATAAAAACGTGCACCTCCAATAATGAAAAAATAAGCAAAAAGAATGTTTCTAAGTGGTCTCCTTCTACACGCGCATTGACTTTGAAAAACGGAAATTTTTAAATTTTTTGTGAACTGTTTCAAAGACAAATATGTTCATTTAAAAATACATAGTTTTATGACAAGAAATTATAATTCAAGGAGATAAATCAACATATTGCCGCAGAAAATTAAAAAAAAGAATCAATCAAATACCGTTAAAATCTTTTTTAATTTCTAATTTAGACCTATGCGTTCCAGAATGATTTTTTTTCTTTATCCAAGCATCTCTAGTGTTTTTGTGGCAAATCTGTATGGACGTCTATAGAGCCTGTAACTGCCTATAGAGCTTGCTCGACGGCTTGGATATCGCATGGTAGTCACAGAAAAGGGACTTTATCAGCACCATCTGATTCCACTAGAGAATGAAGAGTTTTATTCGAAACATTGCTCAACATAAGTGGCTGAGAATAATTTTGTTGCCGGCTTATCATGTGGACTTATGACGAAGCGTCCTGGCAGTTCGTTTTCGATGGGACGAATTCATTCGATTTTGGATACCGGTGCAGCGAGGAGAATTGGATATTTTAAGAAAAGAAAAGAGGTTATACGTTGCATAATTGGATTTATTTAAGTACATAACGTGCTAGTATTTACCCACATAGCTGATGACCCAGACGGCAACAGCGACAGTTTAAAACTGAGCAACCAAGAGCAAGACATTGGCGAAGGGAGCCAGTCAAATACTGAAAAGTTGTTCCGAGTTGGGGCGCGCATTCCACCTTCCTCCCATATTCACCTGATTAATGGTTCGCGCAGATGGAAGGCCAGTTCGTTTAAGGTTACAATAGCCGAATTGCCCGTCGTTGATGCGTGTTTCATCCTAAAGGATTTTACAGCGGCCTCCGTATAAACGACATTAGGTATATATCTATCAGAGGCATTAAAAAAAGAATGTTGCAACCTCTGACTCTGGAGCAAGCCACATACAGATTGCCTGGGGAGAAGCATTTAGTTTCACTTATTTCAATTCCTGCAGTTGTCAGGGTTTGCCCTTGAGATTTGTTTACAGTCATGGCAAAGCAGACACAAACGGGAAATTGCAACCGCTTAAACTGAAACGGGCAGATGCTAGAAATCAATGGTATACGGGGAAGTAAGACAGATTCTCCCGTTCCACACCCAGTCACTATATCTGCCTGTATGATATATCTGTGCAAAGCTCGTACTATCAATCGCGTACCGTTGCACAGTTTTGGGGGGGCTGAAATTTCTTGTTTGGTACTCCTATCTTGAGAGTCATTTCATTAGCAAGTAGTCCAGGAGCATTCGCTGAGTCACGAAATTTAGTAGAATAATGGACTGCTTCGTCCGCAGGAAGTACAGTTTTGACTGACTTTTACGTTCTCTCCTCGGTGAGGAGAAGTGAAAGCACTCTCCTATTTATTTTAGTCGCCTGCTCATCGATTGGGGTGAGGATTGCCCACTCGCAAAGCCAGTAATTTTGAATAGATGGCAGGTTGGCGATTCCTGGGAAAACCTCAATAAGGTCATCTTTGGACCTCGCAATAGTGTCCAATGTTGGAGGAATTGAAATAAGACCTTCAATGTTCTCCATGCTGCCATCGCCAATTTTCATTAGCAGTTCAGAGAATTCTTGCGCCAGTGAATCCTTTTCAGGCCGAAATCTCATTTTCATTATGAGAGACAAACGCTCAGTATATGGCCACAGGAATGATCTTTTCAACGACGCATTTACCTCATCGGCCCTGGTGCCTCTGGTAACTATTGGTAGCGTTTGCTGGAAATCCCCAGAAAACAATACAGTGAATCCACCCATGTTCAATGTGTTGCTCCTAATGTCTTTTAAAGTTCTGTCCAATGCCTCGACGCTTGATTTGTGCGCCCCAGTACATTCATCCCAGACGATTAGGCTGACCTCCCGAAGGAGATGTGCCATTGGACAATTCCTTGAAATAAGACAAACGGGTATATCCTTTTATCGACATTTAGTGGTATTTTGAGTCCCGAATGAGCCGTTCTTCCGCCTGGGAGAATCGTGGCAGCTATGCCTGATGAAGCCACCGCAAGGGCAATTTCTGATTGCTTCATAACTTCGGCCAGTATCAATTTTATTAAGAATGTCCTTCCGGTGCATCCAGAAGCGTCGCGGAAAAACATTTTAGATTCATTGTTAACACTGGACAGAACTTTCTCATAGACTTGTCTTTGCTCATCTGTAAGACGTGGTTCCATTTCAATAACATATGAGTGCATATGCGACAAATTGTAGCTCATTTCCTTAGCAAATTCCGCATTGGCATAATTTGAAAGAGTATCAGTAGGGGAAGGCAGCCCGTATTGGACAATTGTTAATCCACCAATGCTGGAGACAATGTTTTGAATTTTTCCAAGAATTGTTTTTTTTTATATTGAGTTTTGACAACTCTCATGCCGTACTCATTTTGCGGCGAATTTAGTTCTCTCTCTGCCAAAGTTGAATCAACTTCAACTTTCGTGCGGAAGATTTTTGTTTTCACCGTGAATGTGTTACGCTTCGCGTCGTTCAATTTGTGGATTGTTCTAAAAAGTGCGGCAGATTCATGACGAACGAATGAATCATGACCCAAGACACTCTCTTCGCGACGAATTAGTTCCGCACGCGCCGAACGGACCAGTGAATCCAGCATAACACTTTCAAATAAAGTTGGACCTCGCACAGTATGAAGCAGAAGTCAAAGATGGTAGCACTCACTGTTGCTTGGGTGAACAGCGTACACTTCTCCAATAGCAGTATCATTTTTATTCCTGGATAACCACGAATTAGCTGCCCCAATTTTAATCTGAAAAATTTTCCTCTTCCTTTATTGAATGTATATAATGAAGGCACATTGCTATATAACTAGGTGGCGTTCGCGAAGTCGCACACAAAATTGAGCTGAGCGGTCGATATATAGACACTCTGCTTCATAATCATCTGTGGTAATGTAATAATTGGTAGCAATTGGTTCAAGTCGATACCATGTTTGTTGACTTGGTTTTAATGTAAAAAATATGTGTATTACAATTCTAGCCCTAAGCACTGATTTATTGGTCATTTCTTGTTTGTTATTCTATCTCTTCATTACCTTCAGTGAGAGAAACTCAAGAGATAAAGGGTGGGCTATATACGATTTGGAATTTGAATCGAATATAAAAAAAAACTAATGAATATTTGTCCAAAATTATAACTTTATTAGAAGGACTGAACATTTCCATTTACGAGTGAAACACAACATCATTCAAATGACTGCCAAGGCTGGCCTTACAGTACTCCATCGGATCATTCCAATTTTTCAGTACATTTCGCTTGGGCTTCAATCTCATGAATGGCAACTTCAATTTCGTGTTTCAAGGACTCAATCGTCTCTGGATGATAAACGTAATATATATCCTTAATAGATCCCCACAAAAATAGTCTAATGGGTTCAAATCACAGCTCTGAGGCGCCCTATTTGGATCAGAATTTCGCTTTATTATTCGATGTTCAAAAGAGGTGCGCAAAAGATCGATTGTATCGTTGGCTGTGTCGCAGCCCCGTCCTGTTGGAACCAAATTCCGTTGATGTAACACTATTCAATTTGTAAAAACTAAAATCCATTTAACATGGCTCTGTAACTCTCGCCATTAACACTGAGGGCGGCTCTGAGGGCGGCAATTTCGCTTATTGAAATAGCCTCCACGGTGGAAATGAACTTCATCGGAAGAGATAATTTTTCGGTAAAAATGTTCATCTTCGACCAAACGATCTTCAGCCCATCCGATGCGATAGGCGAACATAAAACGCATCAGATGGTCATGAGGCTTCATTTCTTGCATATATTGAAGATATGAAACAATTTTCAGTAATCCATTCAATCATCTTTACTATCAGATTTCAATGATTTACAAAATTATGAGCTAGAATCGTAATTTTGGATATGGACACATTTATAAAAACTCACAGTAGAGGAAATTAATGTTTGACAAAAATGCAGAAAATGTCAAAATAATGGGGGTTGGTTATACATATAAACACCGTGGGATACTTCGTTTGGCCGCTACGGGCAAAAAACTGTTGAAAATTCAAAATTTGAATTTTAGCACTTTCCCCATCTTTTGTATGCACATCTTTAAACTCAATTTAGAGAAAAATGATGTATGAAAAAGAGGTAGAAAATGTAAAAATAAGGGGGGTCGGTTATACATATGAGCTCTCTAGGATGCTTCGTGTAGCCGCTACGAGCAAAAAACCATTAAATGTCCACAATCTGAATTTTATCATTTTTCCCATTTTTTGTATGTACACGTTTAAAAACTCCATTTAGAGAAAAATTATGTATGACAAAAGGGTAGAAAATATCAAAATAATGAGGGTCGCTCAAACAGATGAAACCCCTTCAGTGCATAATTTAGCCGCTACGGGCAAAAAACTGTTAAAAATTCAAAATCTGAGTCTTATCAGTTTTCCAATCTTTTGTATGTATTTCTTTAAAAACTGAATTTAGAGAAAAATCATGTATGACAAAAAGGTAGAAAATGACAAAATAATGGGGGTCGGTCATACATACGAACACCCTAGGACGCTGCGTTTAGCCGCAACGGGCAAAAAACCGTTGAAAATTAAAAATTTTAACGGAAAAGTACCCTAAAAACCTCAAAAAATTGTCCAATTTCTGATTCCCGGAATCTTTCCTGTCCCATGATTTAAAATTCATAAATTAAAATACTATTTTTCAAGAACCTGTAAAAAACCACTTGCTACGGTTTGAGTAAACCAAAATAAATTTTTTCTTCAAAGTTTCCGATTCCCCACAGCGAATTGGCGAAAGCCCCGGAAACAATCAGGTGCCTGTGCTAAGATCTTTATGTGAAAGCTTATTTTGGCTCGAGCACGCGAAAACTAATTACCTAAGATCAATACCATAACTTCATTTATGCAAGTAAACTAACGGTTATTGTTGCAAAGACAGCGATTTTTTGTCAAAATTGTATTTTGTTTGCCGTATATTTTGGAATTCTTGGAAAAAAACGCAGTGATCGTTCTTAATACATAAAAACTAAATTTAGATTTCCATGACACAAACCTTTGTACTAATTTTGGTTCGTTCATCAGAAAAATTGTTAACTAAGAAGCCTACCACTAGTGATTTTTTTTCGCGAATTTAGTAACAAAAAATAGATGTTAGCACTCACCGTCGAAAATACTATTAGTATGTAAAATTTCAGATCGATTGATCAAACGGTCTAGGAGGAGTTTGGTTACAAAGGTTTCATATTTCGTCGACGCATAAGAGCTTCGCTCGCTTCGCTCGCTCAGCTCAATAAAGTTCCCGCAAAGGCACCATTTTGACAAAGATAAAAAAAAAACGAAATGCCCAGTCAAGATCCACACCGTACATTTTCCGTGAAAACTTCGGAATAAAATTTCAATAGGTGTTTCTTATTATTAGTTACTTAATTCAGGGTCTCTTATACAGTGGTACGATGACAGAAAAGGTAAACCACAAGCTTATTTTTGCGCCTTTTTTCATTTCTTCTTTGATGCTGCCGTAGCCCCGACATTTACTCGGCACTGGAAATTTTAGGTTTTTTAAATTAGTTTTGATGCAAGCTTTCTCTAATTCGTGTTTTATTCACTTCGGCGCATATTTACGATTCGTATGCGACGATATCTCTAATTTTTTTTCAATTCTCAATTTAAAACCGATTTTTACTCATATTTTGGCACAAATTTTTATGGTTTTATTGTTTCAGCTTAGGTCCTGGTTTTTCTCTTCAAACTTCTTACGATGACACCTGAACGAACATCCAATGATTTATAACTTTACACAACTCTTATTAACATTATACATGCAATACACTAGCACTACTCCAATCACGCGCAAAACAAATCCTGCACGATAAACACGTACACGCATGCTCTATCCATTGTGACCGAAACCGTTGTTATCACATTATTAGCCTCGTAACTATTAGCGATTGAAATCTGACGGTATATTGTACCGCAATAAAGTTTGACCGGCTATCAATGTACTTAACGAGCGAAAGGACGTTTTAACGTCATAAAATTACAACAAGATTTTCGTACTAATTTGTACTTACATTATCAAACTATTAATTACAAGGATTATGGAGAGTAGTACGGGAAGAGTATAGATTTTTTTTATTATTTCCTATGATTATTTACAATCTGTCTGTAGAGACAATAAGTAAATTTATTTACATATTAAGGAATTAGCTCTAGATACATTGAAGTAACCCACTGGTTATTCAAAAGTGATTTTACTCTAAATTACAAGTGATAGTTGTGACTTAGGGATTTAAGATTTTGTATTTCTTTAATCTGGAGTTCGTAGATGACCTACTTATAAGGTCCCTGATTAGTGGATTTGGGTGTTGCTTTAGTTTATCTTTGTATTTTTTGCGAGTTGATACTATTTCTTCATTAACCGTGGGTATTCGGAGATCCTTCCGTATTATTTCGTTAGTTACAAACCAAGGAGCATTTACTATACTGCGAAGTAATTTCGATTGGAATCTTTCTAGTAGTGTGAACGCACGATGCGTATACACGTATTAACATAAAATGAACAACGTTGACTCTGCAACGAGTTCAACGTACCAACTCACAATTCGATGAATTAAGTCATCAGCGAATTATGAATTGGTAAGAATGAAATTAGAGATAGTGACATTATTTTTAAGTAAATTGTAAGCACTGAAATTTAATATATAATTAATTATTTATTTTTGTAACTTAAGTAATGTACTCACCCAGTAATCGATGACTAACATAATTATATGTCATGACACTTACCTAGGTTAAGCAATTAGTGTTAAGCAAAGTTAATTTTAAGTAAGCATAATTTATCTATATACAGTGGGTGGCCATATAATTATGAACACTTTTATTGCTTAGGTTTTTTGAAGCTTTTAAGTTTTGGGTGGTGCTTAGATTTCTGACATTTTCTTAAGGTAATTATGGATTCCTCTATTACTATATAAACCTATATCCGATGTATTCCGACCAACTTTATGTGATAAGAACATTGTTCAATCATTGAGATATGAGGATATACAAAATTCTATTCCGTGAGACACGGGTTTGCCTCCAAAGAAAGTCGCTTTTATGGATAGCTTTTAGGATAGTAAATAAAATGAGGTAACCGTATCCCAATCATTTATGCATTTCTAAGGTTAAAACTCAAATATCATGATTTTGAACATCTTACAAGGAGCTCATATTTCTAGATTAACCTTATTATATTAGATTTAGTTAGTGTTACATATTAGCGAGTAAATATAGTAGCATTCAATCATAAAGCCTGTTTTTACTAGGACTGCGTGTATCCCACAAGACATCTCCTCTATGTTAAAAAAAGTGCAACTGTTCATAATTATATGGCCACCCACTGTATAAATAGGCGACACGTTTTTTTGTTATCCCTTTTACAGGAAACCAGGTGGACTTACCTGGATAAAAATTATACCGTTCGAAAGATTAATTCTTCCTCTATGTGCATCACTTAATTTTTTTACTTAAATTTAATTATAAATAAGTTTAATTTTAAATTGAAATTAAAAAATTCAATGGGATAGTATGTGTAAGTTGAGCACACCCATAGCGTAGATGATGCTCTTGGGAAGAATGTATACGTGTGATTGTTTTGATTTTTGCCTGAAGATATGCAACCATATGATGATTTTTGGTTTGTGTCCCTAATAAATGGCAAGTACTAAATTAGTTGAAAATCAAACCAAATGGATCAATCTTCTACTGGGCACACAAACCAAACAAATTAACATATAATTGCATTCCTCTACGACAAAATCAAAATATAGAACATTATTATTTTGTTGTGATACAAGAAATAACCCTTGTCTGCGAACACTCGCAAATGTCCAAACGGAAACCACACCGAGAATCCCCAAAGGTCCCCGACCACCTATGGGGTTAACCATACCCCAATAGCCCCCGAACCCCGAAAATAAATTAATAAGCAAACCCCCAAGGGAAACAACCCGGACCTGTATCACTGAATGACCGAATGACCCAATTCTACGGGAGGCACTGCATTAAAGAAATTTTTCGACACAGTGATCACGACGGGAGGCGCTGCATGGTCTATAATTTTCGACAGAACGATCACCGGGAGGCGCTGCAACAACAAATGTTTTCGACAAAAACAGAAAGGGAAATCGGAGACATTGGAATGCAGCGAAAACAACCGGGACTGGGATAAGGGAACTTGACACTCTCCATAGAAGACCTGATAACGTGAAGGTGAATGAACAGTGGAATGCAGCGAAAACAACCGGGACTTGGATAAGGGAACTCGACACTCTCCATTGAAGACGTGACAACGTGAAGGTGAACGAACATCGGAATACAACAAAAACAACATGGGGAACATTAACAGGTGAATGATCGGATGGGACTATGAACAGGTAAATTGCAGGTCAACGATCAGAATCGAGGAATAGGAATCGCAGAATGGGTAAGATATTCAAACAGGTCAATAATCGAACTGACGAGACAGCCTGAGGAATGCGCAGGCAAAGCAAATTAGGGACCAAAAATATGTTCCATCAACATTGGTGGGGCATTGCTAGCCTCAGCGGAAAAACGGAATAAAATAGCCCGAAAATGCCACAAGGGGTTAGTTGATGACCACTAGCTGCAGTAGATGCTACTGAGAGGACAACCGCTGCCGTGACGAGATCCCTCTACCGAGACGATAAAATTCCCCGAGACGACGTCCCGCTGCTGAGGAGGCAAGCTGCTGATCGAGACGAAGACCAACGCATACGAACCGCTGCCGTGACGAGATCCCTCTACCGAGACGATAACATTCCCCGAGACGACATCCCACTGCTGAGGAGGCAAGCTGCTGATCGAGACGAAGACCAACGCATACGAACCGCTGCCGTGACGAGACTCCGCTGCTGAGAAGACAATAATTCCTGAGACGACATCCCGCGGCTGGAGAGACGAGCTGTTAACCAAGAAGTTACCACCAGAAGTCAACCGAGCTGAGACGTCACCACTAGGGGACGTCAGACACATAAAACAGGTAGAGGCCCCAAAGTCTACCTGCAAAATCCATGTCCAAACCGGCTTTCGGCTGGGGGACTAAACTCGCCAAATATACCTAGAGTCCAAACTGGCCATTAGTCTGGGGGACTAGGTGGACAAAGAGGGTCAGCATTCTGGTTCAAACCGGCTTCTTAGCTGGGGGACTGTATAGAAATACACACTGGAACCGAAGTGCCGAAACAAAGATTCTACGTCACCACTCCAACATATAACAAATCAATCAGAGGCAAAATAAAAGGAAAACTAAAAAGAAATAAGTGAAAGAAACTAATACCCACAAAAAAAAAGTAATAACCATAATAAACGAAAACTAACAAAGTCAAATAACGAAAAAACCAATAAACACAGAAATATAATAATACGAACGTAACGGTAAATCCAAAAGTAATAACGGAGCGGCTCAATCAACCCGGGTTGTTATGTATTTTTCCCTCTTTTGGGAAGTCGTGGGGAACCAAGGGGATAAAAACTCAATGTTTCTCCATCTACTTTTATATATTTATTCGTTTCTTAATACTTATGCAATGATTACTTTGATTGTTTGCGGCCGGACGCTCTCTTCTGCATTGCCTTCTGTTGTCGGTAAACCTTCCTTTCCTTCTTGAGCCGGTCTATCGTGATGCTAGCTGCTACTCGCGCTTCTTTGTCCTCTGCTAGGACCCAGACTCGGACGGCTTCCCTAATGTCTCGTTTGAACCGAGCCTCTACTCCGGTTTCTCCTTTTTCACGGCTGGTTGGGGACTTCTGTTAGGTTGTCGTGTTGTTGGGTTCCTTCGCCGGTACTCCTCTATATATATGGGGCGCGGTCCTGCCCGAGGGTCCTCTAGTGCCTTTTTTAGTTCGATGTTGTTCATTAAAACCCGGGTTGATTGAGCCGCTCCGTTATTACTTTTGGATTTACCGTTACGTTCGTATTATCATATTTCTGTGTTTATTGGTTCCGCGTTGTGTAGGATGGCATTGGTCCCCAGGGTGTTCCTACTTCTTTATTCCTCTACCGTTTTCTGGCTTTGCTCACCTGGAGAGCTTGGAAGTCCCTTGCTAGTTGTTCGAGGAGTTCGTCGGTCTTATCCTCTTCGGGGTCTCCATCTTTCGTGGCTTCGGTTTCGCTTCCTGTGTCGTCCGGTTGATCAATGCCTAGTTCTTCTATCCATTTTGCTGCTTCTTCCAGGATATCGTCTAGGTCGGCCTGGGTTAATTTATCTCCCCTTGAATCCATTTTTGCGGGTATACTGTTGATGGAAGGAAGGTGGTTGATTTTGTTGGTGGGTACTTATTACATATATATTTGGTTATGTTATGTTATATTGGTAGGGTTATGGTCTTATTTTTTTGGTATTATTATTTATATTTTAGTTTTGTTTATTTATTCATTTATTTAATATTATTATTGTTATTATTATTATTATTTATTTTTTTTTTGTTACTTTTATGGAGTGTGCTGGTCGGTCGTAGAGGCTCGTTCGGTTCCCAATAATTGTTGCCTTCGCGGTATGCTTATTGGGACTGGAATGATATTTATGTCGGGGGCGGCTCTAGTTCCGGTTTCCACATTTTGTTTTCGGCGTTTACAGACTCTAAATATCCTGATAGCGGTTATTGTTATTATTATGATTAGGATACATCCTGATATAGTGGTCGTGATGTGCATCTGTATTTGGGCGTGCCTCGCTTCTTCTTCTTTTGTGATTTCTGCTTCTAAGTCTTTTACGGCGTCACTTTGTTCCCTGAAGTGGTCGTTAAATACCATTGGTTGGATTATTTCGATTTCCTTCTTGGTGTTATTCTTTAATTGAGTAGTTTGAGAACGAGAGAAATTTATGTGGGGCATAGCATTGATTGATGTGGTTGGTTGAACATGCATGTTATACCGTTTATCAATTTTGTACGGAAGTATATATCCTGCCAGGTGGTAGGTGCATTTCGCCCGGAGTACTGCTATGCCGAGTCCGGATATTTCTCTTGTGTGTTCCGTATTTTCGCAGTGTGCAATGAGTGGTGTGGCTTGGTGAAGACAAACTAGCCAAGCGTTGTACCTATGCATAGGCACGATAACGTCCTGGACTTGCTTTAACACTCGAAACGAGCAGCTCCCAGTTTTGCCATTGATACCCTTAAACAATTCTTTTAGGCATTCTGTTCTTGTGGGTGTTACTGAGATGGGGTGGGTTCTGTGGCATAGTGTGTGTGTATCATTCAGGTTTGTACACTGGAATCGATAGTCCAATTCACTCATACCAAAATTCAACTGTGACCGACTTGTATTTAAAAAGTATGCTGCTTGCAGTTCGTATATAAAATAGGTGTTGTTATTTGCTGCGATTGGTGTGGTGTACACTCGATTTATGGTGTACTGTTGGGTGTCAGCTAAGGGAATTCGTATTCTTACCAGGAGGCTGTTTTTGTAGGATTCGCAGTCTACCTTAGCTATCTTCTGTAGTGTCGGAAAGTCCATGATAGTCTCCTTCCCGTAATGCGATTGTTACGTTAGCGTATAGTTGCTGGAATTGATGTGAGGGAAGCAGTAGTGGACTCAACTCTCGCCTATTCGTTGCCTCCATCATTATGAACATGTCGGTGGTGTCCAGATAAATTTGCAATAGTTCCTCTACTATTACGGGCATAATTTCACTTATAGCTTCCCGTAGTTGCATTTGGTGTCGATTTGTTGTATATCTGTGGAGTTCGTCCTGCCTTCCTTCATTAATTTGGTTAAGCTTCTGGACCAATTGATTGTACCGTTCGACCATTGCTCTATTTGTCTCATTAGCCGTTTTAAGTGTGGTGTGCATAATGGTAATTTGCTGTTTGGCCAATTGGAAGGTTCGTGTGTTGGTGTTTTCTAGCTCATCGAGTTTTTCGTAGATTTGTGTGGAGTCCTCGTCATCCATTGTTCCAAACAGCTTATTCAGTATTCGGCCTCCGAGGTTTATCAAGCCTCTCTTAATTCTATTGTGGTTTTTTGTGGTCAACTCCACCTTCTCGATGAGTTCCTTTACCTGTTCCGTCCTTTTCTGGAGTGTAATGTTCCAGTTGTCGCATAATTCTTCCTCCATACCCTTACATAGTTGTTCAAGGGCTTGTCTGCTTTTCTCGATGTATCGTAACTGTAATTCCCATTGTGGCGTGTTAATCCGTGTTACGATCGTCCAGTAATCATGGTAGGTTTTTGCTACTCTTATTGGTTCGAATACCACACCTTGTCCTGCCAGCGTGTGTATCTCCATTGGTTGCGGCATAGTGTCGACCGTGTTTCCTAACGCAATGTTGGGCATTACGTTGATGATGTGTAGGACTTCCATTATTAATATGAGCCGGCGATAGAGGGATGCCCTAAATAGAGAAGTTATTAGTAGAAGAGTTTAAGGCGGTTGTTATGGAATCTTCTTTTCTTATTTCCTATTTGGATCGTAGTTTTCACTGGACTATTCAGTGATGCTACTTTAAAAGGACCTAACCAATATTGAGCTAGTTTATTCTTTCTAGCCCCATTTCGTAGAAGTACTTGGTCCCCCACATGTAATTTTATCGGGCACGTTTTTTGGTCGTAGTATTCTTTGGCATGTAATTTACTCTCCTGTATATTGCGTCTCGCGATCTGGTAAGCTTTCTGGAAATTATTCCGGAGTTTGAGATAATAATTTTCATGGTCGTATACAGGTTGTGGTTCTTTTCGTAAATTGTTTGGGAGAGGTGCCGAGAACCCGTATAAGCAGTCCATGGGTGTTAGCTTTGTGGTTGTGTGAATACTATTGTTCCGTACGAACATTGCTGCCCGAAGGTGTTCGTCCCAATCGGTTTGGTTTTCATCCACGAAACTTCGTAGGTAGTCCGCTAGGGGTCTGTGGGATCTTTCCAGGGTTCCATTCGTTTGTAGATGGTACGGTGTCGTCTCTATTTCTTGAATTTTTAATAACTTACATACTTGTCGGAACACCTCTGAAGTAAAATTTGCTCCCTGGTCCGTGACCAACTCTTTTGGGATTCTATACCGACTTATTATTTCATCCACGAATGCCTGTGCTACCGATTTGGCTTCCATGTTTTCCAATGGTACCACATCCATGAACCTAGTTAGGTCGTCTTCGAAACTGAGTATGTATTTGTTTCCCTTGGTTGTTTCTGGTAGGGGACCGACGATATCCATATAGACTTTATCGAAAGGAAGATTCGCAGTGTCTGTCAGTACCATGGGTTCCTTGTGTTCTTTCGTGCGTTTGTTTATCTGGCATTTTTTGCATCCTTTTATGTATTTAGTTATATCCCTCAACATCCCTTTCCAGTAGTACTCCCGTTTCAAGCGATGATATGTTTTATACACCCCGTGGTGTCCGCCTAGTGGTGCATCGTGACAGTCTGGTAAGATGGTCTTAATGTCTTGGGGATCTGTCAATACTCTTTAAGGGTGTACCTGGCTATTTTCTGGGGCTTCTCGTTCTTCGGGCTCGATGTGTTTGTCTTTGTTTGCCTCTGGTGGTGGTTCCCCTACAGGTTCTGGGTCTGCATTGTTTTCTCTGGCTTCTCGTTCCTTAGCTTTTTGACGCGTTATTGCCATAACGTCATAGGGTATTCTGCTTAGCGCGTCGGCGTTATTGTTTTTCCTTCCCTCTTTATACTGAATGTCGAAAGTATATTCGGACAACTTGTGCCAGAGTCGCAATATCCGACTGGTTGGATCCTTGATTCTTACCGCGCCCTTTAATGGTTTGTGGTCCGTGAAAACCGTGAAAGGTCTTCCATAAAAATAGCTCCTATAGTTCTTTACTGCCCAAACAATTGCTAGCAGCTCCCTTTCGATGGTTGAGTAATTCCTCTCAGCTGGATTAAGGGTTCGGCTGGCATAGGCGATTGGCTTTTCTTCATTATGTGGCCCTTGTGCTAGTACCGCTCCCAATGCCTCTCCACTAGCATCCGTGTAAAGTTTAAAAGGTTCGTCGAAGTTTGGGTATCTTAGTACCGGTGGTGAAATTAATTTGTCTCTTAACGTTTGGAATGCCTTACTGCAGCTCTCATCCCAGATAAATTTCTCATTCTTTCGCAGCAGTTTGTTGATGGGTGCTGCGATTTTGGAGAATCCTTCTATAAATTTCCTATAATAATTGGCCAATCCGAGAAACGATTGTACCTGTCGGATTGTTTTCGGAGTCGGAAATTCTCTTACGCTTTTAACTAAACTCGGGTCCGGTGCCACACCTTCGGTACCACATTTATGTCCCAGATACACTATTTCTCTTTTCAAGAAATTGCATTTTTCTGCATTTAGTTTTAGTTGATGTACCCTTAGTCTTTCCATAATGGATCGTAATTTCCTTTGATGATCCACGAGGTTTTTACCATATATTACAATGTCGTCTAAGTACACGAAGCAGTGCAACCCTTGCAATCCGGTTAACACATGGTTCATTAATCGTTGGAAAGTCGCTGGTGCCCCTTTTAACCCAAATGGCATTCTCTTGAACGCATAATGGCCATAGGGTGTACTGAATGCCGTTTTATCCCGATCTTCCGTTTTCATGGCTATCTGGTGATAGCCACTAGCGAGATCGAGAACAGAAAAGTAGCGCGAGTTCCCTAGCTGGTCCAGAATATCTTCTATCCTGGGCAGGGGGTAAGAGTCGCCTTCTGTCACTTCATTCAACTTTCGATAGTCTACTACTATTCTCCAGCGTTTCTGACCGTCAGGTCCAGGTTTTTTGGGAACTACCAACAGTGGGGCGTTCCACTGACTCCAGCTGGGCTCAACGATATCATCATTTAATAACCGGTTTATTTCTTCCGTGATGACTTGTTTTTGTGTTTCTGGTAACCGGTACATTTTGCATTTAATCGGGGGTTGATCCTCTTTTGTTCGTATCTCGTGATTTACGCTCGTCGTGTAACTCAGTTTTTCCCCAGGTAAATGAAATACGTCCTGGAACTCCTTAATTGTCTCGGTTATTGCTTCTTCCTCCTCTTTATTCAACTCTTCCCCTATATTTACTATCTTCATTATTTCTTCCAATCTTGTTTCCTTAGTTGTGGTGTCTTTCAGTATACCATAGTTTTCCTTGACTTGATACGTATTTTCTACTGCCGGCTCCATATTAAATTCGTTAATATCTTCCATAGTTACTGCTAGTTCCTTTAGTGTAACTTCGTAATTATTGACATTCAATATGCTTATCTTAACTTTTCCTTCTATAGGTAGAACGAGAGCGTTGCTTACATAAACTCCTTGTTCGAGCTCTGTACCTTTGACTATATATTCCCCTTTGATCTGGACTGTCAATTCTATAACTTTCACCGTTCTAGGTTCAATTTTAATGAATTTTTGCTCCACTATTTCTATCCGTTCCCTCTCGTATCCTAACTGGTTATTTCCTTTGCCAAGCTCTTGTTGCTGGTCTGAGGTGCAATCACCTACCGTAACATGCGAGTTGCGGCGATCAAGGTGATGATTGTGTTCCCTCACTGCATTTTCTTCACCTAGTGGGACGTGCGAGTCCCTCATATCCAGGTGGTAATTATTTGCTCCTAGAGTCACGCCCTCACCTAACGGAACGTGCGAGTTCCATTTATCTAGGTGGTAGTTTTGTTCCCCTAGTGTCTTTCCTTCACCTAGCCGGACGTGCGAGTCCCACGTATCTAGTCGATGGTTATTTTCTCCTAGGCGTATCTAGGCGATGTTTGATTGGTTCATGACTTCCGCTAGTGGTGGTGGTGTCAAGTGTCCGCGCGACGGACGCTTGTTGGTGTTGTGGTTCCACCTTGAACAATACTGCTAAATCCTCTAGTGCTTCTGTGTCTTCAGTTGACGGTAATAAGACTTTGTCCTGTCCGTTGTTGGCCTCCATATGCGAGACTTCGATACACTCCGCAGTTTGCGAGCCGCGGTTATTAAAGTGTATATCTTCGATGGGGGTTTCACGTTGGCCATTCTTTTCATCCTTTTCTATTACGTCAACGAAACGCATATGTTCACTGTTTTGGGAACTTTGCGAGTGTTCAAACGGGATTTTAATTACTTCACTTTCGTTGCTCGATGGAAATACCAGTGTTTTAGTTGGACCTTCGACGTTGCAATGTTTGGAAACAAAGTCGTTTCCTATTATTCCCGCTATATCTTGGGCGCTTATTTTCTGTATCACTTGGAATTCACAGGGGTATATTTGGTTTAGTTCTATCCTCCCTGCTATTTTGCCTTCTGAAAGTATTTCACCAGATATCGTGTTGCGTGTAACTTTTTCTTTTATATTTATGCTGCTTAACATTTGGTTTTTTATTTCTTGCTCCTTTATGTGACTTATCTCCGATCCCGTATCTATTATGAATTTTGCATCTTTGTTTTTAGCTATATCTATTGGCAGTTTTACTATTGGAAGTGTCGTTGATGAGTCGCACCTTTTATTATTGTCTTCTATTGACGACTCGAGGTGCGTTCGGTCGCCTCTACGGAGTTTTCCGAGTGCTTAATTTTCTCTTCCATTTGCCTCCTTTCCCATCTTTCCCGTAGGAAACATCTATCCTCTGCCTCAAAATTGGCATTCATTTGTGCCCCTACTTGTTGTTGTCTGGTTTACTTGCCTTTGATGTTGTGCGCCCCTATTCCCCTGGTTTTGTGATGTAGGGTGTCTGTTTTGAGAGCAATTCTGATTGGTATGCCCGTAAGTTTTGCATACGGAACAGAACGGAGTCATTTGTCTAGTTCGACATTCTGACATGATATGTCCTATTCTATTGCAAAAAAGGCACCGGCGTCGTTCCGGTCTGTCGCGGGGCCCGTTGTAATTTGCCGTGTTTCGTGGTGTTGGGGGATCCCTTGAGTTAAATGGTCTTATGCGTCGACGAAATATGAAACCTATTAAGGATATATGTTACGCTTATCATCCAGAGACGATTGAATCCTTGAAACACGAAATTGAAGTTGCCATTCATGAGATTGAAGCCCAAACAATCGAAATGTGCTGAAAAATTGGATTGATACCATGGGGTACTGTAAGGCCAGCCTCGGCAGTCATTTGAATGATGTTGTGTTTCACTCGTAAATGGAAAAGTTCAATCTTTCTAACAAAGTTGTAGTTTTGGACAAATATTCATTAGTTTTTTTTTATATCCGATTCAAATTCCAAATCGTATATGGCCCACCCTTTATCTCTTGAGTTTCTCTCACTGAAGGTAATGAAGAGATAGAATAACAAACAAGAAATGGCCAATAAATCAGTGTTTAGGGCTAGAATTGTAATACACATATTTTTTAACATTAAAACCAAGTCAACACACATGGTATCGACTTGAACCAATTGCTACCAATTATTACATTACCACAGATGACTATGAAGCAGAGTGTCTATATATCGACCGCTCAGCTCAATTTTGTGTGCGACTTGGCGAACGCCACCTAGTCTATTTTGGTTTTGGTAATTGCCCCGGCTTCGTTCATACGGCTGGTCCCATCTACCTCTGTTGTTTGTGGATTGGTAGGCTGGGTGCTGTTTATAGGTCTGTCTGTCTATATTTTGTTCTGACAACGACGTTTGATTTGTTTGGTCGTACTGATAGGTTGTTCCCTGTTGCATGTATTGTTCGGTTTGCTCAAGTCTTAAAATTTTCTTTCCTAATGCTTCTAAGGAGTTATCTGAATCTTGCAATAGGTAGAACTTATGGTTGGCATTTATGATACCTATCTTCAAGCAATGGAGCCCTACCTCCTCTATTTCTGTCCTTAGTCCTTCTCCTCCATCTGCGTACTGTATTTCTGCAGCAGACTTACATGCATTAATTAGGGACTTTACACGATTGAAGTAGCCATATAAGGTCTCTGTAGGTAACTGTCGTACATTGCGTAGCTGGTTGTTTAATGTTATGTTCGGTGTACCTTGGGCTAAGTTCGACCTCAGTGTATTTGTAATGTCTTCCAGCGTTTCTCTTGTGCCTGATTGGACCGCTTCTAAAGCTCTGCCTCTTAAACGTGTGTTTGTTTTGCACTCGATGTTTCTTCCTCCTGGTCTGATTGGACTTCTTGCATATATGGTTGTTCACTATTATTTATTTCCAAGGTTTGATCGTTATTGGTTGATGGGTCTAGTGGGTTCACTTCCTTGTTTACGGTGAACACTTCGTCGTTACCGCTGTCTTGAGTGGTTGAGAATTCAGGTTCTGGATTTTCGAATGTGAAGGCGTCTATTTTCTCTATCAGACTTTCGAGTCTTTTGTTCAGTGGTAGTTTTGGTGTAGATGTTGCCATATATCTACCTAAAATCTCTTTTACGAATATTTTTCTCCTCTCTCGTTTTGAACTTTATTTCTTTATATTTGCTCTTTTCTTTATGTTTTTAATTTTGTACTATGGCCCTTTTGTGTGGTGCGGGTTCGTGTGTGCGGCTGCGCCAAAAATGTTATGTATTTTTCCCTCTTTTGGGAAGTCGTGGGGAACCAAGGGGATAAAAACTCAATGTTTCTCCATTTACTTTTATATATTTATTCGTTTCTTAATACTTATGCAATGATTACTTTGATTGTTTGCAGCCGAACGCTCTCTTCTGCATTGCCTTCTGTTGTCGGTAAACCTTCCTTTCCTTCTTGAGCCGGTCTATCGTGATGCTAGCTGCTACTCGCGCTTCTTTGTCCTCTGCTAGGACCCAGACTCGGACGGCTTCCCTAATGTCTCGTTTGAACCGAGCCTCTACTCCGGTTTTCTCCTTTTTCACGGCTGGTTGGGGACTTCTGTTAGGTTGTCGTGTTGTTGGGTTCCTTCGCCGGTACTCCTCTATAGATATGGGGCGTGGTCCTGCCCGAGGGTCCTCTAGTGCCTTTTTTAGTTCGATGTTGTTCATTAAAACCCGGGTTGATTGAGCCGCTCCGTTATTACTTTTGGATTTACCGGTACGTTCGTATTATCATATTTCTGTGTTTATTGGTTTTTTAGTTATTTGACTTTGTTAGTTTTCGTTTATTATGGTTATTACTTTTTTTTGTGGGTATTAGTTTCTTTTACTTATTTCTTTTTAGTTTTGCTTTTATTTTGCCTCTGATTGATTTGTTATATGTTGGAGTGGTGACGTAGAATCTTTGTTTCGGCGCTTCGGTTCCAGTGTGTATTTCTATACAGTCCCCCAGCTAAGAAGCCGGTTTGAACCAGAATGCTGACCCTCTTTGTCCACCTAGTCCCCCAGCCTAATGGCCAGTTTGGACTCTAGGTATATTTGGCGAGTTTAGTCCCCCAGCCGAAAGCCGGTTTGGACATGGATTTTGCAGGTAGACTTTGGGGCCTCTAGCTGTTTTATGTGTCTGACGTCCCCTAGTGGTGACGTCTCAGCTCGGTTGACTTCTGGTGGTAACTTCTTGGTTAACAGCTCGTCTCTCCAGCCGCGGGATGTCGTCTCAGGAATTATTGCCTTCTCAGCAGCGGAGTCTCGTCACGGCAGCGGTTCGTATGCGTTGGTCTTCGTCTCGATCAGCAGCGGGATGTCGTCTCGGGGAATGTTATCGTCCCGGTAGAGGGATCTCGTCACGGCAGCGGTTGTCCTCTCAGTAGCATCTACTGCAGCTAGTGGTCATCAACTAACTCCTTGTGGCATTTTCGGGCTATTTTATTCCGTTTTTCTGCTGAGGCTAGCAATGCCCCACCAATGTTGATGGAACATATTTTTGGTCCCTAATTTGCTTTGCCTGCGCATTCCTCAGGCTGTCTCGTCAGTTCGATTATTGACCTGTTTGAATATCTTACCCATTCTGCGATTCCTATTCCTCGATTCTGATCGTTGACCTGCAATTTACCTGTTCATATTCCCATCCGTTCATTCACCTGTTAATGTTCCCCATGTTGTTTTTGTTGTATTCCGATGTTCGTTCACCTTCACGTTGTCACGTCTTCAATGGAGAGTGTCGAGTTCCCTTATCCAAGTCCCGGTTGTTTTCGCTGCATGCCACTGTTCATTCACCTTCAAGTTATCAGGTCTTCAATGGAGAGTGTCAAGTTCCCTTATCCCAGTCCCGGTTGTTTTCGCTGCATTCCAATGTCTCCGATTTCCCTTTCTGTTTTTGTCGAAAACATTTGTTGTTGCAGCGCCTCCCGGTGATCGTTCTGTCGAAAATAATAGACCATGCAGCGCCTCCCGTCGTGATCACTGTGTCGAAAAATTGCTTTCATGCAGTGCCTCCCGTAGAATTGGGTCATTCGGTCATTCAGTGATACAGGTCCGGGTTGTTTCCCTTGGGGGTTTGCTTATTAATTTATTTGCGGGGTTCGGGGGCTATTGGGGTATGGTTAACCCTATAGGTGGTCGGGGACCTTTGGGGATTCTCGGTGTGGTTTCCGTTTGGACATTTGCGAGTGTTCGCAGACAAGGGTTATTTCTTGTATCACAGCAATTTAATATTATCATTGGCATTGATCACACGTTCGACTGAATAGCCTACCATTTATGACAAATACGTGTATTCTTTCCACTCAAACGTTTTATCTTTCCAAATGATAATGTGAGGGGTGAGGAGCAAATGCAGCCATATCACAGACAATAGGCGTATGTTCATTCTTTTGCTTTTTGCCTTGAAGAAGGCTATCTTTGTCTAATAAAATTGCATTCTTCCAGACAAAAGCCAAAACAATGAACACATGGCCACAGACAATAATATGGATGCATTACCACAGATAAATTTAAAGCCACCGTTTGCTTATACCATTATTTTTTTGCTAATTTGATACAAATGTATGCAAATTTTTTATAAAAAATTAGAGAAAGTCATAATTTTAAAGTTATCTCTAGAAAACGCGAACTTAACTTTCACGAATATTCATGGAAAGCAAGCAAAATTCTGAATTTTATCATATTTTCTAATTTTTCTATGGACCCACATTTAAAAACCTAATTTAGAGAAATATGATGTATGGCCAAAAATTGGGAAATGATAAAATAATGGGGAATGGACATATATATAAACTTCCTAGAATGCTTTGTTTAGCTGCTACGAGCAAAAAACTATTAAAAAAGTGTTGTTTATGAGGAACTTTAAGATCTTTTTGAATTCGCAACCGCATGCGCTAGGTTTTTGATAGTTGTTGGTGGGGCCTCATACAATAAAGCTGTACGTTGACGTGCTGAAAGAGCTTAAATGATTGCTACTGCAGTCTGAACTCAATCCCCTGCTTACTGACAATGCTACTGTATATGGAAAGCCATGCGCGAGCTATTAGAGTAAGCATAGGGGGGTTGGAGAACGACGGGGGTTGGCGAGCGTAGCGAGCAGGGGGCGCTCCCCTAGTTATTATAAATAGGCTAAGATTTTATTTGTGAATCAGAAAATAGACGGCTAGAGAACTACTTGCACTTGACACTATTACCCTAAAAGTAATTTCTCTTTGTAGAAATTGCGTCTCACGCCTCGGCGAAAGCCATTATTTCGTGCAGTCCAAATTGGCGCACGACTTTAGGTATATTTTCAGTTTTAATAACTAATAGATAAACATTACATGGCGATCCTGCAGACTTGCGGACCAAATGGCATCTTCTGATTGGCAAGACTTACTCAACGGCCGTTTCGACTAATTATGCAGCCAATTTGAGAAGGAATTTGCAGAACTCGAGAAAGACGTCGTAACACTAACAGAATACATCCCACAGGGAGAAGGCCACTCCAGAATACAAACCAACTCCTATTGAAGAACTTCGACACATAGGTCCTAAGAAGTTAACAATTGAAGAATATCGCGCACGACAGAACAAGAGGAAGCCGACCGATACAGTAGTAACACCACCAATTAAGAGGAAGAGACGTGGAGGAAAACAAGTAAAGTTGCGACAACAAAGAAAGGAACTTCACCGGCTCATCGCAATTACGTCAGGAGAGGAGCAGAAGAATCTTTTCAAGAAATTAAGGCAACTACAGTGATGGGGAATTGCCAAACGAATGTTCAGGAGACCTTTGTCGAGGAATACTCCCAATCATTAACAACAGCAGCGGTACTTATAAGGATTTTTATAATAGCCTATTTTTATAAGCGTTACAATGAAAAATATGTTAAGAAGCAATTAGTTAGGACTATTAACGTATAATATTTTAGAATAATTAAAAATTAATAATATTAATTTTCTTACATAATTTAATAAATAATGGAAATATAGAAGATATAAAACATTCGTTTAGTTATGCAAGAAATACAAGAGCTAGTGAAAGAAGTTGAAGATATATTAAAGAATTTAAAAAAGAAAGGACAAAAAGTATACACACTGGTTGCTATAAAAGGCAAACAGGAGCAATTAGATGAAATTCGAACGCAATTATCAACTTTGTGCAATGTAAGTGACGATAGCGATATTTTAGAAATAAAACAACATTTCGCGAAGATACATCCAGAGACAGTAAAATTGTTAGAAGCTCAGCTTGCTAGAGTATTAAAAGACTCAAAGATGGGGGATTTTGATTACCAAACTGCCATGAAAGTTATTCCTGTTTTTGAAGGAAAACAAAAAGAATTAAATTCATTTATAAAGTTAATAGAAATATTACATAAAAGTTTAAATGCAAACGGTAAAACAGCTCTTGTAGATTTTGTATATAATGTTAAGCTAACAACTAATGTTCAATTAATAATTGGTAGTACGGGAGTTCCTACAACATTTGAAGATTTATCTGCCAGATTACGTTTAAGATTTAAGACCACTTACACCATACCACAAATCCATACAGCCTTAAGCAGCCTCAGCAAAAGAGAATGAGCATAAAAGTCTACAAAGACAAAATTTTAGAACTTATATGCGAACTAAGTTCCTTGCAGATAGCTGATTTGGGTACAGGTGCTACAGCAACTCAAATAGAAACTATTACAAAGATTAACGACACATATGCACTGTCGGTATTTAAAAATGGTTTAAATGACCACTTTTAAGGTACAGTTTTTGCATCAAGGCCAAATACTCTGCCAGATGCTATAGAAATTAGCCTTGAGTTAGAAAAAAGTGAGACACAGGCACCAAACAGCGTATTTTATTATAGGGAAAATGATAGAAATAGACAATTTAATCAGCGTAATAACAATAGCAATTATAACTACAATACTAGAAATAATAATTGGAATGGTAACAACAGAAATGGGAACTATAGAGGTAACACTTATAGGAATAATAACAATAACAATAATAACAATAACTGGAACAATAATAACTATAGGAACAATAACCGTAGAAACAATAACTCCGCGAATAATATGAACAACAGAAACAGTAATAGTGGTTATAATACAAATAACAATAATAAAAATAGTAATAACAATAATAGGAAAAATACACGTAATAACGGAAGAAACCAAAATAATAACAAGCGATATAATGTTAATCTTGTTCAGGATCAGGAAAACTCGGAAATATCCGGCTCGGAGTAACTGATTATCAAAAATTTATAAAATTTCGGATAACTGTGTAAATTATATCACATTATATTGCAAAAATACGAGACAGCATCTTAGATTTTTAGTTGACACAGGGCAGATGTCTCACTATGTAAAAGGGGTATTACTGAAGAAGACGAGTCTTTTTCCATGGAAGATAGTTGCAGGTTAACAGGCATTACGAACGAAGTAATAAATTCACGTGGTTCTGTAAATTTAAATCTCTATATTGGAACCGAGATTTCTTTCAAACACAAATTTTTCATAGTTAATGATGATTTTCCAATCTACACAGACGGAATAATTGGACGAGATGTTTTCCATCGATTTATGTGCAGAATCGATTATGAGACCTACACGGTATCTTTCCTCGTCAATCAAACCGAAATTATTTTACCAATGGAATTCAGACAAGATGAAGTGAAACTAGTAAAAATACCATCAAGATCAGAAGTTATAGTACCAATAAATATCAAAATCAACAGTGATCATGTCATACTAGGTAAACAAATACCAGCACGGGGTGTACGGCATGTTAAGATTTTGAATTCAACCGACTCTGATATCACGCTCGATGACATTGATGATAATTTAATCATTGAACCCTTGGCAGATTATAAAGTCGTTAGTTTGGGGGGAAAAGTTAAAAGCGACGAAACGAAAAAGAGATTCGAAGAAATTCTTCATCTTATTGATATTTCATCATCAGATCCTTCGGCTCGTTCTAGTCTTTTAAACATTATAGAAGAGTTTCAAGACATTTTCCACATAGAAACAGATAAGTTGTCCGTGAACAATTTCTATCGACAGAGAACTCTGGAACTCACAGATAAAACAACTGTGTATATTAAGAATTACAGGCTTCCGCATTCACAAAACGAAGAAATACAAAAGCAAGTCCAAAAATTATTGAAGGACAACATCATAGAACCCTCTCGTAGTCCTTACAATTCTCCACTCTTAATAGTACCAAAAAGCTGGGGTGTGGCTGTGTAATGGACACGGCCGTGTGTTGTACGTGAATACGTTTATGTAACGGGTAATATTTCTTGAATAAAATATTTTTATTTATGTATTTAGGACAAAAGCAAGGAAACAAATCATTATTTTGTTACAATATAACTTTATTAATTATAGGTGTGTGATAAGAAAAGTACGACACAAATGGCATACAAGATACATCCAGATTTCTGGTAAACGTAAAATCAATACAGGTATTACCTAACGCTGTTGGAGAAGTTTCAATATAAAACAAATTGAACTCGCTGAGCATGAAGTCAGACAATGAACAGTTTTGTGAGACATCAACATTAAAGTCTCCAACTGTCATAACTGGTGTAGTAAGATCAGGCTCGTAATAGGGTATAATTTTAGCGATGTTTTTGGAATATTTTAACAACGATCGTATCATTAAGAGTTTAATATCTGCTAACGCTGTGCCCGGGTGGATATACACACACCCGAGTATGAATTTGAAGATGCCATTGGCCTTTATGTTTACTAGACAGACATCACCTGCTTTTGGGTCTTTAATTTCCAAATAAATTTCCGAAATGTCAATATCAACTCTATTACAATCAGTGAAGCTATTGATGTTGCGATATTTGGCGACTCCACCGGCTTTGACTTGATGATGATGATACCGCTACCGATAAAGTAGTAGCAATTTGTCTGTTCTTAGCGGTTTTACAATATAAAGTCAAATCAAAGCCAGGCACCGAAAAATGGGGATTTTTCACCAAATTTTGCCGATTTTGAATTTCAAAATGGAATTCAATCAACCAGGCTGGCAGAATCGCCAGCAACACAAAAATTTCGCCACGGCACAAAATTGTGCAAGAAACATTGACCATACGGTGACACCCTACAAAGGGAGCGTGTGTGACACACACTCTCTTGGTGGGGTGATACCGATCGTTGACGTTCGGTTGCTCAATCACATGTACTGGCGAAATTTTTGTGTTGCTGGCGATTCTGCCAGCCTGGCTGTTTGAATTCGATTTTGAAATTCAAAATCGGCAAAATTTAGTACAAAATAACCCCATTTTTCGGCGCTTCCCCCTCCGCCGCGCGCGATGCGCCACTGATCTCGCTTATCCTAGTGATTTCTTTGATCCTTTATCTATCCAGTGGTATAATTTAATTTCGGATGTAGTGCAGAGATTCGAAGCTACAACGCCAAACTGTATCCCCCGATTTTATCATTAGTTTTTTTGGATTGCCCCCGTATGGTAGCAAATTTAAAGACGTATTCACGTCAAAAAGAGCGGCGATGGCAAGAAAAAGTGGCGTTTAGTAGGAGATTTTAGAAGATTGAACACCAAAATTGTTAATGACAAGTTTCCTTTATCACGATTGGAGGATGTTCTAGATAAAATAGGCAGGGCGAAATATTTTTCAACCCTGGATATGACTAGTTCATTTCATCAAATAGAATTAGACGAAAGTCCAAGGCCACTAACAGCATTTTCTGATAATAACGGTCATTACCACTTTACTAGATTACCTTTCGGTCTTAAAATCTCTTCAAATAGTTTTCAACGTATGTTGACTATTGCGTTATGCGGACTCGATTTTGAAGAATTTCTCTATGTTTCAACCCTGGATATGACAAGTTCATTTCATCAAATAGAATTAGACGAAAGTCCAAGGCCACTAACAGCATTTTCTGATAATAACGGTCATTACCACTTTACTAGATTACCTTTCGGTCTTAAAATCTCTTCAAATAGTTTTCAACGTATGTTGACTATTGCGTTATGCGGACTCGATTTTGAAGAATTTCTCTATGTAGATGACATTATTATTTTTGAATGTAGTATAAGCCACCACAATCAAAACATGCGGAAAGTATTCGAACAGCTAAGGCAGTACAACCTGAAACTCAACCCAGGTAAATGCCAATTTCTGAAAACAGAGGTCATATATCTAGGCCATTTAATTACTAAAGATGGCGTAAAAACTGACCCAGAAAAATACAAGGTTATAAAGGAGTATCCAATTCCCAAGAACACGGATGAAGTACGCAGATTTGTAGCGTTTTGCAACTATTACCGGCGTTTCATTCAAAACATTGCAGAAATTGCAAAACCCCTGAATCAATTATTAAAAAAGCATATGCAATTTCTTTGGGACAACTCTTGCCAAGATGCTTTTGATGAATTAAAAAATAAGTTATTGAAACCACCTGTTCTCCAATATCCAAATTTTGATAAACCATTCATATTAACCACTTATGCTTCAAGCTATGCCTTAGGAGAAGTTTTATCGCAAGGAGAAATAGGTTCTGACTTGCCCATATCCTATGCAAGCAAATCACTCAACAAACATGAATTGAACAAACCCATAATTGAAAAGGAACTGTTACCAATACACTGGGGCATTAACTTCTTCAGACCATACTTGTATGGCAGAAAATTCATCGTGGTCACAGACCACAAACCTTTAGCTTCACTATTTACCCACAAGAATCCATCCTCAAAACTAACAAGAATACGGTTAGACTTGGCAGATTACGATTTTGAGATAATATACAAAAAAGGAATAATTAATACCAATGCAGATGCCTTGTCTCGCATTGAGTTAAACTCAGATATTTTAAAAAGTATGATCCCATTAGAAAGGGATGAGACAATAAAAAAGACTCTGGCTATAACATGGGGCATGACTTAACAACAAAGCAATGATAATAATAATGCCAAAATGTAAGATGACAACTCTCCATAGAAGCCTGATCAACTTCATATTTGGGATTGTACATCCTTATCTGACGTTAGTAATGTCAATAAATTAAAATTTAATATACCGCGGACAGTTAAAAACAAACTCATGAGTAATGATATACGTGACAAAACTAGCAATTGGGATCTTTATATCAGTATAGTTCGAACGAATAAAGAAGTAATTGTGGACTGTTGTAGTGATAATTCTCTCAGTGAACCAGTTCCTGATGAGAAGAAACCAGCAGTTAGTTACCTCAGCAAAAATCCTAATAAATTTGAATTTATCATGGAGACGCTGTTAGAAGTAACCCATTATTGGAAGATAAATGAGTTAGCATTGACCAATAATGATGATTTATTTTATTGTGTACACAAGGAAGATCTCAAGAAATTACATAATAAATTAATTAACAAGAAATGCGCAAATCTTAACATATTAATATACATGCCACCGAAGCCAGTAAAATATATAAGCAAACAAAGAGATTTGATAATCGAATATCATGAATCACCACATGGAGGTCATCTAGGTATCCGAAAAACGATTCTAAACTTGAAACAGAGATACTGTTGGAAGGGTATGAGTACCATGACTAAGAAAATAATTAATGCATGCAAAACCTGCCAGTTATCAAAACGAATCAGACATACTAGAGAAAGAATGATATATACCGGTACACCCACTACTACATTTGAGGTTATACAAATAGCTACAGTAGGACCTTTGAAAATTTCAAATCATTTTCGATATATTTTGACTATGCAATGTGAATTATCGAAATTTATAATAGCTGCACCCATAGAATCTAACGATGCGAAAACAGTAGCTGAAACTTTAGTACAAGAACTTGGCCAATTTAAAATACTCAAATCGGATAGAGGAACTGAATTCACAAATGATTTAATGCGAAATATATGCAGTACTTTAAAAATTAAACAAATATTTTCAGCTCCTTATCACCATGAAACCCTCGGTATGGTGGAAAGGAATCATAGAGTTTTAAATGAATATATGTTATCATATACTAATGAAGATGAGTGGAACATATGGTTACCATATTATACATTTGCTTACAATACTTCGCCTAATGTCGATACCGGTTATACTCCTTATGAGTTAGTTTTTGGAAAACTCCCTTACTTACCAACAGAAACCCAGCAGAAAGGGTATGCAACTTAGACAATTACGTTAATGAATTTAAATTAAGAATCAAAAGAGCCCTGGATAGAGCTAAAGGTACTATAGAAAAAGTAAAAGCACGTAGAGTAATCAAGAATAAAAATATAAATCCATATGCATTAAAGGTAAGAGATAAGGTATTAATACGAATAGATAGTAGAAAGAAGGCACAAAGGCCGTACAAAGGACCATATATTGTGGTCAAAAATAACGGAGTCAATACAATTGTGGATATCGATGGCAAACATAAAGAATTCCATAATAACCAATTAAAACTATATGTCAATTAATCTAAGCAACACATGTCTCAACTTAAATACATAAGTATAAGTTTCGACACAAAAGCCCCGAAGGTGTAGTGTGAACGCACGATGCGTATACACGTGTTCACATAAAATGAACAACGTTGACTCTGCAACGAGTTCAACGTACCAACTCACAATTCGATGAATTAAGTCATCAGCGAATTATGAATTGGTAAGTATGAAATTAGAGATAGTGACATTATTTTTAAGTAATTTGTAAGCACTGAAATGTAATATTTAATTAATTATTTATTTTTGTAACTTAAGTAATGTACTCACCCAGTAATCGATGACTAACATAATTATATGTCATGACACTTACCTAGGCTAAGCAATTAGTGTTAAGCAAAGTTAATTTTAAGTAAGCATAATTTATTATTATAAATAGGCTAAGATTTTGTTTGTGAATCAGAAAGAAAATAGACGGCTAGAGAGCAAGAACTACTTGCACTTGGCACTATTACCTAAAAGGACTTTCTCTTCGCAGAAATTGCGGCTCACGCCTCGGCGAAAGCAATTATTTCGTGCAGTCCAAATTGGCGCACGACTTAAGGTATATTTTCAGTTTTAAAAACTAATAGATAAACATTACAGTATCAACGTTAGACTTGGAAATGGAACCCCACAGTTGGATGCCGTATGTCCAAATTGGTTTACTTATTGTTTTGTATAACAGGAGCTTATTTTCGGTTGGGAGCTAAGATTTTCTACCAACCAGCCAGTACATTTTCCTAAGTTTTAGCCCAAGTTGTCTGCGCTTTGCTAATATGTGTTCTCTCCAAGTTAGTCGCCGGTCAATGTGCATGCCAAGGTATTTCACGTGTGTATTTTGTGGGATATTATTGTTGTTTAGGGTGACAGATGAGCAGGTGTCATTTCTTAGCTATGTGTGAAAGCTATGTGTGCGGATTTAGTTTCGTTTACGACAATTCTCCAGTTTTTCCATGGTAGGATTGAGTTTAAGTATTTTTGAAGTATTTCTGATGCAGTCACTGCTTCCATGTGTGATGTTAAGATAGCTGTGTCGTCTGCCTATGTTGCTACCGTGATGCCTAATAGTGTTGGAAGATCAGCTGTATATAAGAGATATAATGTTGGTCCTAAGACGCTACCTTGCGGTGCTCCTGTTTTAATTGGATATGGTTTTTTAACTTGATTGTTGATTTTAATGTGAAAAGTTCTGTTTAGTACGTATGATTTTAGAAGCTCCTTGTAGTGGAGAGGGAAGTATTTTATTATTTTATGCAACAGTCATTCGTGCCACACTTTGTCAAATGCCTGGGAGACATCGAAAAATACCGTAGAAGAGTACTGTTTTTCTTCAAAGGATTTTCTTGTAGCTGAAGCTATTCTGTTTACCAGCAATGGTTACAATGGTGGAGTGACTGCACCTGGTGAACTGGTGATTTGGGATCAGATTTTTATCAGCTTTTATTGAATTCATTCTACTAAGGATTAATTTTTCGCAGATTTTTGAGAGGATAGGTAAGTGGCTAATGGGCCTTTAAGATGTAACAAGTTCGATCTCTTTGCCTTGCTTAGGAATAAGGATAATCTCTGCTACTTTCCACTGTGCGGGAAAGTGATGTAAGCGGAAACATGCATTGTTAATAATAGTTATAAGTCTACTTGCTATCAGTGGTAATTCTTTAATCATTTTTTCTGTAATTTTATCGAATCCTGGGACTTTTTTGTAATGTTTTGAACAATCTGTATTACTTCCTTGATTTTTGCAGGTTTGATGCGTGAGAGGTCATGACAATCACTAGTTTCAAGAAGTTGCTTTTCCAAATGCATAGTGATTTTCCTTGGGTGCGGCTCAAATACTTTGCAAAGATGGTTTCCAAAGGTTGTGGGTTTTTTGTCATCGGTTTTAGACCATTGTCAATTTGGTTTCCCTATTGGAGGAATAAATCTAATTGAAGTTTTTTTTTAATTTTTTAGTGGCTTTCTATAGACAGTATTCTGATGCCTCCGTCGGAGTCAAACTTCTTAAGTAATTCTGCACTTGGGTATTTTTGCCGTGAAACTGCATTTTCTTTAGTTCTTTACTTCGTTTGTTTAATTTGGATTTGTCTTGACTCAATCTGGTTTTTTGGTATCTTTCCCTAAGTTTTCTCTTTTCTTGAATTTTTTGAATTATTCAGGGGGAAATGTGTTTTTTGTTATTATGTTTAACAAATGTGTTAGATGAGTATGTGAAGGCTTCAGTTAGTAAAGTGTTTGATGTTGTGACACTGTTTTCCAAGTCGATGGTAGATTTAAGGGGAATGTTGCATTACAAGCGTTCTTGAATATACCTCTTAAATTTTTTCCAATTTGTGTTCATGTAAAGATTTTCCGATTCGGATATTTGCGAGTGTAACGTTATTACTTCTGGTGAGTTGTCAGACGTTAAATCTAAACAGGAAAGTACTTCGAAATACTTTTTGTTTATGATCTTCACGATCGCAAAATCAATTAGGTCTGATAGCTTCCTTGTATCTGTTGGCCAATATGTCGGTCCGCCGGTGGAAATAGGAAAGCAGTTGTTTAGCATAGTTTCATATATGTACATATAAGCCTACCTCTAGGAGCAGGAGTCGCTAATCTTGTTACGCGTCAGCTTTTGGCTTGGCCCGCTGGTCTCTGTTGTTGTTACACTAGTGACTTGCATGAAGTTTTCACTTATGTTGGGATTGACGATGTGTTTTTAATATGAATAGCGGTACCACCGTGCGCTTTGTTGTTTGGGTGATTTGCTTTATATATTGTGTAGTTTGAAATAGAAATAATGTTTTTAGTTGTAAAATGTGTTTCAGCAATAAGCATTACGCCTATGTCTTCGTGAATCAGGAACGTTTTTAATTCTAAGAGTCGCTGCATGAGGCTATTTTCGTTCCAGATTACAATCTTCAGCCTGTTTATTTTGACAGGTTGCTTACAAGTGTGGTCAGTAAGTTTAGCATTGAGTCCATTCTTACCATTAGCTGTTGCATCAATCACTTGAGTTTATTACTATCCTTCAATGCTGATTGTGTGTTTACTCGTTCGGTACAGGTGGTAAGCTTGTGTCCTCTGGGTTTACTATTGCTTGTGAGTATGAAGTGGTTTGTATGTCTCTATTAATGATATTTGCGTTAGAGTTGGTAGTTGTATTTGGCTGGTTTACTAGATTTTGCCGGATTAGCGTCTTTTCCCTAAATGTTGGATATAATTTTTGTAATAATTGTTCACGTATGGGACATCCTTGGTAGCTCGCTGTATGATTACCAAGGCAGTTAGCACAGACTGTATTTTTTACCTTTTCTTTGATTGGACAGTCTTTGGTTAGATGTTTATTTGCACATTTTACGCATACTAGTCCATTGTAACAGTAATTTTTGGTATGCCGGTATTTTTGGCATTTTTGGCACTGTGGTATGTCCCGTTTAGCGTTTGGAGGCTCAAATTTGGCTACGGAGTTCAATAATTTGGTTACATTATAAATTTCAGAGTTATTTGCTTTTGATTCAATTTCTATGGCAAATAACGGTAAGGGCACTTTTGTGATACGATGACGAATATTGGATAGTTTTGTTACCTTGTGTCCCTGTTCTTCTATGGCCTGTTCTGACGTAAAAACGTCTTTCTTCTCGTTGAATATGTACATTGGTAGCCAATCTAACATTCTTGTGTTACAAAACACCGTCATTTTTCAATCGCTAATAGCTACGAGACTAATAACGCGATAACAACGGTTGAGGTCACAGTGGATAGAACATATTTGTACGTATTACTTGTGTGGTGCTCGTTTTTCTCGTGACGTCATCGAGCTAGTGCAAGCGCCCACGTGAGATTTTTGTTTTTTAGCGTTGTGTGAGGATATTCATGAGTGTAGCGTGAGAACGCGTTAAGCTAGGACGTTGATTGGGATATCATTGTAAAACGCATGAAAAGTGCTACCAGGACCTGAAGCAAAACAATAAAACTATTCTTCGAAATATAAGTAAAAATTGGTATGAATTTGAAAATCGAAAAAATATGGAAGATATCGTCTCATATGAGGCGTAAATAAGCACCGAATTGTAAAAACCTTAAATCGGAGAAAAGCCGCATAAAAACGGATATAAAAACCAAAAATGTTCAGTGCCGCGCAAGTGTGAGAGCTATGGAGGCATCGAAGAAGAAATAAAAAAACGACGGAAAAAAACACACTTGTGATTTATCTATTCCCTAACCGTACTACACTCCATAACCATTGTAATTAATAGTTTGATAATTAAGGTACATATTAGTACGAAAATTTTGTTGTAATTTATTTGACGTTAAAACGTCTTTTCGCTCGTTATGTGAACTGACAGCCAGTCAAACTTTCTTGTGGTACAATATACAGTCAGATTTCAATCGCCAATAGCTACGAGGCTAATAATGTGATAACAATTGTTAAGGTCACAATGGATAGAAAATTTCTGTAGGAGTTTAACGTGCAGCATTCGGTTTGCGCGTGACGTCATGGGGCTAGTTCACTTACGCATGATTTTTGTTAATTAGCGTTGCGTAAAATTATAAATCAGTGTAGCGTGAGAACGTGATCATGTAGGACGTTCGTGCGGATGTCGTTGTATGGAGTTTGAGAAGGACTGCCAAGACTTAAAGTGAGAAAATAAAAATAATCGCTGAAGTATAAGGAAAAATCGGTAATAAATTGAAAATTAAAAAAAAAAAAAATATCGACTCATATGAGTCGTAAATATGGGCCGAATTGAATAAAACGCAAGCCAAGGAGAGCTTACATCAAATCGAATTAAGAAACCTAAAGTGGCCAGTGCCGAGTAAATGTCAGAGCCATGGAAGCATTAAAAAATAAATGAAAACGGGCGCGAAAAAATAAACCTGTGATTTATCTGTTCTGTCACCTTATTACTCTATATAACCACTGTATAAGAGACATTGATTTAAGTACATTTTAATAAGAAACACTTATTATAATTTTATCACCAAGTTTTCACGGAAAATCTACGGCGCGGACCTTGACTGGGCATTTCGGTTTTTTTTAGCTCTTACATGTCGACCGACGTAAGCATGCTTCTTAGTATTACCTTAAGACCTTTATCTTCTTTTCGTTGGTAACTGTAAAATTGGCTATTTACTTTCAGTTCGTTAATTAACAGCGTGTATATTTCCGAGCTACTGATTTGAACTTTAATTTTGTTTTATCCGAATACTTTAACGGAGTAACTATTTTGAGCAATATTATTCAAAAGTTCTTCAAGCGGCCGTATATCTTCCACGTTGTTGATAAAAATGGGTGTAGGTTTGTAATCCACTGTAGCTGTGACACTATTTACGGTAGTACTGGTTACATCGTTATCTTCTTGTAGATGTTCGAATTTGTTGCTAGTTTGGGTAGGTGCACTAAGCCAGTATTCACTCATTTGTGTTTGTCCCTTTTTACTGTTAATGTTAATTGTGTCTGGACTACGCTAGAGCGCTTGCCGTTAACTAAAGTCCAGTTTTCAGCTCCTTTTTGTGTCGAATTGGACAGAGTGTCCACTTCTGGTGTGGCCATTTTAGGCACTTTAAATGTATTTTCCTTTCACTTGTTACGTATTTGCTTTGTTCACTTGTTTTGTTTTGTATTACAATTACAATTACAGGTTTCTATTGTTGATCTTAGTTTAAGTAAAAGTTTTGTAAGTCTGCCTAAAAAGTTCACTAATTACTACTATCAAAATTTACTAACTAATATCATATATAAACTGATGTACTATTTAATTCATGTTTATCTGAATTTTATTCGGCAGCTGGTAGTTACTCCTCAACTTGTCTTCCGACAAAGGCCTCCTCTAAAAATCGCCATTCGATTCTATCCCTTGCCGTTCGAGTCCATGTTGGACGCGTTATGTTCCTGATATCGTCTTCCCATCTCTTAGTTTGTCTTCCTCTGTTTCTTTTACAGTCTAGTAGATACCATTCTGTTATTAGTCTTGTCCATTTTTCCTTCTCTCTCATTATACAGGGTGTCCCATTACTACGTGACCGATTTCTTTCTTGAATAAAACAAATACGGATTCGAATTTTGTCACAATTTTTATTTCATTGGAAAGGGTCAACAATAGCATTATTTGTGGAATATAACATCTCTACAATGTTCACCACGGCTGTTCCGGAGAAAGACGATCCTTTTGGCCAAGTTTTTGATGGTATTTTGGAGCATTTCGCCCGGAATATCGCGAATAACCTCCCTAATGTTGTCCTTCAGAGCTGGAATGGTTTGTGGGTCATTGACATAGACTTTATCTTTCGTGTAACCCCAAAGAAAAAAATCTAACGGTGTTAGATCGCACGACCTCGGTGGCCAGTTAACATCACCACGACGAGAGATTAAACGGTCGGGAAACTTCTGTCGCAGAAAGGCAAGATTGACACGCGTTGTGTGCGGTGTGGCACCGTCTTGTTGGAACCACATATGCTCCAAGTCATTAGCTTCAATTTCCGGCCAAAAATAATTCTCCAACATGTTGTGGTACCGCTCTGAATTGACTGTTTCCGTGACGCCGTCATCATTTTCGAAAAAATACGGCCCGATGATGCCACCGGCCCATAAACCACACCAAACAGTGACACGCAACGGATGTATTGGCTTCTCCACGTATTCTTGTGGATTTTCAGAACCCCAAATGCGGCAATTTTGTTTGTTTACATACCCGGCGAGGTGGAAATGCGCTTCGTCTGAAAAGATGATTTGATGGAGAAATTCATCATCTTCGGCCTGCTGCTCTAAAGCCCAATTGGCGAACGTACGGCGTTGAGTATGGTCTTGAGGCTTTAGTTGCTGAACTAATTGAAGTTTATAAGGCTTCACTTTCAAGTCAATCCGCAAAATTCGTTGCATTGACGACCGTGAAATGCTCAGTTCTTGGGAACGGTGACGAATCGATGTTGATGGTGACTCAACGACACTTTCACTTACAGCGGCAATATTTTCCACTGAACGAGCCGTACGTGGATGGCCTGACCTTGGTAAATCATGTACAGACCCAGTTTGATAAAATTTGTCCACAATGGATCGCACTGTATTCTTACTTATCGTGTGATTTTTACCGAAAATTTGGTGTAGCGATCTTTGAGTTTTCACCATAGACTTCGAACTTTGGATCCAAAACTCGACGATTTGGATGCGTTGTTGTATCGTGTAGCGCTCCATAACTAAAATGCTAATGTGTCACAAAGAATTTGACATATGTGTCATCAAAATTGAGTCGGTATTACAAATTTTATTCAAGAAAGAAATCGGTCACGTAGTAATGGGACACCCTTTATGTCCTGTCCATCTTCACTATAATTGTTTGTATGTTATGTATGCATTCTTGAATTAAGTTCTTTATGGCGTCTTATGATATACTTTCAAAAGGACATAATATCCAATTTTTATTCTTAACGGATTAATAACTTTGTCATATTCTTCTTTTCGTTTATATTGTTTGATATTTCTAATAAGACGTTCGCTTGTTCATGTCCATGTTTTAATCTGGCTGTTAGTTCTTTAGCATGATCTGCAATGTTATATACTGGTGAATTGTTTTTTATTACGTTTGTTGGTAAATTTGCTAATTTCCCAAATTTGAGTTCATATGGTGTGAAACCTGTGTCTACATGAGGTGTTGTATTATAACAGAATGTGTAGTAAGGTATCCATTTGTACCATTCATGGTCAGTGGTAAAGGATAATAGATATTGTTTTATTAACCTATGATTTCCTTCTAATGACCCTAAAGATTCATGGTGATAAGGGGTTGAGATCTTGTGTTTAATATTCAGTAATTTTGTTACATTTTGAAAAATTTCATTAATAAACTCTGTTCCCATATCGGTCTTGATAGTTTAAAAGAATCCATATTTTAGTATAAATTTCTCTGTTAAGTTCTTTGCTATAGTTAGAGCTTCTTTATTTACAATAGGAATTGCTTCTACGTATTTAGTTAGTTCACACTGAATAGTTAGGATGTATCTGTAATCGTTGACTAATGGTAAAGGTCCTACCGTATCTATTGCTACAATTTCGAAACTACTTGTTGGAGTTTCTGTGAGTACCATTTCTTCTATAACATATCTTGTTATTTTATTGCGAGTGCAAATCTTGCAATTACTCATATGAGCTTTTACCATTTTATTTAAATTTTTCCAAATATATCTTTGTTTGATTCTATTAATTGTTCTTTTAACTCCTCGCGGAGAATCATGAAATTCTTGAATTATCTCTTTCTGTCTATTATGATCATTTATTCTTTGTGGAGGGTTGTATAATAGTATTTTCAAATTCCTTTTTTCTTTTTTAGATTGCAACCTATTAAATTCATTTTTAAATTCTTCTATGTTATAAAGCTGAAATAATTTACTATCAGTTTCTAGCGCTAGCTCTTTCATATTATAATTTTCGGTTCTTTGAATGAGTTTCTCCAAAAGTTAACCTAAGTCCTTATTCGGATTATCACTTGTTCTCCATATCATTTCATTATTTTTCAGTATAACCTCCGGCATGCCATTAATTTCTTTAAGCTCTATTTTCAACTTTTTTACATTTCGCGTTTCTGAGATGGAAGTACATTCCCAAGAATGAAGTTGATCAGGCTTCTTTCTTTGAGAAAGTTTACTTTCCACGATATCATCAGTATCATTTTTCTTCGACATGTTTCGCGTAACTACTTTAATTTCTATCGGAATCATGACTTTAAGCATATCTGAGTCAATACTTATGCGTGATTAAGCATCTGCATTGGTGTTTATTTTTCCTTGTTTATAAAGGATATCGAAGTCATAGTCTATCAAATCTAACCGTATGCGCGTTAGTTTTGAAGACGGATTTTTGTGTGTAAATAAGCTCACTAGAGGTCCATGGTCACTAGAGGTCCATGAATTTCCTACCGTAAAGGTATGGCCTGAAGTGATTTATGGCCCAATGTATAGCTAAAAGTTCTTTTTCAATTATTGGCTTATTAACATCATGTTTGTTTAAACTACGGCTTGCGTAAGAAATGGGAAGGTCCACACCAATTTTACCTTGTGAAAGAATTGCTCCTAGAGCATATTGTGAAGCATCTGTTGTTAAAATAAATTTTTCATCAAAATTGGGATATTGTAAAATAGGAGATATGACAAGTTTAGATTTTAAAAGGTTGAATGCAGCTTCACACTCTTTGGTCCAAGAAAACGTGACATTTTTTTTTGACAAATTATTAAGAGGTTTTGCTATCTCCGCAAAATTTGGTATGAAGCATCTGTAATAATTACAAAAGGCAACGAATCTTCTCGCTTTATCAGAATTTTTATGGAACTGGGTAATTTATAACTGTGTTACATTTGTTTGGATCTGCGCGTATACCACCCTTGGTGATAAGATGTCCTAGGTATATCACTTCCGATTGTAAAAAATTACATTTCTTTGGGTTTAATCTTAAATTATATTCCCGAAATTTGTCAAATGTTTTACTTAAATTGCTGTTGTTATGTTTCAAGCTACATCCAAATATTATGACATCATTGACATATAAAAATGCCTCTGAGTCTAACCGGCCTGCGCAATTGATAGCATTCTTTGGAAACTGTTCGTCGAAATTTTTAAGCCAAATGGTATTCTTTTAAATTGGAAGTGGCCTTTGTCAGTAGAAAATACTGTGTATGGTCTTGAATTCTTGTTAAGAGGAATTTGATGAAAAGAATCTGACAGGTCAAGGAATGTAAAGTATTTTGCTCTGCCAAACTTGTCTAGTACATCTTCTAGTCGTCTTAATGGAAATCTATCATCTATAATCTTTTTATTCAATTGCCTAAAATCCACGACTAGTCGCCATTTTTTTTTAGCATTGTCAGATTTTTTAGGAACAATGAGTAGTGGTGAGTTGTATGCACTGATGGATGGATCTATAATATCATTATCTATAAGTTTTTGTACTTGGTTTTGAATTTCAGCTTTCTGTAGTTGAGGTAACCTGTAGTTTTTTATATAGACCGGAGTTTTATCATGTACTGGTATAGCCTGTTCATAGAAGTTATTGCAGGTCAATATGTCACCAGGAAGGTGGAATATATTTGCGAAATTTTTACAGATTTCTAATATGTGAGCTTTCGCGTGCTTATCACTAATATTGATGTTAAGTTCTTCCAACAGTTTCGAGGTACGACTTTTGTTTTCTTTGGCTTGACTCATGGTACATATATAATATTCATTAAGCGGTTCTATCTCGATTGTTAGTTGCTTAATTACTTTATCCTCTTCCAGGGTATTTAATATCTGAACATGGGGTATTCCTTTTGCTGGAATTATTGTATTTGCTAGAAAGATACCTTCTTGTATTTCCTGACTTAGTACAATACTATCTCTGTCTACTTTTACATTCAATGGGTGAATTATATTTGATCTGGCAGGAACCCTTATCATTTGGTATTGCGGTAGTTTCGTTTGAATGGGTATCATTGTTTCGGAATTATTAATGTATAAAGAAATCATAAAGGTTTCATAATTTATAATACCTTTTGTCTGTATCAGAAAATCCCTACCTATTATTCCGTCAGTTAATATTGGGAAGTCATCGTCAACTACATGTAACTCTTGAGTGACTTTTTCATTGTTGATACTGAATGTTGAAGTAATGGTACCTAGTGAGTTCATGTTTGTGTTCGTAATGCCTGTAATGGCGCATCTATTATTTGTTTGGATACTTTCTTCATTCTCAACACATTCACGTTTAATAATTGAAATGTTTGCTCCTGTATCGATAAGGAATGAATTATGTGTTTGATTTGTATTTGTTTATCAAAATTATATATATTGGCTATATTTATTGTTCCCCCGACTCCTCGGGGTTTACTTCGTTTCCCGAGTTTATTACATTGACCTTTCTTCCCCTGTCATTTGAAATATTTCCAGAGTTGTTATTATGAGAGAAGCGGTTAAACCCGTTGCTTTTATTTCGGTTTTGATTGAAACTACTAGCATATTGTTTCGATAATTGTTTCTATAATTATTGTTTTTTCTAGAGCTATTTCGGAAATTATTATTTCTTACGAAAATTTGAGTTTCTGAATGGTTTATATTGATAATTATTCCTAAAACCATAGTTTTGATTTTGTTTTGGACGGAAACCTGAACTCCTATCATTTCTGCTATTATAGCTTAACACTGAGGTCTATTTAGAACCTCTGCTTCACTGGCTATTCTAATTGCTTCTTGAAGATTTTTTGGCATTGCTGCGAAGACCGTGGACTTAATTGGTTCCTGCAGACCATGTTTGAATGAGTTCAACTCTATCTGATTGTTATCTGATTTAATTTGGAAATTATCTGCCTATGTTCTTCCCCTTGCTCAGCTATTTGTAGTCCATTTAGTTGGGCTACCAAATTTTCAACCTGACTAGCAAAGTCCCTCACAGTTTTATGCCCCTGTATAGATTTAGATAGTTCTGTTTTTATTTTCAATGGGGTTTTATTAATTCCATATATTTCTTGTAACTTTTCTCGTAAAGTAGCTAAATCTGTGGGTGCTTGTATAGTGCAAAGTTTGTTTTTGACTGTTTCTGCGAGTCTAGTTTTAAGAACAAATTTTATTAATTTTTCTTTTTCTGTATTGTCTTTCAAATCATTATACAAAAATTTTATCAGATTTAGAAAATTATTCAAATTTTTTGTTTCACCCTGAAATTCAAGTATTACTTTTAAACTCAGTGAAATATCAAAGGAAGTCATATTGGTCTTATCATTCTCTAAGGTCTTTTTAATATTATTATCTTAAATATTTTCTAAAGTGTTATATGCTTTATTAAATTTTTCTTTTACTTTAATGGCTGCTTCTTTATCAGCATTCAAGATGTCTAAATATTTGGTATTAAATTTAAGTTTGATGCTTCTTAGCTCTGCTAACTTTGTTAATAAATGACAAGAGGAGAATACTCTATTCGGGTTTTTCGTGAAATTTAGCGTAGTCTTATTAATATTTTCTATGACAGCTTCTATGTCATTCATTTTTTACACATGCTGAACAGCTATTTGCCTTTTGACAACATTGTTTAATATTCTTTCAGTTTTCTTATTATTAAAATTCCTCCAATTAAAACTCCTAAAACTACTAAAATCAATTCAACGTCTCCCAGGAATCTATTCTGTACATTGTTAGAAGTTCCAGCATTGTTATTTATTATTAACTCGTCTTTTATTTTGAACCTGATTTGCCCATTTTAATGAATAATTTTTACAATGTTGTATTTTAGTGTGGCTTTGATTTATTTTTGTTTTTATCATAAAACTTCCTTTCCGATTTTAGTTTATTTATTTCTTTGACGAAAACTTCTTTTTCTTTTCCTTTACTTATACTAGCCAAAAAATATAGATTTGCTAGTTCTTTCCTAATTTTATTTAATTTTCCTCCTCTGGTCCTCTGCCTTTTTGCAGATGTTGATTTCAATTTTTCTTTCTGCGGCTGTTGAGTCTGCCTCTTCCTATACTCATCCAATGTTATGGTTTTCCTCTTCTTCTGTCAAAATAATGGGGGTCGGTCACATATATGAACACTCTAAGACCCTTCGTTTAGCCGCTATGGGCAAAAAACCGTTGAAAATTCATATTATTACCGGGGAAGTACCCTGAAAAGCGAAATAAAATTGTTTAATTTCTGATTCCCGGTATCTTTGCTGTCATATGATCTAAAATTCATAAATAAACGTCCTATTTTTCCATGAACCTGTGAAAATCAACTTGCTTCGGATTAAACAAACTAAAGTAGAGTTTCTCTTCAATGTTTGAAATTCCCAACGGCGAATTGGCGAAAGCTGCTGGAATGAGCGTTTAAAATTGGATGTCTGTGCTAAGATCTTTATGTTAATACTAATTCTGGTTCGCGCATGCGAAAACTAATTACCTAAGATCAATACCATAGCTTCATTCATGCAAGTAAACTAGCATTTGTCGTTTAAAAGGCAGCGATTTTTTGTCAAAATTGTATTTCGTCTGCCGTATATCTTAGAATTCTTGGCAAAAATCCCAGTGATCGTTCTTAATATATAAAATCTAAATTTAGATTTCCATGATACTAACATTTGTACTAACTTTGGTTCGTTCATCAGAAAAATTGTTTAACTATGAAGCCTACGCCTAGTAGTTTTTTTTCGCGAATTTAGTGACAAAAAAATAGATGTTAGCACTCACCGTCGAAAATACTATTACAATGAATCCTCTCCTGATGGACACCTCTCAATACCGGACATTTACAGTTGCACCGTCATTAACATAGGATTTTTATTGTATTAGACCCTCCTCATAACGGACGCGGACAATAAATTTCCAAAGAAATAGCTAAACTCTTAAGTCTATATAACGGATAGTGGCGGAGTTGGGTATAGAAGAAGAATAACATGCAATAAGGATATGGAATTACAAAGTCACACTATGAAAAAAACTATGTTGGACTAATGCGACATCAATGGAACTGATAATCAATAAATAAATAAAATTGATTTTAATTGTTTTTCCTAAAACATTTGCCGATTATGTATGAAATTAGCTTTTTTCGAAACTTCTACTTAAGGGACACCTCCAAATAACGGACAAAGAAGCTGTCTATCTGGAGGTTTCACTGTAGTATGTAAAATTTGAGATCGATTGATCAAACGGTCTAGCAGGAGTTTCGTTACAAAGGTTTCACATTTCGTCGACGCATAAGAAAACAAAAAAAGTTTGATATTTCGTCGACAACAAAAAATAGAAAAGAAAAAAGCAAAAAGAAAGAGACGTAATCAAAGGTGCTATAAAATCAGCAGTATTTGTACATTCATTATCAAAAAGCAACTATTGTGTTAGAATGAATATATAAAGTTATTAAATAAGTAATACCTTCATACAATTGAAATATTGCCGCAAATTGTCCTCTATAATTGGTACACAAGAGTCCAATAAAAATTGTCGCATTTTCAATATTTTTTATTGACGCACAGTAGCCATTGAGAAGTCACACGATTGTCGCAACAGGGTTACTTTGATTGTGCACAATTAGCACAATATCAGTTTCGAGAGCCGCAGAGGACAATTCATTGTCCCGTCACATGATTGAAATATCAAATGGGACAAAAATTGGTTCATTGCGACAATCGTGTGATCCTAGCTTAACAAACCTAAGCATTCCCACAGGAAGTAATTTTTCATTTGTTATAATTACACACTACAGATTAACTTTAAACTTCTTGGTTGTTTGTAAAATGCATTTGGACCAGTCCAATGATTTGACAAAAACGATGCGAAAAAGTATAGTAAATAAATCAAAATGGCACATATACTCGCATACAAATATAGTTTAATAAATTTCATTTAAAATATGAAAAAAAATTCTTCACTTTTGCCTACAAAAACGCGGAGAACTTTTTATAATACCTTATTATATATATAAAAAAACACGATGTTTTTCCACAAGTACTAACGGCGATCGACTCTGCTTGTTTTCGATGTTCGAACCAGAAGTGGCGTGATCATTTTATTTTATTGTGGTAATAGAAATTTTATGTTATTAGTATGATATTTTTTTTTTGTTTTGATTGAACTATTCTATGTAATAGTATATTGTTCACCATGGGAGAAAAATACAACATTTCTATCGAGTGTAAATTGTCTCGTGAGCCGTAGTCGAGGGAGGCGAACACTCATGTGAAATGTTGTATTTGAAGGTGCCGGCGCAAGAACCAAATAACTCCACTTTTTTCCAAAATTGCTTTTTTCATGTTAATGAGTACAAAATTGGCATCCGCATCGTTTGGTGTAAGAATCGGACATCTCCGTACACCAGATCAATAGGTTTTCTCTTTAATGGAGTTGCCGTTCACTTCACAAATTTTGTTCTCCTGAAGTGAACATACAGTTTTTTTACACACACACCTGTCGATAATTCCACTTTTTGGCTCGTTATCGAGGATCACAGTAGTTAATGAATATAATTATTACTTGACTGAGGAAAAATATATAACACCTGGTTTTTATGTCTTGAATTGATACGATTCAGAAGTTCACAGCGGCACCAAAATCCAACGAATACTCTAGAAGGCGACCTTTCAAAATTGTCATGATTATCACAACACAGAATAAGGAAAGTTAGACTCAAACGAGTTTCGTATGTTAACTGGGGATTCAGCATCAGTGTTTGCAGTCTTGAATCCTCTTTTTGGCTTTCGATAGTTAATAGGAGCCTCAAATGTATTTTGGTTATGGGACTGTGGATTCTTCACTTTTTAAACTGTTAAATGATTTCGTTTGTAATTTGTTAGCAATTGTCGTATAAGAACACTCATGCACATATTAGGCACGTAAATCTCAATAAAAAAACATGGGAACGATTGACAACACGTTCTTGGTGCTTAGCACCATTTAAGTTTTTCGAACTTTTTTACGCAATTTTAGTTTAAACCTAACGAAAAACAGTCATTTCACCAAAATGTGTTTTATAGCCCATTGTTACATAGCCCTTGTCTTTAATTACGGCTTATACTACTAGCGTGATATATCGAATGCAACTTGTTATCAGATTATTCGGATTGTTATAGTTCCTGGTGATGAGTTTTGGTCGTTAATTAAAAAAGGCGAAATGCGTAATCAATGTCCGCACCATAGATTTTCTGTAAAAACGTCAGAATAAAATCATAATAGGTACATAATAAGTATATTAGTATGTACTTTAACCAATGTCCTTAATACAATGGTTACATAGACTAGTATGGTTACAAAATTGATAAATCACAAGTTTATTGCCTTCCGTCGTTTTTTCGAGACTACCGTAACTCCGTAAATCCTTCTTCGAGACTACCATAACTCTGACATTTGCTCGGCACTAGACATTTTATGTTTTTAAATTTTTTTGTGATGCGAGCTTTCTTTGATTTGCATTCTATTAATTCGACGCATATTTACGACTCATATCAGCCGATATCTTTCATTTTTCGAAATTTTCAAATACCGATTTTTAAATATATTTCGGCGAATATTTTTAGGATTTCACTTGGGGTCCTGGTAGCATTTTTCAAGCTCTTTAAAATGACACCAGAATCAACCTCCGAGCTCTAATTATAGTATTCTAATTTATAGTTTTTCACAACGCTAATTTACACTACCTCGATATTTTCACGGGCAAGAAAAACGCTGCATGATTCTTACGTACCGACATGCTCTATCCACTGTAGGGGAGATACGGGCAAGATGGGGTACCTAACGTTTGAAGGACTGAACCTATGGAGTTTATATATGGTCTTTCATTTTTTGAATCTTCCTTGATGATTTGTCTTTCACAATTTCATACTTTGAAGCAAAAATATTTTTCACTTAAAATTTTATAAGCACAAAAGTAAAAAAGTCAAAGTACCCCATCTTGCCCTACCATGCAGGTTAGATGGGGTACAACAAAGTTTGCAGGACGTTTCTTGATTTTCCTCATAACCACGGAAACACAGGAGCAGTTGGTCATATTGTAACATGTAATAGGACCGGAACTTGATCAGCTCGGCAAGTACCAAAAGTGGTGTCACTCTCTCGGATATCACAGACAGTTGGTGATCACTGATGGCGTCATCGCTATTCACTGCTGAAACCCATTCACAAGTGTTTCTTTGGTATATGTAACTAAGTAGACCTTTCTGGAAAACTCTGAACAACGCTGAACAACAGGTATAGCCGCACCCCATCTTACCCGCATACGCGTTTTTGTATTGAAATATGTATGCATAAGAAACCATACACAATATAAAACTAAACAAGCTCGTACAAGCAGGATTAATCGTTGTGTTTTTATATAAAGTAGTGTTATTTGCATAGCATAAACATTCTAAACAAACTTGAAAAATAAGAAGCAAGGTGCCAAAAACCACATTTGTTTCCATAAAAAAAGAACTACGGGCCGTAATGAGTTCTCGTTTATTATAGTGACAGCTATGAGGATTCCGGATGATTACGCGTTGGAAAGGTCTTGCTAGGATAATTATAAGTCCTTCAAAACCCTGGTACCCCGTCTTGCCCGAGACCCCATCTTGCCCGTATCTCCCCCATCTTCAACCGTTGTTATGGCATTATTACTCTCGTAGCTATAAGCTACTGAAATTTGACGGTATATTGTAACGCAAGAAAGTTTGACGGGCCATCACTGTACTTAACGAGCAAGAAGACGTTTTCACGTCAAAAACGAAAATGTTTCTCATTCAGTAAGCCACGTCCTGTGTTTTACTTATCTTGATAATCCTTAGGCGAACATATATTTTCCTTCTGATTCGAGAAATTTATCAATGAACCACAAAAATGGCCACAATTGTTAATGAACATTATTCCGACCTTGAGTCTGCCTTCAATATCATATTTATCTCTAATGTGCTTATACTCAGCCAAACTTTGGTGGTGCTCCAAAAGACGCTGCAAACCGGTATACGTAGACATGTTTTTGATGTGAAAACGTCTTTTTTCTCGTTGAGTACGTACATTGGCAGCCAGTCTAACATTCTTGTGTTAAAAACACCGTCATATTTCAATCGCTAATAACTACGAGAATAATAATATGATAACAATGATTGAGGGCACAATCGATAGAGCATATCTGTACGTATGTATTCTACACTGTTTGTTATGCCCGTGATGTCTTGGGGCTGTTAATTTGCTTTGTGTTAAGAGATTAATGAGTGTAGCGTAAGAACGCGTTCAGCTAGTACGTTGATTTAGGTATCACTGTAAAGAGCTTCGAAGGTACAACTAAGACCTAAAGTGAAGCAGTAAAAATATTCAATGTCAGAGCTATGGCAGCATCGAAGAAGAAATGAAAAAACGGCGCAAAATAATAAACTTGAGACTTATCTATTCTGTAACTGTACTACTCTATATAACCGTTGTATTGAAGAGATTGATGACTAAAGTACAAATAATTACGAAACTCTTTTTACAACTTTTTTGACATGAAAACGTCTTTTCGCTCGTTAAGTACACTGATAGCCAGTCAAACTTTTTGCGCTACAAAATACCGTCAGATTTCAATCGCCAATAACTTCCAGGCTACTAATGCTCTAAAGACCTACTAGGACCTTAAGTGAAACAATGAAAATTTTCGCCAAAATATAAGTGGAAATCGGTATTAAATTGAAAACTGGAAAAATTAAAGAAATTGTCTCAAATGAGTCGTAAATATGCGCCAAATCGCATAAAACGCAATTCAGAGAAACCTTGCATCAAAACGAATTGTATTGAACAGATTGATTTAAGTACATCCTAATAAGAAACACTTATGATAACATTATCCCGACGTTTTCACGGAAAATATACGGCGCGGACTTTGACTACGCCTTACGGTTTTTTCTCTCCCAATCGAACAGTGATCATATGTCTGATACTAGTATTCATCGTCCATTGCTCAGTTGGCCTATCTGGAGCTTTTGAATTATTTCACTTTATTTGAATCTCAGCGCAGTCATGACTTTAAGAGCTTGATTCGATATTCATAGCCTATAATTGACATCTTTTTTACCTTCCATATTTGCAATAAGATTATTTCCTCATAAAACTAGCGAATATTTGTCGTGGGAAACATGTCATTTCTCGATATCAAAAATAATTACAGACAATTATGTCAAATACCATATATTTACCGAGTACACAAATTCTTGGGTTAAATATTACACCACTCGATAAAAGTTCATCTAGTTTTGTGAAGATGGGGCCACGCTCAATTTCGCCTCCCACGTGTTTAAAATTTTTGCGAAATTCGAGAACATGAAACTAAATTAAAACTTTAGCGTATTTTAAATTGTAAAAGTTAAAATAATGTGATGTAAAATCGATGAAAGTTCACATAAATGTAACGTGAACCTATTCAAAATTCTCAGCGATCGAGTGCAAAACTGTTGGAAACGCATCTTAAAGCAGTTTCTTCACCTAACTTGCATTAGAAAAACTGTCGCTAGTGAACATGTTTTGATCTCTCATCTTCATTGTGACTGTTTTCATATTAACGAAGATACTATAAGCTAGAAATTGCAGGTCCACGAGTTGTGTATCTGAAGTTTCTTCCACGGCCTTTCGCTATGATTCAGAACAAAACTGTCACTCGTGCGTGAAGAATTCCTTTTAGCGGCTATCCCTTTTATGTAAACTCATTTGAAATACATACCTGGATAAGGTTTGGGGTAGAGTACACTTTAACTAATTTTTTATTAGTGGTTTTTTTTCAAAAATTCTTTTTTATTTACATATATTAGACTATTCTGTGCATTTTTAGGGGCGGAAAATTTTTTGGATTCTCGTAGCTCGTGAATATCGCGTATTGTGATATTAGTCTCGTTTTAGTTTCGAATTCTCGTAGCTCGTGAATATCGCATATTTTGATATTAGCCGTATTAGTTCCGTATTCTAGTATTTCTAGTATTTGTAAATATTGCATGTTATATTTGATATTTGTCTTGTTATCTAATTAATTAAATTAAATAGTACCTACAAATAAAGTAAAAGTGGTCTACTTAGAAATGAAAATGAATCGAGCACATATTTATTTTATGTCGTTTGAAAAATCGTTTCAAAAAAAAAACAAAATGGTCCCCATTTTGTTACTACAATTCCTAAAGAAATATGTGATATCACTGATATTTATATATTAGTTAAGATATCCTAATATCCGCTGACTAATATATTAATATTAGCTAATATCAAGAAATATCGGTATTTACCCAGCCCTAGCCACGAGCTGGCAGCACCAAGCGCCGATCCTGTTGCCGTTGCCGACACTCTACCGGAAGCCGTGGAAAGCAAAAAGTGTAACAGTATCAATTTGTGACATCCGCAGCGTCGCAATTTGGGCACGTACTTTGATACTGATTGTATTCATTTTATCTATTTCAGTTGCTAAGGCATGGATCGAGGACTCCAGTCGACACATATCCAAAAGATCCGTATGCAAATGAGTCGTTTTATCCATTTGGGTGGGGCCAGCTCACTAACGTATGAAAGGTTCATTTCAAAAAATCATATTTAAAAACATATATTTCATTTTAAAGCACGGCAAAAAAACAATTTATCAGGATGGCGAATGGCTTAGAAAAAGGTATCACCATTTCCTGGGACCGACATATCAGCCCAATGTATATTAATTCATATAAATATTTGAAAGTTCATAAAAAAGCTTCTATCTTCAGGTCATACACGCCCAATCCACATGTACTTCCAGGACTGTCATGAGTTTACTATTGCTTTTAGCAGGAATTTGGCCTCCAAAAGGAACCCGAAACGAATGGAACACGAACTTAAATTGGCAACCAATTCCAATTTACTCTCAACCATTAGAAGAAGATTCCGTATGTATTTCTAAAGTTCTGTTCTTCTAGTGATTAAAAGAAATTTAGTTACTTTTAGTACGAAAACCATGCCCGCGTTACCATGAATTACTAAAGGAAGTTTTAGGTGAAGAAAAAGTCAGACAAGTATTAATGGAAAACAATCGGACGTTCGACGAGTTAACTCAGTATACGGGAATGAATATAACGACTTTGGACGATATACAGTCACTCTATAGCACTCTTCGCGCTGAGGTTTGTAACAAGACGTAATTGTATACATGTCGTAACCGACTCATTGCTAGGAAGGCATAGGGCTTAAACTTCCTGAATGGACAAGGCCATACTACCCATTCAAACTACAAAATCTTACTGAATTAAGCTACATATTCAATATTTATACCAACGAACTTAAACAGATAAAAGGAGGTAAAAATTTCGGTTAAAAGGCTAAATATTGTTGAATGATATATAGTCTCTACGCAAGTAGGACCATTTTTAAAAGAAATGTTCACACAATATGAACTCAACCAAAACACCCCTCAACATCAAACGAAAATGTTCATATACACCGGTCATGACTCATCAGTAGTTAACATATTGTCGTCTCTCGGTGTTTGGGAGAAGCAGGTTATTTACAGTGTGGATTATAGTAACAACAATTCATTTTATTGTTGTTAATTGCATTACAGATGCCTGTGTATGGAATAATGGCCTTATTTGAATTCCGAAAACACAAAATGTCGCAGGAATTTGGCTTAGAAGTAAATAATAATTTACAGTTATTAAGTACTGCTGACAATTTCTTTTCAGATATATTTGCGCAACAGTTCCAGCCACGAACCCTATCGTTTAACAATACCAGGATGTGATTTTTTTTGTCCCTTGAGTAGTTTAATAAACTTGACAAAATCCGTCATGCCAACGAAAAACAGGAAGGAGTGCATCGCATTTAACCCTGAATTTATTGCTCCACAGTTAAAGGCACCGTAAAATTCTCAAAATAATTCTAACATTTACGTTAATAAAGGCATGATATATTTTTCTCAGTGAGAATGTTCTTATTTCGTATGACACATTAATGTTCCCTGCGTCCAATAATCGTTTGGTGAGTGGAGTTTCAATTATACTCGTAGTATGAGAGTTGTTGGCTTACCATATTGCAATTAATGCAATCTGTTTTCACTGCAAACAGAAGTTTCTAAATCATCGTATACGGTCTTAAGACACTTACAAGTGTTTAGTTGAACTAAACGTCTGAATTGTATAATGTTCAAAATGCATTTCCAAAAGGATCTTTGTTTCATATAATAATCAAGGCAATTCTGTGCGCACGTAACACTTCCATGGGAAATAATATTAAGGAAGCTTGAAAAGAAAAAAACCTGAAGGATCATGCAGTGAAAGCGATGAACAGGATAACATGGAATCAATATCGAATGTTTTCTCGTCTTCAGTCACTGCAAAGGGAGATACTCAGTCGCAGGAACTACTGAGACCAAGCTGCTCTAAAGATCTGGATTCAAATCCAGATTCATTGATGGATGAATGCAGTGAAAACGAGATCGGTCGATTTGTTGGGCGAACATCAACGTTATCGACCGAAAAGAAAAAACAATTACTTGAAAACTGTTGGTCCTCATCTGCGACGTATGACTTTGCGGAAGATGCAAGACATTTAAAGAGGAAATTTAATTATTCTTGGCTAGAAACATACTCTCCATGGTTGGCATATTCCAGGCGTCAAAAAAGGGCCTTTTGTAAATATTGTACGTTGTTCCCACCAAATCCAAGTTCATTTAGAGACATATTGGGTTCATTTAGTGTTAGGCCATTTTGTAATTTCAAGGATATTCATGAGCAGTGCAAAAAGCACATAGGAACCCACTTCCATAAGTCAGCACTGGAAGCTGCTAAATCCTTTCTAGGAAGTGTGCCTGTAGATTTGCAACTCAATAAATACTCCCAGGATATTATTGAAGAAAACCGTAAAATTATAAAATCTATTATTTCCTGCATTACATTTTGCGGGTCGCACGACTTAGCTCTAAGAGGTAAACATTATAGTGAAGGTATTCTCGAGGACTTATACCAGCTACGAATTGACGCGGGAGATTTGATTTTGAAAAAACACATTGAGCACGGAAAAAAGAATACAAACGATCGATCAGTCGATATTCAAAATGAGATTATTAGTATTTGTGGAGATATTATTAAGGCACATATTATGAAAAAATTAAAAGAAGCAGAAGCTTATAGTGTGTTAGCAGACGAAACAGCTGATATATCTGGTGCTGAACAATTATCGATTGGTGTGCGAAAAGAAGAAATGTTTGCGAAGAAATGTTTGCTGGATTCATTGAGCTGAAAGGTCTGGATGCGAAATCAATTGCACGTAGCATTGACGAGTTTCTGGCAAAAGAAGACCTTAATCCAGATAAATACGTTGGTTTTGGATTTGACGGTTGTTCGACAATGTCAGGAAGAGATGGTGGAGTACAAGCAATCTTACGCAAAAAACACACTAAGGCCCTGTTTTTTCATTGCTCGTCCCACCAACTGAATCTAGTAATCAATGGCCTAAACACGCTCCCTGAAATTTGAAACGCTATGGGAACCCCAAAGACATTATAAATTTTTTTCGGGAATCTGTTTTGAGGAGGAAGTTGATCCCTAATATTTCCAGGCTTTGCGAAACAAGATGGAGTGAGAAACACAAAACTATCAGAGTTTTTAAACAGAATTTTCCAATCATACTAGATGCCTTAGAAACCTTATCTCGCGAAGGCAATAATGCGACTCGAAAAAGAGCCTTCCAGCTATATGCGGCTGCTTCCAGAATTTCGTTTATTCTTGGAATTATTTTGATAGCCATATACTCCGCTTTGATGGAACCTGTTGTTAACGTACTCCAACCTGTAGCTTTGGACGTGGTTAAGGCCTCGGAACATGTTAAACGGATTTTGCAACTACTTAAGAGCCACCGTGACAATCCCGAAAAAGTGACAGACGAAATTATAAAGGAAGCTACTGTTGTCGTGGAGAAAGTTGGACTGGAGGAGGACATAACATCAATGCCGCGTGTTATTGGAAAACAACGTCATCGAAGCAACCATCCAGCAGAAAACACTTTGGAATATTGGAGGAGGTCTTTAATAATACAATACTTGGACTCCATTATAACATCCCACGAAGAACGTTTTGCTGAAGAAAATACTGCATCATTCGCATTATCGAAATTACACCCGGCGCAGATGCAAGCTATATCAATTGAAAATCTCAAAGAAACTTGCGAAACTATCGCCCAATTTTATGATTTAGCGAACATTAAAAATGAAATGGGACTTTGGCAAAAACTATGGCATGATAAACCCAGCTCAACAAGTCTAACAGTTGTTGATGAACTTAAAGAAGCCAAAATCTTCTTACCCGAAAAAGGAAAAGCTTTGAAAATTTTGATGGCTCTACCGTGCACAATCTGTACAGTAGAGCGATCGTTTAGCAGTCTCAGGAGATTGAAAACGTGGCTAAGAAGTACTATGGCGGAAAATTGCCTTAACGGTTTGGCCATGATGAGCGTACACAGAAAATTTATAAATGAAAACTTACAAGATTTTCATAATAAAGTGGTCGAAAATTTTTCAAAAAACTCATGAAGGTTATGTTTCAGTTAAATTCCTTTGCATTGAATTTAATTTGTAATTTGTTTTGTTTTCAATAATATGTAAATGAATATAATAACTTTGTTTCAAAGTTTTATTTATTGTGCTGTCAAGAGCAGGTGAAGCCTTACACATTGATCTAAAAATCGTTTTTATTACAATCTAAATACAATTCATATTTTTCTCATCCTTCATAATAACAACTTTAAAACAACAAACATTTTTACAAGAGCTGTAGCTAAAAAAACGATCGAGTGAACATCTGTTATGAAATACTTCTTCATAGCAAGGGGTTGAAGAGTTCTTTTGGATAAGATCACTCAACCCTGGTAGATAAGACAAAAGAATTCCTGACTTCCCTTTGTTAACCACTTGGAAATGTTTTTCCCTACCATAGTTCACTTCATTTGCAAATATCCATTTTTGATCGCTCTGATTTATACTGTTTTGCCACATTTAGTTCTATTTGTATAACTCAACTCATATTTACTCCTTAAAACAACACTTTTACTTTAAATTAACATATTGATTTAATTGTAACTTCAGGTTAAGTTAAATATTTTCGCTTTTAATTAACATTTCTAATTTAAATAATGATTTTAGACTAAGTTTAAGAGTTTTGCATTTTAACTTTAAGTAGACAATTTTCGATTTTAATTTGTGATCTAGACTAAGTTCAAAATTTCACATTTTCACTTTTTGTTAACATTTCTTATTTAAATAGTAATTTTAGACTAAGCTTAAGAATTTCGCATTTCAACCTTAAGTTTACAATTTTAGATTTTTATTTGTGATTCAGACTAAGTTCAAGATTTCACTTTTTCACTTTTTTGTTAACCTTTCTAATTTAAAAAGCAATTTTAGACCAAGTTTAAGAATTTCGCATTTTTAACTTTAAGTTTGCAATTTTTGATTTTTATTTGTGATTTAGACTAAGTTCAAGATTTCACATTTTTACTTTTTGTTAACATTTCTAATTTAAATAGTAATTTTAGACTAAGTTTAATAATTTCACATGTTAACTCTAAGTTTACAATTTTAGATTTTAATTTGTGATTTAGACTAAGTTCAAGATTTCACTTTTTCACTTTTAGTTAACATTTCTAATATAAATACAGCAGCACGACGTCCTGACTCCCATCATTGACTGTCTCCGAACCAAAATCCTGCAGTTTATATATGCATTGGGACAATGGTCCGAAACGGACGCAGGTCCATGACAGACCAATTTCCTTTCATTCTAATTGCTCTTTCATGGATCAGGGAATACAATTTACAGCCTCAACTGATTCCCACGGAATCAATTGAGTTTCCCACGGAATCAATTGATTTGGTACACAATGCACGAAAAATCAACTCATTTGATTTCGATTTTTGTAATCAATTACAGAGCTGATTTTCCGTACATTTAGGGGGCGTATGTCCCTGGGAACAACAGATGGTTCGATGGTTCCCAGGGAATCAATAGGAAAGGCAGAACGGGATCGCTGGTCGTAAATATTTGGCCAGCGAGATCCCGTATTGCCACGCGCAAATGATACCGGGTGGTTGTGAGGAAATTTATTTTATATTTTTATTTAAATTTTCGTGTATGAAAATTTATTTTCATAACACATCGAAGGGACTGTGGACATGATTCACTTTCTGATGATTCATGATTCACTGAAGTTTCTTCGTCGTTTGTTGCAGTTGAACTATTAACTGATGATGTTGATTGATGTTTGGTAGTTGTCGAGCTCGATGTTAGATGTAGCAATGTATGATATTTGCTGGCACATTTTAAACATCGTCGTGATGACTAACATTTTGAATGAAAATGATCTCTAAGACAGTTGCAGCAAAGTTTTCTGGATTTTATAAAGTCGAAGCGTTGTCTAGTTGTGTTCGATAAGAATTGCGAACAGCTTGATAAACAAGGACTGATTGAACAGAGTGGACAAACGATTTGACCCGATGAGGAAGACGCTGTATTATCTACTACCTTGTGAGAATGATGGGTTTTCAAATTAAAAAGTCTTGAAGGATGAATGGCTGACATTTTCTTTAGAATCTTTTCAAATGATTGCAGGGAAACTATTTTTGTCTTCAAAAAGTCTTCAAGCTGATTCCATGTTGGTGGCTATTTTGAAGATCCCAAGTGATTTTCCCACGAGCGAACTAGATGAGCATCAAGTCGAGTAATTGTCAAATGCACGAGTATGTCATCCCACGAATGTACTGGACGCTTTAAAGTTTCGAGAGTTCGGTAGGCTTGAAGTGTCAAGGAATACTGATTTTCCAATTTAGCAGCCGACTCTTTTGTCATAGATTTAATTGAAAATAAAGATGAAACTGCTGATTGGACTAAAAGTCGATCATTTTCATAAAATGAAACAAGCGAATCCCAAGCCTTCTGAAAGATGTCCGTTGTCAACGCAATGTTCTTTATAAACTGTGCTGCCGGACCAGTTAAACTAATTTTCAAATATTGCAATTTTTCGACTGGAGAAATTGAAGAATTTGAGATCACAATCGAAGAGAACAAATCTCGAAATGATAGCCAATTGTTAAAAGATCCATCATATTTTGGAATATCGATTCGTGGCAGTGGAACTTACATGTGTAACTATAGCCGTAGGTTGATAAATAGATTAATTAGACGACGAACCACATGATGATTCAAGTAATGTCGACATTTTCTCAAGAGAGTCGAGATATGTTTGATGAGTTATATTAAACACATTATTCTGGAAATAATCGCGTTCTTCTAAATTTGTACGTTCAGAGGCTTCAACTTTGATTAGGCACATCATGATTACATTGTTAGTCACATTAAATTCTGCCCAATCCTCCTTTAGTGCTTGGAGTGTTATTTCCACTCGTGATCGTGAAACCTGACTAAGCCCAACATTAGTCAGTTGATCGTAAGCGTTTTCAATACGTCCTGCTGTACAAAGCTGCTGAAACAGCCGAAGCTCAACATCTTCAGCCTTCATACTTGAAGATTTGAAATGGATTCTGTAAAATGAACATTCATACCATCAATTTCCCTGATTACACACGAAGAAGCCGGCATATCCGGCTCGAAGGACCAAATGTTTAAAAACTAAGGGAATTATGATAATGAATTTGATATATTCAAGCAAACATTTTCATAGATCGACCCGTCAATAAACCCTCTGACTCTAGACGAATACTGTTTATTGACTGCAGAAACGGAAGCAAATCAATGAGTCTGGTCAACTTGTTTAGAACTTTATTGAGATCCTTATTTGATCTCCCAGAAACTTTAACCGTGTGACGTGTTGATTTGTCCAATACTTTCCCGACTAGGATCAGTGCCAATACGAGATCATTATTTTCAGTGCACTTAAAACATCGAGAAGTCCTCTAACCACTTCTTGCACCTGAAATGATTATAATGAACTTTTACACTCTCTTGATCACCAGTGAAGTCCGCTAGCGACTTTTGATTTAAATTAAACATTTTGATCTTAACACTGATCCGAACTGATCCCAGGCGAAGTATAATAATCGAGCTACTCTCGATTCGATAGCTTATATTGAAGCATAAAATAGATATACAATTTAACCACAAGAATTTGGATGTATTTCACAGGAAACGGTGTGTATACTCACTTGATAAAAATGTTCTGATCCGAATGTTGGGGTCTATTGAGGTTGTGGTGTAGTCGTTGAAATTATTAGTTTTTCGCTTTTTGTTTAAAGTTCACTTTTAAATGGTACCATTTACACTTGTCCTATAGCTAAAATATTAGTCACATAAGTTACCATTGATTTTCCCTGTGAAATCTCACAATACAATCGCACAAAAACTGTTTGTTTAAACCAAAATAGTTGTTTAAAACTTCAATAAAGCTAACGATGTTTTCCACTTATTGAATTCAAGATAGGAGGATAATGACACAAATTGTTAAATTAAATCGTTCAAAACAATCGACAGATTTTCGCTTCACCACTTATTAAATGTTAACCAAGAACCCGTCGATCCTTACACGAGAACTAAAGAAGATCAACTGACTAGTGCAAAGAATAAATCGATCACAGAGGACTTTGGCGGTTTGAAATCTGGATCAAAATTTCATGGTGATTAATTTGTCATGAGCTTGCAAATCCTTATCAGCCACCCAGACCGACGAAAAATTGACACAGACCCCTGACATTTCTTTTTGTTCTGCAACAAAATCCCGCCACCCAAGGCGCCGACAAGGAACATTGGATAAGACTACGCTAAATTTAGATACTTTGTATCTACAATTGGACTACTTTTAAACACTTATCTTTAGATTAATGACTGATTTATTCGAACCATGTCATTGGTTTATATCTACAATTTAATTTTTTGTGTTCGAATACATTCAAACTAATATTTTGCAATTAACTTAAGCTATTTCTTTGTCGTAACTTAAACTTTCGAAAATGAAGCAATAGCTCTAACATTAGCTATTTCTTTGTTTCGACTGGAATTTTTCAAAAATGGAGCAGTTCAACGAACGGTCAAATATATGCTTGGTTGGTAAGTATTTAGTATAAATCCTAAATATATGCAATAATAATTATAATACATTAATTTAGGTAAAACGCTTTAATCCTAGAATAGTTTAAGTATAACATATATATAACAGTTTTCATATGCATATTCTCTAAGAATATGCTACATTTATGTTTATTAATTTTTACACATTAAGGTCCAAAAATTATTGATTAATTTCCACACACGTTGGTTATTTTCAGTTGCCGTGGGAGCTAACACGTGGACGAGAATTGTAAGTTATATTTATTTTTATCAATCAAAAATTTCTGCCAAAGCTATCTTTGCAAACAAGCTAAATAGTGGTTGTCAAAATATATTGAAATTCATTGAATTTCATAGTAATTTTCTGGAAAAAGCTGATAACTAGTTCAAAATAAAATAAAGTTAAGTTGCGGTGCAGTGATAGTGTTTAAAAAAGGAAGAGAAATCTGTCCTCGTCCTTCTCCAACTTTCTTGAATCAAAGTTGGCATTGATTGGAACTTGCAACTCCAACTCTGACAATAGTTGGCGTTGCTTACTTTTTCTTAAAGGACAGAGTCTGTTTGTTGTTCAGTAGGTTCTTCAGTTTCATTTGTTGTGGTCAAAAAGAATAAATTTATTGCATCAAGGAATCTTTTTTAATGTTGCATTGTTTTTTGGATAAAAGTTAATTTCATTGTTACATTGTGTCAAGGGATTCAACTTGATTTCTGAAGGAGTTTTCTTAGTTCAAATCACGAACAAGATTCAATTTCCAGGTGAGAATATCCAGGTGGATTATTGGGAGATTCGAGCGTTCTTCTAATGATCAATTTCAATAGTGATTATTCATTGAAGCTAGTGATTATTCATTGTGCTATCAGGCTTGCTGGGATTCTCGTCTGACTATTCAGTCAACTTTAGACCAGCAAGTTCTCAATAACTGCTAGGGACTTTGATTATTCATTGTGCTATTAGGCTTGCTGGGATTCTCGTCTGACTATTCAGTCAACTTTAGACCAGCAAGTTCTCAATAACTGCTAGGTACTTTGATTATTCATTGTGCTATTAGGCTTGCTGGGAATCTCGTCTGACTATTCAGCCAACTTTAGACCAGCAAGTTCTCGATAATTTCTAGGTAGTTTGATTATTCATTGTGCTATTAGGCTTGCTGGGAATCTCATATGACTATTTGGTCCACTTAAGACCAGCATGTGTTCAGCAGTCGAATTTTGAGTTAACAGTTGACTTTATCATTTTATGGTTTATAGAATTCCCAAACAGATCCATTTCCTTATTAAATAGATAGTAACAATATTGAAGAGTGACATTATCATATTCATGAAATATATTAATAATAAGATAAAACTATAAAACATTAGTGCTTTATCAAGAAATGCGTCAATTCTTATTTTTAGCAGGTCGAAAGCATTTCATTTTGTAAGAAGGTAAAATTAAATTTTTTTCTTTGACTATTTTTATTGTTTTCGGACAGAAAAACAATGTGTTAATAATTAAATTCTCAGTTTGAAAATAAAGGATTTGGAAAACGGTGCATCAGCTGTGAGATTCGTATCATATATGTGTACTGGACTAGTAGTATGAAACTCTTATGGAATTGTGTACTGAAATCTGTCAATAGTTTTTTTCTTAATTCAGCATGTGTTACATAACTAAAAAATTTTAATAAATGTCCCTGAAAAAATAGATTTGGGTTTTTCATTGTAAGTGGGAAAATCTACTCGTTTAAATTAGTGTCATAGTCGTGTTCAGAAATTTTCCGATGTCAATGCTGTTCGTTCAAGTGTGGTTGTAAATTTTGTTAGTTTGCGTTAAAATTGCACACTGATCTGTCATCGTGTCATATCCTCTATGATCTAAGGCTAATCGCTGGCATTTCACTGTACTCCAATGTATCCTACACTCCACTAATGTCAAAATCAATGCCGATCCCAAATAAATTCCAAACCCATGTGGAAAAATTGTATCCTGTCACCTACCAACAGCATTCCAAGCGCATTATAAAATATTAAGTATTACGAGGATATAATGTCAATAAAGTTCAAAAACCCATTGGTTAACGCTCGCCGAGAAATAAAGTAAAAATTTAGTGCCACCAATTCCAAGTGTTTTACTTTGTGAATTTTTGTTGCAAAGGATTAATATCATATATATATATTTACGCAAGACTGTTCCTGACTGACTGACTGACTGTGCGTAACGCTTTGGCTATAAATTACACTTGATCAATCAAAAATTATGTGAGCAGATGGCTCGATGCATAGCGTGTATGCTATGAATATAATGGGTTTTGTGGTTCTACGCTGAGCGTGACTCGTTTTTAATTTTTTTAGCAGAAACGTCGATATTTTAAAACCAAATTGTGTTATATTTAACAAAATAATCACTTTTGTTCAAAAAGCAAAATTGGTAAAAAAGTATAAAGTAGATTTATGTTACTATGTAAAGGTTTTGTGCTTGGTAATTGATGAGAATTCAAATGTTGTTAGTTCCAGAGTTCTATTCAGAAAGTTCTTTCGGTATAACAAGAATGAATAAAAATGCTTGAAACAAAAGTTTATGCACTCAAAGTAAACGCATATATATGAAGAACCCGTACTTACAATCACATTTTACTAAATCTTTTTTTTCAATGTTTAATTGAAACAATTGTTTTAATAAACAATAATTCCAAATGAAGTGGGAAATAATAATAATGCTATATTTTTATGGTATTGTCGAAGTGATACTTATTCTGTAGACTTGAAAAATAATATGTTTGTTGGACTTATTGATAACAAAGTTATTCTTCATTTCTTAAATTCATGTGAGTATAGCTTAGGGTATGCGTGTGTATTTTTAGTTATTTGTATTATACATATTTCGTTTAATTTACCTACAATCAATGTTAAATGGAAATGCACACATATTTTTGGAATATATATGCACATTTCTTTTGTAATTTTAATATGATACTTAGAATTTTTATAGTCAGACTGAGATGCTTGATTTTTTCGTTGAAAGGAAATATGTATGCAGCAATAAAGCCATCGTTAAAAAATTTTAAACCCATTTTTGATGTATGAAAAATCCCAACGGACACATTTTGGATTTTTATTTAACAATATTCCAAACCTACTCTTATTACGCCTGTTTTTCTTTTAAAACCATCTTGCAGTTTCCCTTATTTTGGTAACAAAATAACTTTTAACATAATTAGGTAATTAAGTGTAAAATAAACATAAAAGAAATTAAATCGATGCAGCTGGTCTTTACGTGGTAAAAATCCATAATTCACAAATAAATAAAAAACAATATGTTTCGCGATTTTTACTTTTATTTCGGTGAACGACAAATGTTTCGACACACAGTGCCTTCTTCAGGTTCTAATAATAGACTATCTATATTGTCTAGTATTAGAACCTGACGAAGGCACTGTGTGTCGAAACATTTGTCGTTCACCGAAATAAAAGTAAAAATCGCGAAACATATTGTTTTTTATTTATTTGTGAATAAAAGGAATTTATAAAATTTAACTCTTAAAAATTTAAAAGAATAAGAAATGTTCTCTATCACTTTTTATAACCGACAGCGGGCGGTAGTTATAATTGTCATTTGTTTTATTGGTGCAATAGTAGTTAGTTAATAAATCCGGCAGTTGAGGTTCAACCCTATACCAATTAGTATTGAAACATAAAAAATTGTGTTAGAAAATAATTTGTCGTTTGACATAAAATAGCTCTTATGACGTTGACAAAAGTGGTTGTGATTCTTAGTCCAATACATATTTGTGTATATCTTAATACATAATTAATAAAAATTGCCAATAACATATTATATTATTTTCAAAAAATAAAACTATATCAATCATGTAAGCAATTCTATTAAAAATTATATGAAACGTACAAATAGTAACATTCAGTTTATTTAGATTGAGTAATTTATTGGAGCTGGAAAATGAAAATTAAATTACACGTAGACGTCGTATAGCTAGCGAAAGACAGGCTTTCTGGAGGGCTCGAAAAAGCCAAGAATCTTTGCAGCAAATAAATGCTTCTCACGCAGCGTCACAATGGCGACGAAGAACTGGTGATATTTTATCACACCGTCGTTTCGTGGATCAGCTAACTCCTGAGCAACAACAAGTTCACCGAGAAGCTCATGCCGAATCTCAAAGACGATCAGTACAAATCAGGACAGTAGAACAATAACAAATTCATCGAGAAGCTACTGCCGAATCTCAAAGACGATCAATTGAAGGAAGGACTGAAGGACAGCAACAAATTTATCGAGAACTTCATGCCGAATTTCAAAGAAGATCAGTACAAAGGAGGACTGTAGAGCAACAACAAATTCGCCGAGAAGCTCATGCTGAATCTCAAAGAAGATCAGTGCAAAGAACGACTTCAGAGGAACAGCAATTTCGTCAGGCTTCCCACGCTCAATCCGAGGCAATACATGTTGAAAGAATGACCCAGGAACAACGGCAAATTTACTGAGCATCTCATTCCAAATCACAACGAAAACGGCCGTAACAAGAAACTGAACAGCATCGCTTGATACGAGCAACGAATGATGCTGAGCGCCATCGTTTAGTCCAGAGAAATCAGAATGTAGCTCTTCGTCAAGTTGCTGAAAATTTTTCCCAAGAACGAGTGGAACAGCATACATGTGGACCATTCAATATAGTTTGTCAATTTTGTGGAGCATTTAATTTCAAAGATGAACGTCTATCTGATGGAAAGTTTACAAGCTGTTGTCGTAAGTGCAAGATTAAATTGCCAAAACCAGACGATATTCACGGAAATATTCTTGAATATCCAGATTTCGTCCGACGGTGGTTGTCCGATAATGGTGACCAAAACCACAAAAAATTTCGAGATAATATTAGATCTTACAACAGTGCTTTGTCATTTGCCTCAATGGGAGCAAAACTCATTGAATTTAGAGGAAGAGGACCTTACATATTCAAAGTACATGGGCAGACATATCATAAAACGTCACATTTGCTTCCATTCAACGATCCAGATCCTCAGTTCGCCCAACTATATATGATCGATAGTACGCAAGCGTCTGATATTCGTATGAACCATCCAGGAAATTTAGAATGTGATCGAAGTATAATGGACAGAATAGACCGCCTCTTTCGGCAAAACAACCATTGCACAAAGCTACCAACTTATTTGAGAAATTGAATTACAGGAGCGTGAATGTGCTGAACAACAAGGTGAAACTATGCCAGCCATAAAAATGGTTTTAGAAAGAGATCTTCAGGGGGATCGTCAGCGACGATATAACGTCCAACATCCAATGAATTTGCAATGGTATTTGTTAAGAACGATGGCGAGCCACCCCTCGAACAAAATATTCATATATATCTAAGAAACCCGGAAAATCCAGAGCAACAATTTGTCTCATTGAATATACTCAGTCCGAATATGGATCCAATGACTTATTCAATTTTGTTTCGATATGGTGAGCCAGGATGGCAACCAAACTGGCAATGCGAAAGCTATGAAGGAGTTCGCCTGAATTCTGTCCGTAAAAATATAAGTATGTTTCAGTACAAAGCAGCAATGACAGCTATTCGTAAAAGTTTTAATCCAATAATGAGTGCTGGAAAGCTGACTGAACAATGGTTAGTTGACTCCTACCTTCAAGAAGAGGCTAATAATTTAAATTATATAACACAAAATCAATGAAAGTTGAAAGCCGAACAGTACCAAGGATTATCAGATTACGTGTCAAATACCGAAGGAAATATTAACATTCCAGCAGGAATTTCTGTAATTTTGCCATCTTCTTTTGAGAGATTGCCCCCGAAATAGGCGTGAGCGTTGCTGTGATGCCATGTCAATTTTTGCTAAGTATGGAGCTCCAGACGTATTTGTGACTTTCACAGGAAATCCGAACTGGTCTGAAATCACAGAAAACATGAAAAGTGGTGAACATGTTTCTGATAGACCAGATTAAGTTGCAAGGATCTTCAAAATTAAGTTGGACCCTCTAGTCGATGATCTCACCTAACATTATATTTTTGGAGAAAGTAAAGCGATTGCTTACAGCATAGAATTTCCAAAATGCGGATTACCTCACGCACATATTTTGTGCACATTAAAAGAAGAAGACAAATTCACCACTGCCGAAAGGATTAATAAATTTATTAGTGCTGAAATTCCATCGGAATGAAATGTGAGGTTGCGTGAAACTGTTCTGAAATACATGATGCATGGACCATTGGGTATTAACAGCCCCAATGCGCCCTGTATGACAGATAGACAGTGTAGAAAAAATTTCCCAAGGAATTAAACGACTACACCTAGGCAAATGTGAATGGGTACTAGCTAATTCGACGACGAGCCAACGAACAGGTACAAGTTAGAGGTGTTTTGATGGATAGCCGAAATGTTGTGCTCTTTAATCCGTATTTGATTTCAAAATATAATGCCGACATATATAGGACAAGAAGAACTTAGAAGTAATGAAATTTCTAACTTCATTCATGGGGGATATGTTAGTGCTCCGGAAGCAATATGGCGACATAGGGAGAATAAAATGTACGATCGCTCTCATTCAGTTTTAAGACTTCCAATTCATCTGCCCAATCAACAAATGGTTTATTTCGAACGCGGCAACGAAGAAGCAGCATTACAAGAAGCTCAATCTGGAAGAACGAAACTTGAATCGATCATAATGCAAGGCAGTGGTTGTACACAGAAATTCATTTGCATTATGTTTACATGCGATCTGAGTGGAAGAAAAGACAAAAAGGATCAGATACAAGGGTGTCGCCAGCCCATGGCTCAGGGGGGGGGGGGGGGCCAGTTGATATTATGAAGGATGAGAAAAATATGAGTTGTATTTGGATTGTAATAACAACGATTTTTAGATCAATGTGTAAAGCTTCACCTGCTCTTGACAGCACAATAAATAAAACTTTGAAACGAAGTTATTATTAAGTTGGTTAGTTTTTTGGGAATACCTGTAACTAAGGGGATTTCAAATTCTGATATTTCGGTGTTTGCAAAGAAAAACGTTCCTTAATTAGCGCTGTTTTTATTTTAAACCTATACAAATTTGTTTCGACAACCATATATTGTCTTCATCAGTAGTTTTTTAAAACTAAAGAGTACATGACATCAGTGCTTAGATTATATAGTGTAATTGCTTAAGATAATTCATTGACAATTTGGAGGAGTGGTGAATCGCACCACTCATTATTGTCATTAAGAAGTAATTCAGGGTTTTCTCTTAATACCAACATGCTTTCGTATGCATCAAGTTTCCTCCCCTCATTTAATTCTTTGATGATTTCCACGTCATTGGTGTTGATTGCGTGTCCCTCCTCCAATATGTGCTTGGCTACTCTGGACCGTCGGGTCTCGCCACCTGCGCTTGCTTTCCGTTTTTCTGCTCGTTCTGCCTCCTTAATGTGTTCCGTGAATCTTGTTGTAACTAATCTTTTCGTCTGGCCGATGTATCTCTTATCGCAATGTGGGCATGTTATCCTGTATATTCCGCTCTTCTCGTCGAGATTCTTTCTGTCTTTCGTTGATCCTAGGATGTTTTTAAGTTGTAGGCTCCTGCTCGTGGGTACGGCTTCGATTCTTATTTTCCTTAGTGTCCGTTTGACTTTGTTGGTTAGTTTCCCGTCGTGTGTGACGGCCACTCTCCTGTGGTCTATCAGATGTTGTTGTGTCTGGTAGAAGGTCGTGAGTGAGTCTCTCCTTTTCCTGGCTGTATGATGCTGTTGAAGGCTGCCATTTTGTGGTGCGCTGGGTGGTTCAAGTCTCTCGGGAAAACCCTTTGTGTGTGGGTGGGTTTTCTGTGTATTTCAAACCCTAGCATCCCCTTATCTCTTTTAATTGAAAGGTCCAGGAAAGGTATTCTCCCTCCTTCTTCTATTTCCAGAGTGAATTTGATGTTAGCGTGTCTCTTGTTCAGCTCCTGTAGCGTTGCTTGTCATGTGCTCTTTAGTTTTAAAAAACTACTGATGAAGACAACATATGGTTGTCGAAACAAATTTGTATAAGTTTAAAATAAAAACAGCGCTAATTAAGGAACGTTTTTCTTTTCAAACACCGAAATATCAGAATTTGAATGTTATTATATTTATTTACATATCTATATATAAATAGGCGACACGTTTTTTTGTTATCCCTTTTACAGGAAACCAGGTGGACTTAACTGGATAAAAATTATACCATTCGAAAGATTAATTCTTCCTCTATGTGCGTCACTTAATTTTTTTACTTAAATTTAACTATAAATAAGTTTAATTTTAAATTGAAATTAAAAAATTCAATGGGATAGTATGTGTAAGTTGAGCACACCCATGGCGTAGATGATGCTCTTGGGAAGAATGTATGCGTGTGATTGTTTTGATTTTTGCCTGAAGATATGCAACCATATGATGATTTTTGGTTTGTGTCCCTAATAAATGGCAAGTACTAAATTAGTTGAAAATCAAACCAAATGGATCAATCTTCTACTGGGGACACAAACCAAAAAAATTAACATATAATTGCATTCCTCTACGAAAAAATCAAAATATAGAACATAATTATTTAATATTATCATTGGCATAGATCACACTTTCGACTGAATAGCCTACCATTTATGACAAATACGTGTATTCTTTCCACTCAAACGTTTTATCTTTCAAAATGATAATGTGAGGGGTGAGGAGCAAATGCAGCCATATCACAGACAATAGGCGTATGTTCATTCTTTAGCTTTTTGCCTTGAAGAAGGCTTATAAAATTGCATTCTTCCAGACAAAAGCCAAAACAATGAACATATGGCCACAGACAATAATATGGGTGCATTACCACAGATAAATTTAAAGCCATCGTTTGCTTATACCATTATTTTTTGCTAATTCGATAAAAATATATGCAAATTTTATATAAAAAATTAGAGAAAGTCATAATTTTAAAGTTATCTCTAGAAAACGCGAACATAACTTTCACGAATATTTATGGAAAGCAAGCAAAATTCTGAATTTTATCATATATCCTAATTTTTCTATGGACCCACATTTAAAAACATAATTTAGGGAAATATGATGTATGGCCAAAAACTGGGAAATGACAAAATAATGGGGAATGATAATATATATAAACTTCCTAGAATGCTTTGTTTAGTTGCTACGAGCAAAAGACTATTAAAAAAGTGTTGTTTATAAGGTACTTTAAGATCTTTTTGGGGCCTCATTCAATAAAGCTGTACGTTGACGTGCTGAAAGAGCTTAAATGATTGCTACTGCAGTCTGAACTAAATCACCTGTTTACTGACAATGCTACTGTATATGGAAAGCCATGCGCGAGCTATTAGAGTGAGCATAGCGAACGAAGGGGGTTAGCGAGCGTAGCGAGCAGGGGGCGCCCCCCTAGATATTAAAAATAAAACAAATAAAATTTACGATACAATTGCAAAGGAATTTAACTAAAACATAACCTACGGGGGTTTTTTGAAAAATTTTCGACCACTTTATTATGAAAATCTTGTAAGTTTTCATTTATAAATTTTCTGTGTACGCTCATCATGGCCAAACCGCTAAGGCGATTTTCCGCTAAAGTACTTCTTAGCCACGTTTCCAATCTCCTGAGACTGCTAAACGATCGCTCTACTGTACAGGTTGTGCACGGTAGAGCCATCAAAATTTTCAAAGCTTTGCCTGTTTCGGGTAAGAAGATTTTTGCCTCTTTAAGGACATCAACAACTGTAAGAATTGTTGAGCTGGGTTTATCGTGCCATAGTTTTTGCCAAAGTTCCATTTCATTCTTAATGTTCGCTAAGTCATAAAATTGGGCGATAGTTTCGCAAGCTTTTTTGAGATTTTCAATTGATATAGCTTGCATCTGCGCCGGGTGTTATTTCGACAATGCGAATGATGCAGTGTTTTCTTCAGCAAAACGTACTTCGAGGGATGTTATAATGGAGTCCAAGTATGGTATTATTAAAGACCTCTTCCAATATTCTAAAGGGTTCTCTGCTGGATGGTTGCTTAACCACGTTCAAAGCTACAGATTGGAGTACGTTAACAACAGGTTCCATTAAAGCGGAGTATATGGCTATCAAAATAATTCCAAAAATAAACGAAATTCTGGAAGCAGCTGCATATAGCTGGAAAGCACTTTTTCAAGTCGCATTATTGCCTTCACGAGATAAGGTTTCTAAGGCATCTAGTATGATTGGAAAATTCTCTTTAAAAACTCTGATAGTTTTGTGTTTCTCACTCCATCTTGTTTCGCAAAGCCTGAAAATATAAGGGATCAAATACCTCCTCAAAACAGATTCCCGAAAAAAATTTATAATGTCTTTGGCGGTTCCCATAGCGTTTCGAATTTCAGGGAGCGTGTTTAGGTCATTGATTACTAGATTCAGTTTGCTTGTACCCCACCATCTCTTCCTGACGTTCTCGAACAACCGTCAAATCCAAAACCAACGTATTTATCTGGATTAAGGTCTTCTTTTGCCAGAAACTCGTCAATGCTACGTGCAATTGATTTCGCATTCACACCTCTCAGTTCAATGAATCCGGCAAATATTTCTTGGACTTCTTGGGTTTCTTCATCAAAATATCGCACACCAATCGATAATTGTTCAATACCAGATATATCAGCTGTTTCGTCTGCGAACACTCTATAAGCTTCTGCTTCTTCTAATTTTATCATAATATGTGCCTTAATAACATCTCCACAAATACTAATAATCTCATTTTGAATATCGACTGATCGATAGCTTGCATTCTTTTTTCCGTGCTCAATGTGTTTTTTCAAAATCAAATCTCCCGCGTCAATTCGTAGCTGGTATAAGTCCTCGAGAATACCTTCACCATAATGTTTACCTCTTCGAGCGACCCGCAAAATGTAATGCAGGAAATAATAGATTTTATAATTTTACGGTTTTCTTCAATAATATCCTGGGAGTATTTATTGAGTTGCAAATCTACAGGCACACTTCCTAGAAAGGATTTAGCAGCTTCCAGTGCTGACTTATGGAAGTGGGTTCCTATGTGCTTTTTGCACTGCTCATGAGTATCCTTGAAATTACAAAATGGCCTAACAGTAAATTAGCCCAATATGCCTCTAAATGAACTTGGATTTGGTGGGAACAACGTACAATATTTACAAAAGGCCCCTTTTTGGCGCCTGGAATATGCCAGCCATGGAGAGTATGTTTCTAGCCAAGAATAATTAAATTTCCTCTTTAAATGTCTTGCATCTTCCGCAAAGTCATTCGTCGCAGATGGGGACCAACAGTTTTCAAGTAATTGTTTTTTCTTTTCGGTCGATAACGTTGATGTTCGCCCAACAAATCGACCGATGTCGTTTTCACTGCATTCATCCAACAATGAATCTGGATTTGAATCCAGATCTTTGCAGTAGCTTGGTCTCAGTAGTTCCTGCGGCTAAGTATCTCCCTTTGCAGTGACTGGCGATGAGAAAACATTCGATATTGATTCCATGTTATCCTGTTCATCGCTTTCACTGCATGATCCTTCAGGTTTTTTTTTTTTTCAAGCTTCCTTAATATTATTTCCCATGGAAGTGTTAATTGGCTCACTTACATAAAAAAATTGACATTATTGTATTTTACGTAAAATACAAAGTTAAACTAAAGCAGTAGCTAACTCACCAAAAAACTTGCTAATGTCCATATCAGATGAATATAGACCCACTAACTGTTAACACTGGATACTTATTTATTTGGCTTTTATTTACACTATAAAATTAATTGGAAAACAATTTAAACTTTTTAATATTCGGAACACAAATGAAACTAATTTAAGCTTTGAAGATTTAGCATGCGCATCTGCTGGAAGTAAAACAAAGACTGGCGAAGGATCCCAGTGACTGAACACGCAAAACATTTCCTTTGTTCGATCACTGATAAGGATCCCGATGAGTACCACCACATTATAATCGATACATTTCGATATATGTTTGTACTTCCCCGTTATTTTTATTTTCGATATAATGGATACTTCGCTATTGACAGCTAACGATATTTTTCTCAAAAAATCATGTCCGATTGGGCAGAAAAATTGATTTATTTTTTGATATAGATCATTTTCTCGTGATCTGGATTTATTTTCAGATACACGAAAAGATGCACAATACTGTCATTTGGTTGCTTTGTATTGGGCTACATTGTTTTTCAATCTCTAGGAAAGGGGGGGGGGGCAGCTGCCCCTCCCTGCACGCTTTGGTGACGCCCCTGATCAGATAAAATATTGCCAGAATGTACAGTGAGTCCAAAAGACGAAGATCGTTTCTATTTACGCATATTAATACTCCACATTCCGGGTGCAGTAAATTTTGAATATTTGCGAACTGTAAATTCTACCGTTTACGAAACGTTCAAAGAAGCTGCAATTGCAAGGCGATTGCTGGAATCTGATGATGAGTGGGAAAATTGTTTGAGAGATGGAGAAACATAGCTCATACCATCCCAACTTCGCGAAATGTTTGCATACATTAGTTGTTTCTGCCATCCAATGTATCCATCAGTTTTGTGAAACAATAATATTGTGAATTTAGCTCTTGACTATCTCAGACCAGACTCAGAGGATGTTGCTTAAAATAAGGCGCTTCACGACATTAATACAGTAAAACCCGGTTAAGACGATTTTCTAGAGACCAAAGCAAATCGGCGCTATAAGCGGGAAAACGTTATAAGCGTATTCGATATTCATTACTACGACAAATTCACTACTATGACAATAAAAGACTGCAAGCATTAATTGTTACACACTTATAAACAAAGAGTTTTTAAATAAAAAATCACAAATAATTTATAAACAATAATTCAATTTTTATTTACATATTTACAAAATTGTTTGTAAAAATAATTAAGACTACAATTTATTTTCGCAAAAAAAGGAATCTAATGTTGATTGCATTAACGTAGAAACCTTATCGTTTAGGACATCATTTTCAAGCGAATTAATTTTACAGATTGCGCTTTCTTTTGTATTGACATTGCTCATCAAAATATACTGACGAATTACATCAAGCGCACTCAATGCTTCGGTCAAATTTGGCACTTTCGTCGTTTCACACTCATTCTCGACTTCATCATCCATTGTGTCATCAATTTCCGCAGTTGCATCGGCGATGTTATCCTCAATTATGGATTCCAAAGTCCGAACCTCAAATGTAACCAGATCATCGTCAACAGTCACATATTCTTCAAAATTTATCCCGCCTTGTTCAAATTCTGCTGGAATTGGGACTTTCTCGTCAGGATCGATAGGTGTTTCGTCATTTTCGTCCTAGAAACAACATCAACATCAATTGTTAGAATTTAAGAATGTGAAAAAAAGTTGAGTGTGAAAAAATTTAGATTCTTACGTGACGGAAACCAGCTTTTCGGAAACAATTGTAAATTGTTCGTTATGAAGCTGCGCTCCACGAAGAACTAATGTAATTAATCGCGTCCAAAACGGTCACTTTCTTTGCTGATCCAGGATTGTCGATGTCATTCAAGTAACGCATGACGAGCCGTTTGCGATAAAATTGCTTCATCACTTTGATGATTCCCTGATCCATAGGCTGCAGCAAACTGGTTGAATTTTTCGGTAGAAAAACCAGTTCGATGTTGCGTAAGGCGACGTCTTTCGGATGAGCAGGACAATTGTCGACGAACAATAAAATTTTGCGTTTTTGATTTCCCATCTTGCGATCGAGTGTTTTTAGCCAATTTTTGAATGTAATTCCTGTCATCCAAGCTTTCTTTTGAAAATCGTACTCGCATGATAAGTTTTTCTTTTTGATGTTTTTAAAACAATGCGGATTTTCAGATTTTCCGATGAGGAGCAATTTCAATTTTTCAGAACCGTCCATGTTGCTTGCAGCCAGCACTGTAACGCGCTCTTTGCTCAGTTTCCCGCCGTGACAATTTTCTCCTTTTAGAGTGTACGATTTGTTTGGTGTGAGTTTGTAAAACAAACCAAATTCATCGGCATTAAAAATATCACTCGGCGCATATCGTTTCAAAAACCCCGGCAAAAGATTGTTTTTCCACGTTTCAACACTGACACTATCAACCGATTCCGATTCACCACAAATCTGTTTGTATTTAATATCGTAACGTTGGTTGAATCGACCGAGCCAACCCGTAGATGCCGTGAAATCTAGGATGTTTAGCGCTTTCGCGATTTCCAAAGCTTTTTGCTGAATGATGGGGCCACTTATTGGGATGTTTCCTTGTCTTACTTGGGTAATCCACTCTAACAAAATCCGTTCAAGATCAGCGTATTTGCCGGTCTTCACTTTTTTACGCGTCGCAGAAGTCGAAACTGCATTTTCCTCAATCTTAGCACGATTTTTTATAATCGTTTGTATGGTTGACGTTGCCAAACCCAGTGATTTCGCGATGCTTTGGAACGACTCAGACCGACTACGTTTATCGTACTTGTCAAGGATCTCTAACTTTTGTTTAATAGATAACGATTTTCGCTTGCAGTGTTCGCTTGCCATGATAAACGTTTGATGTACTCGGTTTGAAAAACTACGAGAAACTAAAAAAATTGTCCATCCGAACTTTATTTATACACTTCAGAAAACTTCTAGAAACGCCCATCATGGCATTTCACTTTTGTTAATATTTTCAAAATTTGTTTGTTTCGAAAAGCGCATAAAACCATTATAAGAACAACCATTGTTTCAATTTTAACACTTCGGGAAATGATATTCGAAAGGTAACTTTTCTTCTTTCTATTGTTGGACACATGAAATATAATAGAAGGATTAAAGTTTACAGAAAAAAAATTAAAACGATAATTAAGCGTGAAAAACGAGTACGGACATTGCGTGTCAGATAAAAAGTAAATCGTTATAAGCGTGAAGATTTTCCCAGGTAGTAAGCGATGGGACCGATTCGAAACAATCGTAATAAGCGGGAAATCGTATTAAGAGGGATCGTTATAAGCGGGTCATATTGTACAGGACATTATAGGAATTTCGAAGGGACTATCGAATTTGACCGTAATAAGCGGGAAATCGTTGTATGCGGGAGTCGTCTTAACCGGGTTTTACTGTACCATTTATAACCAGCATGGTTTATCATGCTCTACGATAGGTATGCCTGATCCAATTGGCCCTAATCCACAAGAAACTATTTTCGATAGGAAATCAAGAATTTAGAGAAGCCGAAAGGCACATTCCAATGTTGAATGCACAACAGTTGCATGCTTTTAATGAGATAATTAACTCAATTGACAATGAAAATCAGATTAATCGATGTTTTTTTTAGATGATTCTGGTGGTTCAGGCAAGACTTTTTTATACCAATGTATAATTTCTTTTGTTAGGAGTCGCGGACAAACAGCGTTACTATTTGCAACTGTTATGAAAATAAAATTTTCATACCCAAAAAAAAAAAAAAAATAATAATAATAAAAAAATCGAAAATATAAAGTTCGCTAAAAAACTAAAACGACAAATTTAAAATGAAAATTTAATTGTCACCCTGTGACACGCGCGCGTGGCAGAACCTGCATGCAAAAGGAATTTCTATTACCGCAGATCCCGTTCTGAATATCTATTGATTCTGTTGTGACTGAGCCTAGGCTCAGTCACACATGTTCTCTCCCCCCCCCTTCCCCTTTACCACCCCTTCCGTAAAACAGCCTCCATGGGAACTCGTCCGTTCCCAACCCAAATTGCTGACCATGCGCGAAATTCTGTCGCGATCAAGCCTTATCACCAAGATGAAACTTGATCGCGGCAGAATAAATAATCATGCGCGATAAATTTTTCTTTGCGATCAAGTTCTATCACTCTGATAAAACTTGATCGCAACCCAATCGTAGAATCGCGACGAACTGTCGCGATCGGATTTCATCACCGGAAATCCGATCGCGTAAGTTCTAAAAATTTTGAATAAAGTGCTAATTGCGCACATTCCCGGTCGCCATGCGCGACCTAATGAAAATGCGCATCAGCATTTTGGTCTGGATTTTAAGGGCCCCAAACTGACGCGCAATTTCAGTCGTGATTTGACCGGTGACTGGATAGGTCGCCATCACCCTTACTTTCCTCAGTTCCCTTCTTTGTTTTTCCTCATTTGACCCCAACTAACTTCGCGCACGGTCACCGGCCAGATACGGGCTCGGAATTTCGTTAAAGAGGAACTCAGTCGATCAAACTTAGTTATATTTTGTGAAAACGTGAATGGAAATTCCTAATTGTGAATTGAAAAAAAAAGAAATAATAATTAAATATTTAAGTTTGTGAAAATAAAGAAAACTTTGATAAAATTTCAAATAGACAATTTTGATGAAAATAACAGAAGAATTTTCACTAATATTTTGAGGAAACGTGAATGAAAATTCCCAATTGTGAATTAAAAAAAAAACTGAAATAATAATTAAATATTTAAGTTTGTGAAAATAAAGAAAACTTTGATAAAATTTCGAATAGACAAATTTTGATGAAAATAACAGAAGAATCTTCACTAATATTTTGAGAAAACGTGAATGAAAATTCCTAATTGTGAATTGAAGGAAAAATATATAATTAAATATTTAAATTTGTGAAAAGAAAGAAACCTCTGATAAAATTTCCAATTGACAAATTTTGATGAAAATGACAGAAGAAACTGTACATTGATTTTGTGGAAACGTGAAGATTCAAATTTTTGAGCTGAAGTAAAAGTAAAAAAATGAAATAGAAATAAATGTGCTTAATTTGCTGAAAAATAAATAAAACTCAATTTAAGTGAGAATTTTATCTGAGACCTTCCGCAAACTCAACCCCTGATCGGGTGCAGGTGAACTTCACCCATAAGGGAAAGCACTCCCTGTTCCCTTCCCTTCTAACGCCCCTGGGATAAAACAATTGGTGGCAGCGGTTGGATTGCCGATTGGCTCCCAAACGCATAAAAAAAAGGGGAAATTTAAATAATAAAAGTTAATAAATTAAAACATAATAATAACATTTTAACTAAAAGTGAAGTAAAGTGAAGTGATAAGGATTTTTGGGCTCCAGGCGAGCACAAAATTAAACCCCAACGAAATTTCTTTTAGGGGCTCCAACCCTGCCCGCATCTTCAGTGACCGGGGAGTCCTCAACAGATAGAAAAAAAAACAATCAAAACCAACTGCCAGCCACAAAACATCACCCCCGACCAACGAAGGAAGAATTGAACATGAAGCCGTGAGTTTTAGTCTAAGAGAGAAAAAAAACGAAGTAAAAAAAAACGATATTTTAATATTATATATATATTCATATTTTTATAAAATTTTTTGTAAACCTTTTGAGAGCCCGTTCTACTAATTTATAAAATTAAATAAACAAAACTAATCCGCGCGCCTAGTAGAAATCCAAGATTTCCCCTACCCAAGGTAAGAGTCTTGGACAGTCTGTTAGGCAAGGGAATTGTCACGCTGACACTCCAGACGCTACGCACCCAATAATACAAGTCATAATAATAACACGAAAGGGAAAACTTTACTACCCTCTCGACTTCCTTCACCGGCCCTTGCCTCTGTTTTTTTTTTGTTGTCATTCCGAATCGCATCCATGGATCTCTTTTGCTGTCGGGAAATACGTGAGCTTGGAGCGTCATATTGAGTGGACTCTCCAGACGTCCTTCCTCCAGATCGTATATTAAACTTCAATTTTGGTTCAACCACCGCGGGGGCGTATCCAAAATTTTTCTGTTTTCGTTGGTTGATGCTTGTTTACTCGTATATTTGCGTCGCCCTATCTCCATGTACCACTTGATGAAAACAAGCTCGTACTAGCTCCAATTAACCTACCAGTATCTTACCTTCGTGCCTCTTCCCTGTTTCAAAAAAAAAAAACCTTATATAGATACAATAACTTGCATAGTCGGCGACTCGTATAAATCTTAATCCTTGAGCGTATCCTATTCCTCCGAATTGAAACCCCTCTTTTTTTGAAGACTCCGACTTTTTTAAATCTTATTAATTGCAAGGATTCTGCGGACCGATATTAAGAAATAGCTACAACCAATTTTAAACAAGGACATAGTTGGTTAACGACGAATGTAACCGTTTCAACCCAAAAACTTATCTAGTTCGACCAAATACTGCATTCGGATTCGCGTCTCTCTCTCTTTTTTTTGACACTCGTCAAAAGTACTGTTCAACACCCCTTCCTTGAATTAAGCCCGCTAGTCCCCCCTTTTTGGGGTAATCGTTTTAATTCTTTATTAAATCCATCTAACGCTCAAATTAATTAATTTCTTGATCTCGACACGTTAGTTATGTAAGTCTCTAGCAAATTCCTCAACTTCCATTGATCTAGCCTCCACAAATTCGCATTATTGAATCTTCGAACGACAGCTTTGGTTTTCGGTCAACTCTTGTTCAGCAGTACCCTACAGACATCCTAATAATGTCTCCTCCCGCGTTTCCCGATCTTTGCCTAGCGCAAATGCAAATCAATTCAGAGATCGTCAAGTTATATAACAACTTCAGTAAGGCACACAAATCTTCAAGAACCGCCGATTATACAAAAAGGAAACTCAGCCTCCTAGAGGAAGCTTGGGGAAATTTCCAAAAGGGCCATGTTTCTCTCAAAGATCATCCCGAACGGGATGATAAGCATGGATATTTTACTTTCGACTGCCATGGGAAGGCCCACGATTGCTACAAGACCACGAAAGCGGCTCTTAGTGATTGGCTCGTTAGCCCCTTACTAGCTAAGGCCACCAGTTAATTTTTCATACCTCCAGCCCCCGAAACTCAAAAAACGGCTAACGCCCCCGAAGCCGAATCCGAAGTCAGCGAATCATCTAATCCTGGAAGGCTCAGGCTCCAAAAGGAAAGAAGCCAGGTGATCCGGCGGATCGTCTCTCAAATTACCCCTGACTTCCTCCGAGACGCCAGCAAAGTTGCCTTACAGAATAAAATCACCACCCTGAAAAAATACTGGGAACTTTTTGAGCAAACACATTTCCAAATCCTAGCGGATTTGTACGACGACGAGGAAGAAGATGCATATTTTACCAGTAATACATTCGAGGATATCCAAGGACAATATGATACTACCTTTGACCTCCTGCAGGACGGGTTGCAGGACAGATACCCTTTCCAAGAACCTAATATTCAGGACCAATTCAATGCTACATTGGGTTCAATTCTACACCATGCTTCTCCAACGTCCGGGTTCTCACTTGCAAATTCACAACGACTGTTGCCAGAATTTTCCGGAAATACCAGGGATCTACACCGATTCCTTACCTGTGCGGATGACATTTTTTCCACTGTGTCAACGGGGACAGACCATTAAAGTTTCTTGGGTCTTGTCAAAAGTAAATTGAGTGGTCCAGCGTACGACGTGTACAAATATAACCCCACTGACGACTGGACGGTTCTACGTTCCGCTCTATCATCCAAGTTCGAAACCCGACTATCCAGATTTACCCTCCAAACCCAATTAGGACAGTTAAAGCAGAAAACTGGCGAGGGTGTTAAGGAATTCTTAAATCGCCTGACCACCACCTTTACTCTGTTAAACGAAGCCACGCGAAAATATACAAGCGACAACGTCCTGCTGAGATCCCTCCTTAAAGACAATGAGGCACAGGCCGTCAGAACCCTCGAAGACGGGCTGCTAAATGGCCAGCTGCAAATGCTTGCCAAGGTATTTTCTGAAAAGAAACTCGCCTCAATATCCGACTATGTATTAGAGCACGCGACGCGACTTAATCAAATCAATACCCCGAGACAGGATCCAACGAAACCCCGGGTAGATCAACCACAGCAAAACCCTTTAAGGAATACTACCTGTTTCAGATGTGGCCAGCCAGGTCACATCGCCCCACAGTGCCACTTACCGCCCCGCTCCGTACAACGCCAGGAAAGGTCTAACCCATCTACAATACACCACCTCTCGTCCGGGAACGGACCCCCTGAAAACTCCATTCCAAAACAGATTCCGAAAATCTGCAATTATTGCCATAACAAAGGCCATACCATTGACGAATGTCGGAAAAGGGAGGCTAACAACCGAAGAAGAAGGCCACCATATAACCCACAATCGCGTTACTCACAACCCCTGTCTCCTCTGTCACCACCGAATCCTCCTTACCCGTCAACTACGCATTCCAACAACCCGGAAAACTCCCAGGTGCGGGGGAAATTCGTCGGCAATCCCCCGCAGATCGTCATTCAGGTCGACGTCCATGGGAATCGGACCCAACCTTCCAACACTCAAGGATAAAACTCCCCATAACCTTACGACCTTCATCCATAACGCTCACCCTAGCCTCTAAAGTGTCCGTTAGTCCATATACCGAATTCTTAATAGATACCGGAGCGGAGATCAGCTTAGTTCGAAGTCACTCACTGAAACCTGGTATCAGGTATTACAGCGATATTATTTGTCATACCAATACAGTTTTTTCCCAATCTACTTCCACAGAGGGTCTCATAATAAGTGAACTACACCACGAAGGTGCAGATTTCCAAATCGAACATCCTTTCCAAATTCTGAAGGATGCTTCGGCAATGGCATATGAAGGTTTATTAGGTCACGACTTTTTGACCAGATATAAGGCACAAATTGATTATGAGGCTCAGATACTAACACTCGAGGTCAGTCGCAACTCGATTCCTTACACCTTGCAGCAATATCTCAATGATTTCCCTCAGTTTTATCGTAGGACTATAAATTCCACGAATACGCGTCCTGGGCACGTTAAACTGCATCCAATAATATCTTCTTCGTCGCCTTCGACTATATCTCCCGCTTCGTCTTCATCTGTCCCCACGTCAGCACCTCCGTTCTCGTCTAATAATCGTCCTGGGCAAGACGTTAAACTGCATCCAACACCATCTCCTTCTTCAGCATTCTCGTCTAATACGCGTCCTGGGCAAGAAGTTAAACTGTATCCAACACCGTTCTATTCAATAGACAAGCGTCCTGGGCAAGACGTTAAACTGCATCCAACGTTCAATCCTTCTTCAGTATCCTCGTCTATTACGCGTCCTCGGCAAGACGCAACCAACAATTTCGTCTCCGTCGTTTTCATCACCATCCTCGTCAGCGTCGTCTTCGCCTATCCCCTCTTCTTCGGGTCCTTCGACCCCGTCCACACCTTCCTCGTTAGTTGAGTCAGAAATATCTCCTTCCTCGTTAGGTAAGTCAGAAATATCTCCTTCCTCGTTAATTAAGTCAACAGTAGTATCTCCTTCCTCGTTACTTGAGTCAGAAATATCTCCTTCCTCGTTAGTTAAGTCAGAAATATCTCCTTCCTCGTTAATAAAGTCAACAGTAGTATCTCCTTCCTCGTTAGTTGAGTCAGAAATATCTCCTTCCTCGTTAGTTAAGTCAGAAATATCTCCTTCTTCGTTAATAAAGTCAACAGTAGTATCTCCTTCCTCGTTAGTTGAGTCAGAAATATCACCTTCCTCGTTAGTTAAGTCAGAAATATCTCCTTCCTCGTTAATAAAGTCAACAGTAGTATCTCCTTCCTCGTTAGATAAGTATATATCTCCTTCCTCGTTAATTAACCGTCCTGGGCAAGACATCAAACTGCAACCAGTAACATCTTCTCAAAAGGGCATTCGTCCTGGGCAGGACGGTAAACTGCAACCACATTTCAACCCAAGTGCCTTAGGACATGCGATCATTCCAGCTCGAGCAGAAACAATCCACTTAATACCCACTACGGCTTCCACAGAAACGGTAATATCGAATAAAGAAATAATTCCCGGAGTGTATATAGGCAATTCTATTGGTACTCCTGAAAATGGAATGGTAAAAGTCTTAATCCTCAATACTACAGAGGAAGACGTTAGTTTACCCCTCCATGATCTGGACCTAGAGTATCTAGATGCGAAGAATTTCGACATGATAACTCCAAACTTCGACCAAGATCCGATTGAGGGCAGAATAAAAAAACTGCAGAACCTTGTAAAATTGGATCATTGTAATGAAGAAGAAGAGACATCAGTTCGAGATATCTGTAGAACCTTCAATGATATATTTTATCTAGAAGGAGATATATTGTCCTACACGGACGCGACTACCCATAAAATTGAGGTAGAAACAAATCATCCCCCTATATACACCAAACCGTACAGATTACCGGAGGCAAATCGTAAGGAAGTGGATAACCAAGTCCAAGAGATGCTAAAATCAGGCATTGTCAGACCATCCTATAGTCCCTGGAACTCTCCCCTACTCCTCGTTCCGTAGAAACCCGATGGACAAGGGAATAAGAGATGGCGAGTAGTGGTAGATTTCCGGCGTTTTAATGAGATCACGGTAGGAAACGCGTTCCCCCTACCAAACATAACTGACATACTGGACCAACTTGGAAAATCAAAGTTTTTTATGACGCTCGACTTGGACAGCGGATTCCACCAGATAAGAATGGACGACAGGGATCGGGAAAAAACAGCCTTCAGTACGCCATATGGCCATTACGAATACAATCGAATGCCATTCGGTCTGAAAGGAGCTCCCGCTACATTCCAAAGAACCATGAATAATATCTTGTCTGGATTACAAGGAATTCACTGCTTCATTTACAAAGACGACATAGTCATCCATGGCTACAATCTATCTCAACACAACAATAGGCTCATTGCTGTATTCCAGCGTTTACGCGACTTCAAACTAAAGTTGCAGGCAGAAAAATGCCATTTTCTTCGGAAAGAGATCATGTATCTGGGGCACTTGATTACGGAAAACGGTGTCAAACCAGATCCAGGGAAGATAACAGCAGTCAAAACATATCCAAGACCTAAAAAGGTAAAGGATATCAGAGCCTTTCTTGGATTTATCGGGTATTACCGCCGATTAATCCCAAATTTCTCTAAGATCGCCAAACCCTTGACCAACCTTTTAAAAAAGGACGTACCCTTTAAATTTGATGCCCTTTGTGACGAAGCTTTTACGAACTTAAAGCAACGGTTAATAACCTCTCCCATCGTGGCATAACCCGACTTTTCGCGGCAATTCTACGTCACGGCCGATGCCAGTGACATAGCTCTAGGAGCTGTTCTCTCGCAGCAGGACGAAGATGGAGACCACCCCATTGCCTACGCGAGCCGTGCTCTAAACGGTGCCGAAACAAGATACTTGACAATAGAGAAGGAATTACTTGCTATCGTGTACGCCGTGGAACAATTTCGTCCATATGTACATATATGGAAGAAAGTTCTCCATTATCACTGACCACAAGCTTCTAGTTTGGCTCATGAATCCAAAGGACCACTCGTCAAGAGTGATGAGATGGAGAATCTGTTTAAAAGAGTACGACTACACGATAACCCACAAGGCCGGTAAACTTAATACAAACGCCGATGCCTTTAGTAAAGTAACCGCGGAAGTACAAGAGAACACTCCTGAGACTGATAAATCGGAAAAACGAAACGACCCTAAAAACACCACCTCCATATACGCGATAACAAGAAGCCAAGCCAAGGTCACTGATAACCTGGACTAGGATGCACAAAAGAAGGCCAGAACTAGTAACGACGACTACTTATCATCATCCCTTATTGAAACTGACAACTCCTTATTACTGTCTAAACCTGTCGGTGCCAAATTCTTTATCTTGCCCACAAGAGACACTAATCTAGAACGGCGCTTAGCCACCCTACTAAGTATCGATTTGAGCGAAATTGATTTCTCCCTCGAACCTTAAATATTCCCTTTCAAAGAATCCGATTTCATTGTCAAAAGAGTAATACTTCCCCTTCGTACCCCTCAGGATGAGGACAACCTTAGCACTACCCTCTCCAACTTCGTATCCCTGGCCGTAGAAAGGAACCTGAAGACCATACACATAAGTATTCCGAAACTGGAACTGCAGACCCTAATGACACTTAAGGACAGAATCCGCAACGCGATTAAAATCGACACAATACTCCATGTCGAAACAATTAGGTACTTGGACGACCCTAAAGAAAGGGAGCAAGTAATAAAAGATTTTCATTTGCTACCCACGGGAGGTCACCAAGGTGTATCTCGGACCTTGAAGAGGATCAAGAAACAGTTTTATTGGGAAGCAATGACCCAAGCTTTTGTAACATTTATTAGAAACTGCAAACAGTGCCAAATAAACAAAGTATCGCGAAATCCTAAGATCCCTATGAAAATAACTTCAGTGAGTTCCAAGCCATTCGAAAGAATTTATTTAGATGTTGTGGGGCCACAACCCGTTTCGTACGTAGGAAATAAATACCTCCTAGCTTTCCAGGATGATTTAACAAAATTTTCGGAAGTAATCCCTCTGTAATGTTTGGATATCGTTATATGAATATTAAATTATTGCCTTTGCATATCTGCAAATTGGCATACTCACTCGTGCAGTGCTGCTCACTTGTGAGAATGTAAACAATTTGATTAAGGTTTACTGGTCTTGATAAGACTGATTTATTCGGTATTATCATACAGTTTTTATACTAAATTTAACCCTTTGTTTGTGATCCCCACCAAGTACATTTAAAGAATATTCTTTGTCATTAATCAATCATAACTAAGGAATGTATGATTGACCTAATTCTAGCTAATTATGCTAGCTTATCCAAAATAAATACAAATACCCTAAAAGTAGGCAACTTACTAGCTGCAATTAACTTTAGGTGTTTTTCTTACTAACAGCATTCTACTAACTTAATCTTACTAACAGCATTCTAACAATAACAATTTATTCTTCCTAGTTCCTAACAATTTGTAATTTATAATATCCTTACACCTCTTCCCAATGCCGAATTAACCATCCTCGCGGAAGCGTTTACTACTACAATCATATGTAGACACGGAATACCTGAAAGTATATTGACTGATCAAGGTGCTAACCTGATCGCAGGAGTGTTTCAGGAAGTCTCTAAACTCCTAAGGATCAAGAGGCTGAAAACAACTCCCTACCACCCTCAGTCTAACGGAGCCCTAGAGAGAAGTCATCGAACTCTAGCGGAATACCTCCGTTCTTACATAGAAATGGATCCCCTGTCGTGGGACACCTGGGTTCCTTACGCCATGTTCGTGTACAACACTACTCCCCACTCAAGTACCAATTATTCTCCACACGAACTCCTTTACGGTTTTCCCGCAGAAGTTCCAAACCATCTAAAGTCATCCCCCGAAATTGGGTATAATTACGATAATTATGTCTATGAACTCAAGGCGCGACTCCGGCACTGTCACCAAATCGCCAAACAAACCTCGTTAGAAAATAGAGAGCGATCCAAACAATACTACGACAAGGGAACACAAAAAAAACCTTTGAAATCGGAGATCTGGTCCTTCTAAAAGCGAGAACAAAGGACAACAAATTCTCACCCTTATGACAAGGCCCTCACGTTTTAACTCAGGTGACTACCCCTGAAAATTCAACAGTAAGAATAAAAAACAAGGAAAAACGCGTTCATAATAACGACCTAAAAAAATTCATGCATCTATAATTTCTCAACTAATTTCTCTCTCAAATTAAAACCTCTTCCTTTCGTTCCCAGGGCAAGGGTTTATCTGTTCACGGTCCTGTGCGTTACCGTCTCAGCTTTCTCTCGCGAGGAGCTGGGAATCCAAATTACTCCTCTCACTTCCACGGTCGGCTTATACTTCGAAGAAATAGGAAGGACGAGACTGTTCACAAGCGAATGGAAGATAATAACTTACTACGACCTAGCGGCCTTCCAGGAAGAATATCTCTCCATATTAAGTATCACGGGTAAGCTTCAACAAATGTGTAGCCAGTTGGCCTCTGAGACGCCCTTAAAATCGATCTGTCTTTCTTCCATCGCGCAATTAGATAACTTGGAGGAAGCGATAGAAAATAAAAATAGGATTATATTTCCCCCGCTTAGAAAAACTAGGTCACATTTTAGTTTTGTCGGAATAGTTACCAAGCCCCTTTTTGGGATCCTAAATGAGGATGACGCTCAAAGATACGACGAGCAAATACGAACCCTTCAACGAAATAATCTCCACTTACATTCCCTATTGAAAAATCAGACCTCTATCTTGGACGCGACCATTAATCTAACCAATAAAACTCAGGAATGCATTAGGAAGGATCGTGCCGTAATCATCACCAAAATAACCACCCTCGAATCCAAGGTCTCCAAAGTTGAAAATCAAGTACATGTAAATGAATGGGCAACCGAAATAAACTCTCTTTTCGCGTTAGTCCTTATTATTATAAATCAATACCAGTCCACTCAATCCGACCTGATAGATCTCCTAGCAGATGTAAAACACGGCCAATTCCACCCTACGCTCATAACTCCTTCTCAGATAGAAAACCTTCTCTCCACCATTCGGCAGGAAATGGACCCTCAAAAAACTCTTCCATTCGACCCTCTTTCCAATATGATTTGGCAAATTTACAAGCTCTCCACTATGTCCGCCACAAAAATTAATTTTAAATTAATCATCGAATTAAAATTACCCCTACCTTTCAGAGATGTATATCAAACCTTCAGGATTCTTCCACTACCTACAGTCTACAACAACTCCCTATGTTATATTCAACCCTCTTCCGAAATCTTCTTGATCGATCTTAACCGAGAGCATTTTTATGAAATCAGCATTAGCGATTTTCACGACTGTCTATCCTCAGACGCCTCTAAATTCTTCTGTCGAGCGAAATTCCCTATTTTTAATGCTCATTCAAGCCCATTCAAATGTGAAATTGCCCTCATAAGGAGTGGCGTAGATACATCCCAGTGCCAACCTACTTGTACCGAGCGAACCTCTTACTGGATTTCCCTTTCTCGCCCTAACACTTGGATCTACGCCACCAAGACACTCCGCAATGCCGACGTCGTGTGTAACAACACTGTTCAGTCCTTCGAATTAAATCAGACAGCGTTACTCCACATTGAACCCACTTGCTACCTCAGAACCAGTAACTTCATCATACATGGCAAAAACGAGAGGCAAAGCTCTAGTTTCCCCCATACCGTACGCCACATCAATGTCACAGCTCTTTTGGCAACCAAACCTGATCCTAAATACACGACTCTACCCCCTCCCGAGGGCCCTTATATCAGAGAATCCCCAAGAAAACCAGAGGACGTAGGACAAAAATTTCACAGCAGAAGAAAGACGAACAGGTACCCCTCCTGAACCTGAACAACCACCACATTCACCACTACACTATTGTAGTATTCCCCCTTAATTGTTTGGGAAAACGCTTGGGATTGTTCCGCAGGGTTCCGCTCAGATCAAGCAGATCCCGTTGGAATGGAAAGAGAGGTAAATTACTGGGAATTATGGAATAATTTATTCGGTTAAACTAAGTTTATTTATTTCACTACGCTTACAGCTGTAAGTTACTTACTGACTAACTATCAGAATTTTGTGGGGTTCTTATACCTATTTTGCAGTGCTACCGCAGCACTAAAATGTCGTCACCTCAAACTTTCCCATCGGAATTCTTTTGATGAGGCAACACCTAACGAGGTCAGATCGATCTGCATTGGCTTGCAGATCGCATTGTAGGTGGGAGTGTCTCCAGACGATTGGTCGATGGACAGCGTGGGAAACTGGAGGCGGAGCCAAACAGTGGTCAGCGTGGGAATGGAACGGGAATGAAATGGAATGGGATGACCAGGGAAGTAAAACCTTTTCTGTGCCTCAGTGGATTAAAACCTTTTCTTTTTCTTCGGTCCGAATGGGAAAGTTTAGTCTGTTTCGCTCATTGCTGCGCTGCATCATGTGGTACATTACACCTTCCCCTTTTGGAAGAGAGGTTTTTCTTGTTTTATTGAGAACAAGGAAAATCTCTCTTCTGTACATCATTAACCTAGAATCTACCTTATATTAACATTTCATTGTTATCGTTTTCATATATTCAACCTAATACTACTTGATCCTTACTAGTTTAATTGTCAAAGTTATTACGAATTATTATATTTCCTTAATCTATTTTTATGTACGGTAATTAGTTTATTGTTTGAATCTCTTATAACACAATTTGGTTCAGATATCTCGATTACTTCATATGGTCCTTCAAATAGTGGATCCATTTTCCTTCTATTTTGTATTTTTATAAAAACTCGTTCCCCTCTCTTTAAGCGTAATGTGTTACGATCTTGATTTTCTGTATTTATTCTTCTGCCCTTAGATTCTTGTAAATATTGTCTTGCTTTTATTACACTGGATTGTCATCTATATTTTAGTTCTCTTGCATAGAGGTCATGATTGTACATTGGATCAGGACGTTTGTTTGGTATTTCCGTAAGTACCGAGGGAGTTTTACCGAATATGAATTCAAATGGTGTATACCCATGCACGGTGTTTGGAGTTGTATTGTAACAATACGCGTAATAAGGGGTCCAAGTGTCCCAATCGTCGTGATTTTCATTCACAGAACATCTCAGATATTCGTTCAGGGATTTGTGATTCCGCTCTAAGGCCCCTATTGTTTCTGGATGTGCCGCAGTTGCAAACAGTTGGTTGATATTTAGGTACCCACATATTTCTTTAAATACCTGATTTTTATACTCCGTTCCCAAATCAGACTTAATGTAGCTCATTGGACCATATTTGAGAATGAACTCATTTACCATAGCTTTTGCTACAGTATTTGCTTCTTTGTCTTTTATGGGTATGACTACCACATACTTGCTTAGATCGCATTGTAATGTTATCGCGTATCTATTATTGCTAGCAGTTTTGGTGAAAGGTCGTACCGTGTCTATCGATATTACCTCAAATACCTTAACCGGCGTGGTTGTTAGCTGCATAGGTTCTTTAGTCTCGACCTGATGTTTGTTCCTTGCGCATTTTTCGCAATTATTTACGTGTTTCGCTATAGATTTTTTCATATTTCTCCAAAGATATATAGTTTTTAGTTTCTTATACATTCGGGTCAGTCCTAGATGTCCTCGTGTGGGTGTATTATGATATTGATTCAAAATGTCGACAATTTTTTCTTCATCTGCTATATGTATGAGCGGCTTGTACAATTTTATTGAAACGTTTCTTAGATTGCGATTGCATATGTCCTTGAATATAGCAACGCTTACATAATTAAAAATTTCACTTTCTGTAGAAAGTTTCAGAGTCGCGGTCTGAACTTCGTAATAAATTTCTTCATCCAACCTTCCGATTTCACGCTCTAATGCGGATTCCATGGATTCATTTATATTTCTTCTAAATAACCGCTTTATTAGTACTGACTTGCTATCCTGTATTAGGATGTTTAGTTCATTCGTGGCACAGCTGTTCGCCATGAACTTTAATTCTACCACATTTTTTAATGATTCGGACGGAGATACCTTTAGCACTCGCAGTTGATCAGGCTGCTGTGATTCTGTATCCGACTTTTCTGAGTATCTGGTTGGTTCTTTCGATTTTGACGTCATCGCCCTTGTTTTAACTTGTAGAACACTGACGTTCTTTAAATCCTCTATATCGATTCTAGATAATGCATCTGGTCCACTGTTCTGCTTCCCTTTCACAAATTCTACCGTGAAATCGTATTCCTCAATATCAAGCCTCATGCGTGTTAGCTTGGATAATGGGTTCTTCATTGCAAATAGAAGTGAGCGGCCGGTGGTCTGTTCGTACTACAAATTTTCGACCATAGATGTAAGGTCTGAAATGATTTATCGCCCAATGTATGGCTGCTTATTCCTTTTCGATAACGGACTTATTTTTTTCCCCAGGTGTAGAAGTTCTGCTTGCAAAAGCTATAGAGAGGTCCTTGTCTTCGAATTTTTGAGATAATATAGCTCTACAGGCCTCATTTGATGCATCCGTCGAAATTATAAACTGTTTTCCGAAGTCGGGGTATTGGGGAATTGTAAGCGACATTAGCGTCGCTTTCAGTTTATCGAATGCTTCTTGTTGCAGCTCTGTCCATTCAAATGTCGCCTTTTTCCGCAACAATTTGTTAAGTGGTAGGGCAATGTTCGCAAAGTTGGGAACAAATCTTCTATAATAGTTGCAAAATGCAACGAATCGCCAAGTATTGTCAGCTGATTTGGGTGTGGGACAGTTCTTAATGGCTTCATATTTTGAAGCGTCGGGCTTATTTACTTCAGCTGACACCTAATGTCCCAGAAAAGTTTCCTCTGTCTGGAAAAATTTGCACTTTTCAGGATTTAGTTTAAGATTTTTGTCTTTCAGTCTCTCGAAAACGCTTTTAAGGTTTTTAAGATGATGCCTGAGTGAACATCCAACGACGATTATATCATCAATATAGAGAAATGCAATGTCCGGAGGCAAACCTGCTAGCGCTATGTTCATCATTCTCTGGAAACTATTTGGACTAATTTTTAAACCGAAGGGCAATCTACAATACTGGTAATGGCCAGAATTCGTTGAAAATGCTGCATACTTTCGTGAGTCTTTCTCTATTGGAATTTGATGAAAACCCGACATAAGATCAAGGGTTGAAAAGAATTTGGCTCGCCCCATTTGATCTAAAATTTCCTCAATCCTGGGTAAGGGAAATTTATCTCCAATTACCTTTTTGTTAAGGTTTCTAAAATCTACTACTAGCCTCCTTTTTTTTACATCTTTGGACTTCTTTGGCACTAGCAGAATTGGTGAATTGTATTGCGACACTGAATTTTCGATGATTCCGTCGTTTAACATTTTCTGTACTTGATTATTGATTTCTTCCTTATGAGCTTCAGGAAGTCTATAATTTTTTATTATTGTACATTGGTATATTGTCCGAAATTTGTATTGATTGCTCATAGAAATTGTTCACTGCCAATGGCTCATCATCCTGGGCGAAAACATCTTCATACTCGGAACATAACTCTTCCAATTGTTTCCTTGCAAACTCTGGGGTATTCGAGAAGTCAATTTTTGATATTAGTTTATTTGCCCGTTCAGCCTTTGTTTTACACCTAAGCACTCTATTCCGATAGTAGACTTAGCTTTAATTTACTTGCATCGACTTTCACTGTATGGTCTGTTGTATTCAATATTCTGAAAATAGGATTAGCTGCTGAAATTATCGATGCTGCTGTATAGACTTTTGGACATATTTCTTGGTTATGGATTACCCAATCATCCTTATGCTGGCTCTGTAATTTAAAGACATGCATAACTTCACACCTAGCTGGTATCAACAATGCGTCCTTTTCTGGACTGTTCTGAATTGGAATTTCTAAAACTCTATTCGGTAGATATAACGTTAACAGCCACGTATCGTAGTTTATCTGGGCCTTATATTTTACTAGAAAATCTATGCCTAGTATGGCGTCTGCTTCGAACGATACGCTATTATCAACAACATGGAACGTATGTTTGATCGCGGTGTCACCATGAAATATCAAGTTAGTTTCTGTAGAGCCCATAGAAAGCTGAGTAGTGTCCGCTATTCCTCGTAGTGTACATTTATTTTTGGAGTAATACATTTGGGTTGGTTTAATTAAGTGTCTTTTAAATAAGGATACATCCGCACCAGTGTCTACAAGAAGAGTACACTTCTTGTCACACATCTCGACGTCAGCAACTATGAAGTTTGCCAGATTTAAACTTATGTTGTATATTTTCCCATTTGTTCCTGTCCCCCCAACTGACTTGGGTCGGCCTCTTGCTGAGGGGCTTGGTCTTCCCCCGAATTATAGTAGTGTATCCTTTGATTATTCTGCCCTCTGTTGCCACTAAAATTCCGTCGGTTGCTATTGTTGTGTCCGTTGCGTTGATTATTGAATCTATTATTTGCCTGCCATCCACCACCTGAGGGCACATAGTTGTCTCTATTTCTATTTTGTGTGCCCGTATTTTGATTATTGAAATTATTTTGTCTTTGCCGCCAGTTACTCGGCCGACTCCAACTTCTGCCGTTATTCTGAAACTTTGGTTTATTTTGCCTTTCCTGTGCATTAAAATGTAACTCATTGGCTTTTACCGGCTTGTCTATGGCAATTGCCTTAGCTGCAATTTCGGACAGCTTCGTGTAGCTTGTCGCCTTTAGTATGATAGATGTTTCAGGATTCGAAACATTTTCTACCAGCGCTTGTTTTGCGAATTTTTCGGCAAGTTTCTCGGCCGATTCACCACTTGCAACGTTCTCTGAAATGAAGGCTTTCGTGAGTTGATTTGCTAAATCTTCAATTTGACTAATATAATCAACAAGCCTATTATTTCCCTGTTGAGTTGCCTTCAGTTGTGCCAGTAATGCGTCCGATGAGTATTTCACCGAAAATTTTTAACGAATTTTTCGCTTAATCGCTTCCACTGTCGTTAGATCTTCAGTTATAGCCAGTTTTGCTCGACCTGTTATTCGAGTCTTTATAAATTTAACCATTATTTTTTTATGCGCCGTCTCTGTAAGTTCATCCAGTAGACTAACCGCATCGAGGAAGGATTCCGTTTCATCCTCCTTGCCACTGTGGTATCAAAGCTGTTGCCGTCTTAATATCGAACGACATGCTGCTGCTGGTATTTACCGTACGAAGTTCCTTTTGAATCTTTATGAATTGTTCAATTTCTTTTCCTAAATCTCTTATTGTTACATATATTTTCTCCAGGTCTTGTGCTATACCAAGAGTAGTTTCCGTAGGTTTCAATGCTTCTGCTTTTGTGAGTAATTCTTCTACTGTATTTTCCTTCTCTATTAATGTTTTAATAGTATATACTGCAGACCCTTTTTTCTTAAAATTTATTAATATAGCTTCTAGTTGTGCTTCTAAGCCCTCCATTTGACTTATGCCTTGCTATCTACTATAGCTATTCTAGCTGGCGAACTTAAGTAACGCTTTCGAAGACCTCTTCGGTGATTGATGTATATCTTATAGACCATATTCAAAATGAGCACTATCAGTATTGCGCATAGCACAAAGAAAATTTTCGGGTTGTCGGTCCTTACTATATCTTGCACCGTCACATTGTTAACTATTTCTCCATTATTGGATGTCTTAGTGTTTTTGTTTCCCATTCTGTATTGGTTAACCAAGATCGTAATTGTCAAGTAAGTAGTATCCTAAATTCCAACAAGATTCAAACAATATTACAAATTTTCTATATATATTTTAATTTATTTTCTTCTTTTTATTTAGTCTATTCAAATCATTCTTGGCTTTGTTCAAAAGTAAGTTAAGTCTATTTTTTTCCTCCTCTGATCTACAATTTTCTAAAATGTCTCTTAGTTGTTTAACATTCTTTTTGATTTGATGCCTTTTTCCAACTCTAGTTTTTTTTTATTTATTTTCTTGATTTTATTTTTATTTTTATAAAATCTCTTTATGTCCAGTGGTTTAGGCCCGCAACGCGCATACTTGAACGTAGGTCTTTGTATCTCTGCCCCTTGCTTCACTATCCCTGCTGGAATCCGGTAATTTGCCGGAAACAACACTAACTGCTCCTTGTTCGTCTGCTCTGGTTTCTTCTGCTTCATTTGTTGTTCAATTTCTCCAGTTCGCCATATTACTCGTATGAGTAATTTGTCACGGTCGGCATGTAGTATTCCTCCTTAATTGTTTGGGAAAACGCTTGGAATTGTTCCGCAGGGTTCCGCTCAGATCAAGCAGATCCCGTTCGAATGGAAAGAGAGGTAAATTACTGGGAATTATGGAATAATTTATTCGGTTAAACTAAGTTTATTTAATTCACTACGCTTACAGCTGTAAGTTACTTACAGACTAACTATCAGAATTTTGTGGGGCTCTTATACCTATTGTGCAGTGCTACCGCAGCACTAAAATGTCGTCACCTCAAACTTTCCCGTCGGAATTCTTTCGATGAAGCAACACCTAACGAGATCAGATCGATCTGCATTGTTTTGCAGATCGCATTGTAGGTGGGAGTGTCTCCAGACGATCGGTCGATGGACAGCGTGGGAATGGAACGGGAATGAAATGGAATGGGATGACCAGGGAAGTAAAACCTTTTCTGTGCCTCAGTGGATTAAAACCTTTTCCTTTTCTTCGGTCCGAATGGGAAAGTTTAGTCTGTTTCGCTCATTGCTGCGCTGCATCATGTGGTACATTACACTGTGTTATACGTAGTCCTCGCCCTTATTCTCGTAATTGGAATTATGCAATTATGTAAAAGAGGACGCCAGCGAACCCTTCCCCTTCAAGTCGTGGCAGAACATAGAAGCCACATTCCTCCCACCCCAAACCCAAGACTCTCGTTGTTCCACATACCATCTCCGCCCCAAGATAAGGATTCACCAAACGATTTAACGTCCCAAGCACGACGTTCAACTGCCACCTTCAAGTCCTTCCACTTCTGAGTAAGGACCCTTTTCGTTCATCCCAGCCATGATGTTGAAATGTTCTCTCTCTCTCACAAAATAAAAGCCCTTTTTCTCTCCGTATAATTCCTCCTGTTTTTTTCTCCTCCCTTTCTCTCCGGTTTATTTTCGAATACTTTAAATACGTTTTTGTCTCTCTCAAAACAGCCTTTCTCTTGTTCCCTTCTCATCCTCCACCGTTGGTTTTCTCTGTACATCCCAAATTAATATCTCATCCGAAATTAACATAGTTTAACGTACTCCATCGTCCTAAGCATGACATTAAACTGCATCCCCTTTCGTTAACCCTCTTTTTCTTTTCGAACTCTGTTCTCCAGCCCCATTTGCTCGTCCCAAGCACGACGTTAAACTACCCTGCCCTACCCCTTTTTCCTAAACGTAACGTGAGCAGCCCAACGATTTCAGTTCAACGATCTCCATCGTCCCAGGCATGACGTTAAACTGCTCTCTCTTTCTTTTTCTCGTCTCTCTTCCTCTACTCTTTGCTACTTGGAATACACTATGGATTTCGATTGAAGATATATATTTTTTTTTTTTGATAGTTCCCTCTTTTTCCTTCATATTTTTTTGTGGTGTTTATGTCGAGATTTAGAATATTTTCGTTTCAACCTAGATCCATTCTTGCCCTGTTGAACATTTTCTACCTTGGATTTTACCCTTCTCTCTCTCTCTCTCTCTCCTTTGAAACTTCAAAGAATAAAATTTTAGAATTTGAGCTCCCTGGTTTCGAATGTTTATGGTACTTGATACTTTAAAATCATCGAAAGCAATCTTCTTAATACTTTGCGTACATGCCTGCCCTGTCGCTTAGGCCCTTCCATAATGCATGGTGGAACCGCAGAAATCGCGTCTAGATGAGGAATTACTTGATTGTACTTGTCTCCTAATAAAATACATTTTGTTACAAATCCACGCTTCAATCGTCCCAGGCACGACGATAAACTGCTCTCCCCAAATCGTTGTATTGTGTTCCCCCTGTCATGTGAGCTAGAAGTTTAATTTGATTGTCTTGTCTCTCTCTTTTTTTTTTTTTTAAAAGAACTGCACAGTCGGCATACTATATATGTTCTAACCGTCGTTATTGTTTGAAATCAAGTAAGTCACTTCGTTCCCTTAGTGCGACATGGACCTCTAACACCCTCCTTGTTTTCCGTCAACCCTTACGCAGTCCAATAACTCTCATGTCTTAGGCATGACTTTAAACTGCATTATCAAAACCCTCTTTCGTGCAATCTTTTTATTTTTATTTCTTTCCCCTCTTTGAACTTTGGCCCCATTTGCTAGTCCCAAGCACGACGTGAAACTGCTCTCCTAACATCTCTTGTTTTTCCTTCCCCTTTTGTGGTTTTGCGTTTTTTGCTTCCGATCGAACTGAACGTGGTTTAACACACCCCATCGTCCTAAGCATGACATTAAACTGCATTATCGAAATCCCCTTTTTGTCCCCTTTTTTTTCTCCATTTTTTCTCTCCTCTCCTTCTTCTTCTTCTCTCTCTTTATTCTTTGAAATCTCTCGCCACATTCATTCGTCCCAGGCATGCCGCCAAACTGCTTGCTCGACAACCAAAACCCCTTTTGTTCTTCTCTCCCCCTTTTGATATTTTACTCTCCTTGCTTTCGATCAAACTGCACATAGTTTAATTTACCCCTTCGACCTTAGCACCACAGTACCGTCAACCTCCAACTCACTTCTATTATTCTATTGTCATTTTAATAATTCCACTAACGCGTTATTTTAATTCCCTTCATCCCTAAGCCGTTTTTTTTTTAAAACAAAATCTTTATTAGCCACCGTTTGTTTGAGATAATAACCATTTGCTCAAGTAAATAAGTCATCTCGTTCTCTTCATGAGTTTTTTTATAATGGTTCCCTAAGTGGGTTACTAACTAGCCATCTCACAACCGTAGGTCGCCTGTCAAACCTACGAGGTGGGTCCTTCATTTGTTATTCCGTTTCGTCTCCTATTAAGATGTGAAACTGCCCTATTTCCCAATTATGGTTGCCCATGCCATATACTTTCGTCTGGATAGATAACCTTCCGCCAGTCCAAGCCAACTACACCCCCAAACTAGGATTACAATTCCTCTTCCTTCCTCTTCTTATGATAGCTAAAGTATGAATTAAAATTAAATTTAATTTGTTTTTCAAGAACTCGATCAAAGCGAGCGCTGAATCCAATGCAAAATTCACATTAAAATCCCTACTTAAAATCATTGGAATTTTATCGTAATTCTTGTTAAGAATCCGCCACACTTCTGGTGTGTATTTTATTAAATTATCATGGATGAATTCAATAATGGCACTTAATGATTGATTGGGAGAAATGCAAATTGCTATAACTGACCTATTATTGTGCAATCTACTTTCACAAGCACATATTTCTCCAACCTTAGAAAGCTGAGCAGACAATGATTCCACTTGTTGTACATTGAGATGTGTTTGTGGAGTAGTAACACGAGATACGTCATTTTTACTATGGTAGATTGCAACTCCACCTGCCCTCGTATGTGGTCTTTTATAATTAACTACAATATCAAAATTTGGAATGATTAAAATAGGATCATTATTCATCCACGTCTCGGAAAGAATTAAAAAATTCGACGACGATGCTACTCTGTCTAATTGAAGATCCTGTACATGACCTCGTAAACTTTGGCAGTTGAAAGTATACAGTGACAATCCTTTCCTTGTATTTATAAAATCATATACTTTTTTGTCAATTGTTTCAATTCGATTCAGGTTCAGCCTTTGAAATTCAGCTCGCAATTCAATTGTGGATACTGTTGCTCTCCGACCATTTTAAAATTTTCTTTAATTTTTTTTTTGAAACGAGATGTAAGCCTTGAATCGATATTACCCGTGATAGTGCGACGTACAGGAGCTGTTGAGCATGTGTTTTGTCATATTTATATACGATCTCACCAAATGTACCTCCTTGGGACTTATGGATAGTTCTCGCGCACGCAGAGACCAGTGGAAAATGGTTACGTTTTACAATAACTGTTTTATTGGGTACTAATGGTATAGAGGGACAGCACGATTATACAAACGAATCATGCCGGTGATAGCCTAGTGTAGCGTGAGAAAGCGTTACGCTAGGATGTTGATTGGGGTATCGTTGTCAAAAGCATGAAAAGGGCTACCAGGACCTAAAGTGAAACAATAAATATATTCTCCGAAATATAAGCAGAAATCGGTATGAATTTTAAAATCTAAAAAATATGTAAGATATCGTCTCGTAAGAGGCGTAAATATGCAGCGAATTGTAGAAAACTGAAATCGGAGAAAACCAGCATCAAACCAAATATTTAAAACCAAAAATTTTCAGTGCCGAGCAAGTGTAAGAGCAACGGCGGCATCGAAGAAGAAATAAAAACGGCGGTAAAATATAAAGTTGTGATTTATCTATTCTGTAACCGCATTACTGTCCATAACCATTATGATTACTAGTATGATATATAAAGTACATATTAGTACGAAAATTTGGTTTTTATATATGTGACGTTACAATGTCTTTTCGCTTGTTAAGTACACTCATAAGCAGTAAAATTTTCTTGCGGTACCATATACCGTCAGATTTCAATCCCCAATAGCTACGAGGCTAATAATGCGATAACAACTGTTGAGGTCACAATGGATAGAGAATTTCTGTACCTGTTTATCGTGCAGCATTGGTTTTGCGCGTGAGGTCATCGGGCTAGTTCACTTACGCATGATTTTTGTTAATAAGCGTTGCGTAAAATAATAAATCAGTATAGCGTAAGAGCTCGATCATGTAGGACGTTCGGTTTGGTGTCATTGTAAGGACTTTGAGAAGAGCTACCAGTACCTTAAGTGAAACAATAAAAATATTCGCTGAAGTATAAGTAAAAATCGGTATTAAATTGAAAATTATAATAATTATCATATGAGTCGTAAATATGGGCCGAATTGAATAACACGCAAACCAAAGAGAGTTGGCATCAAATCGATTTAAAAAAACACCTAAATTGTTCAATGTCAAGTAAATGTCAGAGCTACAGCAGCAGTCAAAAAGAAATGAAAAAAGGCGCGAAAAAATAAGCTTGTGATTTATGTGTTCCTTTACCCTATTACTCTTTATTACCATCGTATAGGAGACATTGATTTAAGTACATAGTAATAAGAAACATTTAATATAATTTTATCCCCAAGCTTTCACGGAAAATCTGTGGGGCGGACCTTGACTGCGCCTTTCGGTTATTTTTTTGGATTGCCCCGTATGTTAGCAAATTCAATGGCGTATTCTCGTCAAAATGAAAATATTGAAAAATGTGGGACATACAGTTAATTTGCGAGGGTTGCAACAAAAAATATGGTTTTGCGGTGATCACTGTGTCTTTTTTCTGAATCATCACAAATTAAAAAAACAAAAAGGCGTTATTAGTTTTTTCACATATTACTCCAGATGAACGAAGGGATTCGCAAAATTTAAATTTTTCCAAAAATGACGGATATTGAAGTTCAAAATTGCGTTTTCGACCACAATTTCACTCACATTTTCGGCTGTAAAAAAACAATAATTGTCCAAAAAGAAAGTTCTTCGTTCATCCGGAGGAAAATTATATATACAATAAGTGAGAAAATCTTCAAATTGATCAGCATCAAAATGTGGTTTCGAGGAAAACGCGTTCAAAGTTTTGAGTACGATTTGCTTTCAGATACAAAATATTCCTTTATGCAGATGACTCAAAGCTATTTATCTTCATAATAAAATATGGTCCAATTTGTCTGAAATTTACAGAGAATAATTTCGGAACATTCAGCTTTTAGAAAATACAAGAAAACAAGGTTGTTTTCCGAAACTCTAACTATGTCTACCTCTTATATTACCAGATACCTTTTATTCATACAAATCGCACTTCGTTGGTTTTACAAAGTGTGTTCACCTCACACGTAACTTTAAATAACACATGTAACTTTAAAAAAAATGTGAAAGTTGAATGATTCTGATGAACATTAAGGGAGTAATAGGACTATAGAACTTAAAAAAATTTCCAAGGGAATTGATTAGATATCTTACGTTTTTTTTATTAAATGAGTATGTAATGATATTTATGGATGTAATCTATTAGGGTTACGTACTTTGATTTAGCGACAGCAGAATAAATATTGTTTTCCATAGTGTATTTGATAAATACTATGAAAAACAAATTTGTTTAACCAAATAGTAGGTGAACACATGTATGAAATGTCTTATAACTCAATCTGACCTCCGAAAGTAAGCGAAAATACCCTTAAACCAGAAAGATAATAAGACAACATTAATTACTACAAGTAATTATTCCGTAGCCTGAATAAGGGCAGAGACACCGGTGATTTGACGTGCCGCCGGGTGAAGAAGCCACAAAAACCCTGCAGATGCATGTAGGGGTAAGATCGCTGCGCGCACCGACCCAAACGGGCAGATTGATTGGCAGGACAATTTTCTGTTCTTTATTCAAATGTAGATCGAATTATTATATTTGAATTACGAATAATATGGTTACCTTTGTTTGCCTATACTCAGAATTCACCGTCGTCTCTCCCGGAAATACTGACGTAATATTTTATGTCCCAATTTGATGGTCAGTTATCCTTGACATGATATAATGTTGAGTATAATTGCACAATTAATTTTAAAGTTGTGATAGTATATTTTCAAGTATCTTACGTGCAATTATGTTGCAACATCTCGCGTAGCTAAAATGCTGCAATCTACGCAGCATTATCGCTACGAATTAAAGCTCTTATCAGCTCATTAAATTTAGATTGGAGTGAATGACATTTTGTTTTTGTCCTTAGCTCCAGGCAGTTTTTAATTTTTCATCCTTTGCTGTCCGATCAGAACACTTCCGTTCTTTAGTTCATTACGGGAATTTATTCGGAAAGGTCAAAATCAAGCTTTTATAATGAACACTATAACTTTGAATAACAGTCACACCTATGTCTTTAATTCAAAGAATGTCCTCGAAGTTGACGTTGTGCGTGTATTCCATAACATTTTAGCTCGAAAAAAATCATTTCGGCCGCGCGAGCTGGAGTTGTTTTGGCACCCTGAGCTTATTGAGCTTGCACCGCAAAACGAATCGCATCTCCAAAATATTTATGAGAGTGACGTCGGATCGGTGGGCCACTGGTCTTGTATTTATTATACTAATGGGATACTACGTGTTTACGATAGTCTGTTCAGTTACTTAAGGCCTACTCAACGGATATATGTACGCGCTTTGTTTCCATATTTAAATGATCCTTGTAACCAGTTTCCAAGTGTAAAACGTCCACACAATGATATCTACTGTGGTTTATACGCCATCGCTTACGCCACTGTTATGAAAATAAAATTGCATAACCCAACAATTTTATTTTAAATTAGAACAAAATTTAAATAAATCTTTACAATCACCCTGTATCGCGTGCACGACTTGCGATTTCAGTTTTCAGACCGAAAGAAAAAAAAAGAATCGATTGAACTCAATTCTTTTGAATTAAGTTCCATTAACTCGTTTTTGTTTCACAAAACAAAAAACTTCTTCAGAAGTATGTATCATTTATTTGGATTTATTAATTTCAAACAATATTGACTCTAAACTTTAGGAATTCTTAGGAGTTCCGCTCTCGTTTAGGTTGGTCTTAAGACTAAACTTACTAATTCTGAAATCGATAATATTAATTTTCAACAGGTTGCAATTTTACAAAAAAATGCCTAATTGGCGCTATGTTCGAGATGCGAAATCAACCGGAGGTACAAATTCGAGTTGGAGTTTCTTGCCCTCACTCAACTTTACTAATGATTATAATTTAACTTTGATTGAGTTCATCAAATTTCCAGGTGGGCTTTTGACCTGGTCTTTTGATGACTCATGAGTTTTGCTTGCCTGGCAACCAGGTGATGGCAACATAACTTGTGTGGCAGTACGGCATCTTTCAAAACTCCTCATCAAGAATTTTTATAGTTAGAGGTCCAATTTTTCCAGCTCTATGGATTCCCTGGGAACGAACAACCATCTGTTGTTCCCAGGGATATCCACCCACAAAATGCACAAACGATCAATTCAATGATATTTGATATTTTGTGAATTTTGTTCTTTGATGGATTGGGGCCCGTTGTAATTTTCGCTTTAATCATGGACGCTCCAGAGTGTGTGAAGCAGAGTGGCAGTCGTGGAGTCAGCCTGGATCAGGAGGTTGTGCTGCCGAGTTGGCAGCCGGCTCCGACGCAGTCAGATTTGAACAAGGGACGTCGTGCCGTCGTTGAAGAAAATTAAAAGAGAACTTACCTTTAAAATATGTGAAATAAAGTTAAAAATTTAACAAAATTAAAACAATGAGTTAGGAAGTAAGTAAATTCAAAGTGAAACTAGAAAATAAAAAGAGAACTTACATTTAAAATAAGTGATATCAAGTTAAAAATTTAATAAAATTAAAACTATGAGTTAGGAAGTAAGTTAATTCAAAGTGAAACTAGAAAATTAAAAGGGAACATACATTTAAAAAATGTGAAATAAGGCTAAAAATCTTATAAAATTAAAACTATGAGTTAGGACGTAATGAAATTCAAAGCGAAACAAGAAAATTAAAAGAGAATTCACATTGAAAATATGTTGATATAAAATTAAAAATTCAATAAAATTACAAGTATGAGTTAGGAAATAAAGAAATTCAAAGTGAAACAAGAAGTTTAAAAGAGAACTTACATTGAAAATATGTTGAAATAAAATGAAGAATTCAATAAAATTACAACAATGAGTTAGGAAATATAGAAATTCAAAGGGAAACTAGAAAACTAAAAGAGAACTTACATTGAAAAAATGTGGAAGTACCGTGATGAATTAAATAAAATTAAAACTATGAGTTAGGAAGTAAGCAAATTAAAAGTGAAACTAGAAAATTAAAATAGAACTTACATTTAAAATATGTGAAATAAAGTTAAAAATTTAATAAAATTAAAACTATGAGCTTGAGCTTGGAACTATGAGCTGGGAAGTAATGAAATTGAAAGCGAAACAAGAAAATTAAAGAGAACTTACATTGAAAATATGTTGAAATAAAATTAAGAATTCAATAAAATTACAAGTATGAGTAAGGAAATAAAGAAATTCAAAGTGAACCAAGAAAATTAATCATGAACTTACATTGTAAATAAGTTGAAATAAAGTTGAGAATTTAAAAAAATTAAAACTACGAGATAAGAAGTAAAGAAATTCAAAGTGAAATAAATAATCAAAAGAGAACTTATCTTGAATTCAAAAATATATTGAAATAAAGTTAACAATTAAATAAAATTACAACTAAGAGCTAAGAATAAAAGAAATTTAAAGTGAAACAACATTTGTTTTTTGTTGTGAATACGTCTTTAAATTTGCTACCATATGGGGGCAATCCAAAAAACCGAATGATAACAAAATCGGGGGATACAGTTTGACGTTGTAGTTTAGAATCTATCCTCTGCATCCAAAATTAAATTAAACCACTGGATAGCTAAAGAATTAAAGAATTCACTAAGATAAGCGCGAACAGTGACGCATCACGCGTGGTGGAGGGAAAGCGCCGCAATTTTGAGGTTATTTTGCTGCGTATCGAGATTTACAGTTAGTATAACTTTTGACTATGAGAAGCTACGATGTTCGTTCAAGTTTTAACCGTCAGCTGTCGTCAAAATCTATCAATTGTATTGGAGTAGTACATTGTGTGGATGTTATTGACAGACCTATAATAAATAAAGTTATATTGTGACACAATAATTATTTGTTACCTTGCTTTTATCCTAAAAACATAAATGAAAATATTTTATTTAAAAAATGTATCTCGTTACATAAACGTATTTTCGTACAACCCACGGCCGTATCCATGACACAGACACACCCGTAAATCGTAAGGGGGTGAGTGAACGTCTTTACAAAGCTTTGCTCGATCCTTTGTTATGAAAATAGAATAAGTGCGACGAGTTTCCATAACACCACCTCTTTAGCATTTGAAACCGATTCTGCGCAAGTAAATTACGTGCCACAAACGATGAGACCTCATTTAGGTACTTGATATGCTTTCCAGTAATGATTTACTAACTTTTCCTGCTACAAGCAGGGCGTCTTAGGGCGCCAACCAACTAATCTTTTTACTAAAGTTAGATTCAAATTAGTGACAAAAAAACGAAAAGGAACAAAAAAGAAACAGAAGCATCGCTTACTGAATTTCATACTAAACGATACGAACCGATCGTGACTATAGGCAAGCTGAGCAAGAGCGTGATACACAAGCTCATCGAGATAATCGTGAAAATGAGGAACACATACGAAGTGAACAACTGCGGAATAGTGCTGCTCGAAGAGAAGCAGGTTCAAAGCAAAAGGAATGTTGGCAAACAAAGGTTCAAATTTATTTAAAAAACATTAAAGAAGTTTACACTCATCCTACTGCTGTGGGAGATTATGGCACACGAATTTTGTAAAAAAAAATTTAAGAAACGTTTGATTTTGAATAAATTGAGCCAAGAATTCGTGGCAAATACTTTTCATTTGAAGCCAACAGAGTAGTTTGGAAAGTTTTGCAGTAAATGTGCAAAAAATATTGGCCACGGTACTATTCCTCGCCCAGCTTGGATCAACGGTTTAATTTTTTAGAATATTCCAGACATATTAAAGCACCTTATTCCAATGGAAGAGAGAATTGTAAGCCCACGTCACGTGTTTTTAAAATTGTTCGTAAGGGTAAAGGCTTGGGATTCCAACATGGCTTTGTCGGCAACGTCATTAATGTAACAGTACAAATTAACAATATGGTTAGAACTTTACCTCGTTCAACAGATGACGATAATGTTATCACAGTCGAATTAAAACGAAAGTTTTGCTATAGACACGGTCGTAAAGAGCAAGTGAGTTATATTAGACGAAAATAAATTAAGCGGAAATGCAGTCTTTGCATCCGATTTAAGTTTCGCTATTCCCAGGGGAACGAACTGAAATCAGAAAACCTTGGAAATTGTCTCGGGTTGCGTCGCCACGAGGAGCAATATGAGCTCCACGAGCCTTTGATTGTAGAAACTTTCCAGAACAGTTTTCCCATGATTTTTCGACAGGTTAGCATTTTTGAATAGATTTAAGAATTAGGATTAGTAACGAAAAAGTTCAGTTCTTGTTTGGCAGTCGTGGTATTAAAGTGTAATCAAAAGTGTCCGATAAAATAAAGTTCTTATGTTTAAAAAATTCAAGTGTTTTAAATTAAAAATTTAATTAGTGCGACCTGAATTTGTTCGCACAATATTTGGTACAGTGTGAGTTGTTTAGGGAAAAAGGTATTGAATTAAACGAATCGTGAGCAAGTGATGAACCGGAAAGTAGCCATGAACGTACTTGGAGGAACTGAAACTGATTGATGATGTCGACGTTAATCCTGAGGGCACAGAGACTCTTTCAGATGATAATCATGATGTCATAGTTATGGCTCCCGGTGAAGGCCAGTCCCCTTTATCTTTACAATTTGATGACCATTTAGAAGGGTTAGCATTCATCGAAGTTCATTGCGGCTTTAAAAGAGATCTAAAAATTATCTTGAGCCATTCTGAAATAATCAAATCTGAAATATCCCGACAGAATCGTCGAGCTATTCGATCGGACTACCTCTTTATTGCTCTAAAGAAACAGCACATGATAGCTGTAAAAAACCGAAAGGCTCATTCAAGGTTCGCGCTGTAGATTTTTTGTGAAAACGTCGGGATAGAATAAGATAAGATTTACTTAAATTTATCTCTTTTATACAATAGAGTAGTACGGTTACAGAATAGATAAATGACAAGTTTATTGTTTTGCTCCTTTTCTTCATTTCTTCTTCGATCCTGCCGTAGTTATGACATTTGCTCAGCACTGGACGTTTTAGGTTCTTTAAATTCGTTTTGATGGGATCTTTCTCTGTTTTGCGTTTTACTCAATTCGGCGAATATTTACGAATTATGAATGTGAGACGATATCTTGCAAGTTTTATCAGTTTTCAATTTAATACCGATTATAAATTATATTCCGGCGAATATGTTTATTGTCTCTATTGGGGGCTTAGTAGTTTTTCTCAAATTCTATACAAAGACAACCGAAGAAACGTCCTAACTAGACGTATGTTACTAATTTATAATTTAAGGCACCGTTAATTAATAACAATCACGCGTAGGCGCTCACACTTGGCTGATGATGTTACGGGCAAAACAAACGTTGCACGATTAACCCGTATAGGCATGTTCTCCGTTGTTATCGTAACATCAATCTCGCAGTTATTAGCGATTGAAATTTGACTGCATTTCGTAACGCAAGAAAATTTGACTGGCTATCAGTGTACTTAACGTGCGAAAAGACGTTTTCACGGTAAAAAATTATAACAAGCGTTTCGAACTTATATGTACTTTAATTATTAATCTCTTATATACAAACATTATATAGAGAGAGAAGTACGGTTACAGAATAGATAAATCACATGTTTAAAGTTTTGCACCGTTTTTCCATTTCCTCTTTGATGCCTCCGTAGTTCTGACACGTGCTCGGCACTCGACATTTTTGGTTTTTTAGATTTGTTTTGATGCAAATTTTCTCCGATTCTAATCTTTAACAATTCGGTTTATATATACGAGTCATATGAGACGATATCTTTAATTTTTTCCCATTTTAGAATTCATACCGATTTTAACTTATATTTCGGCTTATAATTAATATTTTGGTTGGTTCACTTTAGGTCCTGGTAGCTCTTTTCAAGTTCTTTACAAAGACAGGCAAATCCATGCCATAGCTGAACGTGTTCTCACGCTACACTCATGAATATCTTCACACTATGCTAATTAACAGCAATCACGCGTAGGCACTTACTCCAGCCCGATGACGCCATGGGCATAACAGGCGCTGCAGAATAAATACGTAAAAAAATGTTCTATTGACCGTGAACTCAACCATTGTTATCGCATTATTTGTCTGCTAGTTATTGGCGATTGAAAAATGACTGTGTTTTGTAACACAAGAGAGTTAGACTGGCTACCAATGCACATAATCAACGAGAAGAAAAACGTTTTCACGTCAAAATAGTATATCGACTTGCCTTCGAAAAAAAACCGTTAGAGGAGCACCTTTTGTAGTTAACAATGTTTAAGATCTCAACTATATTGATAAGTTGATACAACACGACGATGGATATCGCGTTCTTAGTGGCATAAGAAATTCACCATCACATTGGGTGACAGGGAAAAGGAAAGTTTTAGCAATAATAAGACAGTTCGGAGTACCTTCTTTCTTTGTATCTCTATCTGCAGGTGAGATCCAAAGGTCTGAGGTCTGATGCTTAAGGGAACAGTTGACAGCGAAAAAATTTCTGCGCCCAAAACTGAAAATTTATCATACGAAACTAAAGCTCGCCTAATTCCACCAGATCCATTTATATGTGCCTCCTATTTCGAAATTAAGTTAAGGGAAATTCGTAAAACCTGGTGTTGTACTGCCGGTTCTTTCGGAAAATACCAAATTAGCCATTTTTATTACCGATTTGAATTCCAGCACAGGGCTTCTCTGCATGCACACGTAATACTGTGGCTTGAAAAAGCACAAGCTTTTATTATTGGTAATGTTGATTCAGCTGAAAATGTTGTGCAATGAAATAATGTAATAATGTGTAGGAGCAATGAACTCACACAAGATCTTTTGCGTCTTCAAAAACATAAAAATATCCACACATGCCGACCGATAGACTTGGCTGTTTTGAATGGCCCTTTAGATTGTACTAAAATACTAATGGAACTACCAACTGATAACCCTTCCTGTAAAAGACACAAAGATATAGCAAGAAAAAAAAACCTTAATGCAAAATATGCCATCAGAAATAGAAGCATTTGAAGACTTGTTAGCGGTCACTGATGTTACTTATGAAGATTATATTATAGTCATAAGAAGACCTAACATATCCTTGAAGCGATCTCCAAAAGATACGCATGTCAATGCATTTTCTAAGAAAATTTTGGAGATACACAGTGCAATCATGGATATACGGTACATCTTAGATCCATTTGCTTGTGCAATATATATCGTTGATTTCATAAACAAGGCAGATAAGGGAATGTCACGTCTCCTACGTTCCGCTGTAGAGGAGGCTAAAAAGAGCAACAGCAGTGTAAAGAACTCTCTACGTAGCATTTCAAACGTTTTTTTTAAACGCCAGTGAAATCTCTGCACAGGAGGCTATTTAATGTTTAACAAGTCTTCCATTATCTCGAGCCAGTGAAGCAGAAATTTATGTTTATAATAGTTTGACACAAAAAAGAGTACACCTTTTGAGAAAAATGCTGGAAATTTAAAATTTAGACACAAATTCAACTGACATATTTCAAAAGAGTTTCATTGATTTCTAAACTAAACGGCCTCTAGCATTAGAAGATGTTAGCTTTACATTCTTTCCAGCCTATTGTCTTTAATCTAAACGTAGACCACTTACAAATGGTATTAACCCACCGGATATGAGTACAAGGTAATGACTGTTCTCAAGGGTACACCGATGAAATGCACGGTAACTGGTTTGCATTACAAGAAAATCTAGGATTTGTGCGACGAAAGAAAAGGGGCAGTGTTTAGAAAATGTACATATGTTAGAAAATGTCTCGTTTATCTTAATTCCCTTTTTTTTGTTTATTGAACGAAAGTTACTATTTTAAGGAAAAGGAACAAAACTTTATTTCATGACTATTTTCTTAATTCACATACACGAGTTCAACTTGATACTTTTGAATTAATTTAAGGATGCAAAAAGTTTACTGGTTTTTCTTATAACTTGGTAAATGATTTGCTTAACTTCACAATAGTTTTCTTTAATAACCAACTCACATGAAATTCTTACGTCTACTAATTGACCTTTATTATATGATTTATCAAAATATAATACCTTCACTACGTATTTTGTTTCGGTTGAAAAGTAATTTCTTTTTTTTATACACACTATTTTGGTTTTGACAAGTTAAAATCGTCTTTTATAGAAACTGTTTATTTTTCACTGTATAAAAATGCAAAAGGAATCAGTTTACTTTTAAAACTAAAACCATCAAATTCTTATGAAACTTCTTTCCTCAAATTCTTTGTGAATTGTGGAAGTATTCCTCTTCTCTGGCTGCTTCTAACTTTCCAAAATGCTCCTCCAGATTCGCGAAAAGATGATGGGTAAAGATGTCTTTCTCGTCTCGTGGCAAAAAGCGACTTAATTATAAAAAAATTCACACGTGGTTGTCCAAAAGAAATTAAAACGTGGTTATCCAATAGAAATTCACCAGTCGAAAAAAGGTAGATTGAAAACTCAGCTTGGTCACTTAACTCGTTGTAGCCAAAAATGCAACTAACTCGTTCGTCATCGAGATGATTCGATTCATGCGAATCATCTCCACGCCCCTAAGTCCAGTAAGGATAGCGGGCACATGGACTCAACTCAACAACAGGGTGCCTGGTTTTCTGGTCTTCGATCACAGGGTGACTATGCCCGTGATTGAACAGGCAGAATAATTCGTTTTCGCCATTATAGTCATCAGGAAGACCCCGACAATTTTTTTAGAGAACAGCCTGTGCTTAATGTTCCTTGCTGTGTTGCGGAGGACACATTGATTCATCCCAATTTAGACTTAAAATACAAATTTATTCAGATGAAAGAGCAAACAAAAAATGACAGCGACCAATTTAATAAACTTGGTGGGCTGGAGCAATTAGAAAATTTGTTGTTGGCTATAAGAAATGCAGAGCAAATTAATGAGGGAGCAATCAATGTAGAACCATTCGCGGAGCCGGATGTTGCCGGATGTTGCCGGATATGTTAAATTAGGTGGCCATCCTGGACCGCAGATCCTTCAACCTTTATAGCCAAACCTCCGCAAATATTTGAAGATAACGTGTTAGCTCGATGTAGAACACTTAATGTTGATCAAAGAGATATATTGTTACACGTTCTCGAAAAAATGTCAAATTCATATTCGCCTATTTATATATTCATTAGTGGTGGGGCTGGAGATGGTAAAAATGTGTTGATAGAAGCATTGTACCAGTCTTTAACGCATCAATTCAATAGAGAACCTGGTACTAATCCAGACGATTTTAAAATTCTCCTTACAGCATTTACTGGCAAAGCTGCGTTTGGTATTAATGATCACACAGAACACAGCTCTCCAGCACTACCAGTTTCACAAGCCAGAAGTATTTTACCTGAATTTTCACCAAGTGTAGCTAATACACTTGCCACAAAATTATCACAATAAGGGGAAAAACGGGCAAGATGGGGACTCGGGAATGACGGGGAAAGACCATTCCAACACGTGAACGTCCGGGAGTTTCATGGCTGTCAATACATTAGACGGGTTACTCACTACGGCCCGTATTTTTTTGTTTATGGAAACAAATGTGGTTTTTGGGCACCTTGCTTCTAATATTTCAAATATGTTTAGTATGTTTATGCTATGCAAATAACACAACTTTATGTAATGTTCGATGTCATTCTTAAACATCAACGATCAAGCTTTTGTGTACAAGCTTATTTATTTTTATATTGTGTATGGTTTCTTATAAATGTATATTTTAATACAACGACGCATACGCGGGTAAGATGAGGTAGGGATATACCTGTTGTTCATGGGTAAATTTCAGAATTTTCCAGAAAGGCCTACGTAGTGAATGGGTTTCATCAGTAATCAGCAACGACAATATCAATGATCACCAACTGTTTGTGACATCCAAGAGAATGACAACAGTTCTAGCACTTGCCGAGCTAAACATGTGCTGGTTCTTGTGTATGTTACAATTGGGCGCACTGCTCCTGTATTTCCGTAGCAATGAGGAAAATCAAGCAACGTTATCCTGCAGACTATGTTGTACCCCATCTTACCCGCATGGTAGGGCAAGATGGAGTACTTTGACTTTTTTACTTTCGCGCTTCTAAAATTTTAAGTGTAATATAATTTTCCATCAAAATATGGAATTATGAAAGACATATATTCAGAGAAGGTTCCAAAAATGAAAGAAGATAAGCCCCCTAGGACCAGTTTCATTGTCCTTCAAACGTGAGGTATCCCATATTACCCGTATCTCCCCTACGCCTTATTATTATTGATGAAATTTCCATCCTGGGATCTTAAACGTGTCATCAGATCAATCGCCGATTACAGGAAATATATTATTCGTCCAATAATTTTTCTGGAATATCTGTCATTTTTGTGGGTGATTTAAGGCAACTACCACCAGTTGGTGATATTTGGGTATTTCAGGCGAATTCACGAAATCCTCTTGCTGAATTATCAGGGAAGCCCATATTGTTTTCAGGGATCTCTTTGTCTTAACAGAACTGCAACAAATAATGCGACAAAGGGATGAAATTGCTTTTGCTACAGCTTTATATAATATGGCAAGTGGAACTATGACTGATGAAGACATAAAACTTTTGAATAGTCGTTATTTTAATAGGTCGTCTATATAACCTGAAGATGCCCGAGCAGCTGTCAATTTATTTGCTAGTAATAGACAGGTAGACGATCATAATAACCGAGTCCTGCCGGCTATGAATACCAATGGAGCAATTTCGAAAGCAATACACACTGTTTGCGATGAATCGAACGCCAAAATGAAACAAAAAGCTCCAGAAACAGTTTCCAAACGGTCAACTGAGCAAATCCATGAACTTCCAAATAATTCATTATTGAAGGTAGGTGCAAAATACATAGTTACAGTCATCAAAGATACAGCTGATGGCCTAACTAACGGTTCTACTGGCAAAGTAACAGCCATTAAATTGACCATCAATAGGAGATCAGGCTGTTAGGTTTTTACTTTAATTGTTTGTACAAATTAGTATTTATAAGTTTTAGTTTTTGGTAGTTTTTAGTACGCGCCCTTCTTGCCATAGTAGGTGCTACAAGATGTAGTAAAATTGATCTTGCCATAGTAGACGCTGGTATTTTGATTTTGCCATAGTAGGCGCTGCATAATGTAGCCAATTTGAATTGTTGGCAGGAAGGGCCAGTCTCAACTCAACTAGGAGAGCCTACACATCACGTCATTAGCATGTAAAAAATATCAATTAGGAGAGCGTGTTTGTTACGCCATTCAATATTAAATATTTAATAAAGTGAAAGTTTTGTAAATAGAAGCAACTAAATAATATTCTTTTTTTGTATTATTTGGTTTGTGTATTTGGTTGTGTTTTGAAGATAAAATAATAGGAAAAACATACAGAATTAAGGCTTCAAGTACACTCAACCGTTGAAAAAGGAGGTTGGATCAGAATTGGACCCCACTAGATCCAGTCCCATACACAATAGAAAGGTATAAATCATCAAACTTAGAGCGGAAGCGATAACGATTCATAAAGTCCGGGGGTAACGTTAGAGCGACAGGTTTTGCATTTAAAACCATCAATTCAAATGTCAATGATGTACGTAGCTTGTTTTCGTATTTCGTTCCAGAACGTCCAGTCCTTGAAAAAATACTTACCGGACATAGCCAGTGATCCGCAATTGCTATCTTCAGATATATATTTTGCATCAGAAACGTGGAGTTGTAAAGCGGACACTGTCGCCTTAGCTGGTTTTGTAGAAGTAATTAGATTCAGCAGGCCAAATTAAGCTTCTTCAAATCCTGGTCCTGATTTTTCAGTATGGGTGAAACAGGGATTAGTTATCTAATCTCCAAGAAGCTACCTCCAGAAATCAAGCAGCATTTCGGGCCTCGTTGAAGCAGTTTCTCTTGAATATAACAATACGTGATTATTCGCATTATATAAAACCTTGAAAGAATTTGTAAATAAAAACATAGTTCACGAAAATATTTGTCCCACATTAGTTTTCGAAGATTTTAACGAAAATTTTCTTAGTGAAAATATAATAAATATATTCATGCAAAATAAAGGATACACAACCTCTTTACTGCAACCTTGTGTCACAACACGAGGAGGAACAAATCCTGATAATGTTTTTGGAAATTTTACGTATGAAGCTGGGGTTTATTACTTTTTTCATCACAAACATATATGGGCAAGAGTGCATGAATAAAATTAGTGATTTATGTAAGGCCATGAAATTGTATGCTGCGCTGCTTAATAAATATTAAAATTTCAAAATATCTTGTTTCGCAGTTGCCAATTCGCTCGAAGATCGAGATACTGTAGGTGATCTAGCTCTACAAATAAACAAAAAAATCAAAGAGGATGATTTCGAATCAAATGTTTACACGAATTTATAAGATCGCTGTCTAATAGCTGCCCTTCGTAAAATGAACTTTAACTCAATTTGATACCGGCATGCAACGGAACCTTGGGCTTATTAGGGTCCGACACGCACTTGGTTTCTTTTTTAAAATTATTAGAGTTTTTTTTTTGACAACAATTGTAATCAATTAAGCCTATTATTTACTGCGTATAATTGGCAGGTGTTCTGCTGAAGCGCTAAGAGATTGACAGACACGGATATTAGCCAGGATCCTGACCAAAGAAAACAGCTCCAGACTCTAGTGTCTAAAGGACAGGTTTGAAACATACACGGAAACAGAGGAAGAAACGTTGGAACTTCTTTTGAAAGCTAGCTTCCCGAACTTCTGCAAGGTAACTATTAAATACACTATTAAATTTTTATTTTATTTTAATATATATGTTATTTGACATTTGTAATTATTTTACTATTATTTTATAATATTATATTTTTCTAAATTTTAATATTAACTAGCTTCCAACAATTATTATTACAACTGGCATTTAATTCCTAACATTAATTTTAATGGCCTACTACTATTACAAAAAAATAAATACTAGCCTACTTATAAATACTTATTCAATTACCTTATACAAAATATTATAACGTTACAATATTCCTCCCCCAAATGATGGAGTCAAGTGAAATATAATTTTTTAATATTTATATATGTTTTTATTTATTGAGAGAGATCTGAGATCTGTCTTTCGAGAAAAGCAGGTTTTAATCTATTGACAGAGAGATGTTCCTGTTCCTCTCCCTTATCAACAGTCATAAATTTTGTTGTCCTGTTGATAACTTTAAAAGGGTCGTCAAACGGAGGGGACAAGCTAGATTTTTATTTTTGACCTGACAAAAACATGAGAACAAGTCTCAAGAGAAGATGGGATGAAACGACCATTACTGACCCGTATTTTTGGGGCTATAGGAATAGTGTCGGCAAATATTTGTCGTAAATTTTCCAGTGTGGATTGGCTCTGGACAGACAAACCAACGTCCTCATGAAAAGAAGAATCCCCTGGAATTCGTTAACTTTGTCCATAAACCAATTCAGCAGAAGAACGTTTTACATCATCTTCAACGGCGGTGCGGAATCCTAGTAAAACCAAAGGAAGCTTCTCGGTCCAATTACTAGTAGTATCATACTTTAAAACCGCCTTTAGTTGTCTGTGGAAACGCTCCACCATTGCGTTACTTTGTGGGTGGTAAGCAGTCGTTCGTATTCTGTTTATACCAAGAAGCTTCGTTAAAGAATTAAAAAATTTCAATTCGAAGTTTTTGCCTTGATCCGTTGTTAGAGTCAAAGGAACTCCAAACCTCGAAACATATTCTTTGACAAAGGTTCCGGCAATCATTTCGGCAGTTATGTCGTGTAAAGGATATGCCTCTGGCCATCGGGAAAATCTATCAACTATAGTTAAAATGTTTCTATAGGTGCGGGAAATTGGTAGAGGGCCAACAATATCCATGTGGATATGTTCGAAACGTGCCCTTGGAAGAGGAAAAATGCCTAATTTAGACTTGGTATGCCTTGAAACTTTATTTCTCTGACAAACGATACATTCTTTGGTCCATTCGTTGATGTCTGAATTCATTTTCGGCCAAAATTACCGGTCAGTAACCAGTTTTCTGGTAGCTCTAATACCAGGATGAAATAAAGAATGAAACCTCTCGAAAAGACCTTTACGAAAAGAAAAAGGCACTAATGGGCGCATAACATTAGTGGTAATATTACACCAAACCTTATCGTTGGTAAAGGGAAATGTTAAGAAACTAGAAAGAAGAGCTTGAATTTCTTTATCAATAGACTGAACGTTAAAAAAGGATTTAAGATCAAAATTAATTCTTGATAGAGCATCGGCAACTGTGATAGAATTGCCACGAATGTGTTGAATATTATTTGTAAATTGAGAAATAAATCCAAGTTGACGAATCTGTCTTGGACTACGCTCAGTTTTTATGCTTAAGGCAGTGACCAACGGTTTGTGGTCAGTAAACACAGTGAACTCCCTGCCAACAGGCCAATGTCGAAAGTGTTTGATTCCGTCATGGATAGCCAGAAGTTCTTTGTCAAAATTCGAAGAATTCTTCTGAGCTGAATTCAGCTTACGGGAGAAGAATGCCAAAGGAACCCTGTCTCCAGACTTGTTCAATTTGTGCAAAACTGCACCAATAGCCACCTCTGACGCATCTGATGTGATATTTAAATCGTCATCAATAGCTGGATGCACCAAAAGAGTTGCTTCACAAAGGAGTTGTTTGACATGTTGACACGAACTTGTATGACGATTAGTCCAATCAAAAGAAGCTGGTTTTTTACTAGAAACAACCAATTCGTGTAAAGGGATTAAGTATTCTGCCAAATGAGGGATAAAACGGTGATAAAAATTTATCATACCTATGAATCTCTTTAATTCTTTGACTGTTTTAGGGATTGGGTAATTATTAATAGCTGCCACAAGATCCTTTGCGGGAAGAATACCTTTGTTAGAGATGTGATGTTTTCAAAAGGTGAGTCCTGAAACTCCGAAAATGCGTTTCGAAGGTTTAGTGTTAAGACCAACGTCCTTTAATCCTGTAAAAACCATATTTAAATGTGCTAGGTGTTCCTGCTCATCTTTGCTAGCGATTAAGATGTCATCAATGTAGACGAAAACGAAGTTGAGATCTCCTAAAACTTTATTTATAAAACGTTGGAATGTTTGAGCTGCGTTTCTTAAACCGAAAGGCATCCGCAAAAACTCAAACATCCCGAAAGGAGTAGTTATGCCGTTTTATGCACGTCTTCAGGAGCAACAGGAAACTGATTGTATGCTCTGCACAGATTGATTTTGGTAAATATTGCACATCCATGTAAGGGCAGATTGAAATTCTGCAGATGTGGTAGAGGACATCGATCCGGTTGTGTCTGTAAGACGCCTGTAATTTCCACAAGCTCTACGTTCTCCATCAGGTTTGGGAACCATGAGAAGTGGGCTTGAAGCCGAAGAACTTGATGGTCTACAAATGGCTAGTTGGCAAAGGGAGTCAAACTCCTTTTTGGCCAGATTGTGACGTTTAACATCTGTTAGGAACCAAAATTTGGGTTCCTTTGAAGGAAACCATGACCTTACATAAGGGCATTAACCCTTGGGAAGGTCATCAAATATTTTAAAAATATTTACACCTGAGTCAGCATTTCTGCTGACTCAGGTAAAAATGTAGTTTTGCAAAATATTTAAGCGTGTGAAATTTTCGCCGAAGTCAGCAGAAATGCTGACTCAAGAAAATTTATGAAAATGAAATTAGGTCAGCGTCGTTTGGAACATTGATCGGTTTCAATAATTCCCGATCAATGACCCAATCGACGGAAATTGCATTTCACCAGAATAAGTTCTAGGAAAATAATAAGTAGGGAAAAGTAGTGAGTAAGCTAGATTTAAGTATAAATTAAGGTCCGAAAATGTACAGAAGTTAGTCAGAAATACATTACGGCCCCTCGAACGAGTGTGTTTCTTTGACTCGGGTAACTTTGCCGTAAGGCCATATACCCTCAACGACCTGACCTGGCCCCGACGCCTAACAGGGAAGAAAATCATCTATCATGAGGTAAAGCGGGCCAAATGCCCCATATCTCCAGCGTCCTGAACATGGTTCGAAAGAACCTCACAGGCAAACCAACACAAATAAAAATTATTACAGATGAAATTCTACATTTCAAGAGTTGGAATGTAGAATGTTCATAACATTTTGGCGCAGCCGCAACCACGGACCTACAACCCATTAGCCACGACGCAACCCAGAAATGGAAGCTGGCAGGAGACAGGTGACCTGAATATGAAGATGCTAAAACAGGGGAAAGCGAATTAAAGGGGGAAGGAGACATCGCTGATTTGCAGCTCATATTAATTTTAACGTAAAATATTGTCAACTTAAATTAAAAATTATGTAAATGAAAAACTTTGTAAAAATTTGTGAATTCGAAGCATGTTACTTATTTGTTTTTAATTATATATTTGTACTTTGGTATAAAATTTTGCATTGTGGGCAAAGGAATAGGTTACAGTAAAAGATTAATATGATTGTCTTTCTTAATATTTCGGTAGAGATAACCGTAAATTGTATCTGATTAAGTCTTTTCAGAGATACTAAATAAATTGAATATAACAGGACTCCAAAGCGTAGAAAAAGAAAACTATATATAACATCACAAAGAATGTGGTTCAACTAGTAATAAATAATATAAATAACTTTAACTTAAATAAACGGAAAGTGAACTCAAAAATGTATTAAGATGTTAATATTTTTGGAATTTGAGAATAGAATTAATGAATTATTTATTTCTGAAAATGTAAGGAAACAAAAAAAAAAAAAAACAAGAATAAAGATAGTTATTAAAAACTGAATGTAAATTTTAAAGGCAAATATGAATGTAAAAAGAAAATATAAATTTAAAAGAGAAATATACACGTCAAAGGGAAATATATATGTAAAACTAGAAATATACTTATGTGGAAGACCAGGTTACCAACATAATGATGTGAAAACGTTATTGCAAAGGGACGAAATAACTGCCCAACGTGGGACGATCGGAGAAGGACATTATATCACCGCGGCTCGCAATCTGCGGAGGGTCGAACAGCTTCGTACGTGAATGAACACGAAGGGCAAGAAAAATCCTCAATAACGTCGAAAAAATCGAAACTATCGCAGAACTTGGCAAACTCTTCGAAATAGGTACAGAACACGATATCCAAAATTCGGTTACAGTGTGTGCCGGGAAGAGTACCTCGAATTGCGCTCCACGTCATTCTCGCAAATATGATGGCCACCTGTTTCCAAAACTCGCAAGTTTTGGTAGGTGAAAAGTTTCATACGTCTCATTATAGTGGCAAAACAGAACCAATAAAGAACGAGGAAGTAGTAACGCCAGAGAAATAATGAAAAAAAAAGTAAATAAACGCAAAAAAGAAACAATGGACAGAAAGGAGGTAAAAATGTATACATATAAAGAGAATAGAATGAAGAAAATAGAATTTAATGTGAAAAAGAAAATTGAAAATTTAGACGCGAAGTAAAATATTAAACTAAACAATAGAAGTAAACAAGGATTAAATAAGGAAAAAGAAATCGAAACAATAAAAACAAAAATAATAAAAAGACATGCCAACAAACACAAGAAGAGAGAAAAAGGAGAATAACTTAGTGACCAGCAGAAACCATAAGATCACTTTATCGTTAGCAGTCCCAAAATAAGGACCTGATGGCCAGATGCTATGCCGAATAAAAGTAACAGAAGGAATTGTAAACCCACTGCCTAGAATAGACAATATACCAGACCAGTCGGGGAACCAATGTCACAGTTCTGTGCTCAGCCCCATAAGCAGCTACCATCGGATAACAATAAAGTTACATGAACGAAGACGCAGAAAGAACAACATCTACTATGAAGATAACACCTCCTCCACCCAACCCGATCGCAACAAAAACGGAATAAACTCCAGTATAGACGTCATCTGTGGGACAGCATCTTTAAGAAAAAATATCCAACGAAGAATCAACATAAATCGCTTAAAGTTAAATACATGAAGAGTAAAAACCAAAGTACTAGCTTTCAGATGTAAAATCTTTTGATGTAACCGTAGCCTTAGGAATTCATGTAATCCATAATTAAAACTATAATTGTAAATTCAAATTTATTTCATGTAACCATAGCTTTAGAATTGGATGTAATGCGAATGTATGATTAGCACCCATAACAGGTAAATCAAATGTTTAATCTGTAATATAAAACACATTAGTGTAAAACAACGTTAGTCTTAAGATTGAGGAAGGTAACTCAGATGCAAAACTTATGATTTTTCACTTTTTCTTGGGAAGGTCATCAAATTCTGCTGACTCAGGTAAAAGTGTAATTTTGAAAAATATTTTTCCGAGTTGGCATTTCCGCTGACTCCGGAAAAATTTAAGCGTGTGGAATTTTCGCCGAAGTCAGCAGGAATGCTGACTCAAGAAAATTTATGAAAATGAAATTAGGTCAACGTCGATTGGAACATTGATCGGTTTCAATAATTCCCGATCAATGACCCAATCGACGGAAATTGCATTTCACCAGAATAAGTTCTAAGAAAATAAGAAATAGGGAAAAGTAGTGAGTAAGCTAGATTTAAGTATAAATTAAGGTCCAAAAATGTACAGAAGTTAGTCAGAAATACACTACGGCTCCTCGAACGAGTGTGTTTCCTTGACTCGGGTAACTTGGCCGTAAGGCCATATACCGTCAACGACCTGACCTGGCCTCGAGGCCTAACAGGGAAGAAAGGCATCTATCATGAGGTAAAGCGGGCTAAATGTCGCATATCTCCAGCGTCCTGAACATGGTTCGAAAAAACCTCACAGGCAAACCAACACAAATAAAAATTATTTCAGATGAAATTCTACATTTCAAGAGTTGGAATGTAGAATATTCATAACACATCCAATCTTCTTGCGTTGGAAAAAGGTAAAGGACTGGTGTTGTCACTCGCGAAATTGTTGTTAGTTAATAGTTCTGGAAATTTTCTCAATAAGTTTGTAAATCTATTCGACAATGAAGAACTCTTTGGAGTAGGTGTCCCAGAAATTTGAGAAATTCCAGAAACTTGGCAACAAGTCAAGGAATCGTTTAGTTTCTAGCTTTTGAGATCTACAAGAAGTCCGTATTTGGAAAGAAAATCCGCTCCAATGATGGGTCTGTCAACTGACGCGACAATAAACAAAAAAGAGTACTCTCTTCGGAGAGTTAGGGAAACTTTAAGTAGCTTCTCACCAAACGGAAGAACGGAACAATTTTTTGGGCAAAACAGAGATGTCGGCGCCGGTATCAATCAAAAAATTCAATTTTGATAAATTGTCAAAAATAATTAAGCGACGTCATGTAAATGTACCTGAGTCAGTCGCTGCGACACCAGTTTTTATTCGTTTTTTAATTGGTTGTTTTCATTGTATTTGCAAGGATGTACAAACGTGTTGGCTCTACTCCCAAAGTTTAAATGGTACCAGCAATAGTTGTTTCTGGAAAAACTTCGTGATTGAGACCGAGAGCGATTCCGTCCGAAATATCGTGAATTGGTTCTTCGTCTTGTATTATTTAACTTAAGTGCTACCACTTCAGAAGTTAGAGTCTTAATTAATTCTAATAATTCACCCTCACCTCGCCAAAAGGTGGAACCAGTAGACGGTGCCGAACTAGCAGCATAAATTTTTTGGTTATGGGTAACTTCCCATACTTTATCAGCCATAGAGAGAATTGCTGAAATATCTTCTAGGTTAGAAGAGGTTACGGAAACCTTGACAGCCGCCGGTAACTTCCTCAACCACAGACATCTCAGCAAATCCCTATTTTCAAGAGAAGAAGAACCAAGTCTGTTTTCCATATCTCGGAAATGGGTAGACGGAGAATGGTCGCCCATCTCTAAAGAACTTAGAAGTTCTTCCAAGCGTTTGTTCTCACTTAAAGAATGTCGAGATATTAAAGCTTCTTTTAATTTTGAGTACTTGTTATCTTCAGGAAATCTTTAAGCAAATCAAAAACATTGGTCATTGCTTCTTGGGGTAGAACGGCGATAACATGCCTATATTTGGATATGTCCGAAACAATTCTCTTTTGCGCAAAAATTTGTTCAATCTGTATAAACCAAACTTCTGCTGCTGTTCTGCTTTGACCAAAACGTTGGCAATTAAAGCGAAAAATCGGTCGCTTCAATTGATTGACCAGAAGAATTTCGTTCATCACCAGCAAGGACATCTCCCGCACGTAAGTTACCTTGTCCTTCCATTATGGAGATATCAAAAACGTATAAGAAGAAAAGGAACAATCTTAATCTCAACGTGAGCGAAAGAAAGAGGAAATGTCTAAAAACGATATTTTTAACAAAACAAAAATTAAAATGAAAAAATTTAAATCTTTAGCTTAATAAAATCCTTGAAGTTTCTTATCTGCAATATCAAATGTAGATTATTACTGAGAAATGTAATTTGATGTTGATTGTTGATTGTTGAGTGATGTATTGTTGATTGTTGAGTAATAACAATTTGTTTTACTTGTTCTTGTGCTTACTGCACAACTCTAATTTCACTGTCAGTTGAATTTCATAAATTATACTTTTTTTACAATGAAATATTCCGTTTATTGCAAACACTGCGACTAAAAATTATTGATTCAAAATTTTAATTCGAGGTCAATTTTACGGTAATAATTTGTAATTTGTCGATGTTTTTATTATCAATTTTCAATCGAAAAATTCTAATTCATGTTCCTACCAGAACAACAACGCAAAAATAATGAGGTTATGTTTACGTTTACCATTTAAACGCATTTTTCCTATTTAAATTGAATAAATTTATACTTGAAATGGAAAAAAATAGTTATTTCTTTGAATTAGTTTTTTGTAATTCCACTTGGTACACAACGCAATTTCCACAAAATGAAAAATTTCCATTTTCTACGTCACTGCTATGGAAATGACAAAATGTCGGAAAATGGATGCCACAGAAAATTGATTGGTTAGTTTGTTGAAATTAGTTTTCCGCTTTCTTCAAAATTTTACTGTTTACTTCATTAAAATTGCACAAAATTCGCGAAAATATTTATTTTTATTTATCTTCAAAACTAATTTTCTTTCTCTCAGCAAAACAACACATCTTCGCTCTTTAAATAGTTTTCGGAATTTTTTTAATTTAATTTTTAAATAATTTTTCCTTTGTCGGGGTCACCAATTTGTTCAAGACACTATTAAATTTTTATTTTATTTAAATATATATGATATTTAACATTTGTAATTATTTAATTATTATTTTATAATATTATATTTTTTTAAATTTTATTATTAACTAGCTTCCCACAATTATTATTACAACTGTCATTTAATTCCTAACATTAATTTTAATTACAAAAAAATAAATACTAGCCTACTTATAAATACTTATTAAATATTAAATACTAGCCTACTTACAAAATATTATAACTTTACACTGCTTATAGGTTGATAAATCGTCTGACCCTTCGAGAGACTTCTCCCAATCTTCACGCGTGGATGCGTCGACTTTGGTGATGATCAACTACACAAACCAGTCATCCAAATGTTCAACTGGTCGAGCGAGGAGCTTGGGCGCTCTGACGATTTGAGCCATGGTATCTAAAAGACGAGAAAACTCAGCAACTGACCTTTGACCTCGGCAGTGGATAGCCGAGTTAAGTTGGGTGGCGAGCCAGGCGTTTATTGTCGTATCTCCGACACAATGCATCTCGAGCTACTTCAAAGTTGGAACCTGAGACCTGAAAATTGGCTTTAAGGCGTGCTGCGTCCCCTTCAAGGCAGGAAATGAGTTATTGAAATTTAAGGCTCGGCATCATCGTGGTGTTTTGAACATCGCTGTAAAATTTTCCTTAAAATTTTCCCAGTCGGCGTGATTGCCGCTTGAACGTGGGTACGGATGAACGCATGGAAAATACTTCAAGGTCATACATAAGCGTTTTCGAAACCTGAAATATCTGTAGTTTAAACATTCTACTCTATATCATTGTATTGAAGAGATTGATAATTAAAGAACATATTAATGCGATTAATTTTTTTGACGTTAAAACGTCTTTTCACTGGTTAAGTACACTGATAGTCAGTCAAAATTTCTTGACGTACAATATACCGTTAGATTTCAATCGCTAATTGTTACGAGGCTAATATTGCTATAACAACGGTTGAGGTCACAATGGATAGAGTATGCCTGTACGTGCTTATCGTGCAGCATTTGTTTTGCGCGTGACGGCATCGGGGTAGTGCATCGTAGGTACGCATGATTGTTATTAATAATTATTGTGCAATATTATAAATCTTTTCTGTACTCATGACAGAATACATCCACTTAATCTGTCAACGAAAATGGATTTTGAAATGAAAGCAAAGCAACAAGACTTGAAATAAACAATAATATATAATTTAAGTACATATTATAATATTAATAATAATTGTCACTCACTACATGTAAGTAACTATTATTAAACTCAATTTTGATATTGAATCAATGAATAAGTAATACTATAAGGATGCGCTATATGCCCATGTTCTCCGTCCTGCTCATTCGTAGTCCACGTCTCTTTCAACTAGTAGTTCATTGTCAAAATTTCTTTCGCGGGAAATTGTGTTCAATTGTACTTTTCGTGAAAATTCTAAGTTTAAGTGAACATAATTTTGATTTTTGATATTTATATACATAATTCATAATTGATTAATTTTTAACTAGTCACTGTATGTTAGGTGAATTTTAACTGTAATGTTTTATTTTTCAAAACAGAGTGTTGTGTCGCAAGTTGTAAAAATAATAGCCAAGGAATTTAATTTAATAGGTGAGCTTGGTGTCAAAATTTTGTTCAAAATGAATTCTTTACAGTTTTAAGTTATGATTAGTAAAATTGTCTCATTATATTTGTAAAAATTGAAAAACTTCAAATCATTAGACGGCCATATTGGTTCTTTATATTTTAAAAGATAAGCCACTATTGTTTGGCGTAGAGACATCGTAAAAGAAATGTTTTGTTTTTACAAGGGGAAATTTTTACCTACTATATTCATAATATTTTTCAATTTTTGTTTTTTATAATTAACACAAAAAAATAAATCCGTAATATTCATCCTATTTGTTTGAAAGGCTTCCCACAGACCAGGTTCTGAGGAAACAATGGAAAGACCAAAAAAATCTGTTGTTGTTTGCGAAATATATTTTCTGTCAAGTGATTTCATATGTTTCGCGAGCAGAACATTGTTAGCGCCAAATGCTGTACCTGTACTTAATATTGTAAGTATTTCACACACATTGCAATATCAATATTTGAATTAATTTTCTCTTATTTTTTTACAGCAAGAATATAATACTTAACAGTACCCAACGGCGGAAATTTCAACAGAAGGATAGGAAAATACATATATGTATTATAAAACATTAAATATATTCGAAGAATTAACTTGGCTTCCTTTTTTCAGGGCTGCAATATAGCTAATACTTCCATTTTTCCAGGTGGAAGTGTTATACAATTCACCGAAAATGTATTTATTTTAAAATATGTAATATATTTGAAGATATTAACTTGGTATCGTTTTTGAGGACTGCCTTATGAGTGATACTTCCGTTTTTCCAACTGATGGAAGTGTGATATAATTAACCGAAAATGCATTTGATGTGAGATATGAAAAATATATGAAGATATTAGTTTGGTTTCTTCCTTTCAGGTCTCCTACATGAATAATATTATTGATTTGCCAGCTGATGGAAGTGTGATACTATTAACGGAAAATATATTTGATGTAAAATATGAAATGTATATGAAGATATTAACTTGGTTTCTGTGTATCAGGACTCCTACATGAATAATATTATTCATTTGCCAGCTGATGAAAGTATGATACAATTAACCGAAAATGTGTTTGATGTAAAATATGAAATATATATGAAGATATAAACTTGGTTTCTTTCTTTCAGGACTCCTACATGAATTATATTATTAATTTGCCAGCTAATAAAAGTGTGATGCAATTAACCGAAATTTCATGTAAAATATGAAATACAGTCGATTCCGCTCAATGGGGACAAATCCGGACGAAACAGTTTTGTCCCTGTTAAGCGGCTGGTCCGAATATGCGAAGCTAGAAAAATTATGTACATATATGTTAAATAAAAACGAGGTACATCTATACTGCCGTGCTACGAAAAAAGATCGTAAGCGCCAAAAGTCCGAATCTGGGTTTTCATTATTTATGTACCCCTGAAAACCTATTCTTTCTCCATGCTAAAAAATAAAGTCATATTTCCATCAGAGTTTCTCAAAAGTAACTAATTTATTAAAGCACCTCCCATATACAGTACACCAGTTGCTGAAACGTGAATTGCGATTATCTCAAAACTATGAAAATTGACTTTTGTTGGAAAATGTTATTTTTAGCGACTGCGCATGCGTTGATTTGACGAGGGTGACTCAGTTTTGTAAATGCGTCAGTCGATTGGCGTCCATCGTACGAGCAACATTAGAGTGGCGTTTGCATAAGTTGTACCTTTGAAATAAATTATATTTTTGATTGTTATCCAATTCTAAGGCACGAGTTGTTTTAATTCTCCTCCTGAAATCATTTCGCAACATCTGGCGACCGTGACAGGACAGATTTAGTGTTGTTGCAAAGAAAATTTCGGTTAGTGTGAAGCTACATCAATTCGTGGAAAACAATGGACGCTATCAAGAAAGTTCGTAAAGTGCAGAGACAAGCGTTTACAAGAGCTTTAGGGAAACTGAAATGAAAGACGAAAATTCATCAGCCGATGTTGTAACGGCTCAGTTTGCAATTTGCTCAGAAAAAGCGCCTGAGCTCGAAGAAACAAACAAGAAGCTTTTTGAACACATGATGAAAGAAAATAGCTCTGAAACGGATTTTGAGACAGAAGATATAAGTGCTGATGAATATAAAAGGAGTTTTCAAGTGGCAAAAGCTGCATTCACTTGATTTTCCACACCGGTAACACAAGAAAATGGTGGAAATAAGTCGACAGTGACCGTTCCACAAGAAAATTCGCGAAAATTTAGACTACCAAAACTCGAGCTGAAGCGTTTCGACGGCGATCCAAAAGATTGGTTGCAGTTTTGGAGCATGTTTGAGAAAGTGCACGAAGACCCCCTAATTCGGACCGAACATAAGTTCCAATATTTAATCCAATCGATGTGTGAGGAATCAAGAGCAAGTGAAGTTATAAACAGTTACCCGCCGACGGCGGCAAACTACACGAAAGCACTTGAAGTTTGAAAAATAGATTTGGACGGGACGATCTTCTCGTAGAAATTTACGTTCGGGAATTATTGAAACTCGTGCTCAGCAAGTCAAAAGGTAATTTAACACAGATTTACGATAATTTGGAAACGCATTTGAGAGCTCTAGAATCATTAGATGTCACCACGGAAATGTGCGCCGCCATGTTATTCCCTCTCGTTGAATCTTCTCTACCCGAAGAGATTTTGCGTGCCTGGACACGCCAAAATACCAGAGTTGATAATGCCCAAGATCGATTGAAAGCGTTGATGACATTCTTGGAATCAGAAGTGCAGAACGAAGAGAGAATTTCATTAGCGATAAACGGATTCGAAGAACAAAAACCAAGTTACAGCAACAAAAGCATGAAGAAAAACAGAAGGATAACAGAAACTTCAATACCAACCGCGGCTGCTTTGTTTACATCGAACGAGACAAAAAAAACTCCGAGAAAATGTATTTTTTGTGGGGAGAGTCACGACAGCGATTCGTGCGAAAAAGCAAAAAAGATGAGTTTGAGTGAAAGACAAGATATTGTGAAAGAAAAAAAAGCATGTTTTGCGTGTTTGAAATTAAACCACAGCTACAATAAGTGTCGTTCTAGGGTAAAGTGTGCCTGGTGTGGTAAAAAACATACTTTGTTGATGTGTTGGGAAGTGACCAAAGATGACAGCAATCAGACCGTTGGAGAAATCCAGGCAATGACGAAAAATCTCTCTCTCGCTAATGTAACCTTTCAAGATCCACAAGTGTATTTGCAGACTCTCCGCGTCAAGTTGAAAGGGCCAACAAAAGAACGAGTTGTTCGCGCGGTCATTGACACCGGGTGGCATAAATCGTACGTGCTAGAAAGTTTTGCCGAAAAATTAGGTTTCGAAAGTATCGGTGAAAAAAAGATGGTGCATTTATTGTTTGGCGGCAGGATGTCAGAACCTCGACAACGCCAAGTTTCGCGCATCACACTAAGTAAACTTGATGGTACTTTTAATTGTACTATTACGGTATTTCACGAGGAGATCATTTGTCAAAATATTACGGCATATGAAAGCAGCACACATTTAAACGAGCTGAAAAAAAAGGGATCTACTTATCCGACATTGGCAACGACACGGAACCTATAGCTGTGTTGATCGGCGCGGATGTGGTCGGGCGACTGTACACAGCTAAAATTGTAGAAATACCCACTGGTGAGACCGCGGTTGAAACTCTACTTGGCTGGACTATAATGGGAAAAAATTCAGAAAATTTTTCGGAACGTCAGGATGCTGCTCTCACAGTTATTTCGATGTTTGCTAGAGAAGCAGATATTACGGATTTATGGAGACTCGATGCGCTGGGTATTACAGATCCAGCTGAGAAAGTTTCAAAGGAAAATTATATCGCTCAAGCAAAGGCAAATTTTGTATCCACCACTCGGGTCACTCAAGAAGGGCGCTACGAAGTGGCGCTCCCCTGGAAGGAGAAGCACCCGCCACTCGCCAATAATCGTTTTGTTTGAGAAGTACGATGATTTATTGACACTTTGGGAAAAAGAAGGCATTATCGAAGAAGTGCTCAATGATCAGTTATCAGATCATGGTTATTATTTGCCACACCGTCATGTTATAAAACTTAGTAGCACCACACCGGTCAGACCAGTATTCGATGCTTCCTCGAAAACAGAAAACGGAGTTTCACTCAACAAATGAGATTCAGGAATCAGGAAATTGGAATAGTTGCTGATATCTCGAAAGCATTTTTACAAATAAACATTGCGCCTTCGGATAGACAATTTTTGAAATTTTTTTGGTGGACCAAAACAGAACCAAGAAAAATTATCACCTATCAACACCGTCGCGTTGTTTTCGGTTTGACCTGTAGCCCATTTCTGCTAGCAGCAACAATCGATTGGCATTTGGAAAAAATGGTTCAAAAATCCACGAATATTGAAGAATCAGAGATGATAGAGAAGATACGCGACTCTTTCTACGTCGATAATTGTGTCACGAGTGTGAAATCGAAAAAAGAGGCCCAGTATTTTCAGGACGAAGCTACACGGATCATGAAAGAAGCCTGTTTTGACCTCCGAGGGTGGGAGATGACGCACGATAATGGCCAATCTGTCAACAGTGCCGTACTCGGAGTAATTTGGAACAAGCACAAAGATACATTAGGACTTAATATAACAATAACAGAAAAACGACCAGAAAAAATTACGAAACGTTTTGTTTTATCAGTGGCGCATAAAGTTTTCGATCCACATGTGATTATCAGAGAATCTGATCCACCGGGGTATTTGCTCAGAATGTCAAGTTATCTAAAAACCGTCCGAATGATTGCTTGGATTTTTCGATTTGCGCGAAATTGCAAAGTGAATGCAGAATGCCGCCAAAAGGGTGAAATCAACTCGAGAGAATTTATTGAGGCAGAATCGCGAATTTTGAAAATCAGCCAAAACGAAGCCTTGGAAGGAATAAACGATTCACGATTAAAAACTAAACCCTCGAGGTCTATAAAGAAGAAAGCACCGGATTAATCAGAACGAAATCTCTGATTTCAAATCGCGATGACAGTTTTGACTTCAGATTTCCGATAGTTTTAAGCCATAATCATGAATTGGTCAAACTGCTTGTTACACATACACACCGGAAAAATAATCACGCGGGCATCAATACAATGTTAAAAATTTTAAGAGAAACTTTTTGGATTACTTCAAGTCGGCGTGCTGTAAAAAATGCCATACGAAAGTGTGTTACCTGTCGCCGTTTTGCAGGAAAAACATTAAAAGCACCGCCTACCAGTCTACCCGCAAGGAGAGTCAGAGATGCAAAAGTTTTTGCAATCATTCATCTTGAGCTAGTTACGACATTGTCAGCTGACAGATTTCTCGAAACTTTGCGCAGATTTATGCATCGTAGAGGAAGACCGAGTTGCATTTACAGCGATAACGGTACGAATTTTGTCAAAGCTAACCGTTTACTGCAACACGTCAATTGGGAGAAAATTTCGAATTATTGTGCGACCGGAAAAATTGAGTGGGTTTTTAATCCTCCATTCGCCCCTTGGTGGGGTGGGTGGTGGGAGAGGATGGTACGCCTTGTAAAAGATGTTTTGAAGAGAACCCTTGGCATCACAAGTCTCAGTTACGAGGAATTGAACAGCACACTCTGCGAATGCGAATCGGTCATTAATGCTCGTCCCATCACCTATTCAATGGAAGATAAAAACCACATTTGTGTCATAAGCCCAGAGATGTTTTTGAAAGAAATACACGTAGACGGCATCCCAGATATAGACAAAATTGAGAAAACATCACTATCGCGTAAATTGCGTTATCGGTAGCGACTACGCGAGGAAATCAAAGATCGTTTTCGCACAGAGTACCTCGGTCAACTTTCTAGAAGAACAAAGGTCAACAAAGATCTCTGTAAAACTTTAAAGGTGACTTATTCTTCATTTCAACTGATAACCAAAAGGCATGCCAGTGGCCTTTAGCAAGAATACAAGAACTTATTCCTGGCAACGACGGATAAGTTAGGACAGTAAAACTCAAAACCTCCTCAAATGTACTGGTTAGACCACTTCAACGATTGATTCCACTGGAAGCAGATTCGGATGAATATGTCAAATTATTAATTCAGAGAATCAGGTGATTGCCTGTGGAGAAATGACAAATAACAATGTTTATAGAACAAATGTGAAACCACTGAGCACACCAGTGTCAAATACTGCGAAAATATCAACGAATCAAATGCAACCATACAATCCGAAAAAACCCAAATGCTTAAGTTCTGAATTGTGGCACCGAAGACTTGGTCACCTCAATTATGAATATATGAAGAAGTTAAGAGACCATGCCGCAATTAATATAAATTTTCCTACGCAGAATATGTCATTGAAATGCGAAACTTGCGTCCTAAGTAAAATGGCCACAGGTCCGATTCAAGCTAATCCAAAGCGAGCTAATAAAATTTTGGAGTTGGTGCATTCTGATTTATATCAGATGAATCAGATTTATGTCAGATGAATATCTTTTCATCGGGGGTGCTAAGTACTTCATGACACTCGTAGATGATTATTCCAGAAAGGTATTTGTTTATTTTTTAAAAAATAAAGATGATGCATCTAACACAATAAAACATTTTGTTGAGCAATTTGAGAGACAAACTGAGCAGAGAATCAAAGTGTTAAGAAGAGATAATGGACTTGAATAAATGAATAGAAAAGTGCAAGAAATTACAAATTCGAAGGGTATCCGACATGTAACGTCCATAGCGTACAACCCATAACAAAACGGAAGGGCCGTAAGAGTAAATCGAACACTTTTAGAAAACGCTAGGTGCTTGCTTATAGAAGCACAAATTCAAAATATGTTTTGGGCGGAAGCAATTGCTACAGCGACCTATGTAGTCAACAGATCTCCAAAGAATATTTTGAGCAGTAAGACTCCAGAAGAATTGTGGACATATAAAAACCGGATTTGTCTAATACTAGAGTGTTTGGGTGCAAAGCCTTTGCATATATTCCTACTTAATTTAGAGGAAAAAAGGATCCAGTGGCTAAGAAGTATCTAATGCTAGGCTACTGCACTAATCAAAAGAGATACAGATTATGGGATATTGAGAAAAATAAAGTAATTACAAGCAGAGATGCTGAGTTTTTTGAGGAGACACCTCCGAGTGTTAACAGAATCGTTAACTTTCCCATCAGATCGAGTGATGCATCGCAAGACATCAAGGAAACAAATACCGAAAATTCAGTGTCAGACACTACACAGTCAAAAGAAGAAAATGATAAAACCGTATACGAAGAAGAAGAGAGTTCGGAACAGGAGAATACACCCTTGTGAAGATCGGCAAGGTTGAAAATGAGACACAAAGGTTAAGACGACTATGTGCTTTGTTCGGCTATAACCACGTCAGTGAGCCAGCAAGTTATCAGGAGGCGATGGAAGGCCCTGAAAGAGACAAATGGCTCGCGGCAATGGAAAGGGATTAAAGTCGATTTAAGATAATCAAACTTGGGATTAAGTACAAGCTCCGGCGAACCAACCTATCATTGAATCTAAATGGGTTTTCAAACGTAAAAATGACAAGGTTGGCAGTGCATCTTTCAAAGGTAGAATAGTCGCCAAAGGATATAAGTAGTCAAATTAAAGATATTAATTACGATGAAACTTTTTCACCCGTAGTTCGATACACCAGTTTAAGAGCTATGTTTGCTCTGGCAGCGAGAGACCAACTGACCAACTAGATGAAGGCATTAAGGAAGCAGAGTGGAGGGCACATTTTGAGAGTCAATTAGGTGGAAGGCAGGAGAGATGGGTTGTGGGCTTGGAGTTAAAGGATCGTGAGAAGGAGGAGGATAACGATCAGGGTTAAATTACGCTAAGGGAGGTCCAAGTAGCAGTAAATAGCTTAAGAAAAGGAAGGCGCCAGGGCCAGACGAAATACCGAACGAGGCTTGGTTATATGAGGGACCGCATTTGGAGAATGCTTTAACCAGGATCCTGAACAACATCTTTGTGGAAAGGGATATCCCAACAGAATGGAGGACGGGTTTAGTGAAGCCGATATTTAAAAAGGGGAGCAAACGGTTGGCGGAGAATTATAGACCGATTACGATGATGGATTCTGGTAACAAGATATATGCGGAAATACTGAGGGATAGAATAGAAAGAGTGCTGGAAGGAGGGGTAAAGCTGCCAGATACGAAAATGGGCTTCAGAAAAGGGAGAAGCACAATAGACGCGGTTTATTTGCTGAAAGCGTTGATTGATTGCAATCTGAAGCGAGGAAGAAATTCAATGGTGAACGAGTCGGGGGTTGTTTACGTCTAATTTGCGGATCTGAAAGCTGCTTTCGATAATCTCAATAGAAGGGTGGTGTTGGAGATGATGGAGAAGTTAGGGATAGGAATGAGTTTGGTGGACGCGGTAGCTGATATAAATAGAGAATCGATCAGTAGGGTGGTGGTGAGTGAGAAAACGGTGGCCGAGTTTTGGACGGGAAAAGGAGTTAGGCAGGGTTGCCCTCTCAGCCCGCTGCTTTTCAATATTGCTTTTGCGGGCATAGAGGGCAAGATGGGAAGGCAACAAGAGGCAGGCTTGGTTCTTGGCAGAAGAAAGGTTTGGTCGGTCACTTACGCGGATGATGCAGCTTTGGTGGCAACTACTATGGAAGGGCTTCAGGGTTTAGTAAACGGCTACGGCAGGTTTGTTGAAGAGAAAGGGCTGTGCATGAACATAGAAAAGTGGAAGGTGATGAGGTTTAGGAGGGAGAAGGGTAGATGGAGAGAAATGAGGATCCATTGGAGGGGGCAAATAGTTGAGGAGGTGAAGGAATTCCACAACTTGGGGTATATGCTGGAAAGAAGTAATAGGGATGAGGCACATATCAAATTTTTAGGGATGAAGGCGAGAGGGTTGGTGGGCAAAGTTTGGAGTTTAGGGGAAAGGAAGCTAGCGGAAAATTGGGAAGGGAAGATGAGGCTCTTTGATGCACTCGTAGCAAGTTCTCTGTCCTACGGAGCGGAAATCTGGGGGTGGAAAGAGAGACGAGATGTCGAAAGAATACATGAGAGGTACCTTAGGCGGTGCCTCAGGTTGAATAGGTCCACCCCAGCATACATACTGCTGGAGGAAACGGGAAGGGAGAAGCTGGCAGTTCGACTGGCATCAAGAGCGGTGAAATTTGAGGAAAAGGGGCGTAATTTGCAGGAAGGGGATTAAAGAAGGGAGTGTGTTAGGTTTTTGAATGGAAAGTTGATAGGCTCAGAGTTAGTACAAGACAGAAGTAAGTTTCTCAGGGATAGAGGGTGCTCGGAAGAAGAGTGGGGGCGTAGGAGAAGAGACGGGAGGGAGACTTGGAAAGAGCTAGAAAGGGTGGGGAGTGTCTTAGACAGGCAGAAAAGGTTGGAAGAGATAACGGTGTCGAGATTCGCGGAGGAGATAGGGACTCTGGTATTGGAGGAGGAGAATCCTAAATACTTAGGAGGGGCCAGGAAAAGAAGGAAAGGAGAGATGGCTACAATAGCAGGGTTCCGTTTAGGAAATGAGTCGAGGGCATGCAACTATTGGTTACAGGAGGAGGAGCGAAAGTGTAGGGTGTGCCGCAGAGATAGGGAAACTTTGAGGAACGTCTTGGAGGAATGCGAGTTAACAGGGGAAAAAGAATTAAGGTGGAAAGAAGTTTTAGGGAAAAGAGTAAGGGATAATCTTTCGACTCTGTACAAAGGAAGACTCCATTTATGGAGCTGCAATAAATGAAGCCTTCTTTTTGGTTTGATATAAGTTTTTCTTTAGATACCCCCCTTCTAGCTTTTAATCTATTAGAACGAGTCGTGCGTTAGTTAAAATTATTTAAAACAATTTTGTAAACCACCCAATTTCCGTTTCGTTGACGATTAAAGTAAATTCGTTGGGAAAAATAATTTTTTGTAAATCGCTTTGATGATCATTGTTTTCTTTTTTGCTCATTCAATATATCAGGATAGTTAGGTTAGTAAAGGCGAGGCTACATTGTACACATTTGTAACCTAATATATGTTTGAATAAAAATAAATAATAATAAAAATAATATGCAACAACCTGAAGGATTTACAAAATATGAAGAAAAAGGTTTTGTATGCAAATTAAAATAGGCACTATATGGTCTAAAACGGGGTAGCAGAACTTGGAATATTAAGCTTGATTCAGATCTTCAAAATATAAATTTCAGAAGAACAGTGAATGATCCATTCATTTATTATCACCATGACAGAGAAGGATCAGTTTATGTAGCAGTTTTCGTAGATGATCTCATCATCCTTGAAACATGCGAGAAAGTTTTCCTTACCTTCAAAAGCGAATTGACGAAATATTTTCCTTTCAAGGACCTAGGAGAAGCAAAAAGATGTCTAGGTTTCAACATAAAACAGGATAAAAAACGAGGAATAGTGATATTGGACCAAAGTGATTATATAGAAACGATATTAAGAAATTTTCATATGTCAGACTGCAAACCTGCAAGCATTCCTTTGGAAGTTGGTCTTAACTTAAGCACAAGTACTTCATCTACAAAACCAGAAGACATAGCAAAGATTAAGAAAATACCGTACCAGAATGCTGTGAGATCACTTCTCTACGTCTATCAAGGTACAAGACCTGATCTGGCATATGTTGTAAATACAGTTAGCAAGTTTAATCGAAACTACGATGAAAGCCACTGGGTGGCAGTAAAGAAAATTATAAAATACTTAAAAGGTACAAAAAACATCAAGTTAATATTTTCAAAGCAGTCGTCAAAAGAATTGGTTGGGTATTCTGATGCGAGTTGGGCTTCGGACCCACAAGACGCGAAATCAGTTACAGGTTACATCTTTTAAATGCAAGGCGGTGCAGTCAGCTGGAATTGCAAGCGGCAAGCAACAATAGCAACATCCAGTACGAAACAGAATATCAAGCATTGCAAGCTGCAACTCAGGAGTTAGTATGGCTTCGTGGTTTAACTACTGAATTATCCATTCAAGAGAAGATACGCCATACCATTTTTTGCGACAATAAAGGAGCTCTAGACTCAGCAAACAATGCCCATTTTATTTATTTATTTATTTATTTATTTATTCACTTAATACAAGTACCGTACAATAAAATATTAAAGCCATTAACGGGAAAATAAAGAAAAAAAAATAAAAAAAAAAAGGAAACACAAAAAATTAACTAAAAGAAAGTACTACAAGAGAGTAACAAACCGCAAAAGGAATAATTAAATATAGCGACACTGCTGTGAGGGACGGATCAGGGAAAGCGGCGTTAGAAGGATTGTTCTCGGCAAATACTAACGGCACAAACACGAAGAATCGTTCGTGGATTGTTTGCGCCAGGCACATCCTGCAGGAAGGGAACAGCACGATTATAAAATCTAAGCATGCGCGTGACAGGCTCCATCCGGTCAAAGTCCGTGCAGTGGAAGCTAACATCATATGTGCCAGCCGATCTAAGATTCATGCAGTTCAGCCGACATTTGATCTGGTCTCGGATGAACGGGGCCAAGATATGCCCCTGAGTGACACCATGCATGAAGTTCAGATCGGCCAAGACTCGGCGTTCAGACAGAGATTGCAAGTTAATAAGCTGAAGACGATCAGCATATGGAGGGAGGCGTAGAGTGTCGGACCATGGGAGATGGTAAAGGGCAAGACGGAGGAAGCGTTTTTGGACGGACTCGATACGCTCTATGTAAACCTTATGGTAGGGGGACCATACCTGAGAGGCATACTCCAAAATGGGACGGACAAGGGAGGTGAAGAGGGTCTTTAAGACGAAAGGGCCAGATAGTTCCCTAGACCATCTGATAATGAAGCCTAACAAGACTCTCGCTCTCCTTGTCATGGTATCAATATGGTCATGAAAGGTGAGCATAGAGTCAAGGAGAACTCCTAAGTCCAGCACGGAGTTAGCCGACCTAACCGCAGATCCATTAATGTAGAAGGTGTGAGGGACATGACGTCGTTTCCGGTGAAAACAAATATGTTCACACTTCGAGATATTTAGATTGAGGTTGCTTTTTGCGCACCAAGTTGAGAGACGAAGAAGGTCCTCTTGCAGTTCAATATAGTCGGTAGGATGCACAATATTCTTAAAGAGCTTTATATCATCAGCATAGGAGAGAATGGAGGAATTCAGGATCACTCTATGGACGTCATTGGTGGCAAGAACGAATAGGAGGGGGCCAAGGTGGCTCCCTTGAGGGACCCCACAGGTAGCTGTAAAGCAGTTGGAAAGGGTAGATCTGAAACGAACACGATACGTACGATTACGTAAGTAAGAGGAAGTCCAACTGAGAAAGGGGGCAGGGCAACCAGCCAATTTAAGTTTGAGTAAGATTAGGGAGTGAGGGATGCTGTCAAAAGCTTTAGACATATCAGTGAAGATAGTTTCGACAACTTCACCACGCTCGAGAGCGTTGATGGAGAAAGAGGTGAAATGGACAAGGTTGGTGACAGTAGATTTCCCTTTCAGGAATCCATGCTGGTGCGGGCCAATAAGAGAAGCAAGGAAGGGGTAAATCTTAGTGACAATGATTTTTTCGAAGATTTTGAGTAAGGAGGATAATTTGGCGATCGGCCTGTAGTTAGTAACAAGCGACTTAGAACACTTTTTGTGAATAGGAGTTAAGAAACCAACCTTCCAGGCGTCCGGAAAAATCCCCGTCTGGATAGATTGGTTAAAGAGGGTTGTAAGAGGAGGGGCAAGAAGGAACGCACATCTCTTGAGAAGAATAGGCGGGAACCCATCGGGCCCTGGTGAAAAATCATCCTTCAGACCTTGGAGCTCGGCAAGTACTTCTTCCTCTGTGATGTGGAGGTTAGGAAACTCTGAGGAAACAGAGGGGGCAACGGGTTGAGGTTGGTGAAGTAATCAACATCAGGAACAAATTGACCGTCAGGAAAGGAGGAGGAGAAAAAAGCTGCTATGGATTGCGGATCTCGATGATCAGAACCAAGATAGGAAATAGATTGAAGGAAGGGATCACCTGTGCCTTTTCTTTTGGAATTTACAAATGAGAAAAAGAGGTGAGGGTTAGACGAGAGGTTATCCTTTACTAGGGATAAGTAGTTATGATAGTGGAGGTTAAGCTGCTTGGTAAATTCAGCACTGAGGTTACTAAACTGAACAAAGTCCCGGCGAGATCCAGTGCGAAGGTATTTGGTCCAAAGAGAATTCCGCTTGTTCCTCAAGGTCTTCACTTCTCTAGAGTACCACGGAGGGGAGCAGTCAGTTGGGGGAGGGGTGGAGATTGGAGTGGACAAGGAGATGGAGGAACGCACAGCGTCATAGAGATCGGTGATAGAGATTTGTGGAGGGTTACTGAAGTAATAAAGTTCTTGAAGGGAAGAGCACAGTGTCGAAAGCAGGATGTGGAAGTCTGTTTTATGGAAGTTAAGCCTAGGCGGGAGTTGGATGGGTTTGGATGACGATAGAGTGGAGTGGTATATGCAGATAATAAGAGGAGGGTGATGAGGGTCGATGTTGCATAGGACATTCGTAGAAGGGGAGACAGTCACAAAAGATGGGCTATTAGAGAAGACTAAGTCAAGGAGTCGGTGGTTAATGTTTTTTACGGGATTCATTTGGAATAGGAAGAGGGAGGAAGTGGAGTCAATAAGTGTTAATTCAGAGGGAGAGGTGGGATTAGTAGCAGAGAGACTGTTCGCGTCGAGATCAGCGCGCCAATCCAGATAGGGGAGGTTGAAGTCACCGAAAAGGAGAACTTGATCTTGAGCAGCAAGAGAACTTAATATGGAGTCTAAGACAGTGGTTAAGTGAAGAAAGACACTAACATCCGAACGTGGTGGGATATAACAGGCAATAAGTATAAGGTTGGAACTCAGGAAGGGGACTTTCACAGTTAGGAGTTCAAGGGGCTCGGAAGAGGTATTTGGTATAGAAGTCGGATTGAGAGAGGAACGTACTGCGATAAGAACTCCGCCACCACGACGGGTAGGATCGCCGAGGGAGCGGTCTCTACGAAACAAGGTATATGCGCTATCCAGGACCTCATGGTCGTTGATGTTTGAACAGAGCCACGTTTCAGTAAGAGCGATTATGCCACGAGGAAGGGCGTGGGAGGTGAGGAAGGTGGTGTGAGTCTTTGTTCTGAGACCTCTCACGTTCTGGTAGTAGATGGTGATTGCGTGCAGTTTTTTTGAGAGGAGGCTTTGGAGGGCGAGGGAGCACGGGCAGGAGAACTTACCGCTCGGGATGTACCTGACGAGGTCCAGTAGGGCTTACAGAGGACACGATCAAAGAGAGAAGGATGGACGACGATCTTAAAAGATGAGCATCTACCCTCTGAGAGCTTGAAAACCTCAATTCTGTTGTTGGAAACATCAAGTCCTATGACATTAGATAAATGAGCAAGAATATCCTCCGTAGATGTAGAAGGGACTAGTTCAGTAACAAAGACTGACCTCGTCTTAGGGACAGTCATTAGGTTACTAAGGGACAACAGGGGGGTAGTCAGTTTGTTGTTATTGGGAGATGGTATAATTTGCGTAGAGGGATCCGAGGTGATAAAGGATGGGGAATTAGATTCCTTGGGAGCTTCGGGTGAGGGATGAAGGGACATATTTGAGATCAAGGTATGCGGGATAGGAAGGGTGTGGGTTGCATGGGAATTCCCTTGAGCAAGGTTGCATTTGGACGTGGGAGTGTTAAGAGAGGTGAGAATGGAAGACTTAGGTAGGGCAGCAGATGGGGGAGCACAGGCGGTGGAAGTAGGTATAGGAGAAGGAGAGGTTCCAGATGGAGTAGATTCAGAACTTCCCTGAGGTACGAGGGAGGGTAGGGCTGAGGTAGGTAGAGATGAGGATTTGTTCGAACGAGTAATCCTATTGGAGGTTGTGTGAGACGAGGTGGTTGTGGAAGGGGTTTAGTTCTCGTACTAAACATGTAAATGTAAAAAGGCATTTTATTAAAGAAGAAGTAGAAAATAAAGAACTAGTGCTACAGATTACTCCATCTAGGAATATGTTGGCAGATGCTCTCACCAAAGCTGTTCCAGCACCTCAACTTCAAGTCTTTCTCCTTAATTGTGGCTTAAACGACAATTAAATGTTATTATAGTAGTTATACAAGTTAGTTTTTTTGATTGAATTCATAGAGGTAACATTTGTTTTATATAAAGTTGAATTATTTTCTGCTACCGAATTTTTAAATGAGAGGGGTGTGTTATTCGACATTACATAACTCTTGTTTTTATATACACCCTGTTCTTATAAAGTTCTCAAATAGAGTTCAGTGTCAGAACTCTGATCGTTCCTTGTAGTAGCGACACTTAGGTTAAGTCAGTCAGTCTGTCGTAGCATGTGAAAAAAACCAGTCAGTCAATAAATACAATACTTGTGGATTAATACACCAAGGCTTTAATTACTATTATTGAGCTTCCACAACATCACAAACTATTAATTACAATGGTTATGGAGAGTAGTACGGTTACAGAATAGATAAATCACAAGTTTATTTTTCACCGCCATCTTTGATTTCTTCTTCGATGCCGCCGTAGCTCTCCCACTTGCTCGGCACTTATCGTTTTTGGTTGTTCATATTCGGTTTGATGCGGGTTTTCTCCGATTTGAGTTTTTTGCAATTCGGTGCAAGTTTACGCCTCATATGAGACGATATCTCCACATTCATACCGATTTTTGCTTATATTTCGGAGAATATTTTGATTGTTTCGCTTTAGGTCCTGGTAGCCCTTTTTATGCCTTCTATAATGGTATCCAAATCAACGTGGTAGCTTAACGCCTTCTCACGCTACATTCATAAATATACTCACACAACGCTCAAAATCAACAATCGCGCGTGGGGGCTTCCACTAGCCTGATGACGTCATGGGATAAACAAGCGCCGCAAAATATATACGTACAAATATGTTCTATCCACTGTGATCTTAACCGTTGTTATCACGTGAGCGATTGAAAAATCACGGTGTTTTGTAACACACAATGTACATACTCAACGAGAAGAAAGAAGTTTTCACGTCAAAATCGTGGTAAATATAACTTACGACCAGATGCACATCAGACAACACGAAAATTGGGACGGACAAAAATCTCACAGCTTTATTGATGTTGGCGCTGGGGCCAATAGTGGTATTGTCGCTACCCAATTATTGGTTTTCATGGCGTTCTGAATCAAGAAGTCGTGGAAGATTCCCCTGGGATATTTCCCTATTGCCACAATCAATGCAGAGCGAAAGGTCAATATGATAACCATATGCATTAGAAGTCTACTAGAATGTGGGGTGAAGGTACTCGGAATTACCTTCGGTGGAGCGGCCACCAATTTAACAGCATCAAAATTGTTGGGCCCGAATGTGCGTGATAAGAGTTCTAAGGGATTTATAAAAATTGATGGAGGACTAGAAAAATATGTACTCCGTCCAGACGCTTGTCACAAAATTAACGCTGTAAGAAGAAATAACATATAGATTTTGAATAATGAAGACTCGAACGGAAAAATGCAAATCAAAAATAGCACCGTAATTCTGCCAAAGCCGGTCTAAAGCCGGGTTGTAAAAAGAAGAGGGCAAAAATCTTGAATTTATAAAATAAATTTTCAGTTGAGTACAATAAACGTCATCATATACATTAACTTCTCAATTTCAAAAACAACCCCTTAAAATAATAAAATTCCGAAATAAAATAAAGAAGAATGTTTAGATTCAAAATCCGCGCGCAATGTCTAAAATAATGATGAAATATAAAAATAATTTAAACTAAGCCTTAAGTTTGTACATCATTCCTTAACGAACAGAGCACATAGGGAGCAATGAGTATAGCGTGGCGTCAATTGAAAAGTCAATTGGGTTAAGTACTTTGTGAAGGATAGAACTATGAGTCTAAATATGAATTGAATAAACAATAAAGTAAGATATAAAAGTGAAGCATTTTATAATGAATTTCACCAACTCTGCCAACAAAGGTTACGGGCCCAGAAGGATGCCCAGTAAGATATCCAGGAGATAAATAAAGAACATAAAAGATCACATGCAGGTAGCATTATCATTGTAAGGCTAAACATTAAAGAAAAGAAGTTTTTAAAAATGGCATCTGTTCTAACGAAAACAAATTTCTAATAACGCCATTCGGTTGTGAAAATTTTGGTGCATGGTATTTTAGAGTAAAAATTGTACTTATGGCACTTAAATTAATTAGAGCAATAGAAGACGAAACTTATGCAAGTGTCACTGAAAATGTAGAAAATGAAGGAAAAGCGCAAGCAATATTAATTGCAACTGTAGCGGCCAGCCATTTAGAATACTTGCGAGGGAAAGACACAGCATACCTAATGTACAAGAATTTGCTAGACAATTTTGGATGTAAGACTTCGAGAAGCAAGCTGTTCCTCAGAAGAACTTTAAGTGAAATGCGATACAATGAAAACGACAAATCGATAGAACATTGTAAGAATGGAAGAAATTTTTGCACAATTAAGAGATGAAACTACAGTGATTTCAAAAAATGAAAAAGTAGACTATATTTTACTATCGACGCCCAAATCATACGAAAATGTAATACCAGCTATAGAAACAATAGAAAACTTAAAATATGACTTCGTTAAAACAAGATTAATTAGTGAGGAAGAAAAGCAAAAAAGAAATACTCAGAGTGAACAACGAAATGTAAGCAATGCTTTCCTGTGTTACAATTGTGCAAAACCGGGACATAAAAAGCTGGGGTGTGGCTGTGTTATGGACACGGCCGTGTGTTGTACGTGAATACGTTTATGTAACGGTTAATATTTCTTGAATAAAATATTTTTATTTATGTATTTAGGACAAAAGCAAGGAAACAAATCATTATTTTGTTACAATATAACTTTATTAATTATAGGTGTGTGATAAGAAAAGTACGACACAAATGGCATACAAGATACATCCAGATTTCTGGTAAACGTAAAATCAATACAGGTATTACCTAACGCTGTTGGAGAAGTTTCAATATAAAACAAATTGAACTCGCTGAGCATGAAGTCAGACAATGAACAGTTTTGTGAGACATCAACATTAAAGTCTCCAACTGTCATAACTGGTGTAGTAAGATCAGGCTCGTAATAGGGTATAATTTTAGCGATGTTTTTGGAATATTTTAACAACGATCGTATCATTAAGAGTTTAATATCTGCTAACGCTGTGCCCGGGTGGATATACACACACCCGAGTATGAATTTGAAGATGCCATTGGCCTTTATGTTTACTAGACAGACATCACCTGCTTTTGGGTCTTTAATTTCCAAATAAATTTCCGAAATGTCAATGTCAACTCTATCACAATCAGTGAAGCTATTGATGTTGCGATATTTGGCGACTCCACCGGCTTTGACTTGATGATGATGATACCGCTACCGATAAAGTAGTAGCAATTTGTCTGTTCTTAGCGGTTTTACAATATAAAGTCAAATCAAAGCCAGGCACCGAAAAAAGGGGATTTTTCACCAAATTTTGCCGATTTTGAATTTCAAAATCGAATTCAATCAACCAGGCTGGCAGAATCGCCAGCAACACAAAAATTTCGCCACGGCACAAAATTGTGCAAGAAACATTGACCATACGGTGACACCCCACAAAGGGAGCGTGTGTGACACACACTCTCTCGGTGGGGTGATACCGATCGTTGACGTTCGGTTGCACAATCACATGTACTGGCGAAATTTCTGTGTTGCTGGCGATTCTGCCAGCCTGGCTGTTTGAATTCGATTTTGAAATTCAAAATCGGCAAAATTTAGTACAAAATAACCCCATTTTTCGGCGCTTCCCCCTCCGCCGCGCGCGATGCGCCACTGATCTCGCTTAACCTAGTGATTTCTTTGATCCTTTATCTATCCAGTGGTATAATTTAATTTCGGATGTAGTGCAAAGATTCGAAGCTACAACGCCAAACTGTATCCCCCGATTTTATCATTAGTTTTTTTGGATTGCCCCCGTATGGTAGCAAATTTAAAGACGTATTCACGTCAAAACTTCGAATGTAGAACCAGAATCCAACCGTCATTGAATTAATAACTAAGGAATGGCCCTATTGGACACCTACAGTGTCTGTGAGCGACGCAAATGCCCCGAACCCTTCACCTACCTAAACAAACCTGACATCTGAAAATGGGTGGTACAGAAATGTCAAACTTTTTCACTGATTGGCTACACTGTGGTGTGAGTAGCTGTTTTTTCATAGGATTGGTAACAGTTTTTGATTTTTCTTAGTGTTGCGGTGGTACAGAGGTCATTCATATAGGCTTCGTTAGTGTAGTGGTATTTCTGTACCACCATTCACGATTTCTATTGGCCTAGGCCTCAAGTATTTCTAAAACAAATACTTTGAATGGCTCTCTGTACCACTTGTAAATACACTGTAGAGTGTTTTGTTTCGACTGTCGTAAATTGTCGATTTGGAAATCGAATTTCAATTAAGTGTAACAGTGAAATTTGTGAGTTTATTGTAAAATAGTGAATAATTGAATTAGAAAGGTTTATTGTGGTAAAACAAGTTCCATATTAAGAAATATGAAATTTTTTATAAATATTTACATTTGCAGCGACCATGTTTGTTATTGTTTACTCGAAGAACAAACACATGTAAACGCATAAACACTACTAATTGAAATTAGCATATTTTGCTTCGGCGTTTCTGTTTATTTTCCCTTCCTTATTTAGTAATTAATTCAATGCCAACCGTCTAGAAGCCTCAACACATCAAACTACAGACAGCGTTTTTCCAATGAAGACTGTAGATCAAACAATAATCAAGGCAATCATTTTGAAAGAGGAAGAGGAAGAGGAAGGAATGGAAGATATAATTATAAGCCAACTCACCAAAGAGAAGCTGAAAGGTCAGCATTTCTATGCAATAAAAAAGAAGACAGTCAAGAGCATGAACAAAATATACGATATTTAGAATGGTGTATTGACTCCAGATGTTCAGACCATCTCACAAACGAATTAGAGTACATTACAGATTATATAGAACTAAAAAAAAAAAAAATTTATTTCAGCTGCGAAAAATAGTAGTACTTTAAAGGCAATAGGTATAGGTAACAATGAAATAATATGTAAGTCATATGACGGAATAGAGTACTGTACAGTTAAAAATGTTTTACATGTACCAGATTTGAAGAAAAATTTATTATGAGTTTCCAAACTGGAAAGTAATGGAATGAAAGCAATATTTGGAAACGCAAAAGTAAAAGTAACACAGGCCTTCATTTTTTTTTTCATGAAAAAGTGTTTCAAGTTTAATAGGTACCCTATAGTAAATGGGGTGCGCTACTCACGAATCTGTACTTAGTTTTTTTCCAGCACGTCAGGTTTTCAGGAAAAGTGTGTTTGAAATTTTTCATAGAAACTGCCAGATATATGCTGAGAAAATATTTATTGAAACTATGTTTAATGGAAAATTACACTTAAAAGTTGAGTGTTCATGAAGAAAAACAATGCATTATAATCTATGTTAGTCATAAGTTGGTTTTTTAAAAGAAAATCGTTCTCTTTTTCACTGAAAACTGCGTTTTGTTGTTTTCTTTTTATGAATTTTTGTAAGCGAGTCACTCTTCAAGGTCCAGCAGTAGTCAGCCATCATTGCAACATCCCATCTTCCCTGGCATCGTTTCTCCATCTCCTTTATGTCCTGATGGAACCTCTCTCCCTGTTTTTCACTGACAGCTCCAAGGTTTTCGGGAAAACAGTCAACGTGGGAATCCAGATAATGAAGTTTTACGCTCATATTGCATCCCAGTTTTTTATAATTTTCGGCGATGTTGGCTACAATTTCTCTGTAGTTTGGAGACTTGTTGTTTCCAAGGAAACCATCTATGACTTCTGCGAAAGAACTCCATGCTTCAGATTCATCCTGGGTCATTGTATTCTGGAACAAACTGTCCGATATTAAGGTTCGAATTTGATGACCCACAAAAATTCCTTCTTTAAGTTTGGCTTCAGAAAGTGAAGCAAATTTGTCGCACAGGTATTTGAAGCACTCACCTTGTTTATTTAGAGCTTTGAAAAAGTGTTTCATCAATCCTAACTTAATGTGAAGAGGAGGCAAAAGAACTAATTTTGGGTCAACTAATGCATCACGCTGCACATTTTTTTGTCCCGGTACAAGTCCTTCTCTGAGTGGCCATTCTTTCTTAGCGTAATGATAATTTCGTGCTCGACTGTCCCACTCGCACAAAAACATGGATACTTTGTGAATCCAGACCTAAAAGCATGGATATTATTTTGAGGTCTACACAGAGTTGCCAACAATATTCGCTATGCTTTATTTTATACAGCAACAGCTCAGGATTCTCATACGTTTCTTTGAGATGCACAGAATGAGCAACAGGCACCGAGGCATAAGTATTACCATTGTGCAACAAGACACCCTTCAGACTTCTCTTAGAAGAATCAATAAATAACCTCCATGATGAGGAATCGTAATTGTCAGCTCCCAGTTTCATAACTACTTCAGGAATATTAGTACAATACATCAGTGAACCCTCTTGACAGATATATTCCGCGAACTCTTTTTCGCGATGTCTATACCACGAAAATGTGGTTCCTGGAGCCAATAGATTTTTGTCTTTCAGTCGTGATCCTAAAATTTGTGCAGCATCCTTCGATAAGCCCAAGTCTCTCAGTAAGTCATTTAGTTCAGCTTGAAGAAACTGTTGAGGTTGGCCTATATCGGGATTGAACTCGTCTTCATCGGTTTTTTCGTTTGAACTTTCATCTGAAGATTGCTGTTGGATGGTGTGAAGAAAAGGTGGAGAAATGGGAATTCCTGTTCCATGAGGAACAGATCGTTTAGCAGACGGTAAATCAGGATACTGAATAGTATGTTTATTTTTCGAATTGAAACCCTTGACACCGCAGGAGCAAAAATAACAGTCGTCTCCATGGTTTTTTTGTTCCCTCCATACCATAGGAATGCCAAAAGGTAAAGAGCTACGTGTACCTTTTGTCCATTTTCTCAGTAGCTCGACACACTGAAAGCATACTTTTTGTGGAGCCCAAGGTTTGTCTTGATCACCAAGCTTTACACCGAAGTAACCGTGATAAGCTTTCTTGACAAATTCTGTTATGTTACGCTGATGCTTTGCTATCGTTAAATCACCACACACGTAACAAAATATATCAGGACTATTTTTACACTTTCTTGATAACATCATGACGCACGAAACACTCTGAAAATAAAACAAAACTCGATGCTACAAACAACTGACGCAACTGACGGAAAATTTCCAATGCAATTTGAGAAATAATCAGTAAAGTTTTAGTAGAACATACCTCACAAGTTTTTTTTAATTTTGTAAAAAATCTTGACGTGATGGGCTCAAACTAACTTCACATTCAGAATCAGGGCACCCGTATTACCTAAGGACCCTTATCAAATTCAAAACACCAAAAATCATGTCGGCCTGTGTAATCAATAAAAACAAAAATAAATTAATAATGATTGCTAAAAAAGATATTAATAGCTCACTGTACGAAGTAAGAACAGAAATTTGTAGAGCAAATCATTGTAATTATTATTATTTAGAAAAGAATAAAAGAGATAATCAGTTAAAACTTTGGAAAAGACGATTAAGACATTTGAGTATGAGTAATATAAATATACTGGCACAAAGAAATTTAGTTGATGGATTAGAATATATTAAAAATAAAAGTATCGAAAATATTTTATGTGAGGATTGCATTTTAGGCAAAATGAGAAGACAACAATTTAAAGCTAAAGGTTGTTGGGCAACTGTTCCATTAGGACTTGTACATAGTGACGTATGTGGTCCAATGAATCCAACCACATGGGATGGAAATAATTATTTTGTAACTTGTGTAGATGATTTTACACATTTTATTATGGTATACCTTACTAAACAAAAATCTGATGTATTTGAAAAATTTAAATCATATTATAACTATGTAACTAAACATTTTCAAAGAAATATATTTAAGTTAAAAACAGATAATGGAGGAGAATACACCTCAAGAAATTTTAAAGAATTCTGCGATATCACTGGTATAGTTCTCCAACATACAGTAGCATACAATCCAGAAATGAACGGAACCGCAGAAAGGATGAATAGAACTTTAATCGATAAAGCCCGTACTCTACTAATTGAATCACAAGTAAATAAGAATTTATGGGGCGAAGCAGTTTTATATTCAGCATACGTAACAAATAGGAGTCCAACTGCTGAGGGAAATAAAACACCAAGTGAATTATGGGAGGATAGAAAACGTAATATCAAAAATTTAAGACTATTCGGAAGCATAGCATGTGCTCATGTCCCTAAAGAACAAAGACATAAACTCGAACCAAAAGGAAGAAAATTAATGATGGTGAGTTATTGTTTGTCATTCATGTAAAACCAAAGTCAGAGCAGGAATATATAACAACGTCTACAAATAATTATAACGAAGAAGATACACAACAGGATTTAGAAAAGAATACAATACATCAAGAAGCTAAGAAACAAGAATCAAGTAAAGAAAATACAAAATCAGCAGGAGAAGAGAATAATGAAACAATAGCGAAATCACGAATTTAAAATAAACCAAGCTGGCATAATGATTATGAAATGGTTTTTTCAGACAAAGATGAAGAAGCCTATACAGAATACTCTTTATTAACTCAAATTGAAACTTCTACATCATATGAAGAAGCAGTAAGTGATGTCAGTACAGAATTGACAGCTTTAAATAAACTACAAACGTGAGAAGAAATGATATTACCACTAAATGAAAAAGCAATCGATACTAAATGGGTACTTAAAATTAAAGAAGACGGAACTAGAAAAGCAAGACTTGTGGCGAAAGGATTTTGAACAAAGAAGAAATTTTCACTAGACACAGTGTATTCACCTGTGGCCAGAATATCAACAATAAGAATGAGTATATCAAAAGCTGTACAAGAAAACTGAAGTATTTATCAATTGGATATACCAAAAGCATTTCTAAACGGTAAATTGCAAGAAAATATTAACATACGGTTTCCAAAAGGTATGAAATCGAAAAAACCCAACACTGTACTAAAATTGAATCGAGCTCCTTATGCACTTATAGAATCTCCAAATTCCGGGAACGATACTATAAGTGATTATTTAAAACAAAGAGACTTTAAACGATCAGAACATGATTATTGTTTATATTATAAAAAGGATTGTTGGATGATAATTTATGTTGATGACATATCAATCATAGGGAAAGATTTATCAATTATTGAAGATAAGAAACAATATAGCGCCAAATGTCTTTGAGAAATAAGGAACTTTTTAGGAACGGCATTGATAAAAGAAGAAGACAATATAGTTATCAAACAGGAAAAATACATACACAAAATGCTAGAGAAGATTGGAATGACAGATCCTATTCAATGGCATTCCAAGAAACAAAAATGCGTGGCATTATCAACAGCAGAAGCGGAATATATTGCAGCAGCTCAACCATCTCAAGAATTACTAAATCTCAAGGGAATACAAACACACTTAGGCCCAATTACTGGTTGACAACGAAGGAGCAATTTGTATGCCATATAGCTATGAAAACTCAAAGAAAACAACACATATTCATATTAAAGTTCATTTTATTAAAGGTCTTGTTATAAACGAAGAAATAATTATACGATATATAGAACCAGCAAATAACTTAGCAGATATGACGAATAAAAGTCTGTGTAAAATAAGTAAATAAATTATAAATTTAACGTCAAACTTATTAAAAAAGAATATCTTGAAAGTACTTTTGCATCTATAATTTTGAAGTTAATTAGTAATATAAAAGTAAATTTTTATATTGCTATTACGATAAAAATTTTAATTTTGTCTTATGAAAAGAAAAATTTATATCGGGGAAGAGTGATGATATATAAAAATAAATTAAACTAAGCATTAAGTTTGCAGATCATTCCTTAAAGAACAGAGCACATGAGGAGCAATGTGTATAGCGTGGCGTCACTTGAAAAGTTAGTTGGGTTAAGTACTTCTATGTGAAAGATAGAACTATAAGTGTATATATGCATTGATTAAAGAATAAAACAAGATATAAAAGTGAAGCATTTTATAAGTAATTTCACCAACTCTGCCAACAAATAATGCCCCTTTAAGTAACTCCGCAACTACTCTCCCACACGAAGGCACATATACCAACACCACATACGCTCTTATCAGATTTGGCTTCCACTTCGTTGACAAATACAAAACCCTCTGTATGTAGTAACAAGCCATGAAGTAGGCCTTGTCAATATGTTGGTGGTAGGCCATAATTTCGCACCATTCCCTATGGCGAAGTACGAGAAATTTATATCGTTTCCGTGAATTTAATATTAATTAAGTGTAAAAAGCCATTATTTTAGTGTGATTATCAAAGAATTGTTAGTTCGTATAATATAAATTTTCTATCGGAAAATCCGCGAAAATTCTATAAAAGTCAATTTTGTCGGCGGTATGAATTTTGACGTTTGTTAGTTTCGGTGCAAAACAAGCGCAAATTCAATGCTTGTGAAACTTAAATAGTGAAAATATATTATTATTTATAATAAATAATAAAATTATAATTTATTGTGAAGTTTTGTAAATCAAATAAATCGTAGTAATATGTACATTGCTCATTAGAAATTTACTCTAATGTTTCACAATATGAAAAAAGTAAAAATTTATATAGTAAAACTGTTAAAAAAATTTGTTTAAATTTCAATGCTCAATAGTAAAGAGATCTTACAAAATATCAAAATGTGTAGTTTTATTAAAATTTTTAGGTACAAAATTTGTTTAAATTTAGTTTTTATACCATATGTAAGGATAATATATAAATATAAAATATATAAATAAATAAATTTATCCACACCCTATTAATAGAACATTATAAATTGCATACTACTAGGGAACTTACTTAAATTAAATTAAAGCTAGCAAATTGCATACTACTAGGGAACTTACTTAAATTAAAATAAAGCTAGCAAATTGCATATGACTAGGAAACTTAAATAATTGTATTAGGTAATAATATATTTTTTTAACGTTAAGCATAAATTCAGAATTAGGTTAAGCATGCATTCTTAAATTACCAATTAATAACAAAAGAAATTCTTTAGGGTTCATGAACCTTTTTTAATTATGGTGGGATTAAAAACAAAGAAATGAATTTTGTATATAAAGACTTAGATGCAATAAAGGAGGACAGTCTGGATAAGACCGTTAAACATTAAAAGCTTTCTTTTAATCCATCTCACAAACGAGCAGCACTTCTGCACGAGTGAGTATGCCTCTTTGCAGTCATGCAAAGGCGATCTTCGTTACTAAAAGCTAACATAACAATCTTTATAATTATCAAACATTACATGGCGATCCTGCAAATTCAGTGTCAACACTGAAGGAAGAACTACGACAAGCCTTGAAGGATGTGACTGCTGGACCAAGGCCAATCCCGATCTCTAAGTACAGAAAGCAGCAGAATAAAAACAAATTACAAGAAGTCAATGAACAGAAGAAGAGGAAAACCATAACATTGGATGAGTATAGGAAGAGGCAGATTCAACAGCCGCAGAAAGAAAAATTGAAATCAACATCTGCAAAAAGACAGAGGACCAGAGGAGGAAAATTAAATAAAATTAGCAAAGAACTAGCAAATTTATATTTTTTGGCTAGTATAAGTAAAGGAAGAGAAAAATAGGTTTTCGTCCAAGAAATAAATAAACTAAAATCGGAAAGGAAATTTTATGTTAAAAACAAAAATAAATCAGACACACTAAAATACAACATTGTAAAAATTATTCATTAAAATGGGCAAATCAGGTTCAAAAATAAAAGACGAGTTAATAATAAATAACAATGCTGGAATTTGTGCATCGAATGTCGCAAACAATGTACAGAATAGATTCCTGGGAGACGTTGAATTAATTTTAGTAGTTTTAGGAGTTTTAATTGGAGGAATTTTAATAATAAGTAAACTAAAAGAATATTTAAACAATATTGTTAAAAGGCAATTAGCTGTTCAGCATGTGTAAAAAATGAATGACATAGAAGCTTTAAGAATATTAATAAGACATAGAATATTAATAAGACTACGCTAAATTTCACGAAAAACCCGAATAGAGTATTCTCCTTTTGTCATTTATTAACAAAGTTAACAGAACTAAGAAGATTCAAACTTAAATTTAATACCAAATATTTAGACATCTTGAATGCTGATAAAGAAGCAGCCATTAAAGTAAAAGAAAAATTTAATAAAGCATATAACACTTTAGAAAATATTTAAGATAATAATATTAAAAAGGCCTTAGAGAATGATAAGACCAATATTCCTTTGATATTTCACTGAGTTTAAAAGTAATACTTGAATTTCAGGGTGAAACAAAAAATTTGAATAATTTTCTAAATCTGATAAAATTTTTGTATAATGATTTGAAAGACAATACAGAAAAAAAAATATTAATAAAATTTGTTCTTAAAACTAGACTCGCAGAAACAGTCAAAAACAAACTTTGTACTATACAAGCACCCACAGATTTAGCTTCTTTACGAGAAAAGTTACAAGAAATATATAGAATAAATAAAACCCCATTGAAAATACAAACAGAACTATCTAAATCAATACAGGGGCATAAGACTGTTAGGGACTTTGCTAGTCAGGTTGAAAATTTGGTAGCCCAACTAAATGGACTACAAATAGCTGAGCAAGGGGAAGAACATAGGCAAATAATTTCCAGATTAAATGATCAGATAGTGCTGAACTCATTCAAACATGGTCTGCAAGAACCAATTAAATCCACGGTCTTCGCAGCAATGCCAAAAAATCTTCAAGAAGCTATTAGAATAGCCAGTGAAGCAGAGGTTCCAAATAAACCTCAAGTGTTAAGCTAAACTCAGAGGCAAATTTAACCGTCCACCTACCTCACATTCTATATCGTTTGTTTTTGTACACTTACGCTTTGACTGCTAGGTATTATTTGATACGTAGATATATTCTCAACAAACTAAGCAATCCTACCCGCATTTCGTTATCTTCTGTGGTTTTGATTCACCGATAAGCAGTTATTTATCATTTACCGTTCATTTTGTGTGAAGGATACATTCTTTTAAAACGTTGTGATACCATTTCCTCATACAAAATCGAAGTGTTATCGTGTCGTTATTACATTGTAATAAAAAAATGCCATTAGACGCAACTGGAGCAGCCAAGGCTGTGGCATTGGCTGATGCAGGGTTTAGCCAACGCCAGATTGGACCAATGCTCGGATATCCGCGAACCACTATACAAGATGCTATCCGACGATACAGAGAAACAGGATTCTATACGAGAAGACCAGGGCAAGGTCGTAGAAGGTGTGCTTCACAGAGAGATGACAGTTACATCGTCTCAAACGTTCTGCGTGATCGGTTCACAACGGCTTCTGAGGCTCGTAACCGCGTGTTGGAGGTACGAAATGTAAGTGTTAGCCTAAGAACAATAAGAAGAAGGTTAGCAGAGAGGGATCTGGGAGCATTTCGACCAGTACGAGTTCCAGAACTGACCACACAGAAGAGCGAGACTTGGATTTGCTCAAGAACATTTAAATTGGACTTTGGAGCAATGGAAGGCGGTTCTCTTTTCCGATGAATCAAGAATCGCATAACGATGCCCAGATGGACGTCAGCGCGTGTACAGACGCCACGGTGAGAGGTTTGCTGAATGTGCTATGGCTCAAACAGTAGGCTTCGGAGGAGGCTCGATAGTGATATGGGGTGGCATTTGTTACGATGCCCGTACAGAGTTGGTCATTTTCGATAGAGGCAGTGTGAATGCTCACAGGTACGTGACAGAAGTCCTAGAACCACATGTGATGCCGTTTGCGCCATTCATTGGCGATAGTTTTGTACTAATACACGACAACGCTCGTGCACACACCGCGAGAGTTGTCACCGATTACTTGAACGCCGTCAATATTCAGCGATTGAACTGGCCAGCTCGGAGTCCTGACCTGAACCCGATTGAGCATGTCTGGGATAACCTCAAAAGACGGATCCGGAGTCGTACACCAGCTCCTCGGACCATCAGTGATCTAAAAACTGCAGCTTTCGAGGAGAGGGATAATATTCCCCAAAGCGAAATCAAGAACGTTATCGACGGGTTCTCAAACAGGTTGCAGGAGGTCATAATGGCCAGAGGAGGAAACAAGCATTATTAATCCGTAATTTTAGAGCAAACCTTTTTTTTAAATTAACATTTTTCTAATTATTCATTTTTGTAAAAAACTTCATATTCCCTTTTTTAGGGTTCCGTACGTGGAATACGGAACCCTAATAATATGACTTCTTTGTCCGTCCCTCTGTCACAGAACTGTATCTCCTGAACTATAATAGCTAGACACTTGAAATTTTCACAAAGTGTGTATTACTGTGGCCGCTATAACAACAAATCATAAAAAAAATTTAAAATTAAACAAAAACAAGTCTAAAAAAATTAAAAAAAAAAAAAAAATATATAAAAAAAAACTTTTGAAACAAAGTCATACACGCGCTGATACGAAAAGCGCTACCAACAACGAAGAGGAACATACGCATTACGATCTAATGCGCATTACGATCCAAGAACGAAGACGGCGATAAGGAATGCTGTTACGATACGACAGTTTTATATGTTTCAATGACGTTGGAATTTTCATTCATTACTCAAAATACAGTGCACGTGCACGAGCACTACAAGGTAGTACGGAACCCTTCGTGCGCGGGTCCGACTCGCACTTGCCAGTTTTATTTTTATTTTTTTTTTTTCTTAATTAAACCATTTCACAACTTACACATGTTCATATTTTTTCGCAAAGTTTCACCCGATGTAATATTATTAAAAAAAATTAATCAAATTACGACAGAATTATAAAAAAATTGGCAAAATGTAGGTGGCCGGTTAAATTTGCCTCAGAGTGTATAATAGCAGAAATGATAGGAATTCAGGTTTCCGTCCAAAACTAAATCAAAACTATGGTTTTAGGAATAATTCTCACAATAAACCATTCAGAAATGCAAATTTTCGTAACAATAATTTCCGAAATTGCTCTAGAAACAACAATAATTACAGGAACAATAATCGAAACAATAATGCCAATCAAAACCGAAATAATAGTAACGGGTTTAACCACTGCTCTCATAATAACAACTCGGGAAATAATTCAAATGACAGGGGAAGAAGGGTTAATGTAATAAATTCGGGAAACGAAGTAAGCCCCGAGGAGTCGGGGGAACAATAAATATAGCCAATATATATAATTTTGACACTAAATTAACAAACTTCATTTCCGTTAAAACAAATACAAATTAAACACATAACACATTCCTAATCGATACAGGAGCAGATATTTCAATTATTAAACGTGAATGTGTTAAGAATAAAGACAGTATACAAACAACTAATAGATGCGCCATTACAGGCATTACGAACACAAACATGAACTCACTAGGTACCATTACTTCAACATTCAGTATCAACAATGAAAAAGTTACTCAAGAGTTACATGTAGTTGACGGTGACTTCCCAAAAATAACTGACGGAATAATAGGTAGGGATTTTCTGATAAAGACAAAAAGTATTATAAATTATGAAACCTTTATGATTTCTTTATACATTAATAATTCCGAAACAATGATACCCATTCAAACGAAACTACCGCAATACCAAATGATAAGGGTTCCTGCCAGATCAAAAATAATTCACCCATTGAATGTAAAAGTAGACAGAGATAGTATTGTACTAAGCCAGGAAAAACAAGAAGGTATCTTCCTAGCAAATACAATAATTAAAGCAAAAGGAATACCTCATGTTCAGATATTTAATACCCTGGCAGAGGATAAAGTAATTAAGCAACTAACTGTTGGCAATGACGGAGCAGTGCCAAGATTGTTGGCAAAACGAACGCAGCCAACGACGGTACTATGAAGATATTCGAAAAGTTAGGTTAAGTCGTAGTTGTAGTTGCATGTAGCGCGGTGGACTGTAGACAATGAAATATATTTGTACAACATCAAGATTGTAACAGTGGCGACGAGGATGTTTGGAAGGATAGTAAAATTCGCACGGTGGAAATGGCTTAGGTAACCGAATTGATTCAAAAGTTGGTGGAACAGAACCAACAATTGCAAGCACAACATGCGGCGACTCTTAAAGAAATTGCAGACCGGCTAAGCGCCGCGCCTCACAGCAATTTGGAACAGCGCATGGACAGCCTTGCAAATTGTATGCAAGTTTTCCGACATGACCCGGAGTCCGGGCAAACATTCGAAAATTGGTACCGCCGTTATGGAGAAATTTTCCAGGAAGACGCCATATTCCTTGATGACGCAGCAAAAATCATATTATGCTTACGCAAACTCGACGCTCCCGTTCACGACAAATTAAAGGACGTGCTACTCCCGAAGGCGCCAAAAGACTTCTCGTTCGATGAGATAATAGGGAAACTTAAGAATATGTTTGGTCGACACGAATCAATTTTCAACTTACGGTACAAGTGTCTACAAATAGTAAAGAGTGAAAATATCGATTTTGTGACGTATGCGGCACATGTAAATCGCAAATGCGAAGATTTTCAACTTAAGGATCTGAGCGTTGATCAATTCAAGTGTGTTATTTTCGTATCAGGACTATCGTCACCTCAAGACGCGGAACTGTGAACGCGTCTGCTCGCGAAATTAGAGCAGGACCAGAAAGCAGACCAAACCTTGGAGAAATTAATTAGTGAAATGCAGCGGGTAATAAGCCTGAAACGTGACACAACGCTGATAGAAAATAACGCCAACACACAACCGGCTGTACGGGCAATTAAGCAATTTCCTAAACGACCGGCAGCAAATGAGAAACTTCGAACAGATCAAAATGAAAAACCTCGGACAGATCAAAATGAAAAACCTCAGACAAATCAACCGAAATCAAATTCAAATAGATCTAATGCAAGCGCAAAACCACCCAGACCATGCTAGCTCTGTGGTGGAGTACATTTTGTGCGCAACTGCACGTTCGTCGCGCATAAGTGTAACGAATGCAAGGAAACCGGACATAAAGAAGGATATTGCAACTACTCTCAGACTTCGAAGACGAAAAGGAGAGCTAAACAGCCATCAAGAGCATATCTCCTACGAGTCAATGAAATTCATAGCGAACACAACTTGGATGATTTTGCAGCAAAGCGGAAATTCATTAATGTCAAGATAAACCAAACTAGTGTTAATTTACAGATAGACACAGCTTCCGACTTGACCATAATTTCAAAAGAAATGTGGGAAATGCTTGGATCACCCGGAACTAAACTGGGCCCCACGACAATTAGATCAGCGTCAACAGACATCGTCCCCATTATTGCAGAGTTTGAATGCGAGATGGGGATTCCACATATCGGGCAAGTATCATCAGGCAAATGTTTTGTAACAAGCATTAAGGGATTAAATGTTCTAGGTATTGACTGGATAGAAAGATTCGGCATATGGAACCGCCCAATTAATTTGATATGCAATACTTTGCAAACATCAGTAACGGAACGAAATGTATTCACAAGCGAGTTACAACGAGAATTCCCTAAAGTCTTCAGTTGACGACGAATCTAAACGGTTGATGACAATCAACACACACAAAGGCTTATTCAATTTCAATCGCCTTGCACCCGGTATCAAATCAGCACCGGGCAGGTCTCCAACAAATTATCGATACGGTATTATCGGGACTCGACGGAGTGATAGCTTATTTCGATGACATTCTGGTGCATTCAAAAGATGGAGACTCACACAAAACTGCCCTGAAACGTTTATTTGACCGATTATATAAATACGGGCTACGCGTAAGGGCAGAGAAATGCGATTTGATGACGAACCAAATAAAATATTTGGGAGTAATCATTAACGCTGATGGTATCAAATCGGATCCCTCGAAAACTAGAACGATCTCAGAGTTGCCCATTCCCCAAGATGTCCAGCAACTACGCTCCTTTCTAGGAGCTATAACATTTTATGCGAAATTCATACAGCAAATGCACGATTTGAGAGCACCTCTGGATCGACTGCTCAAGACAGATGTAGAATGGAAATGGTCGCCGGAATGTCAAAGATCGTTTGATAAGTTCAAATAGATGCTGACTTCTGATCTACTGCTCACGCATTACGACCCCGCATATCCAGTTAAGGTTTATGCTGATGCAAGCAACACGGGAATCGGTGCATCGATGTCACACGTATTTCCAGATGGAAGAGAAAAGATGATAGCGCATGTATGAAGAGATGGAAGAGAAAAGATGATAGCGCATGTACGCTTACAAAACCGGAGAAAAACTACAGCCAAATAGAGAAGGAAGGTTTGGCACTCGTGTACGCTGTTAAGAAGTTTCATCGCTATCTTTTCGGAAGAAAATTTACACTCGTAACCGATCATAAGCCATTGCTAAGTATTTTCGGTTCCAAAAACGGAATTCCAGTATATTCCGCAAATCGACTACAACGCTGGGCCCTTATATTAACAACATATGATTTTGACATCCAATATACAGCCTCAACAGAAATAGGAACGGCTGATATGCTGTCATGGCTAATCGACACCTCCCGAGTCAACGAAGAGAACTACATCATAGCTCGCTTACATTTCGAGGGCGAACTAAATGAACAAATCGAAGGAACTTTCGAAGCGTTGCCAGTAAGTCGAAAGATGATTGAAAGAGCGACACGAAGCGACAAAGCGTTACTAAATATATTCAAACAGACTGGCCGGATGTCAAACAGCAGGCTCAAGAGGATTTAGAAGTCTATCAATTGTATACCAGAGGACGATCGTTATCCCTGATAGATGATTGCATTATGTTTGGGGAACGCAAAGTAATACCGAAACAATATCGTAAACGGATACTACGTACGTTACACAAGGCACATGTAGGTATAGAAGCAATGAAGATGTTGGCGAGAGCTTATGTTTTTTGGCCTAAAATCGATGATGATATCACCGACATGGTGCGCTCGTGTAATTCGTGCGCTGAAAATGCAAAACTACCATTGAGAACACTGCTGCAGTCATGGCCGAGAAGTACTAGACCCATGGAACGAGTACATACAGATATCGCAGGTCCAATAAACGGGAATTGGTACATCATAAGTGTCGACTCCTACTCAATGTTTCCGGAAGTGCAGGAATGTAAAAACATTACTTCGGAAACCTGCTGTGAAAAATTAACTGAGTTCTTTTCGCACCACGGAAATCCGGAAACGCTAGTTACTGAAAATGGAACCCAGTTTACAAGTGCACTTTTCAGAAACTTCTGTGAGTCCCGTGGAATATCTCATATAACAACACCGCCGTTTCACCCGATGTCAAACGGGCGAGCAGAAAGATTTGTCGATTCCATGAAAAGGGCTCTTAGAAAGGCAGAGATGGAGGGAAAGAGCAACGAAATCCTTTTAAAATACCTCCAGGTTTATAGGGCGACACCGAATCGCAATGCCGAACATATGAAATCGCCGGCTGAACTATTCCTAGGTCGACCAATTCGGACTGAGCTCGACTTGGTGAAAGCTACCCCAGAGCGGAATTCCGAACGGAATCTAATCCAGGAACAGCAGTACAACAGGCACCATGGAGCGCGGTTGCGAGAGTTCGCGGTTGGAGACAAAGTGTACGCAAGAGTATATCGCCGAAATGATTCATATTGGGAAAAAGGCATCATTAGGAAGCGTATTGGGAAAGTGATCTACCTTGTGGAGCTTCTCGGCGCAAAACGGACCATTCGCTCATCCACGAATCAATTAAGGCTTCGTTATACCTCCAATCACGTCAACAACGAAGGTGTTATACCACAGAATATCCTCATACCGTCGACCATAGATAGTCACAGTGAAACATTGGAAGCTATAGGAGCCACTCAAAGTCACCAAGCTTCCACACCAATGACAGTAACTGATCCAGCACCATCATCCGCGAGTTCCCCGAGACAACGGCCGTCACGCACGCGACGCCCACCTACCTACTTGGAGGACTACGTGTTTAATTAAGGAGGGAGATGTTGGCAATGACGGAGCAGTGCCAAGATTGTTGGCAAAACGAACGCAGCCAACGACGGTACTATTAAGTCGTAGTTGTAGTTGCATGTAGCGCGGTGGACTGTAGACAATAAAATATATTTGTACAACATCAAGATTGTAACACTAACAATCGCGATAGAACCGCTTAATGAATATCATATATGTACCATGAGTCAAGCAAAAGAAAACAAAAGTCGTATCACGAAACTGCTGGAAGAACTTAACATCAATATTGGTGATAAGCACGCGAAAGCTCACATATTAGAAATCTGTAAAAATTTCGCAGATATATTCCACCTTCCTGGTGACATATTGACCTGCAATAACTTCTATGAACAAAATATACCAGTACATGATAAAACACCGGTCTATATAAAAAACTACAGGTTACCTCAAGCACAGAAAGCTGAAATTCAAAACCACGTACAAAAACTTATAGATAATGATATTATAGAACCATCCATCAGTGCATGCAACTCACCACTTCTCATTGTTCCTAAAAAATCTGACAATGCTTATAAAAAATGGCGACTAGTCGTGGATTTTAGGCAATTGAACAAAAAGATTATAGATGATAGATTTCCATTAACACGACTAGAAGATGTACTAGACAAGTTAGGCAGAGCAAAATACTTTACAACCCTTGACCTGTCAGATTCTTTTCATCAAATTCCTCTTAACAAGAATTCAAGACCATACACAGCGTTTTCTACTGACAAAGGCCACTTCCAATTTAAAAGATTACCATTTGGATTAAAAATTTCGACAAACAGTTTCCAAAGAATGTTATCAATTGCGTTGGCCGGATTAGACTCGGAGGCATTTTTATATGTCGATGATGTCATAATATTTGGATGTAGCCTGCAACATCACAACAGCAATTTAATTAAAACATTTGAAAAATTTCGGGAATATAATTTAAGATTAAACCCAAGGAAATGTAATTTTTTACAATCGGAAGTGATATACCCAGGACATCTGATCACCAAGGATGGTATATGCGCAGATCCAAAAAAATGTGACACAGTTATAAACTACCCAGTTCCTAAAAATTCTGATGAAACTAGAAGATTCGTTGCCTTCTGTAATTATTACTTCAAATTTTGCCGCTTCATACAAATTTTGCGTAGATAGCAAAACCCCTTAATAATTTGTAAAAAAAAAATGTCACGTTTTCTTGGACCAAGGAGTGTGAAGCAGCATTCAACTTTTTAAAATCTAAACTTGTCTCATCTCCTATTTTACAATATCCCAATTTTGATGAAAAATTTATTTTAACAACAGATGCATCACAATATGCTCTAGGAGCAATTCTTTCACAAGGTAAAATTGGTGAGGACCTTCCCATTTCTTACGCAAGCCGTAGTTTAAACAAACATGAAGTTAATAAGCCAATAATTGAAAAAGAACTTTAAGTTATACATTGGGCCATAAATCACTTCAGGCCATACCTTTACGGTAGGAAATTCACTGTAGTAACTGACCATAGACTTCTGGTGAGCTTATTTACACATAAAAATCCATCTTAAAAACTAACGCGTATACGGTTAGATTTGATAGACTATGATTTCGATATCCTTTATAAAAGAGGAAAAATAGACACCAATGCAGATGCTTTATCACGCATAAATATTAGCCATGATTCCGATAGAAATTAAAGTAGTTACGCGAAAAATGTCGAAGAAAAATAATACTGATGATATCGTGGAAAGTAAACTTTCTCAAAGAAAGAAGCTTGATCAACTTCATTCTTGGGAATGTACTTCCATCTCAGAAACGCGAAATGTAAAAAAGTTGAAAATAGAGCTTAAAGAAATTAATGGCATGTCGGAGGTTATACTGAAAAATAATGAAATGATATGGAGAATAAGTGATAATCCGAATAATGACTTAGGTCAACTTTTGGAGAAAACTTTTTGTATTTTTATTATTTTTTGTAAAATTTTTCGTTATATTGTTATATTTTTTGCTTATTTGATTGCATTTTGTCGTTAATCTGATCTGATTCAACTTTCCTATATAATTTAATTTTATTCCACTTTTCAATATGTAAATATATATTAATACTGATTTAAATGCAAGTGTATTCATTTTTGCATATAATAAAATTCGTTTAATTAAAAGAAAAGGATTTTCATTAAGACATATTTGAGTTTTTCGAATTTCCCGCGTAATGAAATTTTCATATGGTATTTCATTTCGTTCCATATGGCAGAAGGTAGGCCTTCCGCTGTGAATATGGTTGTAAGAAAGTCTACTTCATGGCTTGTACTACTACAGAGGGTTTTGCCAAATAGCGTTTCCTTATAGTATTTCTTGTTCATTGTACTGAATGTTGATCAACTTCAAATATTGAGTGTAGGTTAACAACAAGCTAGTTACGATCAGTAATTCCCAATTCCAGAACTGAACCTGAAACTAAAAAATATGCCAGTTCTGAAGCAATTAAATCGGAATAATTCTATTCAGTTCCGTACAGACTACGAACTGAAACCACAAACACCAACTAAATCTAGTTTCAGTTCTGTAGTCTGTCACCGGCGTTACAAAAGACAACGCGATGAGTGCTACTGAGTGACTGTATATCGTCTTAGGTCACTATATAAGGTTTGTACCCATACGTTTGCAGTAAAAACCAGCTTTCTGAAAAATTTCGCTACCAAGAGTGTAATCCTCTCGGTATATGCGAAAAGGCAAAAAGAGTACGGGAATGGATATGGAGTAACTTGTAGTAAAAATGTCACATTTTGATATGGAGTGTAGAACTAAACATAAAAAATTTGAAAAAAATTTTCACACAAGTCTAAAACAAAAAATTTATTAGTTACTGATAATTAGTTTGAAATCAAATTTACAACTGTCAAATGCCGAATACATGCGTTTCGACAGTTTTTCCACTTCTTACTACACCAAATTTTTGCAGTAAAAGGCAGCATTGTGGTGAAGCGTTTGTGAGGCATTTTTCTCAAAATTATTCTTCTTTTCTCCATACGGCAACGCGCAAATACTCAAATGCAGTGAAAAGCAGTAAGACTCTCCAGTACAGGAGCAAGCCTATTCATACCCGTATACTGAGTTAACTTGTCAAACGTTCGAATGTTTTCCATTAATATTTGTTTGACTTTTTCGCAACCTAAATCTTCCACTAGTAATTCATGCTTACGTGGGCACGGTTAACGAACTAAAAGTAACTAAATTTCTATTAATCATTAGAAAAACAGAACTGTAGATATACACACGGAATCTTCTTCTAATCGTGTAGAGTAAATTGGAATCGGTTGCCAAATTAAGTTTGTCTTCCATTCGTTTCGGGTTCCTTTTCGACGCCAAATTCCAGGTAAAAGTAAAAGTAAGCTCATGACAGTCCTGGAAGTACATGTTATTTTTGCATGTATGACCTGAAGATAAAACCCTGCAATATGATGTTTTCGTACTTTCCCAAGCAATATTTTTGAGGGACCTATATGTGACGTAATGAAAGGAAAACGAGTTTGAGATTGAAAAATGGCAGGTCTTGAAAAATGTTACTCGACTAGTCATTAGGTTCTACTTTGTAAGGTAATTTTTAATTATTCAAGATTTTTACTTTTATAAGAATCTAAAGCTTTTGGGCACAGTAAGAATTAATCCCACTCTTCAAGATTACTATGTATATCCTATTGGATTTAAATGTAATTGATGCTTTATAAAATTGAATTGAATTGAATTGAAGTTGGGTCGAATAAAGTCGAGGTGCTTGAAAAAATGTGAAGAGATATGTATATACATTGGACTGATTTGTTGATCCAAGGGAATGATGATACAGTTTCCTAAGCCATTTTCCATATTGATAGGTTGTTTTTTCACCTTGTTTTAAAACGAAATATATAATTTCATATATGATGTTTTGAAATGAACTGTTTGAAGAACCATTTACTGATAATGATTTAATGTCAAATGGAGCCAAATGGAATGGAGTTGACCTTTTCAATTTGGCAGGAAATATGAAGTGTGAAATAATGGAGGATCTCCTGAAAAGTCACTGCTAGACGTTATGGATGTACTCGTGTGATGAATTGTTCGGGCCAGGACGAGGAATCCTAAAAAGAAAGGAGATTAGAAACATAAATACGTCAAAATACTCACCTAAAAACACCACACACGCCATGACACATGTCAGTCACCATGCCATGTCACAAGTCGCGATCATCTAGTACAAATCTAGTACAAGTCGCGATCGTCTAGTACAAATCTGTACTAAAATAGGCGTCTCCACTAGACACCGCTAGATGGCGAAATGATCGAACAACGTGACGATCAACGTGACGCGAAGTGACCCATTTGGAGAAGAATGTGCAGTGCGCGCGAATTACGAAATTGCGACACAAAGTTTGTGCGCAAAATGCACTTGGCGCGGATTTTGAAATTGGGTCAAAGAAACCATGGAAAGAATGACGGAGTAGGGACTGCGGCGTCAGTAAAAATCAAGAATAAAAGAATTGGAAAAATTAGGGAGCAGTCAGTCTTACTCAGAGAGGCAACCAGTCACCTTAGACAGACGTTCACCAGCAGACGACGGGAAGAGCCAGATCGCCAGGAAGACCAGCCCAGCAACCCAAGTACCATCACCAGGAAGACGATCAGACCGTTCAACCGGGCAGCATACCAGTATCACCAAACAAGAAGTGAGTATGAACCACTCGTCGCTAACAAAGAACTAGCGGATGAGAGCTCTTAGCCTCTCCGCTTAAGCCTCGACCACGGTTCTTTGAACCTATCGAGCGTAAATACTTTGTAATCACTGGGCAACTCTCCCCCAGTGAGTGACAAGAAACAACGGCTACAAGAGGAGCTCCGCAACCCCAAGGTTGGACCCCGGCCTTTAACAATAGAAGAATACCGGGAAAGGATAAAGGGGCGGACGCTGCAGAAAACCACTCCGGTGGTACCGAAATTACCACCGAGGAAGCGAACGGGAAAGGAGGCGCAATTCCGGGCAGATCTCGAAGAGACGCGACGTCGACTCCTCCTGGCTGTGGGTCGGGAGCAACGAGTAAGGGTGGAGCAAGAACTCCAACGGCTCTACAACGAGCGGCGACGATATCGGCAAGCGAAGAAGCTGGCCAGGTGTAATTCAGCGACCAAACCTTAACGATCCAGCTTGGTTTAAGTGAAAATTGTACTTGTTAGTTAGTAAGGAAAGTAAATGTATAGAGAATAAATATTAGAATTGTCTAACAACCGACTTTTTACTGGTGTTCAGGAGTGTGCTCTTAAGAGTGTTATTATGGGATTCTCTCCTCCTACGACACTTAGAGTCGAGGGAGAATCTTCACATAAATTTGGCGCAGCCGCTTTTCGGACCTACCTCTAGCAAATTGGTTAAGAGGAGGTTAGAGTAGAATTTGAGAACTTTTCAGAGAAATAAAAATAGTAAATCTAATTAGCCAACCGTTAGAAATTGTTCGGTTGAGAGAATTTTGATGAACTTAGAAAAAAAAAGAGTAAATACACTTCTGAGAACAAGCAATTAGTGATAAGATAATGAGAAAACTATAGGGAACTTAAAAGACTTAGGTTAATAAGGTAAAGAAATTATATAATAGAAAAAATCAAACATTTAATTGTATAATTGGAAACATTGTAATAGAGTAGTTGAATTAATGTATGAAAATTAATGGAGAATCTACATTGTAACAGAGTAGTTGAATTAATGTATGAAAGAAACAGCTGTACACTCGATGTAATAATCTGAAAAAAAAAAGAAAAAAGATACATATATAAAGAAAAAAAAAGAAAAGAAAAAAAAAGATATAAAAAGGAAAAAAATAAAAGAAAAAAAAAAGAAAAAGAAAAAGATACATATATAAAGAAAAAAAAACAAGATATAGAGAAAAAAAAAGATAGGGGAAAGAAAAAAAAAGAAGAAAAAAAAACAAGGAAAGAAAATATATATACAAAGAAAAAAAAAAAAATAAATACGAATGAAACAATAATAGTAATAATAGTAATAAGCGAATAATAAGAGGACAATGATAGAGTTAACAACGCAAAAACAGAGTAACGGAATATATGGCCACGTCTACACCCAAAATTCCGGTGAATAAAAAATTAAGGAAATTTTTAGAAACAATAAACTCCTTCACATTGGAAACAGAAATCGAGGAAATTCCGGAAGCACTAGCTGTTAGTGGGGCATCCACAGAAGAAGATAACACAAATAAAGACGGTGGCACACTCAGCGGGGAAGACCGCACAAACCCAGAAAACACCAACGAAAACAACACAAACACGGGTGCTTCACCTAATAAACAAGAAGTAGAACTCACATTCAGCACGGAAGGGAATAACGCAGAACCTCAGGCAGATCCTCAGGCAGAAGAACAGGAGGACAAACGGGTGCAAGCAGTGGATAACGTAGTACCAGAAGAAAACGACGAAGAGGTCCAAAGACCCCTGTTACGAGAAGTAGTATCACTTAGGAACGGGAGGCGATATATCCGGACACACTCAGTTAATTCCGACCCCGGAGGTAGTAGTAACAAGCAACGAAAACTCCGGAAGAATACAGATAGTGAGACTGTAGGCGAATCGAGTACAACAGAACAAAAAGCTGGTTGTAGCGATAGCAGACAACAAAGAGCACGACGGCATACAGATAGTGAGGTAGTGGGAGAAGAGAATACAATAGAGGAAGAAACTAAAAAGATGGCCAACATAACCCTGGTGAATAGCATACTTCACAACAATGTGCCAGTTTTGACGGGAGAGGATGGGCCCCGCAAGCAATGTGAGGTAAACGAATTTATAAATTGCGCGCGCCTAGGATATGAAATTCTCACAGAGGTTCCAGACAAAGTATTATTCACTCGATTGCTACCAACACGATTAAGAGGCAGGGCACTCGAAGTGATACAAGCAGGTGGAACCGACACATTGAACGAGATAATTTCAACATTGAGGGCAAACCTACTCCAGGGAGCATTCTACATCACGTTGAACACTCAGCTTCGAAATGTTCACCAGCTACCAACGGAGACGTTATTGGGGTATTTTAATAGGGTGAAAGACCTCATTGCTGCCTGTAAGAACGCTGCAGACGTGCAGTACCCTAATGGAGGAGATGGATTAAAAGCCGAAATAGAGGAAGTAGGCCTACACTGTTTCAAAATGGGGGTGCTAAATTCGAACTACAAGTTCTATCTCTTACAAGACGTCGAGAACACGCTGGAGGCGATAGGGGCTAAGGTCAGAAGACTTGAACAGACGGAGCAGTGTATGCAGCAGCCGCAACAGGACGTCGCCAGCCCGATGCAACAACCAACCCAACCCAACTTTTACATGCCCGCACAACGGCCGCAGCAACCGTTTGTTATCAAGCAGGAGTACCATCAGAGAGGTCCTCAGAACTACAGGAATGGGGGTCAACAGTACCAGCAAACACGCAGAAATAGTTTCCAACCGGCTGGGAATAACTATCGAAGTGGGAATCAGGGGAGTCCACGAGGCAGACCGGATCGCCGACAGATAAGATGCCATTTCTGCAACCGCGAGGGACATGTAATGGCAGAGTGTCGCACAAAACAAATGACACCGTTCTGCATAAGTTGCAAGGCCTATGGTCACACAGCACAAAACTGCAACTCGCACGGTAGGAACCAAACAAATCCAGGTCCAAATGGATATAGGGGTCGCCAGGTGAATCACACCACGGCAAACGATACGGAAGAAAAGTGTAACTTCTGTCTGGCGCTTGGACATACGGAAGGCAGATGTTATTTGAAGGAGAGATGGGAACGATTACAGCTGGAAAAACAAACCATAAACAGGTCCTCGGAAAACTGCGAGGGGGCGACTGGACACACCGCGAGTCGCCACTAACAGATAAAGAAAGGCGGTGTGGATCGTGTCCAGAAATACCTATAGTAAGCCTACCCCTAAATGTGACACAAAGAAGTAGAAATTTGTTCATAATAGACACGGGAGCAGAAATAAGTCTCATAAAAGAAGAAGAAATTAATGAAGAAAGGAAACAAGATATAAATAGGAAAGAAATTATTCGACTCAACACTATATCAGGGGAAATTTCATCAAAGGGAACTATAACAGGGCACATAACGTTAGATAAGATTTATCCATGCAAGTTTCATATCATTGAAACTGTCAACCATGGGAACATAACAGGATTACTAGGTAACGATTTCCTGTCTAAACATTGCAATATTGAGGGCCCCGCACAGCAGCTCGTGTTCCCACCCACAAGCAATGGCAGAGGAACAATCATAAAATTCGAAGAAAACCGCAACCAACACGGGAATGACGTACACTTCGTGGACGTAATAGCTGCTGGTGGAACAAGCCTTGAGCGTAGTCACACCAGGGAGGAAAACACTCGAGATGACCAAAGTAGCACTGCTATGGGGAGTGGAGAGAAACCTGAAACACTGGGTAAAGACAACGCTGGCCAGTCAGAAGAAATGCGACAGACAAAGGAATCGGGAAGCAGCACCACCGCCAGGCAAAGCTGTCCGAAAATATGTGGAAGCACAGGGGAAGTAATGCCTACAGCGGAAATACTGAGTGACTTGGAACGACTCTTCGAGATAGGTACGAAGCATGAAAACTACGAGAGTAGGATGCGTACCAGGAGGAGAAGTCTCAGTCCATCCCATACTCACACCAAGGTGGAGGACGAGGGAAATCAAGAAGAAAGTGGGTCAAATGAGGAAGTCGTAACCACCGATGCCAGAAATATCATAGTACCAGCAAGAACGGTGAAATGTGTGGAAATGACCACAGAAAGAGAAGGGGAATACCTAACCGAGGGGGAAGAGATAATACCGGGAGTATATGTTAGCAATGCACTCGTGCAAGCAAGAAACGGGAAAGTAAAATTGAGCGTGCTAAACGTTAACAATCACCAAGTAAAAATTAATAATGTGATAGTAAAACTGAGGCATTACGAAGAAACGACAGCACGGGGAAAAAACAGTGAAGACGCTGATCAGAAACTTGTTTACTGTACAAAGGCCGAGGAATCAGAGCAAGAAAAAAGGGAGACTCGAATTAGGAAATACATAAGTATGGAAAAGGACCTGAATACCGAAGAAAGGAGGGAAATAAATAAAATAATTAAGGAGTTTCAAGATGTATTCCATTTACCAGGAGAGAAACTAGGGCACACGACTACCGTACAGCACGAAGTACGGATACAACCCGGAAAACAGCCAATCAAGTGCAAGATGTACCGCCTGCCAGAAACACAGAGAGACATAATAACCGAGGAAATCCAAAGGTTACTCGATGAAGATATAGTAGAGCCAAGCTGGAGCGAATGGAACGCACCACTGCTAGTAGTCCCTAAAAAACCGGGACCTGATGGAAAGAAACGATGGCGAATAGTGGTCGACTATAGGAAATTGAACGAAGTAACCGAGGGGGATGCATACCCACTGCCCAGGATTGAAGACATCCTGGACCAGTTAGGGAATTCCCGATATTTTTCGGTACTCGACCTCGCCAGCGGCTATCATCAGATAGCGATGAAACCAGAAGACCGGGATAAAACTGCATTCAGCACGCCCTACGGGCATGACGCCTTTAAACGAATGCCTTTCGGGCTTAAAGGGGCTCCAGCAACGTTCCAGCGGCTCATGAACCACGTGTTGACTGGGTTACAAGGACTGCAGTGTTTTGTATACCTGGATGACATAGTCGTGTACGGTAGAAACTTAGCAGACCATCAAACAAAATTGCGGGCGATATTATGCGGTTGAGAACACATAACCTCAAATTGAACGTGGAAAAATGTAACTTCCTCAAGAAAGAGATTATATATCTTGGCCACAAATGTACGATGGAAGGAGTGGAGCCGGACCCGAGTTTAGTGGACAGCGTCAGAAATTTCCCGACGCCCAAAACCGTCCGCCAAGTGCAGTCGTTTCTAGGGCTAGCAAACTACTACAGGCGATTCATATCGGACTTCTATCGGCATGACGCCTTTAAACGAATGCCTTTCGGGCTTAAAGGGGCTCCAGCAACGTTCCAGCGGCTCATGAACCACGTGTTGACTGGGTTACAAGGACTGCAGTGTTTTGTATACCTGGATGACATAGTCGTGTACGGTAGAAACTTAGCAGACCATCAAACAAAATTGCGGGCGATATTATGCGGTTGAGAACACATAACCTCAAATTGAACGTGGAAAAATGTAACTTCCTCAAGAAAGAGATTATATATCTTGGCCACAAATGTACGATGGAAGGAGTGGAGCCGGACCCGAGTTTAGTGGACAGCGTCAGAAATTTCCCGACGCCCAAAACCGTCCGCCAAGTGCAGTCGTTTCTAGGGCTAGCAAACTACTACAGGCGATTCATATCGGACTTCTCAAAAATAGCAGCACCTATCAACAAACTCCTAAGGAAGGACGTGAAATTCATTTGGGATGAGAGTTGCGTAAAAGCGTTCGAACACCTCAAGGAGAAGTTGATAAGTCCACCGGTACTCAGGTACCCAAATTTCAAAGAGCCGTTCAAGCTATATACGGACGCCAGTGGGGAAGCGCTCGGAGCTGTACTGGCACAGGGACCACTCACCGAGGAAAAACCAATAGCCCATGCGAGTAGAACCCTAAATGCGGCCGAACGAAATTACTCCACTATAGAGCGAGAACTACTGGCAATAGTGTGGGCCGTAAGGAATTTCAGGTGTTACCTGTATGGACGACCATTCAAAGTCTTTACCGACCATAAACCACTAAAAGGGGCGATACGAATAAAAGACCCCACAAGCAGGATATTGCGATTATGGCACAAATTGTCCGATTACACGTTCGAAATAGAATACAAGGAGGGTCGCAAAAACAATAACGCAGACGCTTTGAGTAGAATCCCCTACGACGTGTTAGTGACCACACGAAGACAGGCGAGAGAACAAAGGGAACAATTGGGAGAAGAAAAAGGGGAGGACCCAGTAACGAATGACCAGAATGAGCTCGTATCACTAAACAGAGCACCGGAACCGGAAAAAGAAAAACCACATATCAGAACGCTAACGGATCCTCAGGATATAGAAACAATATTACGAGACTGTCACGATGCACCGCTAGGAGGCCATCAGGGGATATTTAAGACCTACCATCGTTTAAAACGAGAATTTAGTTGGAAGGGGATGTTGAAAGATATCAAAAAATACATAAGAAAATGCAAGAAATGCCAGCTAAACAAATTGAGCAGAGAACATAGGGAACCGATGATTATAACGGATACCGCCCAGCAACCGTTTGACAAGGTCTATATGGATTTAGTAGGGCCGTTACCTGAGACACCCCGCGGAAATAAATACATATTAAGTTTTAAAGACGACCTCACCCGATTCATGGATGTGGTACCATTACCAAACATGGAGGCGAAGACAGTAGCACAAGCGTTCGTGGAGGAAATTATAAGCCGGTATAGGATCCCAAAAAAACTTATTACCGATCAAGGGGCTAACTTCACTTCTGAGATGTTCAGAGAAGTATGTAAACTGTTCCGAATACGGAAACTGGAAACAACACCATATCACCCACAAGCCAACGGTGCATTAGAAAGATCCCACAGGCCACTGGTAGAATATCTACGAAATTTCGTGGACGACAACCAAACGGATTGGGATGAGCACTTGCGGGCAGCCATGTTCGTCAGAAATAACAGCCTGCATGCCACCACGAAGCTAACTCCCATGGATTGTCTCTACGGGTTCTCTGCAACATTGCCGAACAACTTAAAGACAGAGCCACAGCCGGTGTACGACCATGAAAACTATTATTTACACCTAAGAAACAAGCTCCAAAGAGCCTATCAAACAGCCCGGAAGAACCTCGAAGAGGGTAATGGTCGCACCATGGTCGAACCAAGCGAGGACTGATAAATTTAGGGGGAAAAATAATAAAAAGCATCTTCGGAACCATGGACAGTGAAGACTCGGAGCACATTCATCAAAAGTTAGCAGAGTTGGAAGAGAACACGAAAACCACTCTGGACTTGGCAAAACAACAAGTGACCGTTATGAAAACCACCCTAAAGGCTATGAGTAAAGCCAACGAAGAGATGACAGTAAGACAAAACAAGTTGACGCGAAAGGTCGAGCTTTTCAACACCAAGATAGGGGAAATAGACAAGCATTCCGACCAAATCCACGTAATACAAGTACGCCTAGACCTCAACGAAGTAATACTATTCATGATGGCGGAACTACAGCAGATGTATTTAGAAATAACGGACTTATTCATAGTTATGGAATCACTAAACCGACGGGAACTGAGCGCACTGTTACTACCAACCAGAGAAATTCTGGAAGTCTACGCCAAGGCCCTTGAAAGCCAACAGGGAAGAAAAACAACCATGGACCAGATCACGCTACAGAAGATCGCTAGCGTAGATTATGAACAAAGCCCGGGAGGCACCCTCATATAGATCCAACTACCATTACTGGAAGGTCAATTATATACCTTGAACAGGGTATACACGACACCGATAGATTCGGGGCACAACTCCTACTACTTGTATGACATTGGGACCACATATTTCTTAAACACCAGTAGGTCCCAACAGAACTTCGGATTAACGGAATTAGATTATCAAAGTCGATGCATTCAAGTGAATACGACCTACAGCGTTTGTCATCAGGGCGATCCGATTCTAGCTAAACCAACACGCACCGATTGTACATCAGCATTGTTCCGAGCTACTGACCAAATACCGACTGGTTGTCAGATACGCGTGTTGAACACCGCGGGACCCATACTAATCCCTATGCATCAAGATAACGCTTGGCTTTACTGGGTACAACAATCGACACCACTCATAAGCCAATGTGAAAGTCAAGAACAAATCTATCAACTAACTGGTTTGGGCATAGTAGAGTTGAAGAATAAATGTGTGTACCATTTAGCTGAATACACGCTACCATACCGAATTACGGAAATACAACCACTAAATATGCACCACCCCGGAGAAATTCTACCGCCGAGCGTAGACTTTTCCAAATACCAGATACCGATCAAAAAACGGAAAACGGAAGCGCGGATGGAAATCTTGCATCCAGTAGCGATAAATGACCATTTCAAAGGCATTAGTGAGACGCTAGACGACTTGGACAGTAAAATCACGGAAAGCCAACAAAACCGGCACCAAAAAATCCAGTTACACACAACAACTGGGGCAACGGTAGGACTTCTAATGGTCATCTCCATTAGTATCGTGATAAGAATCTACGGAAGATACAGGAATAAAAACAATAGCCGCCAGCCGCCACCACAACCCTCGCGACCCAGCCCCCGGCGAGTGCAAATTGTATCAATGCCGATAACGATCCCCAGAAGAGATCAAATCCTTGCGGAAAATGAAAAGGATGACTCATCCAACCCAGTAACCAACCCAGCGGAAAATCAGACACACCCTCGAGAACCCTAACCACGACGATAGGATACTCAAAAGAAAAACTAAGCCCTAAGACCAATAGCAATAGCAATAAAAGAAAAAAAAAAAATATATATAATAATAATAAGCAACCTAACCGAATATACCAGAAAAAAAAAAAAAATGAGAATGAAAAAAAAAAAAACTTAACTAACGCCTTAATCACTAATTACCAGGGTCCCACGATGTCCGGAAATAACCGACGAGCAGGACGGGTAGACGGAAAGGAGGCGACGACCATCGTAATCAACACCAATAACTATCATAACAGCGGAAGCAATTCCATACACATAAAGTGGTTTGGGGCATCAAAAGACATAACCATCAAAATAGGTAACATGGTTCTGTCCATCGAGGAAGATATCAAACGTCAATCTACAAGAAACAAAGGAATCCAGACAACTATGGTAGAAAATCATGAAAACCTAAAAGTCGTGGAAGACCTGACCCCCAAAGTTGAGGTAGATGAGCTGGGGCTGACTCCCTCCAGCTGGGATGACGTACTTCGGGAGGCCGATGAATTGTATCACCACTTGAAGTTAGACAAAACACCGGTCAAACAACATGGTCCAGACCAAGTTTTGAAAGCGGAAATTGCTAAAATAAGAAAAAAGTTAGCAAGAGAAACACTAGTCGGAGAACCACTAACGTTACCAGTACGGAAAAACTCAGATTTATGGGAAAAACCAACCTACCCATATCCAGCAGGAAGGCCGAGAAGGACATCAGACGACCCGGACCAGTATTTGTCGGAATCAGCCACCAAGAAACACGACATCCTAAACACTAAAAGAGATAAAAAGGTAGATTTAAGCAAATACTTAAAAAATTTTAAACATTAACAGTATAAACAATAAAAAATATAAAAAAACAAGGAAGTAGATTTAAGCAGACATTTAAAGTCATAAACATTTATAAACAAAACATTTGTAAAAAGCCAATATGGTTAAAAGTAGATTTAAATAAAAGAATCGAACAGAGAGTAATGGAAAAAAAAATTGTAAACATTTGCTAAAGCAATAAGAACATGATGTAAGAAAAATGTAATGGAAAACACGAATAAAATTGTAACAGAAATATGTGAGGAAAATGAATGAAATGGGGTAGGTAAAGGTCGCATGACCACAAGAAAGTTAAGAGAAATGTAATAGATAATGTTAACACGTAAAACGGATAGGTTCAATTAGATTAGTTTAGGGAGTTAGGGAAATAAAACGACATAGGAATTAGTTAGGGGATGAAGAAGAGATTTAGCTAACACTATTGAAAAACTAAGACAGAAAAAAGTAATACCGAACGCCACACCTGCAACCACCCGCAAAGTCCTGCACTAGAGATACCACCAAGCAGTAGAAAATCACGTAACTCCACCCGCATTGTCGACAACATAAACACAGAGGAAATAGTGAAATCACCTGGAAAAGAAACAAAACACATCTAACAAGGAAGTCTCCATCAACGAACTACTAACCTTCAACAACACCATGCACCAAGCACGACACCCACCACAACACTTTTGTCCATGGGGGAGTTCTCCAGAGAGGGGAGGAATGTGATGAATTGTTCGGGCCAGGACGAGGAATCCTAAAAAGAAAGGAGATTAGAAACATAAATACGTCAAAATACTCACCTAAAAACACCACACACGCCATGACACATGTCAGTCACCATGCCATGTCACAAGTCGCGATCATCTAGTACAAATCTAGTACAAGTCGCGATCGTCTAGTACAAATCTGTACTAAAATAGGCGTCTCCACTAGACACCGCTAGATGGCGAAATGATCGAACAACGTGACGATCAACGTGACGCGAAGTGACCCATTTGGAGAAGAATGTGCAGTGCGCGCGAATTACGAAATTGCGACACAAAGTTTGTGCGCAAAATGCACTTGGCGCGGATTTTGAAATTGGGTCAAAGAAACCATGGAAAGAATGACGGAGTAGGGACTGCGGCGTCAGTAAAAATCAAGAATAAAAGAATTGGAAAAATTAGGGAGCAGTCAGTCTTACTCAGAGAGGCAACCAGTCACCTTAGACAGACGTTCACCAGCAGACGACGGGAAGAGCCAGATCGCCAGGAAGACCAGCCCAGCAACCCAAGTACCATCACCAGGAAGACGATCAGACCGTTCAACCGGGCAGCATACCAGTATCACCAAACAAGAAGTGAGTATGAACCCCTCGTCGCTAACAAAGAACTAGCGGATGAGAGCTCTTAGCCTCTCCGCTTAAGCCTCGACCACGGTTCTTTGAACCTATCGAGCGTAAATACTTTGTAATCACTGGGCAACTCCCCCCAGTGAGTGACAAGAAACAACGGCTACAAGAGGAGCTCCGCAACCCCAAGGTTGGACCCCGGCCTTTAACAATAGAAGAATACCGGGAAAGGATAAAGGGGCGGACGCTGCAGAAAACCACTCCGGTGGTACCGAAATTACCACCGAGGAAGCGAACGGGAAAGGAGGCGCAATTCCGGGCAGATCTCGAAGAGACGCGCCGTCGACTCCTCCTGGCTGTGGGTCGGGAGCAACGAGTAAGGGTGGAGCAAGAACTCCAACGGCTCTACAACGAGCGGCGACGATATCGGCAAGCGAAGAAGCTGGCCAGGTGTAATTCAGCGACCAAACCTTAACGATCCAGCTTGGTTTAAGTGAAAATTGTACTTGTTTGTTAGTAAGGAAAGTAAATGTATAGAGAATAAATATTAGAATTGTCTAACAACCGACTTTTTACTGGTGTTCAGGAGTGTGCTCTTAAGAGTGTTATTATGGGATTCTCTCCTCCTACGACACTTAGAGTCGAGGAAGAATCTTCACACTCGAACCCATAATGATAACACCACATGAGTCTGACTGAGTAAAGAGTGTAAGCGTCATGAAACTTGTCACTGCCTTGTATATGAAATCCTTTTGATCGTTCACAGTTGTTTGAAGAACTGCTTATGATGATGTTGCCTAAAGAGTTATCCATGGAATCCTTGAATAAGAAGAAAATGCTCGGAATCAAACTTATTAACATTTTCGCCGAAGGCATTATTAATGAATTCCTGTGGGGAATCAACATAAAAAAATAGAAACCTGTGCAATCGAGTAAGGAGGGGCAGGTCTGTATGCGACCAACTCGAAACGACCGATTGATCAAAGTATAGGTGACACATTCCTGGGAGATTAGGCAAGCACAGCTGAACGCTTACTAGTGACTCTTACTTTGGTAACTTGCTAAGGACACTTTCTTTGCTCGTAGCAAGCATCTAGAAAACAGATTCTGAGATGATTTGCTATATGCCAAGAAACACTCAACTCAATCCCATATGCCGAGAAACACTCAACTCACATTTTCAGTAAAAGCAGCTCCATCTCCACCAAATCATTAGCCCTACACCCTAAGTCCTTTACCAAACGACACCGGACCAAACGTGTCTTAACGCTCTTAGCGTTAGGAAGCGGGGAGTGCTTTTAAGAGAAGTTCACCCGCACCATATCCTTTCTTATCTTCCAAGGAAACTATATTTACTTTTGTTTTTTTTTTAGAAAACACAGTCACAGTTATTATTTGTTGTGTATTAATATTACCAATCTCACCCCTTTTTTTTTTAATTAAAAATCACATAATAATTATCCTTAAATTTCCACTTACATACTTTCAATTAAAAATTTAAACTTATTTTCCTCTGTACGATTTTTAATATTTTTACTGTCATAAATTTCACACATTGAATTTTATTGATTAGTAACCATTTAAACTAAATTTTACTGTTAGAGTTCCTAATTTTTATTGATGAGACATTTAAACTTAATGTTTCTATTTGGGTTTCTGGATATTTTTATGGTTTGAAATTTACACTTTGAATTTTACTTGAATTTTACTAGTTGAAATTTTAAACTTTATTTCCTTTGTAAATTTTCTTAACCTTTTTTTTTTGGGTCTACAATTTTCACATTTTAACTAAATTTTCTTCCTAAATTTCGATTTTTATAAACTTTTTATGGTTTCTAACGTGCGAGCCCAACCGACTGCCCACCTTCCACTGCAAACTCCCAACTGACCACTACCGCCGCCGCGATGGTTTCTCCCTCTTTTATCAGCGGCGATTGCGTTTTTTATTTCTTTTTTTTTCAGATTTGACGTGCGCGTGTAATTTTTTTTTGTTGGCGTGCAGGGAGGAGTGAGAGGGGCATGGGGAGCCACGTGTACGTATGTGTGACTGCCTTGAGGCTCAGTCACAACAAACGGAACCAATCACACACCAGGCAGTACAAAGGACTACTAACGGAATGTGAAATATGCCAAAGAGAGAAAGACACATCCAAGCAACAGAACAAAGCAAAGGATATGAAAACTAACGGAAAACATACACACATAAAAAGGACAAGCAAACCACTAAGATCGACGCAGACGATCGTGACACATCCTCGACAAATTCCACAACAACAATTATATGTTCTTGCATTCTTCTTATGCGTCCACGAAATATGAAATCTTTGTAACCAAACTCCTTCTAGACCGTTTGATCAATCGATCTGAAATTTTACATACTAATAGTATTTTCGACGGTGAGTGCTAACATCTATTTTTTTGTTACTCAATTCGCGAAAAAAAATCACTAGGGGTAGGCTTCTTAGTTAACAAATTTTCGGATGAACGAACCAAAATTAGTACGAAGGTTTGTATCATGGAAACCTAAATTTTGATTTTATGTATTAAGAACGATCACTGCGTTTTTTTCCATGAATTTCAAAATTACAACAAACAAAATAAAATTTTGACAAAAATTCGCTGTCTTTGTAACAATAAACGTTTTCTTGTATAAATGAAGCTATGGTATTGATCCTAGGTAATTAGTTTTCGCGTGCTCGAACCAGAATTAGCTTTTACATAAAGAACTTAGCACAGGCACCTGATTGTTTCGGAAACTTTGAAAAGAAAATTTATTTTGGTTTGCTTAAACCGTAGCAAGTGGATTTTTACAGGTCCTTGAAAAATAGTATTTTAATTTATGAATTTTGAATCATGGGACAAGAAAGAGTCCGGGAATCAGAAAATGGACAATATTCTTCAGGTTTTGAGGGTACTTTACCGGTAAAATTTTGAATTTTCAACGGTTTTTTGCCCGTAGCGGCTAAACGCAGCGTCCTAGGGTTTTTGTATGTATGACCGACCCCCATTATTTTGTCATTTTCTAGCTTTTTTTCATACATGATTTTTTTCTAAATTCAGTTTTTAAAGATATACATACGAAAGATCGGAAAACTGATAAGACTCAGATTTTGAATTTTTAACAGTTTTTTGCCCGTAGCGGCTAAATTATGCACTTAAAGGGTTTCATGGTGAAAGTGATAAAATTCAAATTTTGAATTTTCAACAGTTTTTTGCCCGTAGCGGCCAAACGAAGTGTCCCACGGTGTTTATATGAATGACCGACCCCCATTATTTTGACATTTCCTGAATTTTTGCCAAACATTAATTTCCTCTACTGTGAGTTTTTATAAATGTGTCCATATCCAAAATTACGAATCTAGCTAATAATTTTGTAAATCATTGAAATCTGATAGTAAAGATGAATGAATTATTGAAGAAATCTGACAGTAAAGATGATTGAATGGATTACTGAAAATTGTTTCATATCTTCAATATATACACTCGTAATCATAATAAATATACAAATAGATTCATAAATAATATAAAACACAAAATACTAGAAATCCCATTATAACAGAAAGTCATGATAAATAAGATAAAAAGAAACCAAGTGCGTGTCGGACACACATAAGCTAAGGGTTCCGTAGAATGCCGCATAAAGTATTGAGTTAAAGAAATCTTTGTTGGTAGCTTAAAACATCGAATATCTATTAATTAACGGTAAGACTCTTATTGTTCAAACCAAAAATCGTTTACTGTTTTTATATAGTTCTACTACCTTTAATTTTTTCAGATTTTTCTGGCCCGTCGTTCAAAAGTTAGAGAGGGGGGGACACACTTTTGACGTTTTTAGAAGCGTACATTTTGCAAACGATTAGTTTAAGGAAAAAAAAAAAAGTTTCTCACAACATCATTGTCATTTTTAAAGACCTATCCAAAAATAACTCACATGGGTATATGCAATGAAAAAAAAAATCTTGACGTTTGACGTTTGCAAAATGGGACGCTTTACGCTTGAACAAAGTTGGGAACTATTGAAAACTTACTTCAACACTGGTGAGTTTTCTACGGAAACCATAAGAAATTTACGGAAAAAATTTGCCTTCCAATCAGTTGATGAATCAGTGAAGCGAGTTTGTGAAACCGGTTCGTTATTGGACAAAATACCCGTTCCCGTTTTCGTCCAGTGCGCACACCCGAAAACATTGCTGCGGTTTCGCACAGTGCGCATGAACATCCATCAACACCAATTCGTCATCGTTCTCAGGAACTGAACATTTCTCGCACTTGTCTGATGAGAATTTTGGCTACAAACAAGAGTGCAAGAAATGAAGCCTCATGACCATCTGATGCGTTTTATGTTCGCCTGTCGCATCGTTTGGTCGAAGATGAACATTTTTACCGTAAAATTATCTTTTCCGATGAAGCTCATTTCCGTCGTGGAGGCTATTTCAATAAGCGAAATTTCCGCCCTCAGAGCCGCCCTCAGTGTCAATGGCGAGCGTTACAGAGTCATGTTGAATGGATTTTAGTTTCGACAAATTGAATTTGGTTCCAACAGGTTGGGGCTGCGACACAGCCAACGATACAACGATCACACCGATCTTTTGCACACCGCTTTTGAACATCGAATAATAAAGCGAAATTCTGAATTCTGATTCTATTAAGGATATATGTTACGCTTATCATCCAGAGACGATTGAGTCCTTGAAACACGAAATTGAAGTTGCCATTCATGAGATTGAAGACCAAACAATCGAAATGTACTGAAAAATTGGATTGATCCGATGGGGTACTGTAAGGCCAGCCTTGGCAGTCATTTGAATGATGTTGTGTTTCACTCGTAAATGGAAATGTTCAATCTTTCTAACAAAGTTATAGTTTTGGACTTAATAAAAAACAGTTTTATTTTTACATCCGATTCAAGTTCCAAATCGTATACGGCCCACCCTTTATCTCTTGAGTTTCTTGCACTGAAGGTAATGAAGAGATAGAATAACAAACAAGATATGGCCAATAAACCATTGTTTAGGACTAGAATTGTAATACACATATTTTTACATTAAAACCAAGTCAACACACATGGTATCGACTTGAACCGATTGCTACCAATTATTACATTACCACAGATGACTATGAAGCAGAGTGTCTATATATCGACCGCTCAGCTCAATTTTGTGTGCGACTTCGCGAACGCCACCTAGTATGATCCTTTCATAAGTTCGTGAGCTGGTGCCGCCCAAATGGATTAAACGACTCATTTGCATATGGATCGTTTGGATATGTGTCGACTGGAGTCCTTGATCCATGCCTAGGTGGCTAACTGACATAGGTAAAATGGATACCATCAGTACCATATCATATGACCAAGTTCCAGCGCTTCTGGTGCCAGAAATTGATACTTACACTTTTAGCTCTACACGACTTCCGGTGATTCCAGGAGCAGGATCGATGCTAGCTGCTGCTATTTCGGGGCACGGGGCTGAAGGTTCTGTCATATTATCGAAATTCATGTTTTTCTTTCAAAAAAACTAGCAAAAGCAGGTAATAACAATGTAAATCTGTATTTGAGTGAAAAAATTAATAAAAATCATGTCAATCCTTGACATCACCACATAGTTTGATATATTTTGCTTATGTCAGAAAATACGTATATTTATTGATTACTAGCGGTACCCAGCGCTCGTTGCTACGCCCAAGAAAAAAACATGTATTTTATGTGAAATATGAAATACATACTTCGTAGTGCATTAAACAAAAAAATTGAATGTTAAATCAAAAATGAAATAACATAATTTTTTATCAATTACAAAAATAATAGAGTTTTATTGTAATGCTCCATGGTAAACAACATGTCTTGCTTTTGCGTTGGCAGTGTAAGCATACAGAGCAGATGCCTTTCCAACATGCGAACATGCAACATATAGTTGTCCATGTGAGAACACAGGGTTCTCCAAATTCTCTCCGCGAATTCCCAATGACTGGCCTTGCGCCTTATTAATGGTAACTTCAAACGCAAGGCGCACTGGAAATTGCAATCGCTTGAATTCAAAGGGCAGATCAGACGGTATCATAGGTATTCGTGGTATGAATACGTCTTCATCTTTGTACTTTCCAGTTAGAATAGTTGCTTCAATCACGTTTGCCATTAACTTTTTGACTGCGAGTCTCGTTCCATTACATAAACGCCGTTGATTGATGTTACGCAACATTATGATGGTAACATCAATTTTCGATTGGAGGCTATGTTGTGGTAATCCAGGAATTTCCAAAGAATTCAAAAATTCGGTTGGATAGTGAACCATATCTTCTTCGTTGGTAACCGTATCCAATAGCTTGTACGAAACCAATTAGCCAGGAATCTTTTATTGTATTGCTATGTTTAACTGACATCTTTGTTTTTCGCCGCTAAAATTGCTCTTTCACTCAACCAAGCTTAGCATTTGTACTGTTGTGCTATGTTTGGAAAAATACATTCAATCAAGTCTTCTTTGGATTGAGCAAAACGGCAAAAATCATTTGGCAACGATATCAATCCACTTTCATCGACTGGCATATCACCGTTTCCAATTTTTAACAATGGTTTGGAAAATGTATAGCAGATGGATCATTTTGCAACTGAACACGAACATTGGTGGTTAGCTTCATTGTTTCCACGTGTCTCCATAAATGTGATGATTTCAAGCAAGCATTGATTTCATCAGCAGGGGTTGATCTAGGTATAACTGGCAATGCTTGTCGAAAATCACCTGCCAATAGAAGCAATGCACCACCAAACAACTGTGAAATTCCTCAAAGATTTCTCAAAGTTCTATCCAAAACTTCAACTGATTTCTTATGTGCCATAGTGCACTCATCCCAAATAATTATGCCGCATTTCTGTAATAATTTTGCTGTGCCAGATTTTTTCGATATGTTGCATGTTGTAGTTTCATTCACTTGAAAATTCAATGGCAATTTCAATGCTGAATGTGCAGTTCGACCACCATCCAACAAAGTAGCTGCTATACCAGAAGAAGCCAATGCCAATGCGATTTTACTCTGGGAACGCATCGTTGCTCACAACAATGAAATCAAGAACGTTTTTCCAGTTCCACCTGTAGCACCCATAACATAAAATCCACCGATACCACTGTTAACAGCTTGCATGATTTTATCGTAAGCAAGTTTCTGTTCGGCATTCAATTTCGTCAGATTTGCTTGAACAAATAGATTCAATGCGTTTCGGTCGTACGTGAATGTGAACCTGCAATCACGTTGCAGTTGTTGTTGAAATACATCATGCATTGATCGATTTGGAGATGGCATTCCTAATTGTGCCAATGTTTTGTTAGATATCGCCAAACATAAATCCTCAATCAAAGCTTCGTTATAAACTCCGATGTAAATTCCAAGACTGGATTACCTCTTGCTTGACGTACTCTAAACAAAATATCTTCAGATAAAATCTTGATATTTTATCCACAATTGAGGTGAATTCGATGGAAAAAATGTGGCAAAATGATTGCAAATAAAACTCGTATTTGATACGGTTGAGCAGCAGGATCAGCAAGAGTTTGGTCCAAATAAATTTTCCAATAAATTCAATCTTTGACATACTTCACGATACGTTGCACACTATAAACCATCAACTGTTATCAATGATTGAAGTGATGTTGGACCGCGAACATTTACTAGCCACAATCGCAAATAATAACACTCAGCATTATTTAGATGTACTTTATAAATGCGTCACAAAGCTCCAGATGAAAATAAGTTTGGATGACCATCTACACGATTTCCTTGCTTACGTCGCTGAAATTCTTTTTTCGATGCATTCCATGTAAAATATTGTGGCACTTCTGCATACAATAACGTTCTAGCAAATGCATCCGATGCACACAGCTTGAAAAATGCCGTCAAAGTTGTATGATGTGGTCATTTATGCTGCATTTTCAACAGTGAAGTAAACAAGTTGCCCATTCTCGAGATGAACGGCTAAGTGAACGACTGTTGAATATCTCTCATGAATAGGAAATTAAAAAATGCGCCAAAATGCTTTGTTCGAGCTAATGTAGCGCCCTATTTGGTATTGGTGTATTTCATCGTTTCGATTGGGATCAGATGCGCCGAAGACAGCCATATCGCTTCTTTTATTCACGTACTTGCATATGTTTTTTATCGATCTCACGCTTTTGCAGTATTCGACATTGATGTGCGCCTTAAATATCTTGGAAAGTAATGGTGAATATGGGACAATCCAATGATTATCGACTTCAATATCGGTATTTCTTACTATTTTAGTAACCGACCTTCCGTTGTCTTCAGTTAACGGCGTCTTTACAACGGGTATCTATCATTCCCAGTTACTGTATCAGAAACTAATGCTCGCGGGTATCGCTTACTGCATTTACCATCAATCATGCAAGGTGAATTAATATTTAATTCACCACACGGACCATGAATCATGTTTGTCACCACGACATCATACAATCCAGGATCAACAGTGCTATCCAAGATCCTGAACATTACCATCACTGTTGATTGCATCACGTAAGTGAACATATTCTTCCGATCGCAATTTTTTCTGGTTAAAACGAATGAAATGCAAACGCTCAATTTCAATTTTGGCATACATATCAACAACGTACTGATTGAAAAGTGGACGACAATACAAATTGTGGTTAACTTCATTTTGACGAATCATGAGCCGGTATGAATTAAAAATTCATTGCGCTAGCCTTTTTATGCGTTTTCACTCCTAAAGTATATTGGACTAAAATTTCAAATAGAGTTATCACAACAAAATGAGAATCAAAACACTAACCGGTGGAAGCATTGATAATTTTAATGTTGTTATGATATCCATCTTTACCACGTGCAAACAATAATGGATATTGTAATCCATCATAACAACGGTGAGTTTGAGATACTCGCTGAAGTCCCAAATCACGTCAATGCAACACAATATAACGTGAATTGAATTCATCTCCAACAATTACAATTGAAACTTCTTCCATAGTAGGCGCATTGAATCTTCTGGCATGCTGTCCTGATGGCGTTTTATCAGCATGAATGACAATTGAATATCGATCGGACGGCATTCGATCAAGAGCAGTTTCAAATAAACGAACTAATTCGTTTTCATCGTGCAACATATTCTGCAAACGCTCAACGATATCTATCTTCAAATTTGATGATACATTGCAACGTCAATTTGTTTCAACATTTGGTTTACCCACAAAGAATATTTGCAAAAATTGATAACTTTGGTCAGGAAAGGGTAACAAAGAACTAAGTCGATGGTATACTTGGCCTTGAATCTGTTGAAAATCAAAACTTTCAAATTCGAACGTTGCGTTATCATCAGAATAATCGTTGTTTGTATCGTGTTTCAAAATTACCTTAAACGTGGGCATAAAATTATCCCGAATAATATTTGTAGCACCGAACGAAGCCATTTGAAAGCAGGAGTTGTACGCCTGTATATTCATCAAAAAAGGATTCGACCTCGGTGCACCATCCAATATTAAAGAACGCAATGGCTCTGGCGCTGGCATCAAATCAGCTAACTTGACTTGACTATTTGCACAACACAATCCAGAGGTTTCTCCTTTAAATTTGAATGCCTTAAAATAATTACAAACTTTATTCATACCACCAATCACAACCATGTTGTGAACAGAATCGTCAATGGTAGAATCATAAGCAAACGCAGCACGCTCAAGTACAACACGACGAAGTGAATTTTGCGTAGCCCAAATACGTGCACGACGACGATTCATATTCGCAGCAACAACAGAATTTATATTCACACGTTGGTCATCACTTCGAGAAGCTCTTAATGCCGCATATGTTCTACCTTTTCGAGAATTACGCCCCAAATTAGAATGTGGACGTGTCATATAACACTAAATTTACGATTCCAACGGCGCTAAATCCAATCGATTTAATGAAATGTGATAGTCACACAATTCGTGCACAAATCCAAAAATCCAAACTGCAAAACAATCCGAAAAAATTTCAAATGAAAATCGTTTAATCGAACAAAAAAAATTTTGTTAAGACACAAAAACGGTTTTTTTTAAAATGAATGAATATGAAAATTCAGTTAAGGAAGATACTGCAAATATTATCCAAAAAAGCCACGCTTACACGGCGCTCAATCCAATCGAGTCAACGAAATGTGTTTGCGTGTATATGTGTGTAGCGCTAAACACAAAATTCGTACATAAAACCAGGAATCCAAACTGCAAAACAATCTGGAAAAATTTCAAATTAAAATATTACATTATAATACAAAAAAGTTCGTTAAGACACAGAAATCTTTTTTTCTTAAACCGACCTGAATTTTGTGGCCCATAATTAGGATATGGAATGCAAACACCATTCCTCGGAAAATACATACCGACATTCGGAATGAAAATTTGTGTAAAATAATGGAATGCACCACAAATCCAACGAAATTTCAGGAAAATATTCAATCAAATTACCAATCTGAAATTTTTCAAATGAAAATTATGTATTTACACAAAAAAACTTTTTATTATTTCACTTAAATTGGTTTTTTTTTCAAAGCATATGAATGAAATGTGCAATGGCAATTTGGCAGAACTGTCAATCGATCTGTCATTCGTTTCGCTTGAACGAAACAACTGAAATTTCAACAATATATAAATGCACTGTCAAATTTAATTTTTTTTCTTTTGAAAAAACACATTTAAATTTTCATAGTAGTAAACAAATATTAGGACAAAAAAAATATAATTTTTCAGTATTAAATATTATATATTAACAAAAATTCAATAAGAGTTATTGAAATAAAACATTGAACACTCGATATCTCAAGAATGAAAGTGGGCACAAAAACCACAAAAGGTTTGAAACGTTCATGTGGTCTCCCTCTTTCATACGCGCATTCGGATAACAAAATAGGTGATGTCTGTACCATAGTTTTTTATATGGCGGTGTCTGTATCTGCATTGGTATTCACACGCATACCCACATATACATGTGTACTCACTCAAATGCCCATAATTCACACACCAATACAGATACAGGCATCGCACACACATCACAACCTTCGTACAGACGTCACCTTTCATGGAAAAAAAATTTCATTGGAATCAGTTAATGCGTTTAGTCAAACACCGGCAACAAACACAAATATGGATTGATTTTTATATATATAGATTTAATTACTAATAAATCACAATGTTTTTTTAAAAACTAGAGTGCCAGGGTTTCCAACTCTGGGATACTGAGTTTTCGCCATCGTCACCCTATCCCCCTGGCTTTTACAAAGAGGTGCACGAGATCACCAGTGCCTTGCAGCACGCAAGAAGGTGTTTCACGCTCACCTATAGAAGTAGCTCTGAATCGAGAAACGCACTGCCCAACCATTCCTGAGGATAATTCATCACGGCTGTGCATTCGCAGAGGAGTTATTCAGGTGTTTATTCCTCTTCTCCACAGCATCTGCACAGGTCATCCTGTCGCTGTGTCTTATTGGTATAGCAGCCTAGACCACAGTGCTCTGTTAAAGTTCCAACGACGTCTCGTGCTGTACGTTTATCCAGATTGATGATCGCTTTCGCCCAGCCGGTGAAGAGTTTTCCCAGTAGCTCTTTCGATCACCTGTATCCTCAGGATTTCTCCCGAGCCTCCCATATTACCATGTCGACGGTTTGTAAGATGATATGACATCCTTCCTAGTATGGAATCTCCACCTCTATTTTCAGTTTTTCACCCGACTCTGCGCCCTTTTTGGCGAGTTTGTCCACTCTATCACTCCCTTTGTAATCGGAGAGACCGGGTATGCTGACTTTATTCTATGACTTTATTATTTCTAGCTAGTACATTAAGAGCTCCCTTTGCTCCCCTAACTAGCTTCGACCTGGTGCTTGGGTTGGCAGCGCCTTTATGGAGGATTGGCTGTTGGTGTTACTGGTTACATCTCTTCCTCCGACATCACGTCGAACCATTTTCGAAACAAGCGCCCAGGTCATTCTTGGAACCGTCTTTAAACCAGATGTTTCCTCGCACCAGGCCTCGATTGCTTAACCAGTCCTCCCGGTTTGTTATGAGGGTTTTGTATCGCTACACGAACACAAGTGTGCGGTTCATTCTATATTGTAGCACGTGAAAACGTGCTCCCCTCAGCATATCTCATTTGATGGACCCATGCCCAATTCCACTTCCCACCTATTCGTTGCTGCATATCAATCTACATATATGCTGATTTGGCTGCCGCTAGCATGACGTCTTGGTCAAGACAGTTGACCTCCGGTAACATCCTGATTGATGCCGTGATTGTGCTGTTTTTCAGCCCGAGGATTACCGTCAAGGTAACTGCCTGTATGTGTTCCAAATTGTGCCTTGAGCTGGCCTTCTCGGTTGCTTACCACCATATAAGTAAAGCACAAGTCACCGTAGGTTTCAGTATTTCTTCATTTATCCATAAAGCATAATAATAATAATAATAATAATAATAATAATAATAATAATAATAATAATAATAATAATAATAATAATAATAATAATAATAATAATAATAATAATAATAATAATAATAATAATAATAATAATAATAATAATAATAATAATAATAATAATAATAATAATAATAATAATAATAATAATAATAATAATAATAATAATAATAATAATAATAATAATAATAATAATAATAATAATAATAATAATAATAATAATAATAATAATAATAATAATAATAATAATAATAATAATAATAATAATAATAATAATAATAATAATAATAATAATAATAATAATAATAATAATAATAATAATAATAATAATAATAATAATAATAATAATAATAATAATAATAATAATAATAATAATAATAATAATAATAATAATAATAATAATAATAATAATAATAATAATAATAATAATAATAATAATAATAATAATAATAATAATAATAATAATAATAATAATAATAATAATAATAATAATAATAATAATAATAATAATAATAATAATAATAATAATAATAATAATAATAATAATAATAATAATAATAATAATAATAATAATAATAATAATAATAATAATAATAATAATAATAATAATAATAATAATAATAATAATAATAATAATAATAATAATAATAATAATAATAATAATAATAATAATAATAATAATAATAATAATAATAATAATAATAATAATAATAATAATAATAATAATAATAATAATAATAATAATAATAATAATAATAATAATAATAATAATAATAATAATAATAATAATAATAATAATAATAATAATAATAATAATAATAATAATAATAATAATAATAATAATAATAATAATAATAATAATAATAATAATAATAATAATAATAATAATAATAATAATAATAATAATAATAATAATAATAATAATAATAATAATAATAATAATAATAATAATAATAATAATAATAATAATAATAATAATAATAATAATAATAATAATAATAATAATAATAATAATAATAATAATAATAATAATAATAATAATAATAATAATAATAATAATAATAATAATAATAATAATAATAATAATAATAATAATAATAATAATAATAATAATAATAATAATAATAATAATAATAATAATAATAATAATAATAATAATAATAATAATAATAATAATAATAATAATAATAATAATAATAATAATAATAATAATAATAATAATAATAATAATAATAATAATAATAATAATAATAATAATAATAATAATAATAATAATAATAATAATAATAATAATAATAATAATAATAATAATAATAATAATAATAATAATAATAATAATAATAATAATAATAATAATAATAATAATAATAATAATAATAATAATAATAATAATAATAATAATAATAATAATAATAATAATAATAATAATAATAATAATAATAATAATAATAATAATAATAATAATAATAATAATAATAATAATAATAATAATAATAATAATAATAATAATAATAATAATAATAATAATAATAATAATAATAATAATAATAATAATAATAATAATAATAATAATAATAATAATAATAATAATAATAATAATAATAATAATAATAATAATAATAATAATAATAATAATAATAATAATAATAATAATAATAATAATAATAATAATAATAATAATAATAATAATAATAATAATAATAATAATAATAATAATAATAATAATAATAATAATAATAATAATAATAATAATAATAATAATAATAATAATAATAATAATAATAATAATAATAATAATAATAATAATAATAATAATAATAATAATAATAATAATAATAATAATAATAATAATAATAATAATAATAATAATAATAATAATAATAATAATAATAATAATAATAATAATAATAATAATAATAATAATAATAATAATAATAATAATAATAATAATAATAATAATAATAATAATAATAATAATAATAATAATAATAATAATAATAATAATAATAATAATAATAATAATAATAATAATAATAATAATAATAATAATAATAATAATAATAATAATAATAATAATAATAATAATAATAATAATAATAATAATAATAATAATAATAATAATAATAATAATAATAATAATAATAATAATAATAATAATAATAATAATAATAATAATAATAATAATAATAATAATAATAATAATAATAATAATAATAATAATAATAATAATAATAATAATAATAATAATAATAATAATAATAATAATAATAATAATAATAATAATAATAATAATAATAATAATAATAATAATAATAATAATAATAATAATAATAATAATAATAATAATAATAATAATAATAATAATAATAATAATAATAATAATAATAATAATAATAATAATAATAATAATAATAATAATAATAATAATAATAATAATAATAATAATAATAATAATAATAATAATAATAATAATAATAATAATAATAATAATAATAATAATAATAATAATAATAATAATAATAATAATAATAATAATAATAATAATAATAATAATAATAATAATAATAATAATAATAATAATAATAATAATAATAATAATAATAATAATAATAATAATAATAATAATAATAATAATAATAATAATAATAATAATAATAATAATAATAATAATAATAATAATAATAATAATAATAATAATAATAATAATAATAATAATAATAATAATAATAATAATAATAATAATAATAATAATAATAATAATAATAATAATAATAATAATAATAATAATAATAATAATAATAATAATAATAATAATAATAATAATAATAATAATAATAATAATAATAATAATAATAATAATAATAATAATAATAATAATAATAATAATAATAATAATAATAATAATAATAATAATAATAATAATAATAATAATAATAATAATAATAATAATAATAATAATAATAATAATAATAATAATAATAATAATAATAATAATAATAATAATAATAATAATAATAATAATAATAATAATAATAATAATAATAATAATAATAATAATAATAATAATAATAATAATAATAATAATAATAATAATAATAATAATAATAATAATAATAATAATAATAATAATAATAATAATAATAATAATAATAATAATAATAATAATAATAATAATAATAATAATAATAATAATAATAATAATAATAATAATAATAATAATAATAATAATAATAATAATAATAATAATAATAATAATAATAATAATAATAATAATAATAATAATAATAATAATAATAATAATAATAATAATAATAATAATAATAATAATAATAATAATAATAATAATAATAATAATAATAATAATAATAATAATAATAATAATAATAATAATAATAATAATAATAATAATAATAATAATAATAATAATAATAATAATTATAATAATAATAATAATAATAATAATCTATATATAAATAGGCGACACGTATTTTTGTTATCCCTTTTACAGGAAACCAGGTGGAACTACCAGCATAAAAATTATACCATTCGAAAGATTAGTTTTTCCTCTATGTGCATCACCTAATTTTTTTTCTTAAATTTAATTATAAATTAGTTTAATTTTAAATTGAAATTAAAAAATTCAATGGGATAGTATGTGTGAATTGAGCACACGTATAGCGTAGATGATGCTTTTGGGAAGAATGTGTGCGTGTGAATGTTTTACTTTTTGCCTGGAAATATGCAACCATATGTGAATTTTTGGTTTGTGTCCCCGATACATAACAAGTACTAAATTAGTCGAAAATCAAACCAACTGGATCAATCTTCTACTGGGGACACAAACCAAATGAATTAACATATAATTGCATTCCTCTACGAAAAAATTAAAATATAGAACATACTAATTTAACATTATCATTTGCATAGATCATACGTTCGACTGAATAAACAACCATTTATGCCAAATACGTGCATTGTTTTCACTCAAACCTAATATCTAGGCCAATGATAATGTGAGGGGCAAATGCAGCCATACCACAGACAATATTCACATGTTCATTCTTTTGTTTTTTGCCTGGAAGAAGGCAACCGTTGGCTATTAAAATTGCATTCTTCCAGACAAAAGCCAAAACAATGAACATATGGCCACAGACAATAATATGGATGCATTACCACAGACAAATTCAAAGCCATCGTTTACTTATACCATTGTTTTTTGCTAATTTGATAAAAATATATGCAAATTTTATTTCAAAAAATATGGAAAATCACAATTTTACAGTTATTTCTAGAAAACGCGAAGTTATCTTTCACGAATATTTATGGAAAGCGAACGAAAGTCTGAATTTTATCATGTTTCCCAACTTTTCTATGGATCCACATTCAAAAACATAATTTAGAGATATATGATATATGGTGAAAAGTTGGGAAATGAAAAAATAAAAGGGGTTGGTCATACCCCCTAGAATGCTTGATTTAGCCGCTACGAGCAAAAAACTGTTTAAAATTGAAAATCTTAAATTATATCATATATCCAAACTTTTGTCTGCACACCTTTAAAACTGCAATTTAGAGAAAAAAGAAAAGGTAGGATATGAAAGTTGGTACGTTTGTACGGAAATTCCAGATACATTTTATTTACAATATATATGTATTTCTCGCAACTTCACAATTTAATTAAAAACCATATGATCCACGGCCATGTGGTTTATTGAATTGTATCCCCGTCTGTATGAGAGATGGTAAATTTAGCAAAAGCGTTTCTAAGGACTTTTACAATACAACTCAGGGCAATGTTAGATGCGCCGTGTTAATGGTATAACAGTTGACTTTCGTGGCCACTCTGTTGACAGCCGTTATGCTGTTCCTTAAAATCCATATCTTTTAGCGAAATTTGATTGCTACTTTTGAAGTTCTTGGCACAGTTAAGAGCCTAAAATATATGCACAAATATGTTAATAAGGGATACGACTGTGCCTCATTACAGTTTGCAAGAGTTTGAGGTGGAGTTGAGGGCAAAGTTTATATAGATGAAATCAATAGCTCTTTGTCCGGTCACTATGTTGGTTCTACGGAAGCTAATTGGCGCATGAATGAGTATCCAATGTATTACCAGTTACGTAATATATTATAGTTCGACTTGAATGTTACTTGCCTCACCGGCAAAATGTAGTCTTTAGGGAAGGAAATGTTCAGCAAGCTCTTACAATTCACAGAAGAACAAAATTGAATGCATTCTATGAAATCAATCGAATTAGTTCTTCCGAGTTTCTATATACAGAGACGCCAAAACATTATATTTAGGTAAATAAGGAAAAGAAATCGAAAAACCTCAAAGAGGAAGTAGTAGAGCTATTGCTACATTATTTTATGTTTTCTGTTGAGATGTTCCATTTGAGACTATTTAGCTTCATGTTCGAGGTCCCATCAGGATTTGGGTACTGTTGGGAACATTATTTACTGCACATTTTCAGCACATGTATGACGTGTCGCATGAAATTATGGAGAGTGGCGTGAATATTTATTAGAAGTAAAAGAGTGTTAGTCCTCTCAGCAGTTAAGAGAGTTATTTGCCATATCCTATTTGTGGATTAGATTGTGTAATGAATTCAAAATATTCAGGTGTGAAGACGTTTTAAGAAATTCTTCAGAAAATGATTCATATAACCGTGCTTTATTAGCTATTTAGGAAATTTTTTTCAGTAAACGATTTATTCGGTACTCTAACTAAACTTTTCGGAAATAAGACTATTTTACTCTGTGGAGATTTTTGACGAATATTGCCGCCTACATCTCACGGTACACGTGTACCACTTATTGAGATACCACTTATTGCCTTACTTCATGGTTCAAAATTTCAATATTCCACAAAATAACTTTTACTCAAAACATGAAAGCTTTTCCTCATGAGATTGAATTCGTTGAATTTCTTAAATCTCTTGGTAATGGAACTTTACCCACATTTCCAGATTACAGCCAAGATGTTATTGAAATTCCTACCCATTTAGTTAGCTGCAACTTCGTGATTCCAGATACTTATGGCAATGTATCTGAAACCATAAAGTCTAACGATATTCTCAATTCGGTTATATTAGCTCCCAAATATGAAGGCTGTACTTTCATTGATGCAGAAATCTCTAACAGCCTCGCCGGAGAGAAACGAATATATTTGAGTTCCGATAAAATCTTGAGTGATGATTATAGAGAGCAAAATAATTTTCCAGTAGAATTTTTAAACTCAGTTGATGTAAGTTGGCTCCCGATCCCACAAATTTATTTTAAAAACCAAATTGCATACTTTTACTTATTCGTAATTTGTGTACAGGACATGACTTGCTTGGTCAATGGTACACCTATTCGTTTAGTTTAAATGCAAAAGAAAATTTTTTGGATTGTGAGATTTTAGCAGGAGTTTTCCGAAACACACGTACTTCGACACGTGTGACGTATTTTTGCCTTTTTCTTTTCAAGAAACTCAACTTCCCGTCATTCTGGCTTTTGCGATGACAATAAATAAATCCCAGGGGCAAACGTTTCAAAAATCAGGAATCTTACTCAAACAACCTATATTTTCTCACTGTTAATTGTATGTTGTAGCCAGTAGAGTTAGATCGTTTAACCGATTGCGTGTTTATAGGTATTTCTGAAACACAAAGCCAATGTCATTTGGCAGAAGATGAAAGAATTTTTACAAAAAGTATTTTGTATGAGAAAATTTTAAGATCTTTTAAGATCCGCAACCACACCCGCAAGGTTTTTGAAAATTATAGATAGGGCCTCATTCAATATAGATGTACTTTGACGTACAAAATGAGCTGAAATGATATCTACTACAGTCTGAACTAACTAACCTTTTTACTTACAATGCTACTGTATATAAATTATGAAAAACACTGTGAATTGAACTAAAAAAAAGACTTTATTTGAAAAGTTTCTCTTACTCTATGGTTGACAATAGTTTTAGCGTCTCCGACCGACTAACTAACTTAAACTCTAATTGATCAGCTTATATTCAAAATATATTGCTGGTTTCGCATTTTCATGCTTGGAAAAATAAGTTTCCCAAGCATATTCCTGGAATCGATCATCGAATGATCGAGCGACAAAAATTCTAGGAACTGCAATCAAATGTTCCCATGGTTGAACAGGTGCACCAAATGCAATAATTCTCAGAATTGCATTTGGTACATACTCGTACTTTTAACCTATATAGCTTCATGCGCGAGCTATTAGAGTGAGCGGAGCGAACGGCGGGGGTTGGCGAGCGTAGCGAGCAGGGGGCGCCCCCTAGTAATAATAATAATAATAATAATAATAATAATAATAATAATAATAATAATAATAATAATAATAATAATAATAATAATAATAATAATAATAATAATAATAATAATAATAATAATAATAATAATAATAATAATAATAATAATAATAATAATCATAATAATCATAATAATAATAATAATAATAATAATAATAATAATAATAATAATAATAATAATAATAATAATAATAATAATAATAATAATAATAATAATAATAATAATAATAATAATAATAATAATAATAATAATAATAATAATAATAATAATAATAATAATAATAATAATAATAATAATAATAATAATAATAATAATAATAATAATAATAATAATAATAATAATAATAATAATAATAATAATAATAATAATAATAATAATAATAATAATAATAATAATAATAATAATAATAATAATAATAATAATAATAATAATAATAATAATAATAATAATAATAATAATAATAATAATAATAATAATAATAATAATAATAATAATAATAATAATAATAATAATAATAATAATAATAATAATAATAATAATAATAATAATAATAATAATAATAATAATAATAATAATAATAATAATAATAATAATAATAATAATAATAATAATAATAATAATAATAATAATAATAATAATAATAATAATAATAATAATAATAATAATAATAATAATAATAATAATAATAATAATAATAATAATAATAATAATAATAATAATAATAATAATAATAATAATAATAATAATAATAATAATAATAATAATAATAATAATAATAATAATAATAATAATAATAATAATAATAATAATAATAATAATAATAATAATAATAATAATAATAATAATAATAATAATAATAATAATAATAATAATAATAATAATAATAATAATAATAATAATAATAATAATAATAATAATAATAATAATAATAATAATAATAATAATAATAATAATAATAATGGTTCAGTGTCGGCGATCATAGAGTGAGCACGCGCGTTTGATATCCTCCGCAAGTTGTTGTCCACACCAGTGAAAGGGTCTTTTTCGAGGGTTTCTCGCCACCAAAACCGAAAGATTAGATAGCGAAGGAGCCAATTAGCAAGTGACTCGAGTGCGAAGCAAGGCCGTTTGCAGTAGAAACTGCTGTAATCTCCACTCAACATCATAACCTAGAAGTGCACTTCACATTTCACACCAACCAGCAGTGACAACAACCTAACCAACGAAGTACAAAGCGACAGGAGAAAAACAACAACAACGTCACTTTGGCATCGGCAGCCACAGAACCTTAAAGGTATTGCCATAATTTGTATAACAATTTGTATTGCCATAATTGAAAACAGTGCTGTCAAAACACAAAAATCCAAAAATATGGAAAGTATGGATCTGCTGTTGTCAAAACTGGACGAAAAATTAAACGAACAAACCAAAACAATCACTGTGTCAGTGACAAATTGCGTTATGGAAGCATTAGACGAAAGGCTAAAAACAATGTCAGAAGAAAACACTCAACTTAAAACTAAAATAGCTGCACTCGAGCGAAAAATCAGTGAGCTGGATAAGGAGAAGCGGAAGTACAATCTAGTGTTTTTCGGAATAGAGGAGAAAGGGAAATCAGAGGCAGAATTGGTAGACCACATAACCAAATTAGTAGTAGAAACAGGAACACAACTCGACAGCCAAGAAATCAGAAACATATATAGGATTGGAAAGGATAACAACAGCAAAAATCGGCCTGTTGTAGTGTCCATCACATCTATGTGGAAAAAACATACCATTCTAAGAAACAAAAGCAGGCTCCCGCCAGGAACACACGTGAAAGAAGACTTCCCTAAAGAAATCCTAGAAAAGCGGAAGCAGCTACAAACCCAAGTGGAAGAAGAAAGGAAGAAGGGAAATCTGGCCTTCCTAAAATATGACCAAGTAATAGTGAAGAAACCGTCAGACAAGTCCAGAGACAAAAGAAGGAGGGAAGAGACAGATTCACCCACCGATTCACCCACCACGTCCTCCCTGAAAAAAGCAAACACGAAAGACATCTCAACACTCCGAAATACTAAGGGAACGTCAAAAGATAGTTCAAAACCAAACATTCTAAACTATATCGAACGAGGCAGACCAGCTTCACTATCCGAGACCCCAAAAAACTTGTGAAGACAGCCGGCACCAGAAGCCAAACCAAATCAAACACCTCAACCGTATACAAACCAACTTTGGAAAAATACACCCCAAGCCGGCTGGTCACCGTGGGGGAAGCTGACCATCACCCTCCAATAAATATAAATATAACAAAAGAACCAAAACAGAAAAGGTCGAAACGAAACGTCTGTTGTCTATATATATGTACACTAAACACACGAACGCTAAGAACACCAGAAAGTCTGCAAGAACTTGAGCTAGCTATCGAAAATATCAAATGGGACATCTTAGGTATAAGCGAGATGCGAAGAATAGGCGAAGGTATTGAAGAAAGGAGTAACTATATTATGTACCACAAAGGAGAAGTTGCTGGACAAAGGGGAGTAGGCTTTCTGATAAAGCCAAAACTCAAAAGTCATATTATCGGGTTTGAAGGCATATCGGATCGAATAGCAGCAATTCACATTAACATACCAGAGTACACAAAACATTGGACGATTATTCAAATCTATTCACCGACGGAGCAAGCCACCAAAGCAGAAATAGACGAGTTCTACAACAAACTTAGTGAAGTAACTGAAAAATACACCGAAAACAATTTAGCAGTCATGGGAGACTTCAATGCTCAAGTGGGTGCCCAAATGGCCGGAGAGGAGCATGCAATAGGGAAATTTGGAAGCGGCAAAAGAAGCAAAAATGGCGAAAAACTGGTTGAGTTTCTGCTCGAACATAACTTAACGCTGCTCAATTCCATATTCCGTAAAAAACACAAAACTAAATGGACTTGGATATCTCCAGATGGAAAGGTACGAAATGAGATAGACTACATCACGACGAACAAAGCCATGTTGTTCAGCGACACGAGTATAATAAAAAACCTAAACTTCAGTACTAACCACCGTATGGTACGTTGTTGTCTATCCGAACGTGGTCCAAAAAAACCTAGGCCGAAAGCAATCCAAACGAACTACCCACAAATAGTTAGTAACAAGAGGGTCCCAAAAGACTCTACAGAAGACTTGATGGAAGTTGTCACTTCGAATAGGAATCTGAACGAAAAATATGTCAGGTTGGAAAGCAAGCTCAAGGAACAGATAGGAACACTAACAAATAAAAGCAAGGAATCATATCTAAGCCAAGAAACCCTTAAATTAATTGAATATAGAAGGAATATAATATCAAAAAAGAATAGGAAGGAAAACCTTAAAGAAATATCGAGCCTAAGCAAGCGCATCAGGGAAAATATGAGAAAAGACAGGAAAAGTAGGAGAATCAGTACCCTAGAGAACCACATTATCAAAACAGGAGGCACACGAAAAGCCTTCAAGGAACTTTGTGAGAAAGGAAAAGAATGGATACCAAGGTTGAGGGGTAAAGAGTGGCCAACAACTTCTCGTAGTGCAATCCTGAACATAGCAACGGATTACTATCGCTCGCTATACTCAAAGCCGCCAAACGTACCGTCGCCTGTTGGAGGACCTAGACTGGAGAATATAGCAGAAGTTATCAATGACGTACCAGAAATACTCCAATCGGAAGTAGAAAGGGCTATAAAAAGTCAAAAGATGGAGAAATCACCGGGCCCAGACAGAATTCCAAATGAACTCATGAGGGGAACACTTGAAGACTTATGTCCAGTTCTAACAATGATCTTCAATGAGATACTATCGACTGGCATCATCCCAAACCAATGGGCTGAATCCCACATTATACTGCTATACAAGAAAGGTTCAAAAGAAGATATTGGAAACTACAGACCAATATCCATTATTTCAAACGTATACAAGGTTTTTGCAAAAATCATCCTAGAAAGAATATCCAACAAGCTCGACGAAAATCAACCGGTTGAACAGGCAGGTTTTAGGAAAAACTTTAGTACGATAGACCACATACACACCATCAAACAGCTCATACAAAAATACAATGAGTACAACAAACCCATCTATATAGCCTTCATAGATTATTCCAAAGCCTTCGACAGCCTCAAACATGAATTCGTATGGCAAAGTCTTACGGAGCAGGAGATTGAAAAGGCTTATGTAAACATCATTAGAAACATTTACATCGGAAGTAAAGCTAGCATCAAGCTGGAATCTATTGGGGATACTTTTCCAATCGAAAGGGGCGTCAGGCAAGGCGACCCACTCTCACCAAAGCTATTCTCAGCAGTACTTGAGCAAATGTTTAGGAAACTAGAATGGGATCATCTAGGTCTAAACATAAACGGAGCGCGACTGAACCATCTAAGATTTGCTGATGACCTGGTTGTATTGGAAGAGAACCCAAGAGTACTGGAATCCATGTTACAAAGTCTAGCGAACAGAAGCCGAGAAGTAGGACTGGAACTGAACTCGAGCAAGACCAAAATGATGACAAACTCTGTGGCTGCAGACATAACCATCAATGGGGAGAAACTCAATTATGTAATGGAATATGTATACCTAGGCCAGATTATATCACCGAATGATCAAATGTCCAAGGAAATTGACAAAAGAATTGCTACTGGGTGGAAAAAATTTTGGGCTTTGAAAGAAGTCATGAAAAGCAAGGAACTAGGTATCAGGACAAAGAAAAAGACTTTTGATACTTGTATCCTCCCTTGCATCACATATGGTTGCGAAACCTGGGCGTTGACCAAATATCATAGGGACAAACTTGCAAAATGTCAGAGAGCCATGGAAAGGAGCATACTAGGGATAAAGTTAAAAGATAAAGTCAGAAGTATAGACATCAGGCTCAAAACAAAACTTACGGACATCCTATCACGTATCGACCAACTAAAATGGAGATGGACTGGACATTTGCTCCGTAGTAAGGAAGAGAAATGGAGCAAACGGGTGACAGTCTGGTACCCAAGAGACGGAGTCAGGAGCCGAGGTCGCAAGGTGAGAAGATGGGAGGACGAGTTGAAAATGACCTTAGGTCCCCTCTGGCAAAGAGTGGCAGCAGACAGAAAACAGTGGAAGATATTGGAGGAGGCCTATGCCTTAAGGCACACCGAGCGGAGAGACATACTGGGAATAGAGCCAACATAGCAACACGCAAGCTAGACAAAAACAATTGCTCGGAAGCAAGGGCTGTATTATTATTATTATTAATAATAATAATAATAATAATAATAATAATAATAATAATAATAATAATAATAATAATAATAATAATAATAATAATAATAATAATAATAATAATAATAATAATAATAATAATAATAATAATAATAATAATAATAATAATAATAATAATAATAATAATAATAATAATAATAATAATAATAATAATAATAATAATAATAATAATAATAATAATAATAATAATAATAATAATAATAATAATAATAATAATAATAATAATAATAATAATAATAATAATAATAATAATAATAATAATAATAATAATAATAATAATAATAATAAAAATAATAATAATAATAATAATAATAATAATAATAATAATAATAATAATAATAATAATAATAATAATAATAATAATAATAATAATAATAATAATAATAATAATAATAATAATAATAATAATAATAATAATAATAATAATAATAATAATAATAATAATAATAATAATAATAATAATAATAATAATAATAATAATAATAATAATAATAATAATAATAATAATAATAATAATAATAATAATAATAATAATAATAATAATAATAATAATAATAATAATAATAATAATAATAATAATAATAATAATAATAATAATAATAATAATAATAATAATAATAATAATAATAATAATAATAATAATAATAATAATAATAATAATAATAATAATAATAATAATAATAATAATAATAATAATAATAATAATAATAATAATAATAATAATAATAATAATAATAATAATAATAATAATAATAATAATAATAATAATAATAATAATAATAATAATAATAATAATAATAATAATAATAATAATAATAATAATAATAATAATAATAATAATAATAATAATAATAATAATAATAATAATAATAATAATAATAATAATAATAATAATAATAATAATAATAATAATAATAATAATAATAATAATAATAATAATAATAATAATAATAATAATAATAATAATAATAATAATAATAATAATAATAATAATAATAATAATAATAATAATAATAATAATAATAATAATAATAATAATAATAATAATAATAATAATAATAATAATAATCATAATAATAATAATAATAATAATAATAATAATAATAATAATAATAATAATAATAATAATAATAATAATAATAATAATAATAATAATAATAATAATAATAATAATAATAATAATAATAATAATAATAATAATAATAATAATAATAATAATAATAATAATAATAATAATAATAATAATAATAATAATAATAATAATAATAATAATAATAATAATAATAATAATAATAATAATAATAATAATAATAATAATAATAATAATAATAATAATAATAATAATAATAATAATAATAATAATAATAATAATAATAATAATAATAATAATAATAATAATAATAATAATAATAATAATAATAATAATAATAATAATAATAATAATAATAATAATAATAATAATAATAATAATAATAATAATAATAATAATAATAATAATAATAATAATAATAATAATAATAATAATAATAATAATAATAATAATAATAATAATAATAATAATAATAATAATAATAATAATAATAATAATAATAATAATAATAATAATAATAATAATAATAATAATAATAATAATAATAATAATAATAATAATAATAATAATAATAATAATAATAATAATAATAATAATAATAATAATAATAATAATAATAATAATAATAATAATAATAATAATAATAATAATAATAATAATAATAATAATAATAATAATAATAATAATAATAATAATAATAATAATAATAATAATAATAATAATAATAATAATAATAATAATAATAATAATAATAATAATAATAATAATAATAATAATAATAATAATAATAATAATAATAATAATAATAATAATAATAATAATAATAATAATAATAATAATAATAATAATAATAATAATAATAATAATAATAATAATAATAATAATAATAATAATAATAATAATAATAATAATAATAATAATAATAATAATAATAATAATAATAATAATAATAATAATAATAATAATAATAATAATAATAATAATAATAATAATAATAATAATAATAATAATAATAATAATAATAATAATAATAATAATAATAATAATAATAATAATAATAATAATAATAATAATAATAATAATAATAATAATAATAATAATAATAATAATAATAATAATAATAATAATAATAATAATAATAATAATAATAATAATAATAATAATAATAATAATAATAATAATAATAATAATAATAATAATAATAATAATAATAATAATAATAATAATAATAATAATAATAATAATAATAATAATAATAATAATAATAATAATAATAATAATAATAATAATAATAATAATAATAATAATAATAATAATAATAATAATAATAATAATAATAATAATAATAATAATAATAATAATAATAATAATAATAATAATAATAATAATAATAATAATAATAAAAATAATAATAATAATAATAATAATAATAATAATAATAATAATAATAATAATAATTTTTTTTTTTTTTTTTTTTTTTTTACGAGGGAGGGGAAATCCGTTTACGGACGTTGTGTCGGACTCCTATGCGACTACCGACTAAAGCCCCTCCCTCGGACTCCAAGGACACCAACCCGGAACCGTTTACCACATTACTTCAGGTTGGGCCTTGCCCTGAGACCCCTTTTTTTGTGGGTCTTTCCACCGTTGTTTGTTAAATCTATTGTTAATTTTTCTTGTGGGTCTTTCCACCGTTGTTTGTTAAATTTATTGTTAAATCTATGCTACTTATGTTCTATTATATGTCATTCGACTATTCACCTATTACTCTTTGTCCTATTGCGATTGTGTATTATTTTACTCCTATACCTATACACTCCCCTTATAATTGTACCCTATTAATACTATCCTACCTTATTTATACTAAATAATAAAAACTTTAATTTAAACGTAAGTTCCTGTCGGTGCGAGGTGAGTATCCTCCTCCTTTGTGCCTGAGGTTCTTTTCGGGCACTTCTTTATCACGTCCCGGCCAGGCGGAAGAAGCGCTCTAGTCTAAGCCTAAGTCACAAGACACCGAGCATTATTTGCCGGTGTTTTACAACTGAGGTTTTTTCAAGCACTTCTTTATCACGCGCCAGACAGGCGGAAGAACCACCCTAATCTTAACCTCTGCAACAAGCCGTCAGATATCATCTCGCCATGACATCTACACTCCATGTATCGCCTTAAACTACTGCTACCACACATCTGCTATTTATGGGCTTACATCTATTGAAATTCCTAAGCTCTAACCTCTAATGGCTGATGGTCCCTCTGCATTTCACCCTCTCTGTGCTTTGTGCGGAGGACATCTTCAATGTATCCTTGTATCATTCTCCACCTGTCCTCCGTCATAAGCATGTGGCCCACTATATTTTCGGCCGTCAGTCTACCGACCTCGGCTTCAATCTCTTCTCTTCGCTGCACCCATCGTTCACAGTAAAACAGCGTGTGCTCTGCGTCGTCTTTTTCCACCCCGCAGTACTGGCATTCTGGTGAATCAGCCCTGCCCATGTTATGTAGGTATGATCTAAAACACCCATGACCGCTGAGGAACTGCGTCATGTAGTACGACACTTCTCCATGCGCGCGTCCCACCCATGGTTCAATCTGCGGGATAAGTCGGGCCGTCCATCTGCCTCTAGACTCCGTGCTCCATAAGTCTTGCCATTTTCTCAAGGTGTGGGCTCTCTCTTCTGTACTTGCCCGGGCTCTTCCCACCTCGCTTTTCCTTCTATAGATCGCCTTTCGCTCTAATGCTAGTAGACCTACGGGTATGACTCCAGCAATGACAAGGACTGCCGGCTCAGAGACTGTGCGGTAAGCACAAGTTACTCTAAGAGCCCCCCTCCTTTGTACGGAGGCCAGGCGCTTCCTGTAGCGTTCGATTTTCATTCTGGCGCCCCATATCTCAGCGCCGTATAGAAGTATGGACTGCACCGTGCTCATCAATAGTCGCCGTTTCGCCGGCATTGGCCCATGGGTGTTAGCCATTATCCTGCTCAAATATGTTGTTATTAACGCCGCCTTGTCTGCCGTCCGCCGAATGTGTTCTCCGAAGGTGAGCTTAGTGTCCATTGTCACCCCCAGATACTTAGCGGCAGGCTTTGTCTGCATATGCTCATCTCCCACTACAATGGGCAGAGCCTTCTCGATCCTCCTTTTCGTGAGGATTACGATTTCCGTCTTGGCTGCAGCTAACGAAAGTCCATGCTCGCTCATCCAGCTGTTCACCCTCCGCATGACTTGGTTGAGTTTAAGTTGCGCCAACTCGTAGGTGCGCGCAGCAATCAACGCTACGACATCGTCCGCGTAGCCAACCAAGCGCGTCTCTTCTGGCATCTCTAGTCGCAAGAGGCTATCGTAGGAAATATTCCACAGATCCGGGCCGAGAATAGACCCTTGCGCCGCCCCCGCTGTTATAGTCTTTCTGCGGATGCCTTCCACAGTCTCATACTCCAGCGCTCGATCACTCAGATAGTCCTTCATCATACGGAGTAGGTATCCCGGCACTTGGAAAGTTTTCTCCAACGCATCGAGAATGTCGCACCACCTTGCCGAGTTGAATGCATTCTTAACATCTAGTGTCACTAATAAGACCATTCGGCGTGAATGGTGATTACCCCTCTCAGCTCTATGAACCGCTTCTACGACCTCATTTATCGCATCAATAGTGCACCGTCCCCGGCGGAAGCCATATTGACGTTCGCATAGGTCCCCTGCTGTCCGGATTGCCGATAATAGACGGGGCTGCAGCAGTTTTTCAAGCACTTTACCCGCGGTGTCTAGCATGCATAGTGGGCGGTACGATGATGGTGCCAGTACATCTCCTTTGCCCTTGTTAATCAGCACAAGTCTTCCTATCTTCCAGGGGGAATAAAACAGTCCTGCCTTCAAACACGTGTTGTACATTCCCAGCAGGATTTCGGGGCACGCCCCGAGTGCCTTCTTTAGCGCTTCGCTGGGAATTCCGTCTGGTCCTGGGGCTTTCCCGTTGCGGAGGGAATTTATTGCTACCATCAGCTCCTCCTCGGTAAACAAAGGTATGTTTCCGACGTCTTCCACTTCTCTCTCTCTGATTGGGTGCGTCGGGAAGAGCGCGTTCACGATATGGGCCATGACTTCTGCCTCCATGGTGGGTCTTGGTGCCATCGCTCCCAGTTTCTTAGTCACAATCTTGTACCCAAGTCCCCAGGGGTCCGTATTTACTTCCTCCGCCAGCCTCCGCCATTGTGCTACCTTGCTGCGCCTTATGGTGGATCGTAGCACCTTTTTAGCGGTTTTGTACTCGAGGGAGAGGGCACTTGCCTCCCCCCGGTTCTTGGCCCTTTGCGCTTTCCGTCTCACGCGCAGGCAAGTTCTCCGTAGTTCAGCTATTTCGGTCGTCCACCAGTACACGGGGCGTTTGCTATGCCTGGGTCTCCTGCGTGGCATCGCCGCTTCGCATGCCCTATGAAGAAGGTTCATGGAATCCTTAACGGCTTTCTCCGCCAGCGACCTGTCCTCTGTCGTATGTGGATGTTTCACACTGGCCAGGCCCGCGAGGAGTACTGTTTTGAACTTATCTTCGTCAAAGCTTCGCACATTCCACAGTCTTTTACCACTCAGCCCGGCCGTCGGTGCTACATGGCCATCATAAACTCTGAACGTGATGTATTGGTGGTCACTTCCTGTATATTCCTCGAGCACTCTCCATTCTTTTACTGCTGCTACCATTCCCTCTGAAGCAAGTGAGATATCAGGAATGGTTCCTCTATATCCGGGACGGCGAAAAGTTGGAGTGTTACCGATATTCAATATGGCGAGACCTGTTCGGGCAACCATTTCCAATAGATATCTGCCCCGCGAATCGGTCTCGGGCATGCCCCACTCTACGCCTCTTGCGTTGAAATCACCCGCAACCACCACTCTTCCTCCCGTTTGGCGGATTTTGTCCTCAAGGGCGTCCACTTTGTCCCTGTAGTATCGAATAGGTTCGTTCGGGGTAAAATAGCAACTGAAATAGGTTACTCCAGAGCTCTTTACCCAAACGTAACCCCGGCCGCTCCCATGCGCTGCCACCCGCACCTTGGTTGGTTCTCTTACCCATATTGCAGCCGTCCCAAGCTCATCCAGGTACCAACCTGGAGAGTGGTAGTTCTTATATTGCTCGCTTATGAGTAGAAGGTCCACCTTTTTCTCGTTTCCTATTTGGTGCAGCAAATTATTCGCTGTTAAACTCCGATTCATATTAGCTTGTAAGATACGGATCATCTCATAAGCTTTTTGCTTTTTTCTAGGGCATCTGCGAATACCCTACACCGTTTTGACCCAGGCGCGTGGTCGAGCCCTTCCGGACCTTTGCCTGTTTCTTCACATATTGTACAGTGATCCGGAGCCGAGCACTGCTTGGCCTTGTGCTCCGCTTTCATGCACTTGAAGCATAGGCGACTCCTTTCTGGCCCTTTACAAGTGCTGGCGTAATGCCCGTAGCTGAGACAACGGAAGCACCGTGGAACGTTACATTTTTGTTGGACCCTGCAGCTCACCCAGCCAATTTTGATATGCTGGGCCTTCAGGAGTTGGCTTGCCCCCTTCGTGTTGAGCGTGACCGTGGCCTTTTTCTGCCCCCTGCTGTTACTGTTTGAGATGGAGACGGTAGGGTTTTCAGCGAGCCCGCTTGTAGCTCTTATAACCGCCGCCAGCACCTCCTCTTCTGTAGTGAGATCGTCTAGGTCCCTGATCTCCACAGATTCCTTGGGCTCGAGACTGCGTACCGTGGCGCCGTCTCCTAGCGAGCGCTTCAGGGCATCACTAAATGCCGCTTTATCGCCCATCTCCTTTCCTAGTTCCACCAGCAGTTCCCCGGAACGGGTTCGGCGAATGGATCTTACATCCGTGTTGGTTTCTGCAGGATTAACTTTTGCCCGGATCATGCCTAGGACCTCTGCGTAAGATTTCCCTTGCAGCGGTTTTATCACGAAGGCTTCTCTTCGAGGCCTGCGTTTCTTCTCCTTATTTTTTTGCCTCTGGTGGACAGACGTCTCTTGCCCGGGGCAGGGGACATCTGGCTCTTTTTGTTTATTTCTGACGGCCTTGGTTCTGCCTTTCTTCGTATGAACTTGCCATTCTTCCTCCTCCGGCACTCCTTCACATAGCTTTTTCCCCGCTTCTTGCTCGATCGGGCTCGTAGCAGCCCTCTTGCTAGTGATGGGTGTTTGTGCGCCTAAGTTCTGTGTCCGCGTTGCCAATTTTTGGTCCTGCAACTCGGCTTTTCGCCAAGACTTCCGACAGGTCTCGATAATATCTATCAATTCAGTCATTTCATCGGCCCTGTCTTGGACAGTCTTTGAGATATTTTTCTGTTTTTTAATTGCTGCTTTGATGTCTCGCAGTGCACTTTTGCATTTTGCAAGTGCCGCATCCTCCTCCTTTTTCATTCGTTCGATGAAGTTGTGTCGCGGTGATCCTCCTCTTTCCTCCTGTCTGCTACTTTGGATCGATTCATTAGCGTTTTCCGCTTCTTGGGCGTCTGCGTTTGCTGGTACATACCCGTTTGTCGGGCTGGGCAGACCACCCGTTGGTGCACAGGCCACTTTGTCTGGTGGCGTGCGCATCAACGAACTGCTTGGTTTAGGTGTATCTTTGCTTGGTGGTGTCCTTGCCACCTTCGCGCTTCGGCTAAAGGCTCCTGGAAGGATTCTTTCATCTGTCCTTCCGTTATACAGTTCATCATTGTGCAGCGCATTAATGCCTTCTTGGGCCTCTACACTTGCCTTTCTCTCTCTGTTTTGCGTATTGTTTGTGTTTTTCCCAATAGTATCCATCATTGTTGATCACCAGCGCATCGTGTGCAGGGGAGCGGGCCGTAATAGTCAGGAACGGGTATACCCTCGGGGACATTAGCCCCTACCCCAGTCCTCTGAGGCCTGACCTACGCTTAACAAGTCCCGGAATACACGGACGGACCTGCGCTCGCTCGGAGCAATGCAGACTTCTACTTCTGCATCCAATGCACACTCCCTGACCAGGGACCGAAGGGGCTGGCTCCTGATACACGTCACGGCTACCACCTCAGCTGAATTAACAGCAGCCCTTCCACACCGCCGGCGGGACACCAGCGACATCTCCGGGCACTCCCAGTGTGCCGCAACGTGTACCGGTCGCAAACATTATGGCAGCCGCACCTGACATGGTGACAGACGCTGACCAGCGCACCGCCCACCTTGGGAACAGACGTGCGTTGGATTTTTTCGCCTAATCTCCGTTTTGGTCCGCGAGTGGAAAGTACCTGCTCTGCATATCTACAGAGCGTTCCCCTATCCGCCACCTGGGGACGCGTCCGATGGGGGACGGAAAACCCCACACGGAATAATAATAATAATAATAATGATAATAATAATAATAATAATAATAATAATAATAATAATAATAATAATAATAATAATAATAATAATAATAATAATAATAATATAATAATAATAATAATAATAATAATAATAATAATAATAATAATAATAATAATAATAATAATAATAATAATAATAATAATAATAATAATAATAATATAATAATAATAATAATAATAATAATAATAATAATAATAATAATAATAATAATAATAATAATAATAATAATAATAATAATAATAATAATAATAATAATAATAATAATAATAATAATAATAATAATAATAATAATAATAATTATAATAATAATAATAATAATAATAATAATAATAATAATATATAATAATAATAATAATAATAATAATAATAATAATAATAATAATAATAATAATAATAATAATAATAATAATAATAATAATAATAATGATAATAATAATAATAATAATAATAATAATAAATCTATAATAATAATAATAATAATAATAATAATAATAATAATAATAATAATAATAATAATAATAATAATAAATAATAATATAATAATAATAATAATAATAATAATATAATAATAATAATATTAATAATATAATAATAATAATAATAATATAATAATAATAATAATAATAATAATAATAATAATAATAATAATAATAATAATAATAATAATAATAATAATAATAATAAATAATAATAATAATAATAATAATAATAATAATAATAATAATAATAATAATAATAATAATAATAATAATAATAATAATAATAATAATATAATAATAATAATAATAATAATAATAATAATAATAATAATAATAATAATAATAATAATAATAATAATAATAATAATAATAATAATAATAATAATAATAATAATAATAATAATAATAATAATATTAATAATAATAATAATAATAATAATAATAATAATAATAATAATAATAAATAATAATAATAATAATAATAATATAATAATAATAATAATAATAATAATAATAATAATAATAATAATAATAATTAATAATAATAATAATAATAATAATAATAATAATAATAATAATAATAATACTAATAATAATAATAATAATAATAATAATAATAATATATCTAATAATAATAATAATAATAATAATAATAATAATAATAATAATAATAATAATAATAATAATAATAATATAATAATACTAATAATAATAATAATAATAATAATAATAATAATAATAATAATAATAATAATAATAATAATAATAATAATAATAATAATAATAATAATAATAATAATAATAATAATAATAATAATAATAATAATAATAATAATAATAATAATAATAATAATAATAATAATAATAATAATTAATAATAATAATAATAATAATAATAATAATAATAATAATATTATTATAATTAATAATAATAATAATAATAATAATAATAATAATAATAATAATAATAATAATAATAATAATAATAATAATAATAATAATAATAATAATAATAATAATAATAATAATAATAATAATAATAATAATAATAATAATATATTAATAATAATAATAATAATAATAATAATAATAATAATAATAATAATAATAATAATAATAATAATAATAATAATAATAATAATAATAATAATAATAATAATAATAATAATAATATAATAATAATAATAATAATAATAATAATAATAATAATAATAATAATAATAATAATAATAATAATAATAATAATAATAATAATAATAATAATAATAATAATAATAATAATAATAATAATAATAATAATAATAATAATAATAATAATAATAATAATAATAATAATAATAATAATAATAATAATAATAATAATAATAATAATAATAATAATAATAATAATAATAATAATAATAATAATAATAATAATAATAATAATAATAATAATAATAATAATAATAATAATAATAATAATAATAATAATAATAATAATAATAATAATAATAATAATAATAATAATAATAATAATAATAATAATAATAATAATAATAATAATAATAATAATAATAATAATAATAATAATAATAATAATAATAATAATAATAATAATAATAATAATAATAATAATAATAATAATAATAATAATAATAATAATAATAATAATAATAATAATAATAATAATAATAATAATAATAATAATAATAATAATAATAATAATAATAATAATAATAATAATAATAATAATAATAATAATAATAATAATAATAATAATAATAATAATAATAATAATAATAATAATAATAATAATAATAATAATAATAATAATAATAATAATAATAATAATAATAATAATAATAATAATAATAATAATAATAATAATAATAATAATAATAATAATAATAATAATAATAATAATAATAATAATAATAATAATAATAATAATAATAATAATAATAATAATAATAATAATAATAATAATAATAATAATAATAATAATAATAATAATAATAATAATAATAATAATAATAATAATAATAATAATAATAATAATAATAATAATAATAATAATAATAATAATAATAATAATAATAATAATAATAATAATAATAATAATAATAATAATAATAATAATAATAATAATAATAATAATAATAATAATAATAATAATAATAATAATAATAATATTAATAATAATAATAATAATAATAATAATAATAATAATAATAATAATAATAATAATAATAATAATAATAATAATAATAATAATAATAATAATAATAATAATAATAATAATAATAATAATAATAATAATAATAATAATAATAATAATAATAATAATAATAATAATAATAATAATAATAATAATAATAATAATAATAATAATAATAATAATAATAATAATAATAATAATAATAATAATAATAATAATAATAATAATAATAATAATAATAATAATAATAATAATAATAATAATAATAATAATAATAATAATAATAATAATAATAATAATAATAATAATAATAATAATAATAATAATAATAATAATAATAATAATAATAATAATAATAATAATAATAATAATAATAATAATAATAATAATAATAATAATAATAATAATAATAATAATAATAATAATAATAATAATAATAATAATAATAATAATAATAATAATAATAATAATAATAATAATAATAATAATAATAATAATAATAATAATAATAATAATAATAATAATAATAATAATAATAATAATAATCTATATATAAATAGGCGACACGATTTTTTGTTATCCCTTTTACAGGAAACCAGGTCGACTTACCAGGATAAAAATTATACCATTCGAAAGATTAGTTTTTCCTCTACCTGCAGCAATTATTTTTTTTTTTTTAATTTAATTAGAAATTAGTTTAATTAAGCTTTGAAATTTAAAAATTCATTGGGATAGTATGCGTGAAATGAGCACACGTATAGCGTAGATGATGCTTTTGGGAAGAATGTATGCGTGTGATTGTTTTGCTTTTTGCCTGGAAATATGCAACCATATGTGTATTTTTGGTTTGTGTCCCCAATAAATGGCAAGTACTAAATTAGTCGAAAATCAAACCAAATGGATCAATCTTCTACTGGGGACACAAACCAAATGTCTATATATAAATAGGCGACACGTTTTTTTGTTATCCCTTTTACAGGAAACCAGGTGGACTTACCAGGATTAAAGTTATACCATTCGAAAGATTAGTTTTTCCTCTACCTGCAGCAATTATTTTTTTTTTTTAATTTAATTAGAAATTAGTTTAATTAAGCTTTGAAATTTCAAAATGCAATGGGAGTGTATGTGTGAATTGAGCACACGTATAGCGTAGGTGACAACAATCGGTGTTTGTATGTGTTTGATTGTTTTGCTTCTGCCTAGAAGAATGCAATCATAAGTTGAATATTTTGGTTTGTGTCCCTAATATATGGAACGTGATAGGTTTGTCAAAAATCAAGGCAAATGTTCCAATCTTTTATTGGGGACACAAACCGAAACAATTATTGGCGTGAAGATCCGTCGGAATGAATAATCTACCATAAACAAAAGAGCCGGCAGGGTTCTTACCCCCGTCACTAGAAACCGGTTGCACCTATCTAGATAAAAAGTATAGCAATCGAAGGCTTATTTCTTCTTTAATATTATTTCTTAAATTTACCTAGAAATATGTGTTATTTAGCATTAAAATTAAAAAAAGCCGAGGAGAATGATTGCGTTCGTGTGAATGTATGTCTCTAATTGTCTTGCTTCTGCCTAGAAGCATGCAATCACAGACAAATCATGCAATCATATATTGATTGTTTTGGTTTGTGTCCCTAATATACGGAAAGTGGTAGGTTTTTCAAAAATCAAGACAAAACGATTGTCTGTGATAAAACTAGCAATTTTTATTGGAGACACAAACCAAAAAATTTTATGATATCAATTATCAGATCAGGGGAGAAAATTGCATTCTGCAGGGAAAACCGCTGATGAAATGTCTGAATAATTAAATATTAAATATTATTATTATAAATTACCGTTGATACCAATTATGTACGTGCATTTTTTCTTTCAAACCTGTCATCTATCTCTAAGTTACGAGAAATTTAGCACAAAATTGCCCTTACACAACAAATAACGGTTCTTTGACAATTGTTAAGGGCAAAACTGAACACATGGCAGCTCTTAACTATTGTCAAAGAACCGTTATTTGTCGGCTTTGTTTACAGCTTTGTCTATTGTCAAAGCTTGCTGTTGGTTTGACCAAACAAGAAGAAATTGCCATTTATTAATTATAAATTTGTGCTAAAATTAAATTTTGATTTCTTCTATAATCAATTTTTACTTTAATAAAGAACTATATAAATATTGTGAGTGAATTTTGTGGAGTTCCGTGGTTATTTTGGTTATTAGACAATTTTGGTTAAGTGATTTTCCTATTTTTAATCGTTTTTCAATTTTAATTGTGAGTTGAGTTGTTATTTTAATTGTTTTATATTATAATTTTGATTTGGGTTATTTAATTTTTGCTTATTTATATAAAAATATATATATTTGAGTAAATTTTGTTGTGTTCCGCTTTTTTGCTGATTGAGAGGATTTTGGTGAGTGAGATTTTTATTTTAATTGTGAGTGCAGTACTTATTTTATACCATAAGGGTATTAGCTTTTTTAAAATTAGATAATAATTATCCTGTTGAAATGCCGCGTCGCCAATTATTGCCAGATAGTGCACGTAGAAAAAGGCGTAGAACCTCAGTAGGCGCAAGTAGGGTTAGAAATATTGATGCAATTGAAGAAAGCAATTCAGTTGAATTGCATGAATCATATAAATGTGCATTAAATATGCCTCCAGGTAATTTTAGTTCACACACTTTAGGAAATATGACCTTGCGGTGCAATTTTTGTTCTGCGAAGCATTTTAAGTTAGAAATTACAGGTCGTGAAAATAATGCTTTTGCTCTCTGTTGTCATAAGGGAAAGGTAGTTTTGCCGGTATTGACGCCCAATAGCTTTTTTGAAAATTTGTTGAAGGATGTGAATTCTACTAATATTGCGAACAAAAAACGTGCTCAGAACTATCTAGCAAATATTCGTTCTTATAACGCGTCATTTGCTATGGTTAGCTCAGAGGCACAGTTAGATGAGAATGTTTTAAACGGCGTCTATCATTTCAAAATACATAACGTATTTTATCATCGTATTGGCGCTGTGCAAAATTTGCCCAATCGTGTACCATGTTATGCGCAACTTTACTTTTATGATGTGGAGACTGCTCTTGAGTACAGAATGAGTGATAGAAGTAATGTTAGATGTGATTTAGGAATTATGCGTTCTTTAGCAGAGCAGTTACAACGGGTCAACCCTTTTATCCGCTCATTCAAAACAATGTCTGAATATTGTCAGCAACCTCAAAACAATGCTGCTGAAGTCAGTATGGTAATCAGAGTTAATCAGGATTTAGATATGCGGCGTTACAATGAAGCAATTCAAACGGATGTTGCAACCATTTTCAAAAGTGTTGACGGGGAGCCCCCTTTTGAGCGAAATATGATTACTTTTTCAAAAAATTCAAATTCCGTTCACAGTGTTTCGGTCCTAGATCCTTCATTAGATCCATTAGCTTATCCCTTATTATTTCCCAATGGTGACACTGGATGGCACGTGAATTTGAAACATTCAATAAGATCTACTTCTGCTGCTCCTGCTCCACAAAACAAGATTACAATGCTGCAATATGCGTCATTTCGACTGGCCATTCGAGATGAATTCAGTATTCTTCATTCTTCACAGAAATTGTTTCTGCAATGGATTGTAGACATCTATGTCCGTATAGAAGGAAGCCGTTTGCACTTTATTCGACAAAATCAAGCCACTCTTCGAGCTGATGTCTATAATAATTTGACAGATTTCTTGCAACAGCACCCAAATGATTCTGTTAATTCGGTAGGTCATAGAATAGTTTTACCATCTTCTTTTATTGGTTCGCCAAGAAATATGTACCAGAACTATTTAGATGCTATGGCAATAGTTCAACATAATGGAAAGCCTTCACTTTTTATCACAATGACATGCAACCCCAAATGGCCAGAAATTATTAATAACATTTCTCCTGGTGATAGTCCGAATTTTCAACCTCACATTGTCGTCCGTGTCTTTCGTTCCAAATTGAAAAAATTAATAGAATGTCTAGAAAAATCTAAAATTTTCGGAAAAGTGAAGGCACTCATATACACGATTGAATTTCAAAAGCGTGGTTTGCCACACGCTCATATCCTACTTACCTTAGATTCTGCTGACAATATAACTGACATTGATAAATTTGTTTGTGCGGAAATTCCAGACATTTCAGTCAACCCTAAACTTCATAGTTTTGTCAAAAAACATATGATTCATGGTCCATGTGGTCTATTAAATCCTAACTCCGTCTGTATGAGAGCTGGTAAATGCAGCAAAAGTTTTCCTAAGGACTTTTGCTATTCAACTCAGTCCAATGTCAATGGCTATCCAATTTATATGCGTCGTGATAATGGCATAACAGTCGACGTTCGTGGCCATTCTGTTGATAATCGTTATGTTGTTCCTTACAATCCTTACCTCCTAGCGAAATTTGATTGCCACTTAAATGTAGAAGTTTGTAGCACAGTCAAGAGCGTAAAGTATATATACAAATATGTTTATAAGGGGTATGACTGTGCTTCTTTAGAGTTTGGAAGAGTGAATGATGGAAATCAGGGTGAAGTTGTGTTAAATGAAATCGATAGCTTTTTGTCCGGTCGATATGTTGGTTCTACTGAAGCTAATTGGCGCATATATGAGTATCCAATGCATTACCAGTCACATAATATAGTTCGACTTGAATGTCACTTGCCTCAACGGCAAAACGTTATCTTTAGTGAGGGAAATATTCAACAAGCTCTTGAAAACCATAGAAAAACAAAATTGACTGCATTCTTCGAAATCAATCAAATTGATTCCACCGACCTTCTTTATACAGAAATTCCGAATCATTATATTTGGGTAGATCAGGAAAAGAAATGGAAAAAACGTCAGAGAGGAGGTAGTAAAGCTATTGCCAGATTATTTTATGTTTCTCCAAAAGATATTGAATTGTTTCATTTGAGACTACTTTTGCTTCATGTTCGAGGTCCCATTTGTTTTCAGGATTTGCGTACGGTTGATAATATTGTTTACCCCACATTTTCAGCTGCTGCACATGCACGAGGTATCGCATCAAACGATAGGGAGTGGCGTGAATGTTTATTAGAAGCAAAAGAGTGTAAGTCCCCTCAGCAGTTAAGGGAATTATTTGCAATCATTTGTGGTATGAACGTTCCTGCGAATGTTTTAGATTTATGGAATGAGTTCAAAACTTTTATGTGTGAAGACTTTTTAGGAAATTTTTCAGAAAATTATGCATATAACCGTTGCTTATTAGTTATAGAGGAAATTTTGTTCACTCATAATTTGTCATGTGAGCAGCTAGGACTTCCAATACCTCAGGCATTATCGGCTCTTACAACCTCTCTCAATGCAGATCCAGAAAGAGAACAAGCAATTTTTGACGAAATGTTTCAAAGTGCCAACGCCGAGCAACGTTCCGCTATCGAATTAGTTTTACAGGAAGTTTTAAATTGTAATACTGGTTGCAATATTTTCTGTCTTACAGCTCATGCTGGTTGCGGTAAGACTTTTGTCCAAACCGCGATTATTCACAAATTGAATTCTTTGAACCTGCAATGTATTGCGTGCGCTTTCAGTGGTATTGCATCCACTCTTTTAATTCAAGGTCGAACTCTTCACAACGTTTTCAAATTACCTATACCTATTTTAGAGAATTCCGTATCAAGCCTCTCTGTGAACAGTGCACAAGCACAGTTCATAAAGTCTGCATCTATCATTATCATAGATGAAATTTCAATGTGCCCGATTAATGCTCTCAAATTAATTGACCGTTTCTTAAGCGATTTGTGCGGTAATTCAACTAAACTTTTCGGAGGTAAAACTATTTTACTATGTGGAGATTTTCGACAAACTTTGCCAGTTGTACCTCACGGTACATGTGTATCACTTATTGAGAATTGCCTTACTTCATGGTCCGAATTTTCAAAATTCCACAAAATAACTTTGACCCAAAACATGAGAGCTTTGCCTCATGAAATTGAATTCGTTGAATTCCTAAAATCTCTTGGTAATGCAACATTACCCAAATTTCCAGATTTTGGGCAAGATGTTATTGAAATTCCTTCTCATTTAGTGAGCAGCAACTCCGTGATTGCAGATATTTATGGGAATATATCTGAAACCATTCAGTCTAACGGTATTCTCAATTCGGTTATATTAGCACCCAAATATAAAGACTGCACTTTCATTAATGCAGAAATTCTTAATAGCCTGTCCGGGGAGGAACGAATATATTTGAGTTCCGATAAAATTTTGAGTAATGATTATAGAGAGCAAAATAATTTCCCGGTAGAATTTTTAAACTCAGTTGATGTAAGTGGGCTCCCCCCCCACAAATTAATTTTAAAAGCAAATTCCATACTTTTACTTATTCGTAATTTGAATACAGGACATGGCTTGGTCAATGGCACACGTTTGCGATTAGTTCAAATGCATAATAATTGCTTAGATTGTGAAATTTTAACAGGAGTTGCTCAAAACACACGTATTTTGATACCACGAATACATCTCAATTATTCAGGTACACTTCTACCTTTTTCCTTTCAAAGAACTCAGTTTCCCGTCATTTTGGCTTTTGCGATGACAATTAATAAATCCCAGGGGCAAACATTTCAAAAAGTAGGAATCTTACTCAGACAACCGGTATTTTCTCACGGACAACTATATGTTGCAGCCAGTAGAGTTAGATCATTTGGGGGATTGCGTTTCTATATTTCTGAAACACCAGAGCAAGGTCATTTAGCAGGAGATGATAGAGTTTTTACAAAAAATGTTGTTTATGAGGAAATTTTACGAACTTTTTAAATCCGTATCCGCTAGGTTTTTAGTAGTTATGGGTGGGGCCTCATTCAATAAAGGTGTACCTTGACGTGGTGAATGAGCTTAAAGGATTGCAGCTGCAGTCTGAACTAAATCACCTTTGAAATTACAACGCTACCGTATACACAGCGCCGTACGCGAGCTATTCGAGTGAGCGTAGCGAACGACGGGGGTTGGCGAGCGTAGCGAGCAGGGGGCGTCCCCCTAGTAATAATAATAATAATAATAATAATAATAATAATAATAATAATAATAATAATAATAATAATAATAATAATAATAATAATAATAATAATAATAATAATAATAATAATAATAATAATAATAATAATAATAATAATAATAATAATAATAATAATAATAATAATAATAATAATAATAATAATAATAATAATAATAATAATAATAATAATAATAATAATAATAATAATAATAATAATAATAATAATAATAATAATAATAATAATAATAATAATAATAATAATAATAATAATAATAATAATAATAATAATAATAATAATAATAATAATAATAATAATAATAATAATAATAATAATAATAATAATAATAATAATAATAATAATAATAATAATAATAATAATAATAATAATAATAATAATAATAATAATAATAATAATAATAATAATAATAATAATAATAATAATAATAATAATAATAATAATAATAATAATAATAATAATAATAATAATAATAATAATAATAATAATAATAATAATAATAATAATAATAATAATAATAATAATAATAATAATAATAATAATAATAATAATAATAATAATAATAATAATAATAATAATAATAATAATAATAATAATAATAATAATAATAATAATAATAATAATAATAATAATAATAATAATAATAATAATAATAATAATAATAATAATAATAATAATAATAATAATAATAATAATAATAATAATAATAATAATAATAATAATAATAATAATAATAATAATAATAATAATAATAATAATAATAATAATAATAATAATAATAATAATAATAATAATAATAATTTTTTTTTTTTTTTTTTTTTTTTTTTTTTTTTTTTTTTTTTTACGAGGGAGGGGAAATCCGTTTACGGACGTTGTGTCGGACTCCTATGCGACTACCGACTAAAACCCCTCCCTCGGACTCCAAGGACACCAACCCGGAACCGTTTACCACATTACTTCAGGTTGGGCCTTGCCCTGAGACCCCTTTTTTTTGTGGGTCTTTCCACCGTTGTTTGTTAAATCTATTGTTAATTTTTTTGTGGGTCTTTCCACCGTTGTTTGTGAAATCTATTGTTAAATCTATGCTACTTATGTTCTATTATATGTCATTCGACTATTCACCTATTACTTTTTGTCCTATTGCGATTGTGTATTATTTTACTCCTATACCTATACACTCCCCTTATAATTGTACCCTATTAATACTATCCTACCTTATTTATACTAAATAATAAAAACTTTAATTTAAACGTAAGTTGCTGTCGGTGCGAGGTGAGTATCCTCCTCCTTTGTGCCTGAGGTTCTTTTCGGGCACTTCTTTATCACGTCCCGGCCAGGCGGAAGAAGCGCTCTAGTCCAAGCCTAAGTCACAAGACACCGAGCATTATTTGCCGGTGTTTTACAACTGAGGTTTTTTCAAGCACTTCTTTATCACGCGCCAGACAGGCGGAAGAACCACCCTAATCTTAACCTCTGCAACAAGCCGTCAGATATCATCTCGCCATGACATCTACGCTCCATGTATCGCCTTAAACTACTGCTACTACACATCTGCTATTTATGGGCTTACATCTATTTAAATTCCTAAGCTCTAATCTCTAATGGCTGATGGTCCCTCTGCATTTCACCCTCTCTATGCTTTGTGCGGAGGACATCTTCAATGTATCCTTGTATCGTTCTCCACCTGTCCTCCGTCAAAAGCATGTTGCCCACTATATTTTCGGCCGTCAGGCTACCGACCTCGGCTTCAATCCCTTCTCTTCGCTGCGCCCATCGTTCACAGTAAAACAGCGTGTGCTCTGCGTCGTCTTTTTCCACCCCGCAGTACTGGCATTCTGGTGAATCAGCCCTGCCCATGTTATGTAGGTATGATCTAAAACACCCATGACCGCTGAGGAACTGCGTCATGTAGTACGACACTTCTCCATGCGCGCGTCCCACCCATGGTTCAATCTGCGGGATAAGTCGGGCCGTCCATCTGCCTCTAGACTCCGTGCTCCATAAGTCTTGCCATTTTCTCAAGGTGTGGGCTCTCTCTTCTGTACTTGCCAGGGCTCTTCCCACCTCGCTTTTCCTTCTATAGATCGCCTTTCGCTCTAATGCTAGTAGACCTACGGGTATGACTCCAGCAATGACAAGGACTGCCGGCTCAGAGACTGTGCGGTAAGCACAAGTTACTCTAAGAGCCCCCCTCCTTTGTACGGAGGCCAGGCGCTTCCTGTAGCGCTCGATTTTCATTTTGGCGCCCCATATCTCAGCGCCGTATAGAAGTATGGACTGCACGGTGCTCATCAATAGTCGCCGTTTCGCCGGCATTGGCCCATGGGTGTTAGCCATTATCCTGCTCAAATATGTTGTTATTAACGCCGCCTTGTCTGCCGTCCGCCGAATGTGTTCGCCGAAAGTGAGCTTAGTGTCCATTGTCACCCCCAGATACTTAGCGGCAGGCTTTGTCTGCATATGCTCATCTCCCACTACAATGGGCAGAGCCTTTTCGATCCTCCTTTTCGTGAGGATTACGATTTCCGTCTTGGCTGCAGCTAACGAAAGTCCATGCTCGCTCATCCAGCTGTTCACCCTCCGCATGACTTGGTTGAGTTTAAGTTGCGCCAACTCGTAGGTGCGCGCAGCAATCAACGCTACGACATCGTCCGCGTAGCCAACCAAGCGCGTCTCTTCTGGCATCTCTAGTCGCAAGAGGCTATCGTAGGAAATATTCCACAGATCCGGGCCGAGAATAGACCCTTGCGCCGCCCCCGCTGTTATAGTCTTTCTGCGGATGCCTTCCACAGTCTCATACTCCAGCGCTCGATCACTCAGATAGTCCTTCATCATACGGAGTAGGTATCCCGGCACTTGGAAAGTTTTCTCCAACGCATCGAGAATGTCGCACCACCTTGCCGAGTTGAATGCATTCTTAACATCTAGTGTCACTAATAAGACCATTCGGCGTGAATGGTGATTACCCCTCTCAGCTCTATGAACCGCTTCAACGACCTCATTTATCGCATCAATAGTGCACCGTCCCCGGCGGAAGCCATATTGACGTTCGCATAGGTCCCCTGCTGTCCGGATTGCCGATAATAGACGGGGCTGCAGCAGTTTTTCAAGCACTTTACCCGCGGTGTCTAGCATGCATAGTGGGCGGTACGATGATGGTGCCAGTACATCTCCTTTGCCCTTGTTAATCAGCACAAGTCTTCCTATCTTCCAGGGGGAATAAAACAGTCCTGCCTTCAAACACGTGTTGTACATTCCCAGCAGGATTTCGGGGCACGCCCCGAGCGCCTTCTTTAGCGCTTCGCTGGGAATTCCGTCTGGTCCTGGGGCTTTCCCGTTGCGGAGGGAATTTATTGCTACCATCAGCTCCTCCTCGGTAAACAAAGGTATGTTTCCGACGTCTTCCACTTCTCTCTCTCTGATTGGGTGCGTCGGGAAGAGCGCGTTCACGATATGGGCCATGACTTCTGCCTCCATGGTGGGTCTTGGTGCCATCGCTCCCAGTTTCTTAGTCACAATCTTGTACCCAAGTCCCCAGGGGTCCGCATTTACTTCCTCCGCCAGCATCCGCCATTGTGCTACCTTGCTGCGCCTTATCGTGGATCGTAGCACCTTCTTAGCGGTTTTGTACTCAAAGGAGAGGGCACTTGCCTCCACCCGGTTCTTGGCCCTTTGCGCTTTCCGTCTCACGCGCAGGCAAGTTCTCCGTAGTTCAGCTATTTCGGTCGTCCACCAGTACACGGGGCGTTTGCTATGCCTGGGTCTCCTGCGTGGCATCGCCGCTTCGCATGCCCTATGAAGAAGGTTCATGGAATCCTTAACGGCTTTCTCCGCCAGCGACCTGTCCTCTGTCGTATGTGGATGTTTCACACTGGCCAGGCCCGCGAGGAGTACTGTTTTGAACTTATCTTCGTCAAAGCTTTGCACGTTCCACAGTCTTTTACCACTCAGCCCGGCCGTCGGTGCTACATGGCCATCATCAACTCTGAACGTGATATATTGATGGTCACTTCCTGTGTATTCCTCGAGCACTCTCCATTCTTTTACTGCTGCTGCCATTCCCTCTGAAGCAAGTGAAATATCAGGAATGGTTCCTCTATATCCGGGGCGGCGAAAAGTTGGAGTGTTACCGACATTCAATATGGCGAGACCTGTTCGGGCAACCATTTCCAATAGATATCTGCCCCGCGAATCGGTCTCGGGCATGCCCCACTCTACGCCTCTTGCGTTGAAATCACCCGCAACCAGCACTCTTCCTCCCGTTTGGCGGATTTTGTCCTCAAGGGCGTCCACTTTGTCCCTGTAGCATCGAATAGGTTCGTTCGGGGTAAAATAGCAACTGAAATAGGTTACTCCAGAGCTCTTTACCCAAACGTAACCCCGGCCGCTCCCATGCGCTGCCACCCGCACCTTGGTTGGTTCTCTTACCCATATTGCAGCCGTCCCAAGCTCATCCAGGTACCAACCTGGAGAGTGGTAGTTCTTATATTGCTCGCTTATGAGTAGAAGGTCCACCTTTTTCTCGTTTCCTATTTGGTGCAGCAAATTATTCGCTGTTAAACTCCGATTCATATTAGCTTGTAAGATACGGATCATCTCATAAGCTTTTTGCTTTTTTCTAGGGCATCTGCGAATACCCTGCACCGTTTTGACCCAGGCGCGTGGTCGAGCCCTTCCGGACCTTTGCCTGTTTCTTCACATATTGTACAGTGATCCGGAGCCGAGCACTGCTTGGCCTTGTGCTCCGCTTTCATGCACTTGAAGCATAGGCGACTCCTTTCTGGGCCTTTACAAGTGCTGGCGTGATGCCCGTAGCTGAGACAACGGAAGCACCGTGGAACGTTATATTTTTGTTGGACTCTGCAGCTCACCCAGCCAATTTTGATATGCTGGGCCTTCAGGAGTTGGCTTGCCCCCTTCGTGTTGAGCGTGACCGTGGCCTTTTTCTGCCCCCTGCTATTGCTATTTGAGATGGAGACGGTAGGGTTTTCGGCGAGCCCGCTTGTAGCTCTTATAACCGCCGCCAGCACCTCCTCTTCTGTAGTGAGATCATCTAGGTCCCTGATCTCCACAGATTCCTTGGGCTCGAGACTGCGTACCGTGGCGCCGTCTCCTAGCGAGCGCTTCAGGGCATCACTAAATGCCGCTTTATCGCCCATCTCCTTTCCTAGTTCCACCAGCAGTTCCCCGGAACGGGTTCGGCGAATGGATCTTACATCCGTGTTGGTTTCTGCAGGATTAACTTTTGCCCGGATCATGCCTAGGACCTCTGCGTATGATTTCCCTTGCAGCGGTTTTATCACGAAGACGAAGGCTTCTCTTCGAGGCCTGCGTTTCTTCTCCTTATTTTTTTGCCTCTGGTGGACAGTCGTCGCTTGCCCGGGGCAGGGGACATCTGGCTCTTTTTGTTTATTTCTGACGGCCTTGGTTCTGCCTTTCTTCGTATGAACTTGCCATTCTTCCTTCTCCGGCACTCCTTCACATAGCTTTTTCCCCGCTTCTTGGTCGATCGGGCTCGTAGCAGCCCTCTTGCTAGTGATGGGTGTTTGTGCGCCTAAGTTCTGTGTCCGCGTTGCCAATTTTTGGTCCTGCAACTCGGCTTTTCGCCAAGACTTCCGACAGGTCTCGATAATATCTATCAATTCAGTCATTTCATCGGCCCTGTCTTGGACAGTCTTTGAGATATTTTTCTGTTTTTTAATTGCTGCTTTGATGTCTCGCAGTGCACTTTTGCATTTTGCAAGTGCCGCATCCTCCTCCTTTTTCATTCGTTCGATGAAGTAGTGTCGCGGTGATCCTCCTCTTTCCTCCTGTCTGCTACTTTGGATCGATTCATTAGCGTTTTCCGCTTCTTGGGCGTCTGCGTTTGCTGGTACATACCCGTTTGTCGGGCTGGGCAGACCGCCCGTTGGTGCACAGGCCACTTTGTCTGGTGGCGTGCGCATCAACGAACTGCTTGGTTTAGGTGTATCTTTGCTTGGTGGTGTCCTCGTCACCTTCGCGCTTCGGCTAAAGGCTCCTGGAAGGATTCTTTCATCTGTCCTTCCGTTATAGAGTTCATCATTGTGCAGCGCATTAATGCCTTCTTGGACCTCTACACTTGCCTTTCTCTCTCTGTTTTGCGTATTGTTTGTGTTTTTCCCAATAGTATCCATCATTGTTGATCACCAGCGCATCGTGTGCAGGGGAGCGGGCCGTAATAGTCAGGAACGGGTATACCCTCGGGGACATTAACCCCTACCCCAGTCCTCTGAGGCCTGACCTACGCTTAACAAGTCCCGGAATACACGGACGGACCTGCGCTCGCTCGGAGCAATGCAGACTTCTACTTCTGCATCCAATGCACACTCCCTGACCAGGGACCGAAGGGGCTGGCTCCTGATACACGTCACGGCTACCACCTCAGCTGAATTAACAGCAGCCCTTCCACACCGCCGGCGGGACACCAGCGACATCTCCGGGCACTCCCAGTGTGGCGCAACGTGTACCGGTCGCAAACATTATGGCAGCCGCACCTGACATGGTGACAGACGCTGACCAGCGCACCGCCCACCTTGGGAACAGACGTGCGTTGGATTTTTTTCGCCTAATCTCCGTTTTGGTCCGCGAGTGGAAAGTACCTGCTCTGCATATCTACAGAGCGTTCCCCTATCCGCCACCTGGGGACGCGTCCGATGGGGGACGGAAAACCCCACACGGAAATAATAATAATAATAATAATAATAATAATAATAATAATAATAATAATAATAATAATAATAATAATAATAATAATAATAATAATAATAATAATAATAATAATAATAATAATAATAATAATAATAATAATAATAATAATAATAATAATAATAATAATAATAATAATAATAATAATAATAATAATAATAATAATAATAATAATAATAATAATAATAATAATAATAATAATAATAATAATAATAATAATAATAATAATAATAATAATAATAATAATAATAATAATAATAATAATAATAATAATAATAATAATAATAATAATAATAATAATAATAATAATAATAATAATAATAATAATAATAATAATAATAATAATAATAATAATAATAATAATAATAATAATAATAATAATAATAATAATAATAATAATAATAATAATAATAATAATAATAATAATAATAATAATAATAATAATAATAATAATAATAATAATAATAATAATAATAATAATAATAATAATAATAATAATAATAATAATAATAATAATAATAATAATAATAATAATAATAATAATAATAATAATAATAATAATAATAATAATAATAATAATAATAATAATAATAATAATAATAATAATAATAATAATAATAATAATAATAATAATAATTATAATAATAATAATAATAATAATAATAATAATAATAATAATAATAATAATAATAATAATAATAATAATAATAATAATAATAATAATAATAATAATAATAATAATAATAATAATAATAATAATAATAATAATAATAATAATAATAATAATGATGATAATAATAATAATAATGATAATAATAATAATAATAATAATAATAATAATAATAATAATAATAATAATAATAATAATAATAATAATAATAATAATAATAATAATAATAATAATAATAATAATAATAATAATAATAATAATAATAATAATAATAATAATAATAATAATAATAATAATAATAATAATAATAATAATAATAATAATAATAATAATAATAATAATAATAATAATAATAATAATAATAATAATAATAATAATAATAATAATAATAATAATAATAATAATAATAATAATAATAATAATAATAATAATAATAATAATAATAATAATAATAATAATAATAATAATAATAATAATAATAATAATAATAATAATAATAATAATAATAATAATAATAATAATAATAATAATAATAATAATAATAATAATAATAATAATAATAATAATAATAATAATAATAATAATAATAATAATAATAATAATAATAATAATAATAATAATAATAATAATAATAATAATAATAATAATAATAATAATAATAATAATAATAATAATAATAATAATAATTTTTTTTTTTTTTTTTTTTTTTTTTTTTTTTTTTTTTTACGAGGGAGGGGAAATCCGTTTACGGACGTTGTGTCGGACTCCTATGCGACTACCGACTAAAACCCCTCCCTCGGACTCCAAGGACACCAACCCGGAACCGTTTACCACATTACTTCAGGTTGGGCCTTGCCCTGAGACCCCTTTTTTTGTGGGTCTTTCCACCGTTGTTTGTTAAATCTATTGTTAATTTTTTTTGTGGGTCTTTCCACCGTTGTTTGTTAAATTTATTGTTAAATCTATGCTACTTATGTTCTATTATATGTCATTCGACTATTCACCTATTACTCTTTGTCCTATTGCGATTGTGTATTATTTTACTCCTATACCTATACACTCCCCTTATAATTGTACCCTTTTAATACTATCCTACCTTATTTATACTAAATAATAAAAACTTTAATTTAAACGTAAGTTGCTGTAGGTGCGAGGTGAGTATCCTCCTCCTTTGTGCCTGAGGTTCTTTTCGGGCACTTCTTTATCACGTCCCGGCCAGGCGGAAGAAGCGCTCTAGTCTAAGCCTAAGTCACAAGACACCGAGCATTATTTGCCGGTGTTTTACAACTGAGGTTTTTTCAAGCACTTCTTTATCACGCGCCAGACAGGCGGAAGAACCACCCTAATCTTAACCTCTGCAACAAGCCGTCAGATATCATCTCGCCATGACTTCTACACTCCATGTATCGCCTTAAACTACTGCTACCACACATCTGCTATTTATGGGCTTACATCTATTGAAATTCCTAAGCTCTAACCTCTAATGGCTGATGGTCCCTCTGCATTTCACCCTCTCTGTGCTTTGTGCGGAGGACATCTTCAATGTATCCTTGTATCATTCTCCACCTGTCCTCCGTCATAAGCATGTGGCGCACTATATTTTCGGCCGTCAGTCTACCGACCTCGGCTTCAATCTCTTCTCTTCGCTGCACCCATCGTTCACAGTAAAACAGCGTGTGCTCTGCGTCGTCTTTTTCCACCCCGCAGTACTGGCATTCTGGTGAATCAGCCCTGCCCATGTTATGTAGGTATGATCTGAAACACCCATGACCGCTGAGGAACTGCGTCATGTAGTACGACACTTCTCCATGCGCGCGTCCCACCCATGGTTCAATCTGCGGGATAAGTCGGGCCGTCCATCTGCCTCTAGACTCCGTGCTCCATAAGTCTTGCCATTTTCTCAAGGTGTGGGCTCTCTCTTCTGTACTTGCCCGGGCTCTTCCCACCTCGCTTTTCCTTCTATAGATCGCCTTTCGCTCTAATGCTAGTAGACCTACGGGTATGACTCCAGCAATGACAAGGACTGCCGGCTCAGAGACTGTGCGGTAAGCACAAGTTACTCTAAGAGCCCCCCTCCTTTGTACGGAGGCCAGGCGCTTCCTGTAGCGTTCGATTTTCATTCTGGCGCCCCATATCTCAGCGCCGTATAGAAGTATGGACTGCACCGTGCTCATCAATAGTCGCCGTTTCGCCGGCATTGGCCCATGGGTGTTAGCCATTATCCTGCTCAAATATGTTGTTATTAACGCCGCCTTGTCTGCCGTCCGCCGAATGTGTTCTCCGAAGGTGAGCTTAGTGTCCATTGTCACCCCCAGATACTTAGCGGCAGGCTTTGTCTGCATATGCTCATCTCCCACTACAATGGGCAGAGCCTTCTCGATCCTCCTTTTCGTGAGGATTACGATTTCCGTCTTGGCTGCAGCTAACGAAAGTCCATGCTCGCTCATCCAGCTGTTCACCCTCCGCATGACTTGGTTGAGTTTAAGTTGCGCCAACTCGTAGGTGCGCGCAGCAATCAACGCTACGACATCGTCCGCGTAGCCAACCAAGCGCGTCTCTTCTGGCGTCTCTAGTCGCAAGAGGCTATCGTAGGAAATATTCCACAGATCCGGGCCGAGAATAGACCCTTGCGCCGCCCCCGCTGTTATAGTCTTTCTGCGGATGCCTTCCACAGTCTCATACTCCAGCGCTCGATCACTCAGATAGTCCTTCATCATACGGAGTAGGTATCCCGGCACTTGGAAAGTTTTCTCCAACGCATCGAGAATGTCGCACCACCTTGCCGAGTTGAATGCATTCTTAACATCTAGTGTCACTAATAAGACCATTCGGCGTGAATGGTGATTACCCCTCTCAGCTCTATGAACCGCTTCTACGACCTCATTTATCGCGTCAATAGTGCACCGTCCCCGGCGGAAGCCATATTGACGTTCGCATAGGTCCCCTGCTGTCCGGATTGCCGATAATAGACGGGGCTGCAGCAGTTTTTCAAGGACTTTACCCGCGGTGTCTAGCATGCATAGTGGGCGGTACGATGATGGTGCCAGTACATCTCCTTTGCCCTTGTTAATCAGCACAAGTCTTCCTATCTTCCAGGGGGAATAAAACAGTCCTGCCTTCAAACACGTGTTGTACATTCCCAGCAGGATTTCGGGGCACGCCCCGAGCGCCTTCTTTAGCGCTTCGCTGGGAATTCCGTCTGGTCCTGGGGCTTTCCCGTTGCGGAGGGAATTTATTGCTACCATCAGCTCCTCCTCGCTAAACAGAGGTATGTTTCCGACGTCTTCCACTTCTCTCTCTCTGATTGGGTGCGTCGGGAAGAGCGCGTTCACGATATGGGCCATGACTTCTGCCTCCATGGTGGGTCTTGGTGCCATCGCTCCCAGTTTCTTAGTCACAATCTTGTACCCAAGTCCCCAGGGGTCCGTATTTACTTCCTCCGCCAGCCTCCGCCATTGTGCTACCTTGCTGCGCCTTATGGTGGATCGTAGCACCTTTTTAGCGGTTTTGTACTCGAGGGAGAGGGCACTTGCCTCCCCCCGGTTCTTGGCCCTTTGCGCTTTCCGTCTCACGCGCAGGCAAGTTCTCCGTAGTTCAGCTATTTCGGTCGTCCACCAGTACACGGGGCGTTTGCTATGCCTGGGTCTCCTGCGTGGCATCGCCGCTTCGCATGCCCTATGAAGAAGGTTCATGGAATCCTTAACGGCTTTCTCCGCCAGCGACCTGTCCTCTGTCGTATGTGGATGTTTCACACTGGCCAGGCCCGCGAGGAGTACTGTTTTGAACTTATCTTCGTCAAAGCTTCGCACATTCCACAGTCTTTTACCACTCAGCCCGGCCGTCGGTGCTACATGGCCATCATAAACTCTGAACGTGATGTATTGGTGGTCACTTCCTGTGTATTCCTCGAGCACTCTCCATTCTTTTACTGCTGCTACCATTCCCTCTGAAGCAAGTGAGATATCAGGAATGGTTCCTCTATATCCGGGACGGCGAAAAGTTGGAGTGTTACCGATATTCAATATGGCGAGACCTGTTCGGGCAACCATTTCCAATAGATATCTGCCCCGCGAATCGGTCTCGGGCATGCCCCACTCTACGCCTCTTGCGTTGAAATCACCCGCAACCACCACTCTTCCTCCCGTTTGGCGGATTTTGTCCTCAAGGGCGTCCACTTTGTCCCTGTAGTATCGAATAGGTTCGTTCGGGGTAAAATAGCAACTGAAATAGGTTACTCCAGAGCTCTTTACCCAAACGTAACCCCGGCCGCTCCCATGCGCTGCCACCCGCACCTTGGTTGGTTCTCTTACCCATATTGCAGCCGTCCCAAGCTCATCCAGGTACCAACCTGGAGAGTGGTAGTTCTTATATTGCTCGCTTATGAGTAGAAGGTCCACCTTTTTCTCGTTTCCTATTTGGTGCAGCAAATTATTCGCTGTTAAACTCCGATTCATATTAGCTTGTAAGATACGGATCATCTCATAAGCTTTTTGCTTTTTTCTAGGGCATCTGCGAATACCCTACACCGTTTTGACCCAGGCGCGTGGTCGAGCCCTTCCGGACCTTTGCCTGTTTCTTCACATATTGTACAGTGATCCGGAGCCGAGCACTGCTTGGCCTTGTGCTCCGCTTTCATGCACTTGAAGCATAGGCGACTCCTTTCTGGCCCTTTACAAGTGCTGGCGTAATGCCCGTAGCTGAGACAACGGAAGCACCGTGGAACGTTACATTTTTGTTGGACCCTGCAGCTCACCCAGCCAATTTTGATATGCTGGGCCTTCAGGAGTTGGCTTGCCCCCTTCGTGTTGAGCGTGACCGTGGCCTTTTTCTGCCCCCTGCTGTTACTGTTTGAGATGGAGACGGTAGGGTTTTCAGCGAGCCCGCTTGTAGCTCTTATAACCGCCGCCAGCACCTCCTCTTCTGTAGTGAGATCATCTAGGTCCCTGATCTCCACAGATTCCTTGGGCTCGAGACTGCGTACCGTGGCGCCGTCTCCTAGCGAGCGCTTCAGGGCATCACTAAATGCCGCTTTATCGCCCATCTCCTTTCCTAGTTCCACCAGCAGTTCCCCGGAACGGGTTCGGCGAATGGATCTTACATCCGTGTTGGTTTCTGCAGGATTAACTTTTGCCCGGATCATGCCTAGGACCTCTGCGTAAGATTTCCCTTGCAGCGGTTTTATCACGAAGGCTTCTCTTCGAGGCCTGCGTTTCTTCTCCTTATTTTTTTGCCTCTGGTGGACAGACGTCTCTTGCCCGGGGCAGGGGACATCTGGCTCTTTTTGTTTATTTCTGACGGCCTTGGTTCTACCTTTCTTCGTATGAACTTGCCATTCTTCCTCCTCCGGCACTCCTTCACATAGCTTTTTCCCCGCTTCTTGCTCGATCGGGCTCGTAGCAGCCCTCTTGCTAGTGATGGGTGTTTTTGCGCCTAAGTTCTGTGTCCGCGTTGCCAATTTTTGGTCCTGCAACTCGGCTTTTCGCCAAGACTTCCGACAGGTCTCGATAATATCTATCAATTCAGTCATTTCATCGGCCCTGTCTTGGACAGTCTTTGAGATATTTTTTCTGTTTTTTAATTGCTGCTTTGATGTCTTGCAGTGCACTTTTGCATTTTGCAAGTGCCGCATCCTCCTCCTTTTTCATTCGTTCGATGAAGTTGTGTCGCGGTGATCCTCCTCTTTCCTCCTGTCTGCTACTTTGGATCGATTCATTAGCGTTTTTCCGCTTCTTGGGCGTCTGCGTTTGCTGGTACATACCCGTTTGTCGGGGCTGGGCAGACCACCCGTTGGTGCACAGGCCACTTTGTCTGGTGGCGTGCGCATCAACGAACTGCTTGGTTTAGGTGTATCTTTGCTTGGTGGTGTCCCTTGCCACCTTCGCGCTTCGGCTAAAGGCTCCTGGAAGGATTCTTTCATCTGTCCTTCCGTTATACAGTTTCATCATTGTGCAGCGCATTAATGCCTTCTTGGGCCTCTACACTTGCCTTTCTCTCTCTGTTTTGCGTATTGTTTGTGTTTTTCCCAATAGTAATCCATCATTGTTGATCACCAGCGCATCGTGTGCAGGGGAGCGGGCCGTAATAGTCAGGAACGGGTATACCCTCGGGGACATTAGCCCCTACCCCAGTCCTCTGAGGCCTGACCTACGCTTAACAAGTCCCGGAATACACGGACGGACCTGCGCTCGCTCGGAGCAATGCAGACTTCTACTTCTGCATCCAATGCACACTCCCTGACCAGGGACCGAAGGGGCTGGCTCCTGATACACGTCACGGCTACCACCTCAGCTGAATTAACAGCAGCCCTTCCACACCGCCGGCGGGGACACCAGCGACATCTCCGGGGCACTCCCAGTGTGCCGCAACGTGTACCGGTCGCAAAACATTATGGCAGCCGCACCTGACATGGTGACAGACGCTGACCAGCGCACCGCCCACCTTGGGAACAGACCGTGCGTTGGATTTTTTTCGCCTAATCTCCGTTTTTGGTCCGCGAGTGGAAAGTACCTGCTCTGCATATCTACAGAGCGTTCCCCTATCCGCCACCTGGGGACGCGTCCGATGGGGGGACGGAAAACCCCACACGGAAATAATAATAATAATAATAATAATAATAATAATAATAATAATAATAATAATAATAATAATAATAATAAATAATAATAATAATAATAATAATAATAATAATAATAATAATAATAATAATAATAATAATAATAATAATAATAAATAATAATAATAATAATAATAATAATAATAATAATAATAATAATAATAATAATAATAATAATAATAATAATAATAATAATAATAATAATAATAATAATAATAATAATAATAATAATAATAATAATAATAATAATAATAATAATAATAATAATAATAATAATAATAATAATAATAATAATAATAATAATAATAATAATAATAATAATAATAATAATAATAATAATAATAATAATAATAATAATAATAATAATAATAATAATAATATAATAATAATAATAATAATAATAATAATAATAATAATAATAATAATAATAATAATAATAATAATAATAATAATAATAATAATAAATAATAATAATAATAATAATAATAA